>CM040918.1:17184960-17884960 GCA_023029165.1 Gobiocypris rarus | reverse complement strand
AACATTTATTAGGCTATAATTTATTAATTAACCTGTCTAAAAAATGTATGAAATATTATATTAAATACATTATCCATAAAAAAAACAATAGGCCTACCTTTAGAAGCACGGATGCGTGTGTCACATTGACCGGTCTGTCAGCGCTGTCGCTTTAAGTCAGACAGTCTGAGCAACACAAATGCTTCTCATAAAGTGTGCAGTTGGCCTGAGGTTCATCATGAGTTACTGGACAAACCCATTCATACATTTTGATATTTAGTTCTATATCTGGAGATTATCTTGCGTTCAAACGGTGGACGTGACGCAAGCTTGACATGTTTTTAAAAATCACGCAAGTTTACAGGCACACTGGCACAGCGCATTTTCTCTAGACTCCGCCGCTATGGCAACAAAGCCGCTAAAGCAATCACGCACAAATGAGTTCCTGTACTACTTATTATCAAATGGATATCTTTATATTTGCTATCAGTATTCTACACACTGCAAAATCCGTATTTGTTTATTGAACTACGTGTGGGCCTATGTAAAATACGGGACAAATCGCGTCCCGTATTGCTTTGATACGGGACGCGTTATTTTGCTTGTAAATACGGGACGATTCCGTATTTTAAGGGACGGGTGGCAACCCTACATGTAATAGTGGTTAGTAAATGTTCAAATATAACATACCTACATAATCGGATGTAATGTGATTAAAAAAACAAAACATGAATGGCTGTTCAGAAACAGAAAGTAGTGCAGCCTGCTTTGTTTGTGGGGGTTACCAGGGTAACGGCTGCATTTCTGCTGTTCCATAAGAAGAGGTTGACAAAGTACACAACTGTATTACTTGAGTGATTGTACAGATACTACTGGTCAAATTTTACTCCATTACAAGTTGTAAAAACAGATTTTTACTTAAGAAAAGGAACAGAATAGTAACTCTGGAACAAAGGAGCTATTAGAATGTTACAAAACCTATAGAAATGAAACAACTGAATTGACAAAAAAAAAAAAATTATCTTCATTTTTTAATTTAATACTCCTACCCACCCCCACATTAAAATGATATTCTCCCACGATTCTGAACGCCAACCTAACAAAATAACATGTAATTTACTAGAGGTTCTGACAAAAGATTACCATATTTTCCGCACTATAAGGCGCACTTAAAAGCCTTTCATTTTTTCAAAAAACGACAGTGCGCCTTATAATCCAGAGCACCTTATATATGGATCAAGGCAGTATGAAAAACCAATAAAAACAATTTAATAATAATAAAATGTTTCTGAAATGTTTCAGTACGACTGGTAAACTACAAAGCCGCACCGCTAGCAGCATTACGGCTGCTTTCGGATAATGACGAGAGGGAGCCGGGCAGGCTGGATGCCGTAGTCAGTAAACACCGGTACTGTGCTTTCGGATAATGACGAGAGGGAGCCGGGCAGGTCGGATGCCGTAGTCGCCCAACTGTTCAATTCAGACACTGAAGAAGAAGAATTCGAGGGATTCGTGGACGGGGAATGAACTGAAAATGTGAGCTTTATGTGTTATACGTAACTGAACAATGTGGAGTTATGCACTAACGTTTGATTTAGTGGTATCCGACTGTTTCTTTTACTAGGCTACGTGTTTACTGAATTAAGGAAAAGTTCCCCTCCACGTTTGGGAGAAAAGTTAGCAAGGCTGGGAGATATTTTTTATATGCACATCAACGTTTGAACAAGGTTACCATGGGAGTGAACGGAGTTGTCAGAACGCTTAATAAAGTCTGACTTTATCTGACTGTTTTGTTGACATTCCCTTTAGCACAGAGCTCCATCTAGTGGATGCATAACGCAAACGTTTGACTGCAGTATCTTCTATTATATGCGCCCTATAATCCGGTGCGCCCTATATATAAAAACAGTTCTAAAATAGGCCATTCATTGAAGGTGCGCCTTATAATCCGATGCGCCTTATAGTGCGGAAAATACGGTAATTGCTGCAGTCTATAAAAAAAAAGTTTAATTGATTTTAATTTAAAAAAAATGTCAATGACTCAGTGACTCACTCATAAATACTTTACTTGTTTCATTACTGGATGAATTTTTGAATCAATCTCTTGAATGAATGATTCAATGACAAATACATGTTTTAACAGTCACTTGTCGTGGAAACCAGTGTTTATATGCTAACTGTAAACTTTTATCCCATTACTTTGAAAAATGCAGAAAGAAATAATGATACTGTGTAGCTGAAAAGACTCTTTTATACCTATACATGATAACTGCTCCTTCTGGCTCACCAGCAGCACCAACAAAGATTTGATTTTTGTCAAAGGTTTAATAGACAGGCAAATCAGTATAATTTAGGAAAGGGATTGTGTGGGTGTTAGAATCAAGATCGCAATCTTTTAATAATTAATCGTGCAGCTCTACACATAACTATAGGAATTATGCAAGGTAACAAAAAACTTTGAACGTTACAAGATATTAACTTATTTAACTCTATTTAGCCGTCTTTTTTCAGATCAGCTTATCATTAGTGTTTAAAAAACGCACTGGTTTTCATAGCTGCTAATGACTTTCTACTCAAGGATCCTTGAGTGAAAAGTACAGCATTTCTCTTTCAAATGTAGTGAAGTTAATGTCACATGTTTCCAGAAAAAAAAAAAATCCTCAAGTAAAGTACAGATACTCAAAATTTTCCTTAAATACAGTTCTCAAGTAAATGTACTTTGTAACTGTCCATACATGGCATCTACAATCAGAGAGTGAATGAGCATTTTCATTCAGTGTATCTCCTTCACTCGTTCCGCCATGCTTTTCAACCATGTTGCAGTTGTTTACATCAGAATGCACATGCCTGTTTGTCGCAGCATACACGCAGTGCTGTACATTTTAACCGGTTGATGGAAAAGTGTTGATGATAATCTGTTGTTGTCAGTAGTAGTCGTAGTAGTAGTAATAATAATGATAATAATAATAATAGTTGTTGTTAACACGATGGCATTATCACTGTTAATAATAATAATAATAATAATAGATGTTGCTGATGATAATGTGATACTACTTTTAGGTATTAGTACTAGTAATAATAATAGTTATTATTGATAATGTGATGTTAGTAGTAGTAGTTATATAAATAATAATAATAATAATAAATAATAGTTGTTATTGCTGATAATGTGATGTTAGTAGTAGTTTTAGTATTAATAGGAATAATAATAATAAAAATAATAGCAAATTTTGAGGATAATACAATATTATTAGTTATTACACTGTAAAAAAATATTTTAAAAGTAAGATACCTGGTTGCCTTAAAAGTTTGACTTCATTGAAATTAAAATTTTGAGTTAATACAATGAACATTTTTCAGAATCGACATCACCCTTTATTTAAATATTATTAAAAGATATTGTAAACATATCGTGTAATAGTATTTTATTTGTTATAATGCAGTAAAACCAAATTGTGCTAATTTCATAATTTATATATTTTTTATGTGGTTCAGATACAATAATATTTTGAGTTTCTATTTATTAAACCAATTTCCTTCATTGTATTAACTCAAATTTTAGCTTTAAATGAACTCAAAATTTTAAGGCAACCAGGTTACTTGCTTTTTTAAGTTAAACCAACAATATTTATTTTACAGTGTACTGTCAATAATAATAATAATAGTTGTTGTTGATGATAATGTGATATAACTGTTGTAATATAATACTTATAAGCCTGGTTTCACAGAAAAGGCTTAGATTAAGCCAGGAGTAAGCCTTAGTTCAATTAGGGCATTTGAGCAGCTTTTATAAACATAAAAAAACAAAAAAAAAACAAAAAAAAAACTCTTTACTGATGTGCATCTTGAGACAAAACAATGACACCGACATATTTTAAGATATGTCAGTGCAAGTTGCTTTAAAAAAAAAAGGTTCAAACATGCCTGTTAAAACCGGGGGATAGATAGCTGAAAGCATAATTAAATTAGACAAAATATTAAAAGTTGGCTTAATTTTTTTTTTAGAAAGGAACATAATTAAAATGCTGTGTAGGTAGGTGGTGTATAGGTTTTTGAATAGAGCTAATATTAGCTTTAGCTCCACAGAATGCTTTTATAGACTGTTAGCTAGAACTTACAACGCATGATGGCAGACAGAAAGAGATAGGAATGAATGTGTTCGGATTCACATTTAGCCATTCCTTCAGTGATGTACAATATACACATCCATTTAAAGAGACACACACTGCCAGATTTGCCAGGATGACTAAAATATAAACTATAGTGGTGTGTGAAAAGCAGCTTCATCGAGACACTCACACTTGGCATTTGCTTGGGTTGCCATAGGTTTTCTTTGGAAATGACAATTGTAGGTCAGACAGATGGATGAGAACATTAGAAAGAAGGGAGAGTGGCGGAAAAATAAATATTAAGATAAGAAAAAAAGTGCCCAGCTCCCCACACCCACACACACAAATCAAGCCTGTCAACCATTGCTCTCTTTCTGCACACTTAGGGCAAGACCCCTGAGGGCAGTGTGTTTGTGAGGTGTAGGTAACATAGTTTAACAGCATGTCTGTCACATTTTTAGGCCTGATCTAATTTGGGGAACAAGCCTCAGGTTAAACACTGTAAACACACAGCGACGGTACAGCTGTGTGTGTTTTTATGTTCACACAAACACACACACACACACACACACACACACACACACATGTTTGTTTTTGTGAAATATGGGGACATTCCATAGGCGTAATGCATTTTATACTGTACAAACTGTATTTTCTATCCCCTTACACTGCCCCTGCCCCTAAACCTACCCATCACAGGAGACTGTGCAGTTTACTTTCTGTGAAAAAAACCTCATCCTGTGTGATTTATAAGCATTTTGAAAAGTGAGGACATGGGGAACGTCCTCATATTTCACCCTCTTTTTGTAATACCTATGTCATACCCATGTCATTATACACATTTGAGTCCTGATATTTCACAAAAACATGCGCACACACACACACACACACACACACACACACACACACACACACACACACACACACACACACACACACACACACACACACACACACACACACACACACACACACACACACACACACACACACACTCCTATCTGACCTAGCAGCTCTGTACACCCTCAGGGCATCTATGCCTCCCTCCATCCATTCACCCATCCGTCCCTTTCCAGACGTGATGCTCTCAGCTGCGGCTTCAAAATGATTGTTTTTCATTAAGAGAAAAGAGACCTTTCCTCTATAAAAAGGGCAAAAAGAAACACAATAATAGAATTGCATATCCTGAAGGAAATATCAGTGCTTGCAAAGCAGCAAAAGCATGTTTGTTGTAAAATTAGGAGAAGAAAAGCCAGAGAAATGGAAGACATGGGACAAGGAAGAAAGTGGACACTCATAAATGACAGTTCAATTTTGAATGTCAAACAGGGCTGCAACTTAAGATTATTTGATAATTTACTAATTTAAAGGGTTACTTCAGCGATTAGCATTAAGCTTTGTATCAGTAGAATCCCGGGAGTATATTCAAATTATCGTACTTTCCCCCCTCATATCCCCCTGAGACGAGAGAATTATGTATTTTATTTCTGGAAAAAAATCCTCAGATGATGCAAATATCGTCATTTTGCGTTATCGGAGGAGTTTTTGTCCAGAGGCTAAAGACTACAGCCAGCGGTGGGCGCTATTTCCGCATGTTTTCAACATCGCACTCACAGCACTCGGCTCGGGGAGCTGCGGAGATTCATGTAAACGGAGCGGTGGAGAGCAAAGCGAGTGTTTTCAAATGAATTCCTATGAAAGTTAAGCTTCCAAAGACATGAACTGAAAAGGCTCCAGACTGATCACGCGCTGTGAATGCAGTCGCGATTACCTCAGCTCATGTAACGAATGTAACCTGACTCCTGCTGCGTTTGTGAAGTGACACTCAGGCTCACTCACATTATATTGTGACACACATTATAACAGACACGTTCAGTTTTTAATTGTAGTGTCTCTAACGGAACTGATTTTATGAAAATGAACGCGGTGGGCAAGTGATCCAGTAATCCAGTAACTGTGCCTTGAAGGACAGTGAAGCAAGTGCATTCTGGGAGTTGTTGTCTTTTATCCCCATGAGACAAAAATACATTTTCTGTCTCTTTGTCAGTCATTTCACATTTCTACTACATAAATGACCCAGTTTAAATACAGATTCATCTTCCCAGCGCTGAAGTACCCCTTTAAGGATTATTAGTCTAATCAACTATAATAATAATAATAATAATAATAACAACAATTTATTATTATAAATGTATTAGGACTGTAATTGCTTTTTTATACTAACTTCATTCAAATTAATTTAAATATTGGTGTTAATGTTAATAAAAAAAAATAATGAATTATTAGGACTGTATAGCTTTATTACTAAATTAATTAATAGGGACCTTTATACTAACATTGATACAATATTATTACTACTACAAATAAACAATTATATATTCGGGCTGTATAACTTTATTTATACTAATTTCATTAATATTAATATATATGTTAATGTTGACAACACTATAATAATAATAATAATTATTATTATTATTATCAACAACACAAACAATAATTTTCATATTCCTATGCATGAAGTTAGTATAAGTAAAGCTGTACAGTCTTAATTAAGTCTTATTTACTTGCCAAAGCCACTTTTCATTCACATTTGGCACTTGGTAAGTATTCATTTTAGATCCTGTGTGGAGCTTAAAACAAGTATGGATATACTTCCTCTACTGATATTCTCTCCCTCACCCTTTTCAAGCTTCGGAAAAGGTCAGATGTCATGAATGCAAATGTCATGCACCAGGGGCTGCTAACTGTGAGAAATAGTTTAGAAGTGAGTGTGTGTGCCTGGCCAGCCTCCAGAACATGGATAGAGAAGGAGAAAAAGCCTCTGGAAGACAATCTCCTACTGTATAAGCCTGTAGTAATTCACAGGGTCAGCCGATTGTAAGTCAACTGTGACCTGACCGTGTGTGTGTGTGCTCTATTTATTATAGTATTTTCCTAGCCTGACGTGGTCATACTCAATTCTAGTCAGAATATGAGTCTGATACCGCTCCATTGGGCTTTGATTATGGGGCGGTTTCAACCGAACCAGGAAAGACCTCAATTAGACCCACAACCAATCAGAGCAAAGGAGCGACGTGTAACGTTAGTTGTCAAATGTCAACAGAACTCAACTGCACTGTGTTGCCAAGTCCGGGTTTTTCTCCATGTCCGCGGGTTGAACCGACACCAATTATGTGATTATATAAACCCAGGAATGTGAATTTTAGCAGGCAACCTTGCCAAAATAACATATTTTGCCAACCAAACGCCATTTTTTTTTGGAGAACCCCCCCCGGAAAGTTATTGTTTTGGGCTATAGTTTTGAGTAGCAATTGTGCGCGACCTTGCAAGAAAACTTAGCAACCCTGTCTGCACATGCACTGGATTAAGTAACGTTACAAGAAAAAGATGGGTGTAAACGATCTTTGCTAGTATTGTAATAAAAGAATTTAAGGATACACAGAGTACTTACCAACACGATCATCGTTTCTAAGAGAAATAGTGAAGGTGAATGCATATACGAACAAGTTCTCTGTTTAGGATAAGAGCAAATTCAACCCAAGTGCCTTTGATGACGTGGATGATTACGTTACTGTTTATCATCTGTCCATCATCGTCTAAAGCCCGCCCTGATGATTTCATTGGTCCGAACAGTTTCTGTTCGGGCATAATTACTCCTCTATGGATCGAGTCCAGACCGAATTGCCCGAGCAAAAATGTTGAGGGCGGGGTTAAATTCGGCTGGCATCCAGGCTAGTATTTTCCCTTTTTAAGTCCATTTGTAATGTTCGTCATCATTATTTGCACCAAAAACAGCCGTAATTCAGTTATTCATTTGCCATCCTTTCTTGACCCTGAGAAGACCCAGAATGCTTTTAAGACTTCTGTATGCAAGTAGTGCACTCTGGCCACGTTCACACAGCAGCAGAAAGCGATTGTCAGTCCTGTATTTGAGTCCTTAAAGGCCCACTGAAGTGCCTTGAAACGCGCAGCATTGTTGACGTCATTTCTGTTAACTTCATGTGCAAGTGAATGTATTATCGCGAGAGTCTACAAGAATGTATTATCGCGTGAGTCGCTGTGACTTGTTCTTGCTTCTTGGCGGCTGCTTGGCGGGAGGAAGGCTGGAATGGTGTAATAAAAATTTTTCTCTGTGGAACTACGTTGTATCTTTGGCTATTTTTACATGGTAGCAGAGGATGGTTTCCAACTACAGAGTACCGCCTAAGCTTGATGAAGCTCGACCGTACGAGTGCTGGAAAAATGAAGTTAGTATGTGGAGACTTGTCACGGACTTAGAAAAGAAGAAACAGGCACTCGCGGTGGTGCTGGGGCTCGAGGGGCGAGCCAGAGAGACCGCTTTGGAAATACCCGCGAACGATCTAAACACAGATGACGGTATGGAAACCTTGCTAGCTAAGCTGGACGCGATATTCTTGAGAGAAGAAAAGACCGGCTTATGAAGCATACTCTCATTTCGACTCGATTTCCAAAGACAGTGCGGTGTCCATGACGGACTACATCATAGATTTTGAGCAGAGATACAACCGCATGAAAAAGTACAACATGACACTGCCTGACGCTGTGTTAGCGTTTAAACTCCTGGACACGGCTTGCCTCGAGGAGAAGAGTAGGCAGCTAGCACTTACAGCGTGCACGGATCTGACATTCGCGTCCATGAAGTCAGCGTTGAAGCGGATTTTCGGGGGAAAAACTAGTGGCGCAAGCGGCGGCTGCGAGACTCAAGATGCGGCGTTTTCACGGAGCAGAGGCCACGGACAAATTCAGGCGAAACAACGGCCCGTCGCCAGAGCAGACAGCGGCAGCCACAGCAAGGTACAAACCCACTTGACAAATATGGTAAGAGAACAAAATGCGTCATTTGTCAGAGCACGTACCATTGGGCCAAAGACTGTCCTCATCGGAGAAATGAAGTAAAGCTAGCAGAAGATGTGGAAGAGTGTAACATTACACTATTTACAAAAGTCATGACTGACTCTGAGATCTTTCTAACTGAATCGCTGGGATCAGCTATCATTGACACTGCATGTACAGTTTGTGGCGAGAAGTGGCTGGATAGTTACATGAAAGACCTGAGCCAAAGCCAAATAAACAAACTGCTGCAAACAGAATCTTCAAGCAGCAGACCTTTCAGATTTGGTGACGGTCAAATGGTACACTCCAACAAAAAGGTGAAGCTTCCTGCTAAGATCGGACAAACAAAATGTCACATTGAAACGGAAGTTGTTCCTGCTGATATTCCTTTACTGCTGAGCAAAATGTCTCTAAAGAGAGCAGGAACTGTTTTAGACATGGAGAATGACAGAGTTGTCATGTTCAAGCAACCAGTGCCTCTTGAGCTCACTAGTTCGGGACACTATTGTGTTGACATTAGAGATGATAATACTGACACCAATGAAAGTGAAATCCTTGTCGTTACAGCAGAGATGTCTACAAAGAGAAGCGTAAAACTCTCCTGAAGCTCCATAAGCAGTTTGGCCACGCCTCCAGACCGGCTGCAGAGGCTCATCCTCAGCTCTGGAAATACGGACAAAGACTGTCCAGTTATTCTGCAAGAGATCATCCGTGACTGTGAGGTATGTCAAAGATATAGCAGGACCAAGCCCAGGCCTGCTGTTGGTTTGCCTTTAGCCTCAGAGTACAATGAGACGGTGGCAATGGATCTACATGAGCTTGAACCTGGCGTATGGTACCTCCACATCATCGACCACTTCACACGCTTCAGTGCTGGAAATATAGTGAGAACAAAGAAAGCCTCGGAGATCGTTAACTCCTTCATTCACTCATGGATAAGTGTTCATGGTGCCCCAAACGAATATACACAGACAACGGTGGCGAGTTCAACAATGAGGAGATGAGAGAGATGGCAGAAAAATTCAACACTGAGATGAAGACTACAGCGGGATACAGTCCTTGGAGCAACGGGCTGCTGGAGAGACACAACATGACACTGACTGAGATCCTCCTGAAGGTGAAAAGAAAGCGGGTGTGGCTGGCAGACTGCTCTAGACTGGGCTCTAATGGCCAAAAACAGTATGATCAATGTGCATGGTTATAGTCCACACCAGCTTGTGTTTGGTCACAGCCCTAATCTTCCCTCAGTTTTGGTTGATAAACTACCTGCTCTAGAGAGCACTTCTATGAGTACTAGAGTAGGACAGCATCTAGCAGCATTGCATGCTTCAGAAGAGCATTCACAGAGGTGGAATGCTCAGAAAGAATAAGAAGAGCTTTTACGAAAGCAGGTCAGGCCTACAGATGAAAAGTATGAGACAGGAGACAGAGTGTACTACAAAGAGCAGACAGTACAGAGTGGAAAGGCCCTGCTGTAGTTATCGGTCAGGATGGCTCTGTAGTGTTTATCAGACATGGTGGGATTCTTGTCAGAGTACACCAGTCCAGGCTGAATAAAGTCAATGCACAGGATGAGGATAAACCTGTACTACCTGATATTCCTGAAAATAGTAAAGAAAAGGCAAATGTAATACACACTGATGTGTCAGAGAATTCAGATGATGAAATGAGTGTTAATGGAGATGTGCAAATCCTGAAAACACAGAAACAGATGATAGAGAAGACGTGAGACAAACTAATGAGACAGAGAGTGATGCTACCAATACAGTGGCTTCCACTGGTGTCAAACTGAGAACAGGTCAGACAGTGACGTTTACAAACAGAGATGATGGTATTAAGCACACTGCCAGAGTTTTAGGCAGAGCAGGAAAAGCAAAGGGCAATATAAAAACTGGTACAATGTGCAGTATCTTGAACCAAATAGCAGCGAAGGTCAAAGGAAGCTTTAGACATGTCACAAGTTGATGATCTTCTCACTGAATGTGATGACACCGATGCTGATGTACTCATTACCAAAGACATCTCTTTTGATGCTGCTAAACAGCAAGAGATTGAAAACTGGCAAATGAATGATGTTTACGAAGAGGTCACAGACAGGGGTCAGAAATGTATTTCTACTAGATGGGTCTGTACGTTGAAGGAGACTTCTAATGGTATTGTTCCCAAAGCTCGCCTTGTGGCGAGAGGATTTGAAGAAGTCAATATTCATGAATTACAAAAGATTCTCCCACATGTGCATCAGAGTCACTTAGGCTGCTGTTAGCTGTTATTTGTCAAAACAAGTGGAAAGTAAATTCTATGGATATTAAGTCTGCCTTTTTGCAGGGAATGGAACTTACAAGAGACATTTACATTCGTCCTCCACCAGAAGCAGGTGCAAACAATGCATTGTGGAAACTAAAGAAATGTGTGTATGGACTTGCAGACGCTTCCCTCTACTGGTACAACAAGGTCAAAGAACTCATGCTGAACAGTGGTGGTAAAATGTCACGGGTTGATCCTGCAGTGTTTTATTGGCAGAATGAGCAGTCTGAGGTAACAGGAGTACTGGCATGCCATGTGGATGATTTTTTTTGGGCAGGTTCAGAGCACTTTGTAACAAATGTCATACCTGTACTTAAATCTTCATTTCACGTGGGTCGTGAAGGGCATGACAGTTTTTCATACGTGGGGATGGACGTTGCAACTGTGGGTGGTGTAGTGCAGGTGCATCAGCACAGTTACATTGAAAACCTACAACCAGTTCACTTACAGGCAGCACGTGCTGTACAAAGAGAGGCTCCACTAAACGAGAAAGAAAGAGAACAACTCAGGTCCAAAATAGGACAAATTCTGTGGGTTGCTAAACAGACAAGACCAGATGTAATGTTTGACACATGTAGTCTAGCATCCAACATTAAGAACGCTACTGTTCAGTCCATACATGAAGTGAACAAAGTGATCCGTAAACTTAAGTCAGAGAAGGTCACTTAAGTTTCAACACTTGGGCAACAGTGATGATTTGGGTTTGGTGGTTTTCAGTGATGCTTCACTGGGCAATCTTCCAGATGGAGGTACACAGGGAGGGGCTTTAATTGCTCTCATGGCAAAAACAGGAAAATTCTCTCCTCTGTTTTGGCAATCTAAGAAAATCAGACGTGTAGTAAGAAGCACGCTGGCAGCAGAAACCCTTGCCATGTCAGATGGTATTGACAATGCTATGTTCTTGGCTATGCTCTACTCTGAGCTTACCACTGGTAAAGCTGATCTTAATGCTCTCCCTTATTTGTGTTACTGATAACCATTCCCTGTTTGACGCACTTAAGTCTACTAAACAGGTCACAGAGAAGAGACTAAGATTAGAAATAAGCGGTGTCAAAGAGCTCCTACATGCTAACAAAATCAAAGAAGTGTGCTGGTCAGAAGGCAAGTCACAACTTGCTGACTGTTTGACGAAGAAAGGTGCTTCCTCACTTATGCTTCTTAAAGCGCTGTATGAGGGTGTATGGAAATTGTAATATCAGGACTATTGAGCATTTATCTTGGTACAGTTTTTTTGTTTAAATACTCAAGCTCACTTAAATGTTACTGTGTTCTGAAAACTGTTTTGTATTTAGTGACAGGTGTTTAATATGTCAAAGTCACCCGTTTTTATTTAAAGAAGAGAGGGAGATTGTTAACTTCATGTGCAAGTGAAAGTATTATCGCGAGAGTCTACAAGAATGTATTATCGCGTGAGTCGCTGTGACTTGTTCTTGCTTCTTGGCGGCTGCTTGGCGGGAGGAAGGCTGGAATGGTGTAATAAAAAATTTTCTCTGTGGAACTACGTTGTATCTTTGGCTATTTTTACAATTTCCCCTGAAACAGGAAGATAGGGTGGGACACATCAAGCAGCTCCTCAGCTTTTTTAAAACAGCCAATTGGCTAGAGCCTCACAGCTCGGTAAAGCCACAGTATCCTCCGAATCCCTAACTGTTTCTCATAGGAGAGACTCTCCGACATTGCAGTAAACTATTGAACATTGAACAGGCCATTCATGTGGATTTGGATAAAACAGGAAATCGCTTTGATGTCATGCCTGTGGACGCCGTTTAGCCTTTCACAGTGGAGTAGAGGACGGGCACGTGAGGCATATTAAATTATATATGATTAGGCTATTTTTATTATTACATTACTATATTACAATCCATTTGCCCAGCAATATTTCACAGTGCATTAACGCATGAAGCTCGGTTGGTTTTCAGTTTCTGTAGTGAATAATTGACTGGCGTTGGAGACTTCTTCACCAGCATAACTCGATCAAAATTTGCACATTGTGATATGATATCCACTGGCCCGCCCTCATGGTTAAAGATGCAAATATTTTCAATATTGCGACAATGTAAACGAAAAGAGGCAGGGTTGTGTTTTATATTTCGTTTGTTATAAATGTATGCAGTGAAGATAATCAATGTACGCATTGCCTGAAACACATTTGTGCGGCTATGTTGTCGTGTTTTTTAACATTGTTTTATTGTAGCCTAAAATATACATACAGAGATAACCGGAGTAGCCATTATCAAGAACACAGCTGGTCCATTTGCAGAATCACCGGACTTGCGTCCTCTCTTCCTCGGGTGTTAGTTCTCTTGAGTCGAACTTGGCAAGTCCTAACTACCAAGGACATAAGTCCGAAGTTTGCCAATATATCATGCATGTTCATGTTCCCAGTGTTTCCCTGTTTTGCTTTTGCTTCCTTTTCATTAAAATCACTACTGCACCTAGATCCTACATTTCTGTCTGCCTTCCTAGCTCCCTAGCGTTACACTGATTTGGTCCACAAGAAACATTTCTTAATATTATCAATGTTGAAAACAATTGTGCTGCTTAAGATTTTTGTGTAAACCATGAATAATTTTTTTCAGGATGAATAATGAATAGAATGTTCAAAAGAACTGGATTTATTTGAAATATAAATGTTTTGTTGCACTACATTAAAAATACACTTACTGTCTCTTTGAATCAATTTAATGCATCCTTTTCACCAAAAACAGTCTCATTGTCCCTAAACATTTGAACAGAAGTGTATATGTAAATGTGGATGGTGAATATGGTTGTGATGGCAATCCCATGACGATTTCTGAATGACAACATTTTGCAACCTAGATTTATAAACGTTACAACAAGTGTGTTACCTGGTGAATCTCCTGCCAGCCGTTCTCGTCCATGCAGCCCACCTGAGCATGATCATGCAGCAGGAGCTCGCAGCAGTACGGGTCGCCCCCCACCATAGAGCTGTGATACAGAGGAGTCAGGCCACGACTGTCCTTGTAATCCGGAGAGGCACCCAAGTCCAGCAGCGTCTGCACACACAAATGATGCTGATTTCTCTCATTTATGACTGACTTAAGCCAGTTAATTTCCCCCCTTCATTTTTCCAAAATCCTGCCCTTAAAAGACAAGTCAGCAAACCCAATGTTGGCGAACGTGACCATTCAAAATTGACTTGTCACTGTCTAGCAGCAGCACTCCAGGTTCAGATTCTTTTTTACTTTTAACAGCACCTCAGGCTGTCACTGAGACAATTTCAACGATATATGTCAAGCATTAGGGACATTTTCTGCATACTATTTCATAAAAGAAAATCACATACAGCACATCTTTAAGTGCCTTGCTCAAGGGCATGAAGGCGAAAGTTCATGGATCACCCTTTGTGGGGTTTGAACCTACAACCTTACCAGTCACTTTGCCGCTTATCCTTGCAGATTTACTGCTAGCTCCTACCAGTTTCTGTGATACAATATGCATTAGGCGACCAGTGAACGGACTGCAGGCGATCTGTGGGTGTGCTATCTGAGGCTGAGACTAGAGTGCACCGCAGAACCTCATAACTGCATGATGACTTAAAAGCCAAGCCGATTTATTAGCTGTGTTAAGTCATCCAAGACTCATGAGTTCACATTCAAAGAGTTTTTACATTTCATCAGAATAACCACTTTCACGTAAGCACAAATCAAGATTTTACCAATTTAATTATCATATAAATTAACACACTCTACATTATGAAAACTGGTAAAACAAGAAACTTCTCTGAAAAGTAGTGACATTTCTAATAGTAATTCTAAATTATGATATTTTTTATTAAGTTTAATAGATTTAGTAGCAGCAAACAGCGCAAGCGGCTGGCTCTATTACACTTTCATTTTAGGGTAACATCGCAACGAAGTTTGATAAAATCAATGTTTTCGGTGTCAGAGATTTTTACGCAGTGTAGAGAGCGTGGGTGCACATGGTTGGTAAATTTGCAAAGATTAAGTAAAACACTGGGCTGATTTGATTGGGCGATTTAAACTTTGACATCTGGCAACCATAAACATGAAGGCTTGAGTCCTCTTTTTTGATATGCTATAGCTACATGATATGATATTGCATGTTGATATAGTCACAGTTATTGTTTAATGTCGTTGATGTCGTCTCGTCATCATTTTGTCTTAGTAATGTAGTTTTCATAGTTTTCATTAACGGAATTAACACTACCCTCAAACTCTAAAATGAATGAGGAACAATGTGGAAAAGCTTGAGGTTTAACATCAAGCTTTACAGCATATACAGTTCTCTGCAAAAGTCTTCGGCACGATGGTATTTTCACACAAAAAATGTTTTTAAGCCAGTTATTTATATCCTTGCTGTAGTTTGTCAGTAGGAAATATCAGTTTACATTTCCAAACATTCATTTTGCAATTAATTGTAATAATCCAGTGAGATGTATGCACAAGAAGTCTGATATAGCAGCCGTCAGCCGGTATGATCTGATCTCACCATCATCGAGTCTGTCTGTGATTACATGAAAAAACTGAGACAGACTAAATCCAGAAAAACTAAGGCAACGTCTCCCAGACACTTGAGGAAACCTTCCTGCAAAACTACAGTACTGTGAAAAGTTTAGGCACTTGTCAGAATGGTTTTAAGTGAGAATGCTGTCAAAAATAATAACATAAATAGCTTTTATTTATGAATGAATTTCTAATAACTAAATAAAATCAATATTTAGAGTGACCACCCTTTGTGTTTAAAACAGCTTTTTTCACCTGCATCTATTCCTACGCCTATTCATGTAGTTTTGCAGGAAGGTTTCTTCAAGTGTCTTGGAGACGTCGCCACAGTTCTTCTGGATTTAGTCCATCTCAGTTTTTTATGTTTCTTCATGAAATCACAGACAGACTCAATGAAGATGAGATCTCTCAGATCTCCATATGGAGTATAGAGACTATTGTCAGACTCTATGCATACAAAAATCTCACTGGATTATTACAATTAATGGCAATTTATTTATAAATGTAAACTGATATTTCCTACTGACACTAAAGCAAAATATATAAATAACTGGCTTAAACCCACTTTTTGTGTGTAAAAATACTAGCGAGCCTAAGACGTTTGCACAGTACTGTACATGTCTGACATAAATATGTAGAGAAAAGACAGACCTGGAGGAAATTAATGATGGTTGACATCTTATTTATTTATTTTAAATAATGTATTATTTATGAATAAATAAGCTTTCCATTGATGTATCGTTTGTTAGGATAGGACAATATTTGGCCAAGATACAACAATTTGAAATCTTTGGAATCTGAGGGTGCAAAAAAATCTAAATATTGAGAAAATCTTAATGTTGTCCAAATAAAGTTATTAGCAATGCATATTACTACTAATAATATATTTTTGATATATTTACGGTAAGAAAACTTAATGGAACATGATCTTTACTTAATATCCTATGATTTTTGGCAAAAAAAAAAATCTATAATTTTGACACATACAATGCATTGTTGGCTATTTCCACAAATATACCCGTTTGACTTAAGACTGGTTTTGGGGTCCAGGGTCACTAATATATGGGCTTGACATTACATTTTTTGCTGTCCAGCCACTGTGGCTAGTGGTTTTCCAAAGTTACTAGCCACTCAGCATTTTCACTGGCCAAAATGTTGTTGGGAAATTTGTTGTTGTCTCTATGTAAATGACCACTGTACACAGCCAAATCAAGTCTACATGAAATGTATAACATGACAGGTCTAGGTCTATTTAGCTCTGATAAGGAAGTGTGTAAAGCTCCTTAATCTAGAACATAGTTGCTTGTCTGAAAAAAAGAAGATTTATTTTGTGTAAATATAATTTATTCTCAATCAATATTCTCATCAATGTTCTATCAGCTATGCCATATTTAAATATTTTATGACTGTAAGTAATTCTCTTCAAATGCTATTTAGGTTAGAAACTTGAATACCACTGTCTTATGTAACTTTAGAGACGGTCCCTAAATTTGCGAATATCGAATGTCCAACATCAAGCCAACTTTATGCCAGTGACAATTAAGACTTAAGTTATCAATGTTAAGTGGTCTGTTATTTTTTTCCAGAGCTGCATATATATGCTATTATTTTATTCATACAATGTATTATTTATTAAACTGAACTGTAAAACAATTATGAAGCACAAAACAATTCCATAAACCGCAAACAGCAAAAATGTAGAAATAGAAAAGCTAATTAGAATTTCAAACCACTGTTTAGGCCAATAAATATTGCATAATTATGTAATTATAAATGTGTGAATTTATAAACTGTGACAATAAAAATGGGGTTATGAATTAGGTTTCTGAATACAACATATAAACACTGCTCTTGTAATTGAAACCGTAGAGTTTGTGTAAGATTTGTGTTTGTGTAAGGTCTGAGCTTCTGATAACTTGCAACAACTTGCTCTGGTTGCCTCTCTATCCTTAGTGTTGTGATCAATATGTCATTGACGTATAAAAACAACACTGATATGCCTCTTTCAGTTGAACTTCAGATGACACATCAGTTGTGAATGAGTCCTCCGCTCTAGCAAAAGATCTGCTCTGATCATTATAAAACACGACAAGCTTTTATACAGCCTGGTGCCAATGAACGCTTTTCATCTTTGTGCCACTCTATGACTCATGTCTGGACAGACCTACACACACCTCTGATCTTGCTTTCAAGTATGTATGAGAACCCTGCGTTCCCTCTTATTGTCGGCAGGACGAGTGTTTGTGTGTGTTACTCACAATAAGTGCCGTGTGGTTCTTGGTGCGGACTGCTTTGTGAAGGGCAGTTATGCCGTCTCTGGTCCTGAAATCCAGATGAGCTCCTCCATTCTTCAGAATCTTTATGAGCTCTGCACAGCCTTCCAGCTGCGACGCCATCGTCAATGGACATTCTGCGCACACAGAAGCAACTGTTGACTTTTTCTGTGCATATGTGCTCCGTTTTAAAGGAGAGATTCAACAAAAAAATTTAATCCTGTGAAATACAAAAGGAGACGTTTTAAAGAATGTTCATGCTGCTCTTTGACTCTCAAGAAATTGTACTTTTTGGAGCTTACTTTGGAGCTTTTTCTGTTCCACAAAAGAAAGTGACAGGTTTGGGCCAACATGACAACATAAAAATTACAATTTTTGGGGCGAACTGTCCTTTTAAGTCTGTTTAATATTTTGAATCCATCTTTCTCTTCCGGTCTCTTCCTTTCTTGAAAAGGTCAAGGATACTTCGACTGTGGTCAAATTGTTCAGCTTCTGTCTCCAGACAGCTTTACACTGATTTTGAAATGCTGCACAACCTGGAGGTCACTGCTGCTCTATCTGTAACAATACATGCATGTACACAAACACAAACTCCATTTCTGTCCATCAACGTGGCCAGAGGTCAGTCCTAACCAGTTCCAAACAAATGCATGAATAAATCTGAATAAGTATGAGGGAATTTGCATAGAAGGTGATCTTATCGTCCCAGCATGCACTGGGAGAGGTCAAACTTGATTGCAACATAGTCATTCATGCAGAACAATCTTTCCCTTTCTTTCACTCTAATTGAAAACTGAAATGAGGATATTTAAAATCTCAATGTTTAAGATTTCAATGAAACCATGTAGATCACCAGCTGACATTCAATGCTCAAATCTGGAAAAAATATTGACTGAAAAAGATTACTGAACACATGCACTGTAATCCTTCAATTAGGGGACCTTCTAACCACTTGAACAATGAATCTTCAAACAATGTTTTATTTATGTCAAAACATTTATCACATGTCTGGAATGAGATCTGAATTTTCAAGTGGATTTTGCAAAATAATTTATGATGGTTTGCATTTTTGATATGTTTTGGAGTAGTTTGAATAAAACATGTTAAACAATTTGGCAATTTTTTTTATTATTATTAATAATTTTCTTATTGCAAAACAACAACAACAATAACTCAATTTCTTATTACTATTTCCTGTTTCTTATTTTAATCCAAATCAAGAACAAAGTGTTTTTTTTATGCCTGCCATGATAGATTGGGGACAGTAATTAAAAAATACAATAAAACGTACACATAAATATTTAATTAATTGAAGCAAAATATTTCAATTTTTTTAAGAACCTTACTAAGAAAATTCAAGGGGACCAAAAAAATCATCTAACTGAAGAATTACTGAAATACAGTTGAAATGGATATCCACTATTCAATTCATATTAAGCTGTTGGCTGACCTAGAGCCAAGAGATAAACACAAGAGATCGGGTCATGGCACCAATTTAACAGTACTGAGCAAAGTCAACATGTAAGCTCAATGTGTCACTCACACACATACACACACACACACACACACACACACACACACACTCACACACACACACACACACACACACATACACACACACACACACACACACACACACACACACACACACACACACACACACACACACACACACACACACACACACACACACACACACACACACACACACACACACACACACACACACACACACACACACACACACACACACTTTACAGGGACTCTCCATAGGCTTAATGATTTTATCCCCCTACACTAACCCTACCCCTAAACCTACCCTTTACAGAAACTTTTTGGTATTTTTAAAAAAAACAAACAAAAACAAACCAAAGTTTAGTATTTAAGCCATTTGGAAAACAATGTTTAAGTTGGACCCCGTCCTCATAAACCATATATATAAGAACACACACACACATATGCGCACACACACACACACACACACACGCGCACGCACGCACGCACGCACACACACACATGTTTGTTTTTGTGAAATGTGGGCACATTCCATAGGCGTAATGGTTTTTATACCGTACACACCGTATTTTCTATCCCCGTACACTGCCCCTGCCCTTTTAAGTATAGGTGGTGTCACTTACCTCCGGTCTCTGGGTCGTGGAAGTTTGGGTCAAGTCCTTTCTCCAGAAACTTTGATACCTTCTCAACATTCCTTTGCTGAACATATTCCATAAACTTCTTCAAGTTAGCCTGCGGGAATGAGAGAAAAAGAGAGGGAGAAAGAGATGTGAGGCAAGTTGAATAATGCAAAAGAAGGATAAAAGCAAAAACAGGCGAGTTTTCCCAAGTGGAAGAAACAGAGATGGAATAAAGCTCCACAGTACTCCACAGAAAGGACTTCATTTTAGCTTTTCGGAGACATACAGACAAAAGTCTTAATAAATGCATTAGAAAATCTGTTGATGCAACATTCCTGATTCATAATCTATTGTTTAATGTCATATAAGATTTCAAAATGCTCCGAACAATATTTCCACAAGATTTCAAAAGCGAAATATCAAAGAGAAAATCAAATACAGGCTACAGCTGGTTTCTTTCACACAAAAATCGTCCTATAAACTTAACATCTTTTCATGTCTTGAGTGAAAACAACATGAGTGTATATATTGTGTATTTATAAAATGGCTAGTTCCAGTCATTGATTCTGATTGGTCAATAGCTGTGTTTTATTCACAATAAAGCTATGAAGCAATACAGCTGTGAGTGCTTCACTGCTATCACTGCAACACCCTTAGCAACATAAACAATCAATATAGTTTCATGTATTATGCATTTCAGCTAAATTAAATGTTTATTATTTATGGAAAGAATTATGAGCCCAAGTAGGGCTTGCTGCATCCTGCGGTGGACATCCAACCCCGCCCACATTCAATTGTGATGTCAGAAGCCACGCCCATGTCCAATACATCACCTTGTGACTGCCCATCCCCATTCCGCCCCGGAGAAATTACTGTATTTAATAGTTTTCTGTTTTAGGTATGGTACTGTATCAATTTACACTGTAATGACGCTTCCAAACTCGCACTATGCCGCAAATAGGTCCGTTTTAAACTAAAAGACTGAAAACAGATATTTTCTCATGCAGAGAGATAAGCAAATATGTTTGAGAAAATAGTGATCACTGTGATTAGCTTGTTACACACAATAAATAATAAATAGTAATAACACCTACCTATTCACTACAATAATATCTGTTCACATCTGTTCCAAAGAGCCGATATTATATAGATGGACTTATTACAGAGCAAACAACTTAAGTTACTTTGGTCACAAATTAATATCAATTAACTTGAACTGATAAGTCTGTTTTTACTGACCTCTTAAAAGAAGGTGCATATTAATAATAAATGCCAAATAACAATTAGTCCTAAAAATATATACTGTTACTGCAGTTATACAATTTAAGCAATGTAATGTTTAAAAACAATCATAAAATTAATTAGATGTAGTTTTAATAAGCATGTTAATTTAAACATGATTCTAGTATTCTAGTACAAAATATTTTAGTATTGGTTTTTGTTTATAGTGTAATGTAAATGCAGAAAGTCAAAATGCCATAAAATCCAAAAAATATTAAATATTAAATGGAAATAATCATGTAAATATTAAATGCAACTGAAACATTATTTTAAGTCTTACACACACACAAAAAAAAGAGAACGCAGAGACTTTGTCTCCTGATTTCAGAAGTCCAGCATGCGCTGCTGAGCGCAACAGTATGACAGTAGTGTAGCTCTATCTTAACATCTGTGGTCTTGCAGCCTGTTACATAAAACCCTCAGAAGATCGAGGCCGGCCACACACACACACACACACACACACACGTTGTGTTTCCATGTTTTATGGGGACATTCCATAGGCGTAATGCATTTTATACTGTACAAACCGTATTTTCTATCCCCCTACACTGCCCCTGCCCCTAAACCTACCCATCACAGGAGACATGCTGCATTTTTACTTTTTCAAAAAACATCACTTAGTGTGATTTATAAGATGTTTTCCTCATGGGGACCAAAAAAATGTCCCCACAAGGACAAAAATTTGGATATTGCCATCTTTGTGGGGACATTTTGTCCCCATACCGTAGGGATTACCAGTCCACACACACACACACACACACACACACACACACACACACACACACACACACACACACACACACACACACACACACACACACACACACACACACACACACACACACACACACACACACACACACACACACACACACACACACACACACCTGTCCCCTGCCAAATGCAAGAAAAAGGTGTGGGTTTCTCACCATGTGTGGCGTTAGCTGATCTCCTGCGTCTTCATCTACTCTGATGTGTACCAAGTCATCACACCGCACTGATTCCACCCCGGCACACTACCATCTAAGCATCTCCGTCTCACACACACTCACACATGCTCTCCACAGCTCCGCCTTTCCATGCGGTGAATATTAGAAACTCACTCTCTCTGTCCTCTCGCGCTCTCAGCCACTCAGGCTGTTGTTATGGAGATTGGATACAAAAGAATTTTTGGCAAAGAGAGAGATAGAGGGAGAGGGAGAGGGAGAGGGAGAGAGAGTTGTGTGGTTGTGTGTGAGTCGAGCGTAAAACCTCTAGTGGTTATTTGATGCGGGTAATCTCATTGGATGGTGGAAAACCAAACAGCTTTTCTTCTATGAGAAGAACAAATCATAATATAATATATTACAGCTCTCAGTTTCTCTCTCTTTCTCTTCCCGCCCCCCCAAATACTGAATAATATTTCCACAGATTTTCAGCTAGAGTACAAATAATGCCTCTCTTGCACTGAAATCTGACTCAATTATGTTAGCTGGATGGCTCACATCTTAACAGTGGTTCAATAATATAATGGATAATGAAAATTACAAGTCTGCCAATGTCGCATTATGGGTTTGTTTTTACAAGCAATAAGGCGCACAAGACCCCAAATAATCATGTGATGATTATGGTGGGAATTTTAGGTTGAAGTTATGAGAGCAACTGTACATGGTGCTTTTCATGCCAAAAAAAAAACGATTTACTAACCTTTCTGTGTAAAGTTGCCATGAAAACATGATGCCTAAAACCCTAAAATGATCATAAAATAGCCCAGAACAACTTTACAGCTGAAATAAAACACATGTTTTTACCAGAGGAGCCAAAACATTTTAGTTAGGCTATTTTATTTTTAGAGTTAGGCTAGTATGTTTCTGTCGATATATGTTTTTGTTCTGGCTTCACCTAAACTTTGTTTCAATGCGAGTGCCGTATGCTCTAATATGGCCAGTCAATTATGTCGTGATCACCCTGGTCAGTACCGCCACTTGCCGTCTTGATGCGCTAGAAAAGACAAATTTACACAAACATTGTTAACGTGCCCGTTTTTGGCGAGTATTCTAGCAAACATAGAAGGTTATGTCTAAAGTGAATGTAAACAGTCGAGAAAGACAACGCATGTTTATCAGTATCAGTATACTGGATCCGTGCATTATGTCTTAAAGTCAAAGCTTTTAAAGTGTTGAACTTTCTTCTCCTGCATCCTGTCTGCAATCCAGAATGGCACACAGCTGAAAGTTTGTTTGAGCAGTGCCCTCTACTGTACAGGCATGAATATGCATTCAGCCTGAGAGTCATTTCACTTTTGGAATAAATGGAACTTTACATTGGCCAAAAATAGAAAAATAAAAAAATAAAAACAACCAAGTCCAGCCCAGGTGAGAAAAAGTAGTGCAAAAGTAGCACAACACATTACTTTCCATAAAAAGTAACACAGTATTATAAAGGTAACTTCCCCACAACACATCTACTGCCCCGATAACGAGAGTATGAAATCTCTCACACACCTTCACACCAGCTCTGTTGCATGTTTGCATCAACAAATCAACTTGTATGTAGAACAATGTTGTGTAGAGTAACACAATGAAATGATGAAATACATCAGACTGGAATCTGTAATAAAAACAGCCCTCGAGTAAAACGCAGAGAAACACTTTTACGAGCAACAAGAGGCAAAACTGTAAAATCAATGAATGTTGCAAGACTGCAAAATGAATCTATTGCTTAACATTTCAGGACAATTACAGCACAAACAAACATCAGTGTGATTGCAACTGCAGTCGAAACGGGTAAGTGGGCATCATTTAACTCTCAAGTGCTTAAAAATTCCCATCATGCATCTTTTTCATTGCCTACATTTACTTATAGACACAAAGGTCATTGGAAAGACTTCTGTAGCATTACTGTCTCTGAAAACAATAAATTGAGTGGTTCTGAATCAGTAGTGTCTAGAAGGAGTGGATTTGCAGGTGATTTACAGGTGTTTTTGACAGCAAACAGACATTAAATTGTAAACACCTATTACGATAACCTGTGACCCAAATGGATGTACTCAAAAAGCAACAATAAGACTGCACATAAATGCAAAGCTATCGTGTTGACCATTTTATGCCCATCTATGTGGATGTATCTGTGCAGTTGTCAGAACTGGACATGGATTCTTCTGGATTCTGGTGGGATGGAAGCTCAGAGATGATCTCCAGATGTGAGGACCACCATCCAAGCCATGGCATCATTTCAAAATTGGGATCTCACCCATTCAGGTTTTACAATGCCAGGCCAAATGCTGGCATTCAGAGAGTGTGCCCAACACCATCCCTCAAGCAGGAGCTGTGTTCAAATCTAAAGGGAATGCAGGTCTGTGATTAATATGAGAGAGACTGGCGTTGACAACCACGTGAGGGCTTGTCTATTTCTGCTTCAGCCAGTGCAAAGCAAGAGCAATACAATATTTATATAGACCTTAAGTAGCCCCGCCCCTTTTCAGCGCTCATTGTGTTCTGTCTTCTGGTTTGTATTTCCACAGCATCAAGGTAAGATCTTATGGTTCTTATGGAATAAACCGCTCGTTTTAAATTCTTTGCAGTCTACTGGCTTTTTTTAACATTCGCTTCAAACATTACACTGCTCATGATAACTTTTGTTAAATCTACAATAAGTCAAACCCCTTTACCAGCTAATTACTCTTCGACAGCGATGCCATAGAAATATGCAAAGTTATCGCAAATATGTAAGTTCAAACACAAAATTCTAAAGACAGATGGCTACACGCTTGTTTTCTGGTGCATAAAGTCTATATAAAAAGTAAAATTCAATAAAGACTGAGTTCAGCCAGAATACGCATGGCATGATTTTGCCAAGGAAGACGTGGTCCTGGGTCAACATATGTTGTTGATCCTGGAGCAACATTCCTGTCTGAAAATGTAGTCATAACTATATCCCTACCCCTAAACCTAATTCTACCCATAACTTATCCCTAAAAAATCTGAGGAAAATAATAGGTGAATAACATTGATGTAGAAGCACCTAACCCAGGAAAACATAAACTGTTAACTTGTCCATCAAATCTGATTGGTGGGTTGGAATGTTGATCCAGGGTCAACAAAGATGTTGATCCAGGAACACGCTGTACTTGGTGAAATCCGGTTCACCAATCACCGCCAGTATACACACTAGTTTGAGATTTATACACTAGCGATAAGATTTTTTAAAAATGTTTTTAAGGAAGTCTCTTATGCTCAGCAAGGCTGCAATAATGTGAAAAATTATTACAATTTGAAATAACTGAAAATTTAATTTACTCCTCTGATGACAAAACTGAATTTTCAGCATCATTACTCCGGCAATATGCTGCTCAAGAAATATTTTGGTAACACTTTATTTAAAGCCTTTAGGAATAATGCATTATAAAAGTATCTTTACTGCATTTATTATGATTTCAATGCACCTTATAATGCATTTTATAGTCTCCTGAATAATTGTAACCACAGTTATATTACACTTATGTTAAGCCTTTAGAAAGCATAATGCATTAGAACATATGACAAACAACCAGTATGAGATATAACAAGGAATTTGCAGATATTATAATGCATTTTAACTTTGGCTACAGTTACTTATAAAAAGATTTAATGCATTATAACATACAAAAATGCATTAAAAAGTGTTACCAATATATATTTTTTTTCAATGTTCAATGTTACTTTTTGTGTAAAACTGAACATTTTTTCATGATTCTTTGATGAATAGGTAGTTTAAAAGAACAGCATTTATTGTGAAATAGAAATATTCTGGAACATTTATCTTAAGATGCTTTAAAGAACTTACGGAACTTTGATTTCCTTTGTTAACACATCATATCTCAAACAAGTAAGAATCAATCAAGTTACAGTAACATTAAGAACTTTTGAAATCCTTAAGAACAAAGGTTTGATAAGAAAAGGATTCTGTGATGAACCAATAATGTACAACAAAGAACCAATAAAGAAATTTGATTTACATTTAAGAGTCTTCCAAGTCAGCTCCTATATGATTTTAAAATCATTATTACTATGTAATGCATGGTTGAGAGGTTAATAAACAGAATAAAACAGTTTATTTCTCCTCTCTTTTGTACAGTACCTCTCCTTGTTTTAGGACTATGGCCACAAATTGAAGAGCACTTTTGGCAAGCATTACTGCTATTCTTCATCAACAGTACACACAATGTACTAAACTAAACTGTACAGCCAACATTCACAATTACAGCTCATTATGATAAATACCAATTTGCCTCTGTCATTATTCTTTAATTCACAGCTCAACTTGGAAAGTTGAGGCTAAATAATTGTAGAAAATTATAAGTTTCTCTACTTGAATAATGTGATGCCAATGCATGTTCACTTAAAAATGATAATTCCATTCAACGCTGCCCCTAATATTATTGTCAAATACAGTGCATCCGGAAAGTATTCACAGCGCTTCATTTTCTCCACATTTTGTTATGTTACAGTCTTATTCCAACATGAATTAAAATAATTATTTTCCTCAAAATTCTACAAATAATACCCCATAATGACAATGTGAAAAGTTTGTTTGAAATCTTTGCAAAGATATAAATAAATAAATAAAATCGCATGAGTATTCACAGCCTTTGCCCTGACACTTAAAATTGAGCTCAGGTGCATCCTGTTTCCACTGATCATCCTTGAGATGTTTCTACAACTTGATTGGAGTCCACCTGTGGTAAATTCAGTCGATTGGACATTATTTGGAAGGGCACACACCTGTCTATATAAGGTCCCACAGTTAACAGTACATGTCAGAGCACAAACCAAGCCATGAAGTCCAAGGAAATAGAGCCGGCTGCCCGGTCAAACTGAGCGATCGGGGGAGAACATGAGAAACACAATTCTCTGGTCTGATGAAACAAAGATTGAACTCTTTGGCATGAATGGCAAGCATCATGTCTGGAGGAAACCAGGCACCGTTCATCACCTGGCCAATACCATATCAACAGTGATGCATGGTGGTGGCAGCATCATGCTGTGGGGATGTTTTTCAGTGGCAGGAACTGGGAGACTAGTCAGGACCAGCTCCAGAGCACTCTGGACCTCAGACTGGGGTGAAGGTCCATCTTCCAACAGGACAATGACCCTAAGCACACAGTCAAGATAATAAAGGAGTGGCTATGGGATAACTCTGTGAATGTCCTTCAGTGAACCAGCCAGAGCCTAGACTTGAACCCGATTGAACATCTATAGTGAGATCTAAAAATGGCTCTGCACCGAATCTCCCCATCCAACCTGATGGAGCTTGAGAAGTCCTGCAAAGAAGAATGGGAGAAAATGCCCCAAAAAAGGTGTGCCCAGCTTGTAACATCATACTTAACAAGAGTTGAGGCTGTAATTGGTGGCAAAGGTGCTTCTACAAGGTATTGAAGAAAAGCTGTGAATACTTATGTACGTGATTTTTTTTTTTTTTTTTGTATGTGTAGTTTGTATGTTTTTTAAAATAAATTTGCAAAGATTTCAAACAAACTTATTTCACATTGTCAATATGGAGTATTGTTTGTAAAATTTTTAGGAAAATAAGGAATTTAATTCATTTTGGAATAAGACAGTAACGCAACAAAATGTGGAAAAAGTGAAGTGTGAATACTTTCCAGATGCACTGTAATAATTTCCATAAAATTAATCAATACAGCTAATGCTAGTATCCTGTGCCTAGCTTATTTCCTAGTTAGTCAGCCCTCACTGGGTTTATTAACTGTTAACTCAAGTCAGCAAACATATGAGATATACTAAACCCCACTATGTACAGCTTTTACATGTCAGCACACACCATTGCCAGCACACATTCAAATAGCACAATGACTAACTTTCCCGCCAATGCTTCTATGATATGATTATAACAAACATATAAATAAGTGACACAATCTTCACTCTATGAAATGAGAACATCAACAATTTAACAATTAAAAGGGCTCATTTCACAATTCACAATGTTTGTGTACATTAACATAGGAAATATAAATTAGACTGTTTATCCTTGAAGTAATTGTGCAATTGGAAGAATGCTGAGAAAGCTGGTTTAACCTGATCATCTTAAGGGGAGCCATTAGTTAAGAAGTCTGATGGAAAGATGTTTTTGTCAAAAGTGAAGGGACAACCCAGCAGAAGATAATAAACAAAGAGTAATTAAATCACATTGACTTCCAAGGAAAAAAAGGGAAAAAAAGAGAGAAAAAAACTAGAGCTTCCAGAGACAGGATAAATATTTGCTTGGAAGATAGAGGAGGACACTTGCGGATAACCACATCGTGTTTTGTTCAACCTGACCATAGAAACATCTTAACAGTATAGAATAGCAATTCATTGCATACTGAACATCGAATTTAACAGAGTGCAACTTGAACCAAACTAATTAACGAACTACAACCATTCATTTGAAAGGAAAGAAGTATTTAAAAATCTGAAAAAAAAGAGACAAGAACAAAAGTGTGTTTTTACCAAATGGAGGGAATGACCTTCTCATCACATGAAGTACATTTAATGATAAATCATGGTAGTGGTGAGCATACTGATGTTAAAAGATGTTTGAGTGTGCAAGGAATTTGAACATTCTTGAAAGGTCTAAACAAGCATGAAGCACCGCAAATGATGCAATCACATGAAAAACAACTATTGATGAAAAGACTATTGATTAATGGTCATAGGTTGAGAATAAAACGATTTCATATTTCTATATCTCTCTCTCTCTCTCTCTCTCTCTCTATATATATATATATATATATATATATATATATATATAATTTTAAACTGGAGATGCCTGAATTTTTTTTTACAGTGTGTATATATATATTCACTTCTCTGTAGTGAAAATAAATCCGACCTAGACTGACACTCACAAACAAACAAACAAATCAACTATTAGCTAACATTTGCAATAATTTTCAAACCAATATCTGCACTTCCAAAAAAAAAAAATGCAGTGCAGTGCAGAAATGTATAAATGGCACAGGATCTTGTACTGAAAGCGCCATCCCAAAACAAATGTACTATATTCATGTCACTAGTCAGTGAACACTCGTAGGCTATTCCACAGTGCATTTTAGCAAAACACTATGAATGCAAGTTATGCTGAAGCGTACAGATGTAGTTCCCTTCCCCCAGAGCCCGGCTGTGTTGCACTTTGTGTACCACTGAATCTGGGTTAGGGCAGTGTCAGTGTCTGCAGGGCAATTTTTGCCACACCACTAAACTAAGTGACCCACACAGAGCGGGGCTGCAACCATTCTGACCAAAGAAGTCATTTTCACAGTTACACTCCCTCTCTATAAACCCTGCTATCAAAGGAAAAGAGTCCACTTTAAGGCAGAGGTTTATTGTATATTATTTAAGACGCTAGCCCACTGTTTTGGGGTTTATATGTGTGTCACTATGAAATATGCAAGAACATAATAGAGCCATGCATGAGAGACAGAAGAAGTGAAAGAAAAGGGCAAATGGAAAGCATGAGGGGAGGGAATAATGAAGAGACAGTGGAAAGGAAGTCTTTATTGCATCCCTATTGAATAAAAGTCTTAATTTTATAAAATTATTTATAAAAGTTCAAAATACAATTATAATATATATATATATATATATATATATATATATATATATATATATATATATATATATATATATACACACACACATATAGGCTATATTAGTGGTGGGCCGTTATCGGGGTTAACGTGCTGCGTTAACGTGAGACTCTTATCGGGCGATAAAAAAAATATCGCCGTTAATCTATTCTCAAAATTGGGTTGGGAGCTGGGTCTATGCTACGCAAGCTATGATGACTTTCACAGTGATATTTTAACGCGGATGTATAGCTACCTAGCCGAATAGAGATTGCTAATGTGTCGTCATCATGACGTATTCCCGGTGGTGAACGCAAAGCATTTTGGGAAACCGCGCCACAAACACCGGGCGCCAGACTTCTTTGCATGGAGGGTAGGACGCAGTGTTCATGCCAATTACCTGCTGTGTTATAAACTGCAATAGTCGTTCTCACGATAGGAGTGGCATAAAGCTTAAGATATCCCTTTATTGTTTTTCAGCGTGGAAAAAGAATGACGGTGTAGAGTTTTGTTGAATTCTGACTGCATGCAGATAGATTGTGGTTGTGGACTGTGGTGCTTAAAGGGTAACTAAACCCTAGAACAACTTTTTTTAGTTGATGATATGCAAGACTGGGGCTTTATTAGTGCTGTTCATTGATTCAAGTAAGAGTTTTGACATTTGAGTATAAAGTGTTTTAATTCTATAAAATATGGTGTAAAACCGCCAAAGTGCTGCCCTCTTAAGGTTGAACGGTGGCTACTGCAGTTCAATTTTCCTATTGGATGTTGTGGTACATCGTGACGTAGGATGGTTCCTCCAACGGCTCACTACCACGCCCCTGGCACGAGCTCACCACGCCCTTGGCTCAGCTCCTCGCTAGTATCGTCGGCATCGGTTTGAGGCAGCGGCTCGAATCGATAAGGCTCTGGCCCTGTGTTACAGACAATTCACCCTCCTCCACTTCAGGTGAAGACTGCGGAGAAAAGTCCTCTACTTCAAATGACCGCTTTGTTGCAAAACTACTGGTGTCACTCCAGTCATTCTCCATCTTTTCGAGTCTGACAGCTGTTAATCAATCCGTCACTGCGGGTCTCAGGTGCACGCCCCTCGCTCAGCCCCGCCCTCGGTTCGCCCCCTCTGTCTCCGCTGGGCTCTGCCCACTTTTCCAGCATTTTTCAAATATTGCCAGTGGGTGGAGTTAGGCTGTGGACAGGGGTTTAGTTACCCTTTAAAACATTAATATACCTTCACACTGATGACAGTTTTCTGCCCCACTTTTACAATCTCCAGGTCCTGGACCTGGACCCATCCATCTGGGCCTGCTGTAGCGACTTGAATTTACTGAAAACTTTGTGTGTATGCACTAACAATAACACCCTTTTTTACACATATTCCGTCTGCAGTGCATGTTGCGGTTCAGGAGCCGCCCTGTTGTGCTTTCACATATGCTGCGTTTGCAGTGCGCAACTGATCCGCTGTTGTATACCACAAACACAGCATTTATTCATTATTTTTTATTTCAAATCCAAAAGTTTTTACTGAACATGGCTTGTCAGAATTGCAATTCTCTTTGTTTACACTTTCATAGATGTCAGGTTTTAATGTAGCCTACTACATTTAAACGTTTATTAATTCATTCATATTTATATAGCCTAGTACTTTAGATTTAGCACACACAAGTCGCAAAACATTTAAACATAGGTTATAGCCTAAAATCACAAACATTTTAAATTAGAAACTTACAATAGGCTATTCAAAAACAGCTGACTATCGTCTTTTCTTTAGTTTTTAAACCTTTTTAAAAGAAATCCATATATATGGGTGCTGGAAATTAGGCAACAGTTTGATGTCCCTTGACCAATCGCTCAGCTCGTAAAGATCCAGTCCTTTGATTCCCTTTATTTTCTGATCATATCTCGTCTTTGCATTAGGATTTAGTTTTAGGCCATATGGTCCGACAATGTTTTCTTTAGTCCGCTGCATTTTGTAGGATTATATTCTGTTTTTCTCTCTCATTTTTAATTATTTTCATGCCAGAACACTAGCCTGCTATGCCAGGCCATGTAAACGGGCCAAACATACCCAAAATTCTTTGCGTTCTGATGACGTTGCCGCCCAGTTGGTCACATGTCTTAGCAATCTCTATTGCACTATAGGGAGCGAGAACGACTCTTCAAACCTGCGTGTATGCTGTGAAATTACCACGTCAAGCATGAACGCTGGCATCCGAACTCGGGCGCGCACCCGCGAACCGTTCTTAAATCCTGATGAGCGTGACTGACATACTGCAAGCAGAGAGCTGTACATATAATTTCTGCTCGTCGTCAGCGTTCTTTAGAGCTTTTGCAGTACATTCGCGTCAGATAGACGCAAGTGCCATTACCTACTGAAGCTTTGGTCACAAAACTAACGGTTCAAAAACAAAAATATAAAAGTTAGGTGAACAACGCTATTCATTCTGCCACCTCCTCGCTCGACGTCGTTACCAAGTAACGGGGTAAACAGCTGCTGCTCTGATGACGCAACCGCACCCCGGTTTCGGACCCAAAAATTTAATATGAACACCAGGGAGCAATCGAACTCGGGTTCGGTCCAGGCAATTACACCAAGTGTGAAAGCACCAGTCATTATTTGGGTAGCACACATATACTGAATGCCTTCGGCAGAATTCAAATGAGCCATTTTAATCTAGATTAATTTCAAAATCACAGCGTGAATGTATGTGGAAATAAACCTCACTGGTTTACTGTGTTGTGTCTGTGTTCCTATAGGCCGTTAAACAGATTCATAAATAAACTACATATTATATTAACTATATTATATCATGGGAAAAAATTTGATGCATCGGTTGTATTAGGCAGATTTCATGGCTCTCTCTTTATGTGTGTGTGTGTGGTGTGCTACACACATGTGCACAGACATTCCTGATTCATGACCATCATTTAGCTCCTCTTAATTTTCAAAAGATGAGTTGCGTTGCCAGGGTTACCTACCAGCAATACATCACTCACCTTAACAGCTCATGTTCTGCTGCTGTAACAAGCCTTACACTTATCGAGTCTCACACACTTTAAATTTGCTATCTGAAATTGGGACATTTTCCAGAAAAACTTGTTTTTTTTTTTACAAAAAATAAATAAATAAATAAATAATAATAATAAATAAATAAATGTATATATATTTGTAAAAAAATGATATATAAACAAAATATTTCAAATATCATTCAAAAGATTAGAGTAAGATTTATAAATATTCTTTTATTCAGCAAGAACATAGATGACAGTAAACAAAGTGACAGTAAAGACACACACAAACACACACACACACACACACACACACACACACACACACACACACACACACACACACACACACACACACACACACACACACACACACACACACACACACACACACACACACACACACACACACACACACACACACACACACCAATTGCAAAATATACAGACCAAATTCAATTCTATTTTGTATTTTTACATAATAAATAGAGCAATAATCCTTCAAAAATCTCATCAAGTTAGTGTTTTAAGCATTTATACAATTATTCCAAAATAATAAACTAATTGCAGTAACAATTTAAACGATATATATATCATTGTAGTCCCTACCAGCCATTTGTTGTAGTCCTTAAAGGTGCACTGTGTAAATTTGCAAATTGCAACAACCCACTGCTCACCCCTCCCTTTCGAAGCACATTGAGAAGCTACGGTGGCCGACACAGGACAAAGATGTCGTCGTCTGAGACAGCAGAGAGTAGCTAGCGTCCTGTAGAGCAGTTTGTCCATTTAGGGCTACTGTAGAAACATGGTGGCAAGTCCCACAGTGTATGAAGATTGAAAGGGCTCATTCTAAGGTAATAAAAACATAACGGTTCATTGTGTAAGGTCTTTATACACCACTGAAACCATAGTTATGTATATTATATTGCATTTCTGTCAAAAGATCCTGCACCTGCACCTTAAAAAAAAAAGATTTCTGTAAATAAACATCTCACTTTGCATTGAACTGTGAGCTTTGTAACTTTGCAGACACACAAACTAAAGTTAAAAAAGTTAAATCATAATCATGAGCTCAATGGGCTCAGATGAGGCAAGAGAGACGCGGACTCGTGCTGTAACTTTACCTGTGGGTGTCGCTGTTTCCACAAAAAAAAAACAAAAAAACAAAGCAGCACAATTGTTTTCAACATTGATAATAATAAGAAACATTTTCTGAGCAGCAAGTCAGCATATTAGAATGATTTCTGAGGGATCATGTGACACTGAAGACTGGAGTAATGATGCTGAAAATTCAGCTTTGCCATCACAGGAATAAATTACATTTGACCATATATTAACATAGAAAGCTGCTTGTTAATGAAAGAGATTTCTTTCAAAAACATAAAAAAACAGCATACACCCACTTATAATTATACAATATAAAATAATATATACGATTTTCTCAAAATATGTTTTGTTAACAATGAAAACAATTCCATACATGCACACAGACAGAGAGTAGGAGTAAAAGAGCCGCATACTCATGACCTGTATGTGTGCTGTGGTCACTGAAGCCATTGTCATGAGCTGTGTTCTCTGTGTCTGTCTCTGTTCATGTGACATATGAAGCCACAAACTGCCATGTGCTGACACACACAAACAGGCAAACACTAAAGCAGAGTTACTCACAGCCTCAGAGATAAACATTTTAGTTAGCAGAGGATAGAGATCATTTAAAAAAGAAAAGAACAGAAACAACTTGGCATTTTACTTCTTGACAACATAAAGCTTTATAACACTATACATTTGCATTTACATTTCTTCATTTATCAGAAGCGACTTACAAATGAAGAACATAAGCGATTCATCTCAGAGCCAGTATTCATAGCAGGGATGGGAAATGTCACTTCTAAACTGAACTTTTAAATTATTACATTTATTAAATTATTAAAATTAGTAGGAGTAAAATAGGTAAAGATAACCACTTAACATTATATTTGAAAGGCAATTTAACATTTAATCCGCCTTAATGGCAATTTATACGATCATATTTTGGTTAAAATATGATTACTTGTACTGGTATGGAAATACTAGTTGAACTAGTAAAAATAAACCATGGTTCATTTTCACAAGGGACTGCCAGTGACAGGACATTGCACCAATGCAACCTTTTTATTTTGATAATGTATGATTTATATTAACATTAGTTACAGAATAGCACATGATCAATATCAACTTTTAACATTAAATTTAAGGACTGTAATTACACTATGTAGGCTACAATTTCTATCTGTTTATTGTGAAATAACTCAAACATATTATGTTTTTCTGTCTTCTGATGAGCATTATTCTGGGGTGCATTCTCAAAAGCATCAATGGTTTCTTATGATATTTTTTGGAAACGCAGCTCTGTTTGAATACAGTGTCAGCACTGAGCGAATGCTCTCTCTGTGATTGATTGTTTCAGCATTTGCGTGCGTTCAGATCATGGTTCAGATGAGCAGGAAACTAGTTCTATACTACACAACTATTCGGTAACATAAATTATTCGTATTGTATGGATTAAATAATCTTTTAAAATAAAAAATTACCTTTGTATTTTTATTTGAGTATCAATACTGTTCGATGCTCACATCAGTATCGATATATCGACACTTCATATCGATATGCCCATCCTAATTTATTGTATACAATGCTAGGTTTATAAAAAAACTAGACTAGTTCGAAGCTAATCTCTCACAAATTATATGCGCACAATAGAGCAATTATATTAAAATGAAAATTCACCCTGACATCACTCATTCACACTTATGTCATTCCAAACTTGTATGAGTTTCCTTCTCAGATGGAACATGTTTGTTTAATGATGTCCTTGCTTTTCTCAAAACAATGAAGCCGTATAAAAAGAGTCAATCCACAGGAAAAATAAAACAAAATAAAAGAAGCACAGACGTAATTCATATAACCTGAGCATATTATTCAAGTCTTCTAAATCCCAATGACAACTTTCTGTGAGGAACAGACTGAAACTTATGACACAATTTACCGAAATTGCAGCTGCAGCTCTCGAATATCTTTTACACTTGTAGATTTTCAAATGTGGCACTTTGTGTTCAGTTCAAGTAAAAAACATATTAAGGGGCCACTGACATTGAACGTGTTTTTTGCTGTTCAAAAATGCGAGATGCAGGTCAGTGGAATGAAAAAAAAACCCACAAGGACAATACATTTAAAAGTTGAACTTCTTTTATCTTGAGCGCCACGCTGTTATGCACAAGATGATACAAAACACACAAGAGCCAGGCGCAAACCGGTCCTGCTCGAGACACTCTGAGCCACCATGGGAGCTTGACGCTAACAAGGATGCTAAAGACCATGGTCTCTAGCGTCAGTCACTAGTGCGCTTCTTGAGATCAGAGGAGTGAGGTTTACCTGCACAGCTCTCACTAGCTGGCCTCCGTTGCATGGTCGCAATGGACAAACACATCCATCTAGTGCATTTACATAGAAAAACTATGTAAAAGTAGCTCAGTGGAATGGAAAAATGAGTTCTGTGTGAACAGCCCCTATAAGAGCACATTATAAGAGCATTTGTCCTTCATACAGGTTTAGAAAAACATGAGGATGAGTAAATGACTAACTATCCCTCTAAAGGTGCACTGTATAAATATTTAGCAGCATCTAGTGGTGAGGTTGTGAATTGCAACCACATATTGCTCACCCCTCCCTTTCGAAGCACATTGAGAAGCTACGGTGGCCGACACAGGACAAAGATGTCGTCTGAGACAGCAGAGAGTAGCGCTCTTTAGAGAAGTTTGTCCGTTTAGGGCTACTGTAGAAAAATGACGGCACAAAATGTTGACTTTACTGTAAGGGGACCCGCGGTTTTTTGGAGATAGAAATGGCTCATTCTAAGGTAATAAAAACATAACGGTTCATTATGTAAGGTCTTTATACACCACTGAAACCATAGTTATGTATATTATATTGCATTTCTCTCAATAGATCCTCATGAATATTACACACCTTTAAGAAATCCAGAACAGCAGCGTGAACCAAAACAACAGATATTACCTGTGAGAATGCATGACTTCTGAAGCAGACACACTTCATGTAGCCAAAACTCACACAATAAACTTAAACTGCTACTGCTAATTAAACTATTGCCGCGTGCGAAACTCTAACACTGTCAGCAGTGCTTTCATATCCCATGATGTCTATTCTGTTATTTTCTGAACAGGTGCGTATGCAGGTTCCACCACAAGAAAAACGAAGAAAGAATGATTTGAAGTGGCATTCTGACCTCAATAGCTGGATAGCGGGCGGTTTTCTCTTTTTCTACTCTCAGCATATTGTTAGATATCCCCAGCGCTCTGCCACAGCACACAACATACTGCTGCTGAAACCCTGCTGACCAACTAACTGACCACTAAGAGACACACACTCTGGATGACCATGTCAGCCCCTCCTACACGCGCACACACCTGTTACTTAACGTGCAACTACACAGAACCTAAATGGGGTAGGATTTACAACTAAACACTCAGAAACTGCTGGTAAATTTCACAAATAATGACAAAGAATAGGCAAGTAACACACTGAATTAAATGCAATATTTGAAGTATTTTCCAATAGAATTGTTTAAGATTTGAAAAATAACTTTAACATGTTTTTATTTTTATTTTTAATAAAGGTTCCAAAAAAGGTTTTCATAGTGTTGCCATAGAAGAAACATGTTTGGTTCCCCAGATATTATGAATATATATTAATATGACATATATCGCAAACTTTCGACATTGACATTGCTAGCAGCTTGCAATACTGTTCAAGCTACAGGAATTCATAACCTATTACCATAATTCAAAATTGTGCACTATATTATGACTACATAACCCATAATACAACCTGTGCTTTTTCATTTATGCCAGAGGAGAACTTGCCCCCAGACTGAGCCTGGTTTTTCCCAAGGCCTTTTCTGTCATTTCTGGCTTAGTTGAGGGCGCTTAACATTCAGTAATATTATTGATTTGACTGTACTGACCCTATCGAACGAGAACAAGATTTGAACTGAATTGAGTTGGATGATGACTGTTTTCTGCAGAGCTGCTTTTAACACTATCATTGAACTGATTTGAATCAACACTGAACTGACTAAAGCTAAATAGCAACACTGTTGTATTCTGTAGAGCTGCTTTTAGCTGAACTGAATTAATTTCATAATTGATGAACTTTACAGTTATTGAACCGACACTGAACTGACTTCAGCTGAATAATGACTGAATATTGTCTTTTTAGAATTGCTTTAGAGCTGAATTGACTTCTGTTTCCATCAATTCTGTTATTTTCCTGTTTATCCCTGTAAAGCTGTTTTAAAACAATCTGTATTGTATAAAGTGCTATATAAATAAAGGTGACTTGATCATGTGATTTCAAAAAGGCAACATGGGAGGTCAAAATCCAACCGATGACTTGGTAATTTAGCACAGTTACGCATAGCTCAAAACACTGCCTCTTGAGTTTGTTAAAATGTCTGAGTTAAAGATGAGGTGATAAACGGGTGTCTGATGACTGGGCCTCCACAGGTTTACAGTGTTATGACAATGAAAGCAGGACTGTGTAAACAGGGTCTGTTTATACTCTCAGTCGTGGCATTGATGTGATTTATAAATATGAAGCTATTCACCGCAGTCATAAAGCTGAGCGCAGTCACTCCACATATTGCTGACTTGAGCATTCAATATACACAAACACATGAATATTGTGTGCGTGTGTGTGTGTGTGTGTGTGTGTGTGTGTGTGTGTGTGTGTGTGTGTGTGTGTGTGTGTGTGTGTGTGTGTGTGTGTGTGTGTGTGTGTGTGTGTGTGTAAAGGAACGTGAGGAATGCCTTCCATCATCAGATCACGGACAGACCAACAGAAAGAGAAAAGCTTGAGTCAGCATTGCCATCCATGTGCCTCTGACAGTCCTGACCAGCGGAGCATGGCATAGCCCAAAATACACCACACAATCCCACAATACATCTGCCTTTGCTTAAAATATATCCAACACATCCCATAAAACTACCTACACTTCTCATAACATACATCATCTTACCCAATATATACCCAATACTCTCCATCACATTCCTTACACCTCCCATAATAGACTGTACTTTACCCTACCAATATATATAGAACACTGCCCGTCATATTTCATGTGTCCTATTGTAAACTTAACCATGCCCAATGCATATACTCAGGGCTTGGCATTAACACCCGCCAGCCGGCCAAATGTGGGTGGATTTCACGCAGTCATTCATACTAGCCACTTTGGCAGGTTGGATTTTATATACATTTTTCAACTGGCCTTTTGAAAAGGCATCTGAAATAATAAAGTACAAATGCAATATAAGTTTTCCGATACATATTGATACTTAACGCTAACTATCTGAAAGCTTGTGCTTAAACAGTCAAATACACACAAAATAATGTCAAAATGCTGGTCTTTGGTGAGTATTCACGTAGACAGTCAGTTATGTTTAAACTAAAAAGTAATGAAAGTAAACAGTTGAGAAAGAAAATGCACGTGTAACAGTATAATGGATCCGTGTGTCAGGTCTTAAAGTGACAGCAGCCTAAGATACCTGCAGCCAAATTATGAGATAAAACATATCTAAATGGCAGATTTTCCCCATGGTATCGATATCAAAATTGTGGCTAGTGAAAATACTGAGTGGCTAGTAACTTTGGAAAACCACTAGCCACAGTGACTGGTGAGCAATAATATAAAAAATATATTCTTCTGAAGTTTAAATTCATCAAAGGAAAGAAACATTAAACAGAAATATATTTAAATAGAAAACAATTATTTTAAAATCTCAAAATTAATTCAGAATATTGCCATTTTATAGTATGTTTTAATCAAATAAATGTAGCCTTGGTGAGCAAGAATGATTTCATTAACCCTCTGAACCCGAAGAATGTGCCCGCGCATTTTACTGGATTTTTCCTCATGACAGTGTAAAACAACTTAAAATATTCCGTAATTTTTGGCCTCACAGACATGAACGATATGTTTTTACAAAGCTTAAAGTGTATACTTATGTACACTCAAGTGTATACTTATGTTTTTTTTTTTAAATCTACTTATGTACACTCAAAATAAAAAATAAATGTTGTGTTTTTCACTAAATAAAGGAAACAAACAGAATGTGCATAGTCCCGTCTGTCTCCCTGTGATGTCCACTCTGAAATGCGTCTGAAAATGAACTCAGAACTCAGAGAATACTTGCCGCACAGACACGACAGATATCTCTTTATAAAGCTTGGAATGTCTACTTTTAAATTAATTTCTATACTTATATTAAATATATTCTCTGTTTAAGTAATCCGTATGAAAACAGCGAGAGGTACAGTTCATCCAGCGGAGCCTCTTTATCTGTAAAGTGACCACACCCACTCGCGCCAAGCGATTCACATGCAAATCGTCCACGTCAAGGAACGCAAAACTGTAATCACAATAGAGAGCAACGCCGTCGGCATGCTCATGCGGTGCGGCACGCTCGTTTTTCCCAGGCGTGTCTATGCGCAGCGAGATGAAAAAGCTTAACAACGTCAGACGTGACAGGAACATCTGTTTGTGTATGCATTTGTAGATTACATTGCAAACAAATCATTATGACATTTACAGTGATACTGTAATTAGAAATCTATGTTGAAAACAGTTATGTAATTTTCTTTTCAAAAATCTGTAATTAATCCAGTGAACAGTATACACCAAAAGTCCTCACAGATTTCGTGTGAGGAGCTGCTATATTTTTTCAGTTAAAAGATCACTGATCAACACTCCCAGATTCCGGTAGTGGCTATTGGCCCAGCAGGATCTCCTGCCTGATGAGTGGAGTGAGTTCCACCCTACCACTGTACAAATATTACAAGACATTGTGCAAAAACTGAAACCCAGTTTCTGTGTAACTGATATGATGTCTCTAGTTGATTATTCAAACAGGTTTTTAATTGTATATCATTGAGTCTAGTACAGTTGATCAGTGGGGTGACACACAGGCAAAAGCAACCAAATCTGGCCCCCAATGTTTTGAAGAATTATAGACCGATTTCACAACTGGCTTTTGTCTCAAAAAGTTTAGAAACAGTAGTTCTCCAACAACTACTCTCTTTTTTAAATGGAAATGGTATTGCAGAAATGTTTCAAAGTTCAAAGCAGCCTACAGCACAGAGTCTGCATTATTGAAAGTCTTAAATGGTATTTTTTGGCATTAGATAAAGGAGATGCTGTTATTCTGGTGTTACTGGACTTGAGCGCAGCCTTTGATACGTTCCCCACATAAGTGACGCACCCAGCCATCCACGTGATCAGACCAGGCAATTCTATTGCTCTGTCGTCCAGTTTTGATGCTCACGTGCCCACTGTTGGTGCTTTCGGTGTAGGACAGGGGTCAGCGTAGGTACCTTTACTGGTTTGCGGCTATGCAGCCCCATACGCAACAACCTGCGATGCACTGTGTATTCTGACACTTTTCTATCAGAACCAGCATTAATTTCTTGAGCAATTTGAGCAACAGTAGCTTGTCTGTTTGATCGGACCACACGGCCCAGCCTTCACTCCCCACGTGCATAAATGAGCCTTGGTCGCCCATGACCCTGTCGCCAGTTCACCACTGTTCCTTCCTTGGACCACTTTTGATAGAAACTGACCACTGCAGACCGGGAACACACCACAAGAGCTGCAGTTTTGGAGATTGTCTGACCCAGTCGTCTAGCCATCACAACTTGACCCTTGTCAAACTCACTCAAATTCTTACGCTTGCCCATTTTTCCTGCTCCTAACACATCAACTTTGAGGACAAAATGTCCACTTGCTGCCTAATATATCCCACCTAAAAGGTGCCGTAAAGAGGAGATAATCAGTGTTATATTCACTTCACCGTCATAATGTTATCCCTGATCAGTGTGTGTATATATATTTATACAGGGCTTGACATTAACACCCGCCAACCCGCCAAATGCGGGTAGATTTAAGCTGTGGCGGGTAGCCAGTAACTCCCACTAGCCACTTTGGCGGGCTTAATTTAATTTCAGCCTACAGCCAAATTAAATGCCAAGACCGTCGTATCACAAAATGACAATTCTTTATCGATTAACTTGCAGTTAGTGAAGGCGGGATAGGCGGAATCGCGCTGAATGACACACAACAGAAGCGCTCTCTCTCGCGCTCTCTCCCTGGCTCACGCGCGATCATTCTCCTTGTGCCTGAATAGTCAAATACATGCACACACTGATGTCAAAATGTCCATGGAGTATCTTGCGTTACACGCTTGGTTATGGCTTAAGTGTACATAAACAGGTGGGTAATAACTGGATATGTGTCAGAATATTACGTCCATGCATTCAGCAGGCCAGTTAAATACCTTGTTAATCAAACAACTACAGATGTTAAATAAATGTATACATATTAAATAAACCTACTGTATCTGAAAAAATGTACTATTGTTTTTGTAATTTGCTAATTTGCTTCTTTAGCCTAACAAAAATAACTCATATCATATTAAAGCTGCAGTCCGTAGTTTTTCCTCTTTGTCGCCATCTCTTTTTGAAATCTGCAACTGCAGTTATTCGCGGAATGATCAACTCTACGTGAGCTGTGCCTCGGAGTCGGCACTGCACAGCACGTATGAATACAATGTTTTGAGGAGAAAGGCTGTCAGTCACCACTGGTGTGGATACTGTCATTCAGAATCACAGATTCTACTGTTTGAGCGTATGCCCAACATAAGAATGTCATCATATATATATTAGTGGTGGGCATAGATACATTTTTTAAATCTAGAATAATCTCTCTATGATCTTGAAATGAATCTAGATTAATCTAGATTAAAATGGCTCATTTGAATTCTGCCGAAGGCATTCAGAATATGTGTGCTAACCAAATAATGACTGGTGCTTTCACACTTGATTTCGATTGCCTGAACCGAACCCAATTTCGATTGCTCCCTGGAACGTGTCCATATTATATTATTTGGGTCCGAAACTGGTGTGCGTTTGCGTCATCAGAGCAGCAGCTGTTTACCCCGTTACTTGGTAGAGCAAGAAGGTGGCAGAATGAATAGCGTTGTTTACCTAACTTTTATATTTTTGTTTTTGAACCGTTGATTTGGTTACCAACGCTTCAGTAATGGCAATTGTGTCTATCTGCCGCGAATGTACTGCAAATGCTGTAAAGAACACTGACGACGAGCAGAAATGATATGTACACCTCTCTGCTTGCAGTAGCCTATGTCAGTCACGCTCGTTTGGACTCGAGTACAGTTCGCGGGGGCGCACCCGAGTTCGGAAGACAGCTTTCACGCTTGACGTGGTAATTTCACAGCATACACGCAGGTTTGAAGAGTCGTTCTCGCTCCCTACAGTGCAATTCGGCTAGGTAGTTATACATCCGTGCTAAAATATCAAAGTAAAAAGTCATCATAGCTTGCGTAGTATAGACTCAGCTCCCAACCCAACTTTGAGAATAGATTAACAGCGATTTTTTTATTTTTATTTATTTTTATCGCCCGATAAGAGTCTCACGTTAACGCAGCACGTTAACGCCGATAACGGCCCGCCACTAATATATATATCCACCATTATCCACAATATTTAAATTTTTTCCTATTATAAACTCATTTTACTGATTATACAGATAATGTGACGTTAAATGTACCATCATTGTGTAACATATAACGGGGTTAACATTATCATCAGTACCTATGACCTGATCATATTTTTCACAACATTACTTAAAAAATTATGAATAAAAGCATCTGCTAAATGAATGTGAATATTCTTAAAAGACAGCACATAATATATAGCCTGCAGAATTAATAATACATCTAACAATGGAAACACAGCACATTTTAACATTGTCTATAACATATTAGCCCACCACTATTAGTAAAATATTCAGCATTAACATAACACTCCCATCAATACTCATAAAGCACCCATCACTGCCGGCACATTCCATAACAATCCGCCACAAATCTGCTAACACATCTGATAGTATCTTCCCATTATGCATTTGGCACTGCTCATAATGCATGTAATTTGGACTAACGGCACACATAACGAAACTGACCGGCGGCACACTGGTGGTAATGTGACATGTAAATGGCATATGTGTGGTCCGTTATACTGACAGAGAGACTGGCAGGCTGCTGGTGAGTTGTCAGTTCCCCATCACACAGTGAGTTAGTGTTGAATTATTGCTTCGCTTTCCAGCAGAGCGTCTCACTTCACGCCTGACAGACGGTTGCTTGAGAGATCCATTTGTCTTAATGGGACTTCAGGAGCGAGTCCTCTTGGTAACAAAAAATGGTGACAAACTTACAATCTCTCTCTCAGACGCCACATAATCTGTCTCGCTGTCCACAGGTGAGAAGAAGAGCAGTTTAAGATCTCATAGGTGCAGTTTATGGATGAACAACTGGCCCATTAACCTCTGACTGGTGCACTGAGAAAGAAAGATAGTGCTCTTATGTACTGGTTTGAGTCATTTCAATAAGAAACTACAGGGCTGATGTTTAAAGTGATAGTTCACCTGAAAATGAACTGTCATAATTTACTCACCCTTATGTTTTTCCAAACCTCTATGACTTTCTTTCTTCAGTGACATACAAAAGGGGAAAGTCTGAACACGGTACTGATCACCGGCCAAAGCTTTCAAATTTAAAAAAGACCATAGAAGTATCATAAAGCTAGACCTTTCGTACACTAAATACAAAGTCTTTTGATGGCCTATGAAAACATTTTCTGAAACGCGTGCCAAACCAACATGGTGAACAAGTTCTAATGCATAAATAACTGCTGTATTCCCCAGTTCCTCTGAACACAGCCTACATGACCTTAATTTACAGTAGTGAGTCTTGCACATCAATTCTTGCGAACTAAAAGAGAGAGAGAGAGAGAGAGAGAGAGAGAGAGAGAGAGAGAGAGAGAGAGAGAGCGAGAGAGATAGAGAGAGAGAGAGAGAGAGAGAGAGAGAGAGAGAGAGAGAGAGAGAGAGAGAGAGAGAGAGAGAGAGAGAGAGAGAGAGAGAGAGAGAGAGAGAGAGAGAGAGAGAGAGAGAGAGAGAGAAAGACATATGTGTGTATATGATGTATTTGTGGCTAAAGATATACAAGCAGCAGCCATAAGGGGGGACAAATATGTTGTATATCTGAGGACACTAGACTGTTATCAAATTCACATCAAATATCAAATTAGTCTGTTATCAGACTATTAGCTACACAATCATCATTCTGAAGACTTTGGTCATCTCAGAAAAAGCAATTATAAAAATTACTCTCAGCATGAGCCTGCAATGAACATAGTGTGGATATGTGTGGAACGGACAGATAGACAGATAGAATGACAGATAGATAGATAGATAGATAGATAGATAGATAGATAGATAGATAGATAGATAGATAGATAGATAGATAGATAGATAGATAGATAGATAGATAGATAGATAGATAGATAGATAGATAGATAGATAGATAGATAGATAGATAGATAGATAGATAGATAGATAGATAGATAGATAGAATGAAGGACGGACGGACGGACGGACAGACACAGACAGACAGATAGATAGAATAAAGGATAGACAGACAGACAGACAGATAGATAGATAGATAGATAGATAGATAGATAGATAGATAGATAGATAGATAGATAGATAGATAGATAGATAGATAGATAGATAGATAGATAGATAGATAGATAGATAGATAGATAGATAGATAGATAGATAGATAGATAGATAGATAGATAGATGCTTTATAGACTAACTGTTGTGCATATCAGTGTGTGCCAGTGTATGAGTGCTTTCTAAACTACTCCTGACGTAATAAAGCTGTGTGTGTGTGTGTGTGTGAGTTATGAGCAGCTGATGTGTAAGTACTCTGTTGCTGTACTGGATCTCGCTCTGGTTTAATTAGGTCGTGTAATGGTCAGCCTCAGGGCTGGGCCGATAAAAGAGTCCCGGGACAGATGAGTGGATGGGACGCTATTCGCAGCTTTATGCTCTCTCTCCAATCTCACATGCATGGTACTAAAAAAAACTCCCCAAAAAATGAATCAGAATATTCACCAGTATATAACCTCTTATATCTAACATTAATATGTAACCTCTCTTGAAGACCCGACAGTCATTTCATAAACCTCCCTTATAAATAAGAAAGTAGCCATTTAGCAAATGATTTAATTTAAGCTGGTGTATAACAGGGTCAGTTCTCCTGTAATAACCTTGTGTCTTGCTCAAGGGCTCAATTCTGGCCCTAACCATCCACCTTTTATTAGCCACCACATGATTACACTACCATAAGACCACAGGAAAACAATCAAAAACTCAAAACAAAATGAGTCAATGATCAAAACCCATCAGACAAACTATGTTACATCACAGTGGGATGTATAGAACATCACTGGATGAGGTCACAGCTGGCAGATATGGAGCAAACTAGTTCATGCTCAGTTAGTTTTTACTCATGCTCTCGTGTGGAGTAGATATACTGAGCTTGAGTTAACAGACTAAGACATGCATATATACAGACGCATATTACTCTACAGCTTGGAAAAAGATCTCAATTGTTTTTCTATGACAGCAATAGGATTAAAAGGAGCACAAATGGAGACTTTTGTCAAAATCAACTGCTTCTCAAATGAAACAACGTCTCATCTAGAGCTTGCAATGCCAGCTAAACTCTTGCTTGTTAGTTGTCCATGATTTTAGTTGTTTAAATCTTTGCCATCATGTCAAAAGTTTCATTACGATTTAAAAGTAACAAGCAAGGGTGCATTAAATTGCTCAACGACAATGGCAAAAAAACATTTAATGCTACAAAATATTTATATTTCAAATAAACGCTGTTTTTTTTTAAACTTAAATAAAAAAAAAATCCACAAAAACTGTTATAATAAGAAATGTTTCTTGAGCACATGATGCAGAAAATTCAGCTTTGCCATCATTAGAATATATTATATTTTAAAATGCATTCAAATAGAAAACAGATATTTTTAATTATAATGATATTTCAAATTATTACTGTTTTTACTGTATTTTTAATAAATGTAGCCTTTGTGAGCATAAGAGACTTCTTGTGTATGTATGTGTGTGTGTTTTTGTGTGTGTGTTTTTTCAAATGTGTTTTTAGTGAACCAATCAATTACAGTACATCTGCCTTTCAATGTAGTCAACACTCGATCCAATCACCCAAATATGAGTTGTAAAGGGAGTTTAAGGAAACAACTTTATGACAAGAGTAGGAAGAAGTTCACATACACCTTATGTGCTCTCAAGAGTACAGAGAGTCTCCCAAATATTCCAGTACTGTTTTCCCAAACTTGTCATCCCCGTGACTGACTACACCTCCACATTCTGTCTGATCGTGCCGTCGAGCAAACGGCTGCCACTCAGAGCCCTCGTTAAATCTCCCATCAGTCACTTCACAGGATCAAGAGATTACGCATCACAGCCAGTGTCATCTCCGTCAAGACCGCGGATCAGCACGCTGTCAAATCCATGTACAGGTACAACACAAATGGGGGAATACACTGAAAATGCTTCATGTGGTAAACATCAACGCTTGAATTGTTCATGTTCACACCTTAAACACACACACACTTTTATCAGCACGTGTTCAGTGCAGCGTAGAATGTCAGAACAGCAGTGGAACCTGAATGCGAGACTGTGTGTGTGTAGATTGCTGGAACTTCAGCTGAATAAAGACATGGATGGTCTTTGTCTCCAATCAGCTTAAGCTCAACAGTAAGGATGGCCCAATGGGCTGCAGGCAGAGTGAGTTTAAGGCCTGTTGACAAAAATGTTCCTATATTGTGTTCAGTGATCATATCGACTGAGTAATACTGTTTATCATTATTTGGATTTGTGATACATCCAAATGTATTTGTACTAGGGATGCACCGATATATGTATATAAAAATAAAATTCTGGCCAATAGGCTGTGGTATTGTTATTGTTTACTTAAACCTAACAATAAAAAAAAAATATTATTTAAAATTACCGGCAACTAACTGAAATTAATAAGTTTAAGCTCAAAGTTTAAATTACTAAAATAAAAATTTTAGAAAAAAAAGAAAGCTAAAAACGAAAATATATATAAAAAAATCCCTAATAATACTAAAAACTACTAATAAAAATGACAAAAACATATTAAACACATAAATAAAATATAAAAACTGAAAATATAAAAATTAAAGCACATTCCATTTAAATAGTAAATACTATACTAGTATATAAATACTACACTGTAAAAAAATATTGTTGGTTTAACTTAAAAAATCAAGTAACCTGGTTGCCTTAAAATTTTGTGTTCATTTAAATAAAAAAATTAGTTAATAGAATGAAGGAAATTGGTTTAATAAATAGAAACTCAAAATATAAAGCCTATTGTATCTGAACCACATAAATAAATAAAAAAAATCTGATAAATCATAAAAATAGCACAATTTGGCATGTTTTTACTGCATTACAACAAATAAAACATACAATTACACAATATGTTTACACAATCTTTTAATAATATTTGAATAAAGGGTGATGTCGTTTCTGAAAAAAAATTCATTGTATTAACTAAAGATTTTAATTTCAATGAACTCAAAATTAAGGCCACCAGGTAACTTTTAAAATATATTTTTTTTACGGTGTCCTGATAAATATTGATAATAATACAAAACTGATGAATAGTAATAATAGCAAATTGATTTGTATTTTTCATAAACAATATTCATGGCAAGTTAATTCAAACATACATAGAAAATTAACAGTAAATAAGCTCCTCTGTTTTGTATAGCTAACTGACAAAATGTGAACATTGGATAACTTTCCTGAGGAAAATGCAACGTTAGGTACATATGTTCACAATCTGTTTATTGATGTCTTAGCGTGGTTGAAACAGATTGAGTGATTATGCTCGGTAAGGTGTACTGTATTTTTTTGTTCGTGCGTGTGTTTTTCGTGCTATACCTATTAAAGTGGAAGAAAATTGGGGCGCTACAGTGATCACATCACATTTAAGAGTGTCAAAATGGCATTTATTGTTTGAATTTCATGAAAAAATTGACAGAATTTGAAAGCTGAGACTTTTTTTCTTATCACAAGTAACAAAGCACAAAGCTCTTTGCGATTATTGGATGGTAGGCGTGCTACAAAGAATGTTTGGTGAAAGGAAAAATCTGATAACCCTGGCTCAACTGACAACCCTGGTGATTCATAGGTCAAATAGAGCCTCCTTTAACAACTATTTTTTTTCCTGTTAATGTGTTGTTATTGTCGCGTTAACTTTGCCAAACATGAATTCAACACAAGAGAGATTTTCTTTACACACAGTATGAGCTGCAGTTTGACATGTTTTTTTGACTGAGAGGATATAATTGGCCTTGATAATTGGCTGTTTTTAAACAAAATAATGCCTCCCTACTAATTATTTTATATTAAAATATACTTCTTTGACTAAATACATAAAATACTAAAATAAGTCTTAAATGCTTTTGGCATCAATACATTAAAATGCACAAAATAAAAATTGATATTTGCTAAAAGTTACCTATATATCAAAAATCAAGACCAAAAATTTATATCAGCCAAAAAGCAATATGGTATATATTATGTATCCCTAATCTGAACCAATAGTTGAGATCTGTTGAACCAATCTGATGAGAAATGGTAAATTGGTACCAATGTTGGAGCAAAACTGAAATGGATTTGTTAACACAATCTCATAGACTAGCACAGATTAACACCATTAGTTTATGAACCAGCAGTTATATTTCACACTGTGTGTATGAATTTACTCCTATCTCAAGTTACAGTACATCTTCTTTGTAATGAAACCTTACCATTAAATGAGCAATGACAGCATAACAAATCCTTATTGTTGAGCCTGTGGCCAGTTCTGTCCGTCTGTGCTTGTAACAAACTGTCTCACACATTCAAAGGGAAGTTACTCTGCTATAAAGCCACACACACACACAGTCTGATGGAATGCACTGCAACAAACACACGCTCTTGCACAAGACAGACGAGGAGAGACAGACACATAGAGAAGTGTCAGAGAGAGAACGGGATACCTTACTGTTGATTTTGGACTTCTTGGCGTCTTTGCGCGGCTTCCTCCGCTCTCTGCCGTCTCTCCGTCCAAGCGCTCCCCCCATCTCCTCTCATCACACACTAATCCGCCACATGCCCTCTCACCTATCGCCCTGTCTTCTCCTCCTCGTCCTCTCTCTCTCTCTCTCTCTCTCTCTCTCTCCACACACTCACGTCTCGCCGGAGTGCTGCCCGCTCACACTCTCTCTCACATGCGCGCACACACGCTAGCGTCCGGCGTGTGATGAAGGGGTGATTTTGCTGGATGCAGAGACAGGGAGGGTAAGGGAGGGAGAGAGGGAGGAGAAAAGGAGGAAGAGAGGGAAATGTGGAGGTAGTTTTGAGGAAGGGAGGGGAAGACGATTTGGGGTTGAGCCAGTAAGGAAAAAGCTCACGCTTACTCATTCACACTCATTCGTTCACGCTGACAGTGTGTGTCCCATAGATAGCAGTGATAAAACGGCTCCACGTTCTGACAACACACACATACACACACTATGCAGCCGACTGCAGCATGCTCATTGACCAGAACAGATACGACTGCGACTTTGAAAAGCTCCTCCTCCTGCTTGATGTGATTGGTTGGAGGCAAGCCAGAGTGGTATGCTTTTCTCTCTCACTTTCTCTCTCTCTCTCTCTCTCTCTCTTTGATGTTTGAGACGGGACTTGTGGTTGGTTGATTAAATGATTGTGTATTCAGACTGCTTGGAAACAGACCGATATATCGGCTAGGATGTCTACATGCTAGAGAAAACCCTGATGGTGCGTTGATGGATATGAATGTGCAAGATGCATTTTAAAGTCATCATGAAACAGAAGTTGTGATAGTCTCTTCTTCCCTATTGTGACATGTATGCAAGTCGAGCGGCTTCTCGAACTAACAAAAAATGTAGGGCGGTACTTGATTGTGTCCATGGAGGATTGATTGGATGGTTGGATCATTGTGGTTTGCTATTGCTGTGATCTCATGTGAGTGACAGATTGTCCTGCCCTCGCGCCATGTAAATAATTAAAGATTACAAAAAATAATGATTTGCACAGATAAATCATTTTAAATAAATACCGAAATATTCCATTAAAAATAAGAATTGTCCATTTTGATATCACAGTGACTTTCAGGGTGGACTTCATTGGTTTTTCAAAAGCACATCTACATAACCATCCATTCCGAAATGCTCATAATCAATGAATCTTGACCGATCTTGACACACTAGAGAGAGAGAGAGAGAGAGAGAGAGAGAGAGAGAGAGAGAGAGAGAGAGAGAGAGAGAGATTATAGGTGTGGCAGTTTAGTTTTCTCTTCAAACCCTGTATAAATATGCTTCAAGCCTTCTATTATATTAATGAACAGAAACGTGTGCATGGGACACTACTGAAATGAACCATAACTATGGCCTTGGCTGCATTAGCTTATAATGTTTTTTTCAAAAGTGATCAATGTTTGCATAAGTACTAGATGTGTTGGGGAATTTAACATGTGACATTCTAATTATATTCAGCTGAAATGAACATAATGACTTTAAAAAAGTATTTAAAATGATCCGAACTTCCTACTACTATGCGTTGCTCAGCATACGTCGCTTACTCCGTTGCTCTGATTGGTTGTGGGTCTATCCAATTGAGTGAAGAGGCATTTTCTTTCCTGGTTCGGTTTAAACACGACCCATAATCACAGCCCAATAAGGCAGTATCAGACTCATATTCTGACTAGAATTGATTATGACTACGTCAAGCTAGAAAGATACAGTACAACTTACTGGAATGAATCATGTCTCATGTAATCACTTAATCAGTGATTTAACCGCTGAAAGACATCAGTAAAACAGCTTTTGAACAAAGTGTCACTTAACGTTAGCATGACAAGCCAGACCCACATCAAAATGTTGGGTCTGGGAACTCACCATTTGCAGGGCTCAATCCAAGGGGCAGGATAAATGAGCTAATTAATAGATTAAACTTTTGCCGTATCCGGCCTGAATCTTCCCTTCTTAAGAATGACTTCAGTGCCATTCTTTGTTCTTTTCTCAAAGAAAAGCTTAAAAACAAGTCTTCCAGAGTCACGGCCAAAGCCGATTCGAAAGACCGCTGTTCGCCATCTTCTTTGTTTTGAAGTAGCACACGGAACTGCGGCAACAACTCTGCTGTCATTAGCCCACCCACCGACTCTATACACGATGTGATTGGCCTGACCAGAGTTTGGTTTTTCCAGTTCGCAAGCCAACGGAGAGTTGCTAGACTACCCTGGCAGCAAATTAGATTTAACGTTGCATTTACCTTAGGAAAGGTATCCAGTGTTCAGATTTCGGTAGACACTAGAGAGGAGCTTACTATTTATTACTGTTAATTATACTGTATATGTATACCTGAATTCTCATGAAGACAAGTGTTTATGAAAACTATGTGCAACTGACTTGCATACAGTATAATATCTGATTATTAATATGAATCTAATATTATGTGAGCATTATATCTAAAAATAAATAGCAGTTGACCAGTAATGTAATGGTCACACAAAACAATTTGTGGTTGGCATAAACCATGTTTGTTCTCACTAAAACACTAAACCTGTTTCAAGAGACATTATTTTGTTAAAGCCATAAACCTTATTTTTTATATAATTATGTTTAACAGCAGAACTCCTGGAAATTATCCATGATTCTTCAAAGAAATATCCACCAATCAGAGAAAAGACAAAAGAAAATTGTGCCACAAGAACTCTTTTGCGCCCACCCGATCTCAAGAATCACTGCAAATGACGTAATAGAGTCTCTATACACTTCCAAAGTACTTAAAGTGCCTCTATGATGGCATTTGAAAGGTTCCATTTTTTTGCATGAATGAAAACCTGTCCCCAACAGGTTTACATGCAAGGTCAAAACACACTTTCCTTGTCTTATAAAATGCATTTATTTGTACCTTATTTACTGAATGACTCCCAAAGGAGTTGCTCAACAATTATTTTTCCAAACCCCTCCTTTGCGTGACGCTAATCTGTGGTGATTGGTCAGATGACCAGCTCATGTCCGAAACAGAACCCCTATCACCATTACTGTATTGCGGCTTATCAAATGTTGAAAATGTTATACAGTGTATGAACAGATATGGCATCAATTTTGCCTTACCAATTCGAGCTTGAGTCCGACGAGGGAACATCCAGAGTTGCTGATGAACCAAACGCAACTTTCTCAATGGTGTCGATATAGCTTATGTAGCAAATTATAAGCCGAATTTATCTTGATGTCACAACGAAACGGCTTGGGATTCGTTTTAAAAATTAATTTATTCGACTCAATGTTACAATAATTTTATATACGCTGCACTTTCAGATTTAAAACTTTGCAGGATGTTTTCATTCACTTAGAGCTATGTTACACACTACAAGAAAGGTAATTTTCAAAAATCAATAATAGAGGCACTTAAAATATATATACAAACACATTTTTTCATTCAAAAGTAAAATAATGTCATTTACAATGCTTTATGGGATTGCAGTTATTTTTCTCATTAAATCCATTGAGTACAAAGTTTTGATTCACCTCGTAGCTGGTTGGTTTGGTTTGGTTCATTGTTTATAAGAAAGACTATGGAGAATTCCTATCCCTGTTTGAAACATGGCACAACGTTTGATATTTACAACAAAACATACAGTAAGTGTTTTCTCTGCCCATTAAAAAAGGACTGTTTATTTTGTTATCCCAACAATGCACCAAGATATGTTTAGTTTAACACTAGTAGGTAATTTGCATTTTGCATTAGATTTTCTTTGCACTTTGCAGACCACATTTTGGAACACAGTCCACCAGTTGAGAACCACTGGTTCAGAAAACTAAGTTGATTTATATGCCACAACACGCACACAAAAGAGGTAAAACACATGGTCTTCTGTAGAACTAAGAGGACAAACACAATGTACACAAGCTTCTCACATTGGCTGCATCTTTTTAGCTGGTTTCTGTTTGATGGAGGGATGAGTCAGAAGGGTGTTCTGCACTGGAGGTTGACTCTGTAATGAGCTTCCTCAGGTGTGGCAGGAGGGGAGGATAAGGTGGACGCCAAAGGGAAGATGACTGGAGATCAGAATGAGGGATTGATGTATAGAGAGAGATTGAATCGCAGAAAGGTGAGGCAGAGGTCACAAGTCAAACATGTCACATTTACTATTAACTTAAAAAAAGAGTGTGCAAGTGCGCACACACACAGACAGATATACACTGGTCCAGCACTGACACAAGTTAGTAGCCAGAACACGTTTCTCCAAACAAGCGGCTCCAAACCTGTACTAGCTCAGGGTGGATCCGAGTCTTCTGCATCACTCTTCCACACACACACACACACACACACACACACACACACACACACACACACACACACACACACACACACACACACACACACACATGTTGTGTTTCCATGTTTTATGGGGACATTCCATAGGCGTAATGCATTTTATACTGTACAAACCATATTTTCTATCCCCCTACACTGCCCCTGCCCCTAAACCTACCCATCACAGGAGACATGCTGCATTTTACATTTTCAAAAACATCACTTAGTGTGATTTATAAGATGTTTTCCTCATGGGGACCAAAAAATGTCCCCACAAGGACAAAAATTTGGATATTGCCATCTTTGTGGGGACATTTTGTCCCCATAATGTAGGGATTACCAGTCCACACACACACACACACACACACACACACACACACACACACACACACACACACACACATGTTGTGTTTCCATGTTTTATGGGGACATTCCATAGGCGTAATGCATTTTATACTGTACAAACCGTATTTTCTATCCCCCTACACTGCCCCTGCCCCTAAACCTACCCATCACAGGAGACATGCTGCATTTTTACTTTTTCAAAAAACATCACTTAGTGTGATTTATAAGATGTTTTCCTCATGGGGACCAAAAAATGTCCCCACAAGGACAAAAATGTGGATATTGCCATCTTTGTGGGGACATTTTGTCCCCATACCGTAGGGATTACCAGTCCACACACACACACACACACACACACATACACACACACACACACACACACACACACACACACACACACACACACACACACACACACACACGTTGGGTTTTCATGTTTTATGGGGACATTCCATAGGCGTAATGCATTTTATACTGTACAAACCGTATTTTCTATCCCCCTACACTGCCCCTGCCCCTAAACCTACCCATCACAGGAGACATGCTGCATTTTCACTTTTTCAAAAAACATCCCTTAGTGTGATTTATGACCTGTTTTCCTCATGGGGACCAAAAAATGTCCCCACAAGGACAAGGATTTCGGATATTGCCATCTTTGTGGGGACATTTTGTCCCCATACCGTAGGGATTACCAGTCCACACACACACACACACACACACACAAACTGTCTGAGATGAATGTCAGTGAAACAGAAAGAAGCAGTATAGATATCAGATTTGATTGATCAGACTGTACAACACCATTCAGTTCATAGACTGTGAAAGACTGAGTTAGTGGATGAGTGAGCTATGGAAGAAAGGATGGATGGATGGATGAGGAGGAACAGGACAAATGCTGCCCTGTTGAGCTGTTACCTCACTCACTTTAGTATTTAGCCTTTAAAAAGAAAAAAACTTAAAAAGTTAGCAAAATTTGCTGCCTCCAGCCTGTTTCCATCCAATTGGCCTTTTACTGATAAAATTGTGTGCATAATGACATCATCCCTAATAAAACAACACATCGTTGCATAAGTTTTGTTGTATCGCAAGAAAAATCTGCCCTTGAGCCGCTTCCATACATAATTTAGCAAATATCGCAATTTATATCTGTCGTATCTGTCGCATTCCAAATATTTGTAAAATGTAGAGAGCAATGAAACAACTGAAATTCACCAGTTACTATTTCCACAAATAGGCTACTTAAATATTATTCAATTAGGAAATATCAGAAGACAATGATGAAGTGGAGCAGCTCATCTAACAGAACTCGTAACTGCCTGTGGTTTGGACACATATTAGTGTCCATTGAAAGATTGGTACAATGAAATGTTCAGTATTTGCATATAGCATCAATCTTTAGCGTACCCTTTAACATGCAGTCATGTCAAGTCAGTCGCAGTTTGATGTGATGCTTATTCAGATGATTCGAAGCAAAACAAGTATTTTTTCATCATAACATTAGATTAGATTTTTTTTCAGAGACAGATGCAGATGTAACCTCAACATTTTATTTGTGTATTTAACCTTTTACATTAGTTTAACTGATGCTTATAATCAAATAACGATTCAAAATGGGGTCGCTATGGGGAATGCCTCCGGCATGACAGGTGTTTAATGCATTAGTCTAAACAAAACAATGAACTAGACATTGGCAGGCAGCATGACATCACTACAGGTGAGACCAAATGAGGATAAGGCACCTGTGCAAAACATCATCCTCTTTCGTGTCTTCAGGTGACGGTTTGTTTGAAGGTGTGTCTAAATAGCTGAGATAACTATGGCCAGCACTAGCACTGCAAGTTTTAGGAAGTGTGTTAATCCGTGTCAGCGTTTTCTGACGCCTGATGACACAGCAGCGAGTGCGTTCCTCGCCTCGAGCCAAGACGAGCCGGATGTGGCTGTTGAGATCGACGATGTTTCTGAGCGCTCTCAACCTGCCTGCCCCTCATTTGACGAGCTGTTGGATGTTATGTCTCGCGCTAAAAAGAGATTAGATCTGCAGTGGAAGCACGCGATGAACGCTTCATGTCAGGACATAACACACCAGCTCGTACAAGTCTTTCCTATCTCCCAGATCTTCACACTGAGGTGAAGAGAACTTGGGGAAAGCCATATTATGCACGCAAACTATGCCGATGTGGAGGGGATGCAGGAACATGGGTATGTATTAATGCCTCTGGTTGAAGAGATGCTGGCCAACTATCTCTTGCTCGGCTAGGCATCCGCATTGAAGACGGCGTCTCTGCCTTACCAGCTGCTATGTGTTACATCACGCTTAAATGGCAGAGCATATGCGGCAGTGGGTCAGGCTAACGTGGCTTTGCACACTATGGTGGTGTTGCAAGCCTACAAGGCTGACCTGCTGAAGGACCTGGACCAGGGGCTCCCCCTTGAGGTGGTGGAAAGTCTGCGACATACCACGGATTTGGTTTTCCATGCCACCAAGCAGACGGCCGTAGCGATCAGTCGATTAATGGCGGCGACAGTGAGGCATCTCTGGGTAAACCTGGCTGGTATCGGGGAGGAGAAGATATTTCTCCTGGATGCAGCGGTTTCGCCTTCCAAGCTTTTCAGCACTTCCATCGAGACGGTGGTCGGGAGTTTCGTGAGACAAGGGTGTGCTCCACGGCTTTTTCAATGAAACCACGAACACAGATGCTGCTTGTAGGCTAATTCTGTCATGTGACACCACATTTATTTACGTTAAAGTCCTATTTCTAAAGAAGATCGACTGGCCAGGTACCAGAATCGGACGATTTTCCTTATGATTAGCCCGGACCGGTGACCGGCTGGTCAGTCTCACGTCTTTCTGATTCAGAGCCAGTTTTTGTTGCCAGCGACACAGGCAATATTCGTCAGCTGTGCGTTCTCGCTCTCTTCTTTCCAATGGCGAAGTGACACATTTTATTGATAAATGGCATTTCAATCAGCTAGATAAACATTTTGAAGCACTTAACCTTTTTTTAAAAAAAAAAAAATCCTTGAAAGAGCTGAAAGAGCTTGTTGGTACACTGACTATACGGCTAATGTTGCTAAAGCTACAATTGTCTCTGCCTGTTTTCACAGATGCTGCTCTCACGTGCTATCATAATTATCTTAAATATGAGATTCCTACTTAAAAATTGCACATGAACAGCCTTTGAAGTCACCCACTAGAATGTGACGCGCTCGTAGCTGCAGACCAAGCTGTGTTCAAAAGTGGGAATTATGAAATTTCTGATAGCATGTGAAAGCACCAGGAGACCAGAGCTATGTCGTTATTTTTACCCCGCCATACTCATCGTCTGCGTAATTTATAAACGTGCATTTATTATGCTCAGAGCAGTCAGATGACAGATGACTGAACATGTAAGGCTGAAAAATGCTACTATTTTCATTGTGTGAGATTGTCCTGTTTTGTTGTTGCCGGTATGCCAGAGCAGGAGCTCTTGAAGCTCCGCCCTCTTCTTGAAATGGGGGCCTGGAGAACCAGCTAATTTGCATTTAAAGGGTGTTTTTGCTCACCCCAAAAAAGTGGCAATTTAAACATGCTATAAAAATTATCTGTGGGGAATTTTGAGCTAAAACTTAACTGGCACATTAGAGACTTATTTTACATCTTGTAAACGGGGTATAATAGGTCCCGTTTAAAAGCCTACAATGTAAATGAAAATAAAGTGTGAAGTGTGTGTATCAGTGGAGGCTGTTGTCTACATGCTCTAGTTCTCTTCCTGTCCTCTCATTCTCTAGAGAGAAGAACTTGCTAACACACAGCTGGGCCTGCAGTGTGTCCTGCCAGCCCTGTAATGCAGCTCAGGTGAGACTGTGATGAGGTCGGCCAGGGTCGAGCTGCATGCATCTTTATGAACGCAGTAATGCAATGATAACTTCTCATTTCCACATTCCCATCAGATGCTTCAGCACTGAGAGTCTGTTGTCCCTGCTAAAGAAAGACGTCTTTCTACCGTCTGTCATATGACCATATCTGGCCTCCAGGCTCCACTAAACACATACAGTGCATTAGGTTTCATCTTGGCTCAGTAAAAACAGAGTGAAAGAATGAAAACTAGGCTAATGCTTGACCTGAACAACACACACCACTGCACATACGGCTGTGCCACAAGTTGACAGTTCACATGTGCGCGAGTTTGCATTCATCTGAGAGTATGTGCACACAGCACACACGTGCATCTGTGGCTGTTTGATCATCTGTGTGTTCACCCAGCAGGAGAGGTCAGTACAACAAATGAAACAATGTCAGTATATAAGCGGATTATGGCCCTCACCGGCCCCCCTATGCAAGCAGGAGATGGCGCAGTCCGGCAGCTAAATGGAGCTCACAATTTCACAATAACAAAACCACAATGACAGAAAATCAACTGTGAACTATGTTGCCCCTAATGAATTGGAAGACAAATCAGCATAGATGGCACTTAAGAGTGCCAGGGAATATGCCTGCTTAAAATGTTCTCACTGTCTCTCTCTAGCAACTAGTGATATCCAATTCACAAACATGCCACTCTTTTAAACTCGCTTTAGTGATTCAGTTGAACCATAACATTTGTGGTCCAAAAACTGTAAAGTTAGTTTAAAAAAAATGGAAAGTTAGTAATTACAGTACCTCTATGCATTAGTATTGCAAAAGCACAGTAAGATGGCTGCTGTGGTTAAACCAAATAAAAAAGGTGGGTTTGCAATACAAATACATCACTTTCAATTAGGAAAATTAAAAATGGCATCATTTTTTTTAACCATATACAAATCACATAGCTACCATCCATGTCACATCACTTCTTTCTCATTCTCAACAGTCTTAGACAATCATCAGAAATCACAAATTGAACAATACAAATTTAATATAAAATGTCACATGGGGACTTATGGCTCTATCATACACCTGGCGCAATGCGGCGACAGAAGTGTTCTATGCTGGTTTCAGCCCAACACACCATTTTCATGTCCAGCGCCTTGTTGTTTAAATAGCAAATGCTCTCACTCCCATCTGTTCGCCCATGGGAGTGCTGGTCTGAACACGAGGTGTGTTCAGGCACATTGTTGGTGCATTGCTATTTTAAGGGAACTAAAACCAACCGCACCATTGACCAACAAAAACCTGTCAACAGCGCAGTATTTTTTTTGTGTTATTTGAAGTGTGTGTTAGTACTATGTGCCTATGGGTGGGTGCACAATACGTGTACACTCTGCTTATATTACACACACAGGGATGCGCAGCAGCACACAAACATTTTTAAATATTAAAAATACAAGGATTCCTCTTTATCTTTCCACTTGCAAATTCCAGCATGTAAATAGTGAATCCGCCATGGTGCCATCGCAACTGGCTTCTAAAGGGAATGAGAAATGAGACTATGATTGGTTTATTGCACGTTATGCCCAAAACACACCCAATTTAAACACGTTTCATGAAATGAACCATCAAAATTATTCAGTTTGCTAAAATGCAGGTCAAGCCTTAAGGGAAAGACAACTTAGATTCTGATCTGTTCCTCATAGAAAGCTGCCATATGAGTATAGAAGACTACAGCACAATATAATCATATGATACACAACCATGGTACTTTTATGATGCAAATTTGTAATTTCTGGAGCTTGACAGCAGAGATGTAAACAAATATTCAAGATAAAATTATACGAATTGGAAAATGTATATTTTGTGAGCACTAATCTGAATATTGGGTGGCATATGTCCCCTCAATGTCTATGATGGTTACAGCCCTCAGTATAAATCAACATCTACTTTATATGCTAAAGATCAGCGTGAATATTCTGCTAAAAATGAAAGAAATTCATTAGAATGACATAGCGGTGAACAAATGACGACAGGAATAATAATAAAAAAATAAAAAAATGAACTAACCCTTTAATAAGCACAAGTGTGGATTATTCATTGATTATGACTTTTTCATTTCATCCAGTGCAGTAATACGGTCACTCAGGGTGATGCTGTCAGCCGTGTGGTATTATCGGTGTCATCTAAAGAAAGGTTCTCACCTAATTGGATGGAATAGAGGATTCAAACCAACATGATGATGCTGAAATTGGTACGAAGCCAACATTGATTTTCATTTATTGCGCTAATGGCTCATTTTGATTTAGGCCATAACTCTGACTCTCTTGGAGAGATGAGAGGAGATCTCGTTCGTCGAGGCCAGACAGGCCAAAAACAGCAGCATCAACATGATGAGAGGGGAGTTGATTGGACTGGCTGGTAATTGTGGTGCATTACGGTGTGTGTTTATGAGAAGTGCTGTTGATCTGTGAAGAGCAGAGGAGCTTACGGTCATGTCATACACGTTCATGCTACTCATGATTACTGCCATCATCAATGTCATCATCATCATCATCATCATCATCATCATCATCTTCTATCTAAACAGCTCAATGACAGCTCAACACCTTCAGCCTTTCAGGAACCATTGGGTGGCAGATCTGACTGGCTAATAACCATTTTGCAGAGACACAAACTTCCTCTACAGGGTGCTAGGTGGCTCAGAAAGCTGAATCCTCCATCATACATTGTTATTTTCATCTCTAGATGTTTAATTGGAACAACTTAGGGCTGGGCGATATCCCAACAAAAAAATCTCGATATTGTCCAAATTTTTACGATATTCGATATATATCTCGATATGTTTGCAATTGCTTTTAAATAAAAAAAATATGATCTTTTGCCCCCATTAAAAACAACAAAAACTATTTAGATAGAACCAAATTAAATACAAAATGTTTAAGTTTACTGAGAAGGTTGGGATGACCAATATCTTAAATCATGATATGAGTAATTTAATATTTTTATGTAATTATATAATTTTATAATTACAATATAGATTTTTAATTTGATCTTTTTAAAAAAAAACATAAGCAAAAAATGCAAATTACAAACAATATGACAAAAACAGTGCTTTATTTTCAGCTACAGTGGGTCTATTTAACAGTAGCAAGTCAATAAATAAATCAAAAATCAAATATCTATAAAAAGTCTTCACTCTATAAATTAACTATAGGCTACACTGATTCTTAATAAATATATTAAAAGTTGTTTAGCCAAGCATGGGGTGGTTTTCTTTTTTTCGTTGTTGTGTGATTAACATTAAATCACACAGAATATGAGGTCCGGCCCTTTAAGACCTCCTGCATTTTTACATTTGTTTGACCATTGAAACCCAATAATCCATGAAAGAACTGAATCCCGATCGTATGTTGTCTGAAAGGCGTGTGCGCGCACTTCAGGTCAGAGTCCTGCAGCGCGTGCACGTCCCGCGCCGTGCTTTTATTTCTCTCATGCGCACATGTTTCTGTTGCTTTCTTTGTCATACACTGCGCATATATATTTAACTCTTCTGCTTACAATTTTTTGTGAATAGTGGAAGCAGACCTCTGCGTTATCTAGTTATGTTATTTGGGAAAGTATGCATGTTGAATTTGAAATATTCAATATTCACGATATTTTCAAATTTTACATCGTCGTCAAAGTTATTGCGATATTATCGCTAATATTCGATATATCGCCCAGCCCTAGAACAACTAAAAGCATAATTATTTAAATATATTCAATAGAATGTTTTCCTGAAGAACAAAATAACATTGTCCAGAGCAATCTCCATGAAATGATATAAAAATCCCCATCATGTATATCGCCAATGCTGAGAAAAGTAACAAGTGCCATGTAACATCACCTTAATTTATACCTAAATGCCATGTCAGAATTACCATAATTACAAGATTCTGACTAGTAAAAGGCTTTCACAACTTGTACCACCTGACTGCTGCAGATTCATTATGCCATTGATTGTGTTGCCAAAGAAATGCATAATTCCAAATCCGAGGACGTGAACCACTTCAAGTAGAACGTCCCTGGTTGTCATCTCATAACTACAGCAATTCCAAACATGTCGTGAACACAGCAAATTACATCAAGGATATTTCATTTGAGATACTGGTAATAATTATTATAATCTATTAATTAGAATGATTTTTAACTGAAGAAAAGTTACAATTTCCATTTTTTATAAAATCATAAAAATGTAATGTTACTGATTGGTCCAGTGTTGAGAAAAAGAATAGGTACCCTGTGACATCACTTGAATTTAAACCTGAATAATGACATTCATTCATCATTTGTTGATCCTATCCAACCTTCTAGGGTCAAAGGGCTAGAGACTATCCCAGTTTCTTAGGCCAAAGGCTGGAGAAGCCCACTGGACAGACAGCCAGTACATCACAGCGAATAATGACAAAGAGGAGCTTTAATAGCCACTAAAAAAATAAATATGTGTAAAAATAAATATGTGGCTATAGTGAAAGCAGACCGGCCAGAGGAATTGTGGGTAAAAGGAAAAGGCTAAAGCTCTTACCTTAGTGTGAAGTTTCGACAGCTGTTTTTCATCCAGGTGGGTCTGTGTGTAAACTCGCCTCTTGTAGCGAAACTACCAAAACAAGAAACATATCATGGATTAGCCTTAAAGCACTATTAATATAACAATTTGAGTCCTTGTTAACATTATTCAGTTATGGCCATGTTTGCTGAAACTGTTAAGTGGAAGGAGACAGATTCTGTGTTTGAGTGTGAACTGCTGTAATCATAACTGTGAGCTGTTAAAACATCTGCACATTTACATTACAGCTGCACTCAGGATCACAGTCCTCTAACAGAAAAGCCGCTGTGAATCAACAAACTGCATATGCAGGCAAAACATGCTGAAAACAAGCAGAGCTGCGGAGGAACATGACAAGTCTTTTGAAACACAAAAAATGACAATATCAACATAAAAATGGATAAATTACTCATATATGTTCTTAAAATATTATTATAAAAATATGATACGTGACGAGAATTGAATTAGATTTTTGAACAGGTTCAATGAAATGAATAATACAAATGAACAAATTCAAGGAAATTAATCAGATTTCCTGTGAGTCAAGAAAGGGTCAAATTCATGCAAAAATGGACACAAGTTCGAATATTATCACATTACATTTCAGGTTGTTACCCACAAAGCTATAGTAAGACTTCAGTATACAGTATAATCATATTGAACACTGGAACTTTCTGGTAAATAAAGGGGATGAAGGTCAGCCAGCAGAAATTAAATAATTATATCATATAAAATAATATATATATATATATATATATATATATATATATATATATATATATATATATATATATATATATATATATATATATACAGGGAGTGCAGAGTTATTAGGCAAATGAGTATTTTGACCACATCATCCTCGTTATGCATGTTGTCTTACTCCAAGCTGTATAGGCTGGAAAGCCTACTACCAATTAAGCATATTAGGTGATGTGCATCTCTGTAATGAGAAGGGGTGTGGTCTAATGACATCAACACCCTATATCAGGTGTGCATAATTATTAGGCAACTTCCTTTCCTTTGGCAAAATGGGTCAAAAGAAGGACTTGACAGGCTCAGAAAAGTCAAAAATAGTGAGATATATTGCAGAGGGATGCAGGAGTCTTAAAATAGCCAAGCTTCTGAAGCGTGATCATTGAACAATGAAGCGTTTCATTCAAAATAGTCAACAGGGTCGCAAGAAGCGTTTGGAAAAACCAAGGTGCAAAATAACTGCCCGTGAACTGAGAAAAGTCAAGCGTGCAGCTGCCAAGATGCCACTTGCCACCAGTTTGGCCATATTTCAGAGCTGCAACATCACTGGAGTGCCCAAAAGCACAAGGTGTGCAATACTCAGAGACATGGCGAAGGTAAGAAAGGCAGAAAGTCGACCACCACTGAACAAGACACACAAGCTGAAACGTCAAGACTGGGCCAAGAAATATCTCAAGACTGATTTTTCTAAGGTTTTATGGACTGATGAAATGAGAGTGAGTCTTGATGGGCCAGATGGATGGGCCCGTGGCTGGATTGGTAAAGGGCAGAAAGCTCCAGTCCGACTCAGACGCCAGCAAGGTGGAGTACTGGTTTGGGCTGGTATCATCAAAGATGAGCTTGTGGGGCCTTTTCGGGTTGAGGATGGAGTCAAGCTCAACTCCCAGTCCTACTGCCAGTTTCTGGAAAACACCTTCTTCAAGCAGTGGTACAGGAAGAAGTCTGCATCCTTCAAGAAAAACATGATTTTCATGCAGGACAATGCTCCATCACACGCTGGCCCAAGTACTCTACAGCGTGGCTGGCAAGAAAGGGTATAAAAGAAGAAAATCTAATGATATGGCCTCCTTGTTCACCTGATCTGAACCCCATTGAGAACCTGTGGTCCATCATCAAATGTGCGATTTACAAGGAGGGAAAACAGTACACCTCTCTGAACAGTGTCTGGGAGGCTGTGGTTGCTGCTGCACGCAATGTTGATGGTGAACAGATGAAAACACTGACAGAATCCATGGATGGCAGGCTTTTGAGTGTCCTTGCAAAGAAAGGTGGCTATATTGGTCACTGATTTGTTTTTGTTTGGTTTTGAATGTCAGAAATGTATATTTGTGAATGTTGAGATGTTATATTGGTTTCACTGGTAAAATAAATAATTGAAATGGGTATAAATTTGTTTTTGTTAAGTTGCCTAATAATTATGCACAGTAATAGTCACCTGCACACACAGATATCCCCCTAAAATAGCTAAAACTAAAAACTACTTCCTAATAAACTACAAAAATATTCAGCTTTGATATTAATGAGTTTTTGTGTTCATTGAGAACATGGTTGTTGTTCAATAATAAAATTAATCCTCAAAAATACAACTTGCCTAATAATTCTGCACTCCTGTATATATATATATATATATATATATATATATATATATATATATATATATATATATATATATATATATATATATATATATATATATATATATATATATATATATATATATATATATATATATATATATATATATAATACAGGCTCTTTCATTTTGATATCTGAAAGAAAATCAAAAATTTTCCCACAAGAAGTCTTAAAATATATTGTATTCATTAATACAAATTATGAATAAAACCACTGCCCTAAATCATGGGCGTCGGAAGCAAATAAAATGGGTGTGTCCTCTCTCACAGAATTTTTTTTAATGGACTAACGTTAGATGCTATTTACATTAAAAACAAATATACCGCCAATTTACTAAACGATTGATTGGGTCAGACAAAATGAAGGAAATCCCTGAATCATTTACTGTGGCAATAGTGTAGTGGAAAGACGCATGGCATCAAGTTGACACAAATCGATCTGAGGTTCGAATCCGAATTAGTGACGATAAAAGTGAGTGGGGTCAATATAATTGGTCGTAAAAAGTGGGTGGGTCTTGTCCCACCCACACACAATGGTTCCGACGCCCATCCCCTAAGTAATTTAATGCAGCACATGCCAATAAAATGCCTGAGAATTACATTTCTATTGACACATCATCCCTATTTAAAAAAAAAAAAAGTTAAACAGCATGCTGTTAGTTTCTCGTTTATTAGTAAGTTCACTAATGAAAATGATTCTGTGGTGAAGTAAAAACATTAGGTGAGACACGCAGATGAACGGAACAGGATTTTATTCACAGACATGTTTCGATCTTTAAGATCGCCAAGCAGGTAAGTGAAGAACAAATAGCAGTTCAACGGACAGACACACTTAACTGAAAGTCTTTTCTTTCTTTTATGGAGATGTGAAAACAGATGATTGACAGACTGAAGGATCGATGGCTTGAGGAAGACGAAAAAGGTACAGTAGGTAATCACAGGAAGGTAGATGGGTAAGGATCACTCTCATGCTGAGACTGTAGAGACCGGACAACTGGTAAATGTGTGATTATTATGAAGGGTGTTTGATGAGGGTGTGACAGGTGTGGCAGGTTAATAGTCTGGTGATTGTGAATGAGTGGACAGAGCTGAAGGACCTGGAGCTGATGGCATGCTGGTTGAATCCGTGACAGGTACTTCATTACCTTCAGGGCTTGACATTAACACCCGTCAACCCGCCAAATGCAGGTGGATTTCAACAGTGGCATGTAGCGCACTCCTACTAGCCACTCTGGCAAGTTGAATGATCTATATAATATAGGCTATACATTTTTCAATTGTAGTCTTTTAAAAAAGCTTCTGAAAAAAAAAAACTATGTGCAATGTAGTGTTGTCAAAAATAAAGATTTTTCAATACATGTCGATACTGAAATAGCGCTTCCAATACTCACTCTCTCTCTCTCTCTCTCTCTCTCTCTCTCTCTCTCTCTCTCTCATTCTCTCTCTCTCTCATTCTCTCTCTCTCTCATTCTCTCACTCATTCTCTCTCTCTCTCTCTCTCTCTCTCTCTCTCTCTCTCTCTCTCTCTCTCTCTCTCTCTCTCTCTCTCTCTCTCTCTCTGACAGTGAGTTGACACACAAACCCACTTTCCCTCACTTGTTTTATTTGCTCCGGATGACCATTGTTGGTTACAGGGCTTTTGGAATTTCAGAGTGGGCTTGCGTGTATTGCGTATTATTATGAGACTTCAGAATAACCATTGCGGATGATATGCAGGAAGAAATTGCGATGATAGTGTTTGGAATGATTTTCACAGAAAATTCATGCAAAAAAAAGAAAAGGGTTTGGGTGAAGACTCACTCTAATGTTGTTTCGAACCTGTATTCATTTCTCGATGACAGAATTTTCATTTTTGAGTGAAATATCCCTTTAATGTTAATACAACAACAAAAGACAAAGAGAAAATCACCCACTGCTCTTGACTGAAAAACTAATACAGTAGCTTCAATAAGAATCAATGTATATTTTATAGTTAAGTCTATGTAGTATTTTATTTTTACATGTATTCATTCAATCAGAACCGAACCGAACCGAACTGAACCGAAAACCGTGGTTAAAAACCGAGGTATGTATTGAACCGTGGACTAAATGTATTGTTGCATCCCTAATATATATATATATATATATATATATATATATATATATATATATATATATATATATATATATATATATCCCTTAAGCCTCCACTGGGTTTTCCCCCTTCGAGCTTCTCTATGGTCGCCAGCCTCGGGGGGTACTGGATATCCTTAGAGAGGCTTGGGAGGACGGACCTTCCGCGGCCAAAAACGAAATTCAGTATGTCCTGGACATGAGAACAAAACTCCACACGTTGGGGCGGCTATCAATGGAGAATTTGTAACAGGCCCGAGACAGACAAAAACAGCTATACAACAGAGGGGATAGACTTCATCAATTTGCACCGGGAGATAAAGTTCTGGTATTACTCCCCACTTCCAGCTCAAAATTACTCGCGAAGTGGCAAGGACCGTTTGAGGTCACACGGCGAGTGGGCGACCTCAACTATGAGGTGGTACGATCAGATAGGGACGGGGAACGTCAAATCTACCACCTCAACCTTTTAAAAAAAATGGTCAGAGGCGGAGTCAGTGATGCTGGGGACGATGGTGAGTGGAGAGGAGGATCTCGGGCCAGAAGCGGTTCAAAAACCTCAATCCCTCGCTCTGGCCCCAGGGGGGGATCACCTCTCACCCTCGCAGCTCACTGACGTGAGAACGTTACAAGCAGAGTTTGTTGACGTGTTCTCGCCCCTACCGGGTCGTACAGACCTCATCCAGCACCATGTTGAGACGGAGCCGGGCGTGGTGGTTCGCAGTCGTCAGACGCTTGCCTGAACACAAGAAAAAAGTAGTTCAGGCGGAATTAGAGGCGATGATGGATATGGGGGTGATAGAAGAGTCCAGCAGTGACTGGGCGAGCCCGATCGTTTTGGTCCCAAAACCTGACGGCTCAGTCCGGTCCTGTGTAGACTATAGAAAGGTGAACGCGGTGTCGAAATTTGATGCGTACCCAATGCCAAGAATTGATGAATTCCTTGATCGGCTAGGGACCGCTCGCTTTTATTCGACACTGGACTTAAAAAAGGGATATTGGCAGATCCCCTTGTCTCCCATGTCCAAAGAAAAACGCCACCACGCCGCTTGATTACACCAATTGCCACGCCTCTTCGCTTGTTCGGGGCTCCCGCAACCTTCCAGCGTCTGATAGACAGAATTCTCCGGCCGCATGCGGATATAATCATCTACAGTGCAGATTGGCAGCGGCATATGCAGCACTTGCGGGCTGTTCTGAAGTCTCTGAGAAGGGCGGGGCTCACGGCAAACCCAAAGAAGTGTGCGATTGGGCGGGTGGAAGTAAGATATCTGGGCATCCACTTGGGTCATGGACAGGTGCGTCCCCAAATTGACAAGACGGCAGCTATTGCGACCTGTCCAAGGTCAAAGACCAAAAAGGAGGTTAGACAGTTCCCGGGGCTAGCGGGATATTACAGAAGGTTTGTGCCAAATTATTCGGACCTCGCTAGCCCGCTGACTGATCTTACTAAAAAGGATGCACCAGATACAGTTCAGTGGACGGAACGGTGCCAGCAGGCTTTGACCCAGATAAAGGCTGCTCTGTGTGGTGGTTCACCCTCTGCTCGGACCACGCCCCCTTGCAGTGGCTCCACCGCATGAAAGATACCAACGCGCGGATCACCTGTTGGTATCTAGCTTTACAGCCTTTTAAATTCAAGGTGGTCCACAGGCCGGGTGCTCAGATGGTGGTGGCCGACTTCCTCTCCAAGAGAGGGGGTGGCTGCAGGTCGGATGGCTCCCGGCCTGAGTCGGGCGGTGGGGGTATGTGGCGGAGGGGGCGTGGTTTTGCTAGGTCTGTAGCGGGAGAGAGGGAGCAGAGCCTAGCGGTGAGTAAGTAGGTCAAGTGCAGATCACTAACACCTGTGTCTGATTGCAGTAATTGGTGGGGAGAGACGGCATTTAAGCCGCGACAGAGAGAGAGATGAAGATGAGAGACCTGGACTGGGACTGCTGCTGTCGTGCTGCTACTGTTGCTGCTGTGCTCTGAGTGAAACTGACGCTGACTACTAGAGAAACCATTCATACTGAGTTTGGAGTATATGATTGTGCAAGCGCCCTCGTGCGTGATTTATGTTTGAGAGTATATTGATTAAAAGTGTGCAGTCCCAGTCTCGCCGACCCCGTCTTCTTCCTTCCTACACCCACACGAACCTACGTTACACTGGTGGCGAAACCCAGGAAGGGAGAAGATCGCCGCCGCCATGCAGTCCCCGCCAAAAACGCCACTTGCGGACATCATCCAGTCAATCGCCGGTCTTCACCAGGAACACCACCAAGACCTGCTGGCCGTGAGGGAGGAGCAACAAACCCGCTTTGAAGCCCTCCTTCGGGCCCAGCATGAAGACCGCGAGCTGTTCCGGAGCTGGATCGACCGGGAGATTCGGGCCGTCCCCCCAGCTACCACCAACTCGGCCGCCGTTCTCCACCTCTCGAAGATGGGGCCTGAGGATGATCTGGAGGTATTCATTGACCTCTTCAAGAGGTCCGCCGAGTCCCGGGGATGGCCCCGGTCGGACTGGCCAATGTGGCTCCTGCCGTTGCTCTCCGGGGAGGCGCAGGTAGCCGCCCACCAGCCGCCAGTCCAGAATCTCCTGGTCTATGCAGACCTGAAGCGCGCTATTCTACAGCGGGTCGGCCGGAGCCCCGAACAGCATCGGCAGAGGTTCCAAACCCTGACCCTCGACGAGTCCGGCCGGCCCTTAATGCACCAGCTCCAGGACTCCTGCCGCAAGTGGCTGATGGCCGATGAAAGCGACGTCAAGGACATCATCGATCGAGTGGTGCGGGAGCAGTTCGTCGCGTGGCTTCCCTGGAAGACCGCGCAGTGGGTCCAGTGCCACTGCCCGACGTCGCTGAACCAGGCCATCCAGTTGGCGGAGGATCAGCTGGTGGCATGCCACACGGGGTCGGCGAACCCCTACCATCTGCTTCTCTCTCTCTCTCTCTCTCTCTCTCTCTCTCTCTCTCTCTCTCTCTCCCCTCTTCCCCACACCTCTCTCTCTCTAGGCCGGTTCCAGCGCCCAGGACGTGTGGGGGAATGCCGCCCAGACCAGCCCCGAGATGGAGGAGGGTGGATCGCAGTAATTGGCGGGGAGAGACGGCATTTAAGCCGCGATAGAGAGAGAGATGAGAGAGAGAGACCTGGACTGGGACTGCTGCTGTCGTGCTGCTACTGTTGCTGCTGTGCTCTGAGTAAAACTGACGCTGACTACTAGAGAAACTGTTCATACTGAGTTTGGAGTATATGATTGTGCAAGCGCCCTCGTGCGTGATTTATGTTTGAGAGTATATTGATTAAAAGTGTGCTCGGCGACCCCGTCTTCTTCCTTCCTACACCCACACGAACCTACGTTACATTAAAGCTACACTTTGTGATATTTTCCCCCATCTAGCGGTGAAAAGGTATATGACCATCCAGTGAATATTGGTTTCTGTTCCTCTCAATTCCAATTTCGTTTTAACTCCTACGGTGGCCGATTTACATGGCTTCCAGTTCGACCTCGTCCATGAGTGTTCCTTCAGGTGATGGGGTTACTTTAGAAAACGATTATAATTTGCAGTTATTTAATTTGTCAGTTAACATGTAGGTTATGACATCTATGTAAAATGAATAATAGTTTTACGTTTTCTTCATTTTTTACCATTTTATTGCAACATGGCGACGCGCATTCGAACCCCTCACCCGTATGTATTTTCAATGGCATATTATAAACTTACGAAAATACTTTATTACTTGAAAGAAGTAAATATACATTAATGAGCACATGTATTTTTTGTTTTTAGCTAAGAATAAACTAAAAAAGTTACACAGTGTAGCTTTAAGTTTACTTATTCTCTTGTTCATTTTACATAACTAAGTTAACTACAGTAGATTGTACTTAATTCCATACATGTGAAATGTACTTAAATTAGGAGTGCAAAAACTTGCAAAAGTTAAAATTTTACCTTTTTTTCAGTGTTCAGTAGAAAACGATACACTGTACACTTATTAAAGTGAAAGTCCGCCTGGAGAAAGGTTAAAAGTTTAGTTCACCACAAAAAGTATTTTGTCGCTTCATAAAATTATTGGAATTTTAACTGTCTTCACTATCTCCTCGGGCCTTGAAAGTGTTAATTAAATTGCTGTCTATGGAGGGGTCAGAAAGCTCTCGGATTTCATCAAAAATATCTTAATTTGTGTTCAGAAGATGCACGAAGGTCTTACAGGTTTGGGACAATATAAGGGTGAGAAAATAATGACAGAATTTTTATTTTTGGGTGAAGTAACCCTTTAAGTATTCTGCTCAAGGGCACAATGGTGATAACTCATGGCCTTCTCCTATACAGGGATTGAATATCTTTGGGAATTAAAAATGATGTCTGTATTTTTTACACCACAAAGGGCACAAAATAATGATTGTTTCTACAGCCCTAAAAATCATTGGTTGAGCCAAAAGTTAAAATGTCGCTAAAGGATCTGCTAGTGTTGCACTTTTACAGGTCCTTCTCAAAAAATTAGCATATTGTTATAAAAGTTCATTATTTTCCATAATGTAATGATAAAAATTTAACTTTCATATATTTTAGATTCATTGCACACCAACTGAAATATTTCAGGTCTTTTATTGTTTTAATACTGATGATTTTGGCATACAGCTCATGATAACCCAAAATGGAAATGCCAACATAATTATTTGAAAGTTGACTTTTTTTGTATTAAAAACACTTTTCTTTTATTGGTCGGATGAAATATGCTAATTTTTTTTAGATTAGATTAGATTTTTTAGGAATTTTGGGTTATCATGAGCTGTATGCCAAAATCATCAGTATTAAAACAATAAAAGACCTGAAATATTTCAGTTGGTGTGCAATGAATCTAAAATATATGAAAGTTTAATTTTTATCATTACATTATGGAAAATAATGAACTTTTTTCACAATATGCTAATTTTTTTAGAAGGACCTGTATATTCTTCATCAAGTCAACTTACAAAGGTTGTACTTACAATTGTCTCTGCATCATAAACTTGCATTACACACTTCATTGCACAAAGTCTGTAGTTCATACAGGTTCATGGGTGAATAAAAATCTTTGTGTGAAATACCAAGGTAACTGATATTGAAAACAATCCTCTTGAGTTATGAGGTGAAGGGGGAAAAAAAACAGCATTTCATCCATAACAACAAAAGCAAAGTTTAAGAAACTCAGAGGCAGACTGGAAACTCAAAGTAATGCATTGCTGTCAAACTCAAGACCATTAACAAACGCCTCAGGAACAACCAAGTCAAAATGCCATGATCAAACAGAAAAAATGTCAAAAGCTCACAAACAACAAGAACGAATAGATCTTACACGCTCAGAACTCACCACAGGATCCCGCTGTTGTGCTACGTGTCTCTCTGTCTGTGGGCAGTAGCAGTACAAGTGAGCCGACACTATAATTCTCAGCACAACCCGAAATTTTTCTGCCCTGCACCTCAGCGCCATCTATCCCAAAGCACGACACCAACTACAAAACCATAGTGCAAAACATCACTGTGAAACCGCTATGACTTTGAGCCGCAGAAGTGAATCCTGTACACAAACCACGTGCCCGAGAAGAGTGCAGGGTGTTGCGAACACCCACAGTGCCAACACTCTCCTCCAGATCTGACCAATCAGATACCCCCCATCCCTCAATCTATGAGTCTATCTAGCAAACCCACGAGGGCTCTGTTCACTAGGGGATTTTTGGAGGCCAGCATGTGGCAGATCTATAGACCCGCTGGTGTGTCGATGGACCTTCTGCTGTGAAGTGATGGTGCCTAAACTACGGGGACGGGTCTGAGCCATATGAAGCGTGCCAACGCTTTGCCAGGAGCAATGACAACACAATAAACGACCGCTCACGTGCAGCGGGTTGCTTTGGGAAAGGATGAAACACACACATACCACAAACACAACGCCTCTCCTTCTGTTTACACACATGGTATATCACTCACATTTGACAGTTTTGCTTTTTCCCAGACAAAGAGTCTACAGCTGTGGCCAAAAGTATTGGCAGTGACATCAATTTTGTGTTTCACGAAGTTTGCTGCTTCAGTATTTGTACATTATTTTTTCACATGTTTCTATGGTATACTGGAAAACAATGATAATCATTTCATAACTTTTAAAGGCTTTTAAAATAATAATAATAATAAAAAAATTAAATATGCAAAGAGTCAATATTTACGTTGTTGGCCCTTGTTCTTCATAATTCCTGCAATTCGCTCTGGCATGCTAGATATCAGCTTCTGGGCCAAATTCTGACAGATGGTGTCCATTCTTGCCTTATTAGTGCTTGGAGTTGATCACAATTTGTAGGCTTTTGCTTGTCCACTTGCCCTTTTAAGGACTGACCACAAGTTCTCTATGGGATTAAGATTCGGGGAATTGCCTGGCCACAGATCCATAATTTCAATGTAATGATCTCCGAGCCACTTCATTATCACTATTGTCTTTGACATGATGCTCCATCAAACTGGAAAATGCACGGATAATCAACAAATTGTTTGTGGGTAGTTGGGAGAAGTTTAGCAATTTTGATGAAAAGCGATGATGGCTGGATGTCTTTGGAGGTGACCACTGATAACACAAGAGAACATGACTAGAAGCACTTATTTCCTTCTTTTATAGGAAACGGTCTGCTCTTATAATCCAATTAGAATGATAGAGTGATTTCACCTGACTTATACACACTTTACCCATGTGCTGATGATATGATTAGTGAAGTGATGTTAGCTGGTCATTTTGTGACAGGGCAAAAAAAAAAACAGTTAAATATGCGTTTATGCGAACTGTGGTCATTCAAATGCATCTGATCACTCTGCACAATAATCTAGAAACAATGTGAATCAACACCACAACAACTGAAGCAAGCAAACTTTGCAAAACACAAAATTTACGTCACTGCCAAAACTTTCGGCCACGGTTTTAGACACTGCATATTAAAATGCCCCTATTATGCTATTTTAAAGTCCAATTTTGTTTTGGAGGCCCTACAAGAGGTTTACATGCATCAAAGGTCAAAAAACACTTTAATTTTTTATTAATATACGTTGCACACCACCACATTGTTTAATGATTCTAAAACATGTTTTTCTAGTGATGTAGAACCATCACACAGTGATATTCGAAACACAAGCGACTTGGTAAGGTGGTTCAGAGTCCATTCTTTCTTTTGGGAGACAATAATTGTATTTATCATGCACTTTTGACTTTACAACTTTGCAGAACATTTACATTCACATTCACAAACAGCTATATTATACACTGCATGAAAGGGAATATTAAAAAAAGCATAAGTTATATTTTCACCAGTTAAACATTTACCAGTTAAATTTAATGCATACAGGGTAATACTTTGTGATCATCATGTTCTAACTAGAAATGTCAACTATAATGCAAAAAGTTTTGTTGGTCTTTTGGTTGCTGTTTCTAACACATTGTGTAGCCCCACCCACAGATAAATCTCATTGGTCCAAAATATCCGCCACATTGATTATTAAACTTACCTGATGTTAGTCTATACATCTCTTTCAATACATGAGATATAATCAGATATTTTCTGATTGGCTGTAATTTGTGTGGACTGGAGATGACTTGACACTGGACTTGACATTAAGTTTACATTATTTTAAATCATATTTATATACACTCACCTAAAGGATTATTAGGAACACCATACTAATACTGTGTTTGACCCTTTCACCTTCAGAACTGCCTTAATTGTATGTGGCATTGATTCAACAAGGTGCTGAAAGCATTCTTTAGAAATGTTGGCCCATATTGATAGGATAGCATCTTGCAGTTGATGGAGATTTGTGGGATGCACATCCAGGGCATGAAGCTCCTGTTCCACCCCTATCCCAAAGATGCTCTATTGGGTTGTGATCTGGTGACTGTGGGGGCCATTTTAGTACAGTGAACTCATTGTCATGTTCAAGAAACCAATTTGAAATGATTCGAGCATTGTGACATGGTGCATTATCCTGCAGGAAGTAGCCATCAGAGGATGGGTACATGGTGGTCATAAAGGGATGGACATGGTCAGAAACAATGCTCAGGTAGGCCGTGGCATTTAAACGATGCCCAATTGGCACTAAGGGGCCTACACTGTGCCAAGAAAACATCCCCCCGACCATTACACCACCAGCCTGCACAGTGGTAACAAGGCATTATGGATCCATGTTCTCATTCTGTTTATGCCAAATTCGGACTCTACCATCTAAATGTCTCAACAGAAATCGAGACTCATCAGACCAGGCAACATTTTTCCAGTCTTCAACTGTCCAATTTTGGTGAGCTCGTGCAAATTGTAGCCTTTTTTTCCTATTTGTAGTGGAGATGAGTGGTACCCGGTGGGGTCTTCTGCTGTTGTAGCCCATCTGCCTCAAGGTTGTGCGTGTTGTGGCTTAACAAAAGGTTTGCTGCATACCTCGGTTGTAAAGTTGCTCTTCTATCAGCTTGAATCAGTCGGCCCATTCTCCTCTGACCTCTAGCATCAACAAGGCATTTTGACCACACGACTGCCCCATTCTGGATGTTTTTCCCTTTTCACACCATTCTTTGTAAACCCTAGTGTAACGATGTTCGTTGTTATGGGCAGGAAGGAGGCGGGAACCGGCGAACATTCAACAGATTTTAATCAAAAATAAATAAACAAAACAAAAGTAAATCGCGGGCAGCCCCTCACGGACGACTGCCCGCAAACACTCACACATAATAAAGCGTGGGCAGCCCCTCACGGACGACTGCCCACCAACACAACAAAACATAAACAAAACTCAACACAAATTCCAGGCCTGGTCCTCTCTCGCCTTCCGCTGTCTTCGCTCCTCCTTTTATGCTCCCGTCACTCGACCGCGAGACGAGACCGGTGTGACGCGCAGCTGGCACTCATTATCACTCGTCCCCGGTCCCGCTCTCGCGGTCCCTCGCCCCGCTGCTTGCCACACCTAGAAATGGTTGTGCGTGAAAATCCCAGTACCTGAGCAGATTGTGAAATACTCAGACCGGCCTGTCTGGCACCAACAACCATGCCACCCTCAAAATTGCTTTAATCACCTTTCTTTCCCATTCTGACATTCAGTTTGGAGTTCAGGAGATTGTCATGACCAGTACCACACCCCTAAATGCATTGAAGCAACTGCCGTGTGACTGATTGATTAGATAATTGCATTAATGACAAATTGAACAGGTGTTCCTAATAATCCTTTAGGTGAGTGTATAAATCACAATAATACAACATTCATTTTATATAGTGCATTGCTACAACTCAAAGTCACTTTACAAAATGAAAAATGAAATAGATAGAACCGAAAGAACGATCGATAGATAGCATGAGAGATAGAATGAGAGAACGATAGCTAGAACAATAGAATAGAACAAAAGATAGATACTTTTGTTGTAGGTTATGTCAGTATGTCTATAACAGAGTCAAACATATTTAGAAGGCTAATATAGATGTGTGTCTTTAACTGATGGCAAACAGGTTGGGACGTTAATTCATGCTTGTCATGGTTTATGGCACCTAGGAGACATTTGTAATAAATTTAGTGCAGTAACAAATTCAGAAAGAGCCTGACTGCATAAAGGAAATGATTTCTTTCTGTCATTTATCTGCTCGCAGCTGAAATATGGAGAGGCCATTTTTCAGATGCCAACTTTTGTTTGCTCTCTCTCTCAAATGCTCTCCTCAGTCCCCCAAAAGTCAAAATTGGAATGATAAATCAGGTGAAACAATAATCTGAGTATTCCTGACCACACAGGCTGACAGAAGAGGACAGAACAATGGAGATATACTCAGAAAGGTTGGTGCCAAAATGAGACCTGCTGAACACACTTTTATTTTATTGGTGCACATATTGAGCCCCAAGACCAGGGTGTGAATTGTGGCGGAATTTGGGGGTATGACCCTCTAAGTAGGGTTTAAACTGCTTAGTATTCTCAAATATATATCCATAAGAACATACATATCCAACACTGACCGACTGACCTTTCTATTTAATGTAACAATTTGCTTAGTAGGTACACTCTAAAAAATGCTGGGTTGTCAGATATATGGACAAACACAGCAGTTGGATTACATTTTTATTAACAGTTGGGTTTGTCCATATCTGACCCAAATTTGGGTTGAAACAACCCAGCATTTTTAGAGTGTAACATTAGTTAATGCATTAACTAACAATGAGCAAAACATCTGTTACAATATTCATTAATCGCTGTTAACATTAGTTAATAGAAATAAATCTGTTCCTTGTAAGTTTATATTAGCTCATGTCCATCAAAAATATTACCAGATACATTTGATTTTAATCGTGTTTTAGTAAATGTTGGAATTAACATTAACTAAGATCAATAAATGCTGTAGAAGTATGTTAGTTCATGTTAACTAATGTACTTAACTAATGTTAACAAAAGTAACCCTGTGGCGAGGTGGACAAACTCGAGACATGAGAGAACTCGAGACCGGTGTGCCTCGCAGGTGATGCTTTTGGGAGGACCAAAAACAATGAATTGCACAAACCCTAACAGAAAATGACTGACCAAAATTCTGTTAAAAATTCAAATGATTTGCACACTGGTCAAGATGGTGAAGTGATTTTATCTACACATCTGTCAAACACTATCCCAATCGATACCGCTCTCTTACTTAATCATGTGCATGTTTGTGTGCATAGCACTTAGCCAAAAAACAAAGCCACAGGTTGCGTATTAAATACAAGTGTAACATTCCCTCAGCCAATCACAGGACAAGACCATTAAGAGGATGATATAAGATAGGAAAGACTAGTACAAAGAGAACAATGAAGGATCTGAGCAGAAAATGGATGTGCAGCGGAATGGTTTACAACATGGACAGACTTTAATCTGCTCCATGAGTACGGTCAGAGAAAGACCCTCACCTCAAGGTATGGGACAGGAGGGATGGCGGGAAGCGGGTATTCTTTCAATGTGCGCTGCTCATCCAGGAACTTTCCGGCTTTCCCGTTGTACGCAGGCTGGAAGAGTCCGTAGTTTAGCACATCCTTCAGGCTCTGGTTGAGTGTGCAGAGGATTCGTTGTTTAGACAACCAGATGGGTGACTCCACGTTAAATTTCATGCATTTCTGCAGAGAAAACGCAGTGAGAACATAATGAGTCATAAAAGAAAATGTGAAAATACCAACGTGCCTAAGACTTTTGCACAGTACTGTATATATATATTTTTTTAGGAATTAGGTCAATTTTCTACAAAATTGTGCCAAGGCCAAAACTAATAACACACGGCCACTGCCCTTCCCACAATGCCGTAATGACTAAAGGCAGAGAACCAGCAGACCACCGAGACAGAGAGAGAAAACAGGAGCGAGAGAGGCTTTCAGCCCTTTTGTTCACTTCTCCTCTCAGCAAATACAACATCAAATGCAGCTTTGAACTCTTGTCTACTGCATTTATTTTACCAGAGAGCCCAGCATTAAGGAGACAAAGATGGGGAGGAGAGAAGACATCAGTCTGAAACACACACACACACACACACACACACACATGTTGTGTTTCCATGTTTTATGGGGACATTCCATAGGCGTAATGCATTTTATACTGTACAAACCGTATTTTCTATCCCCCTACACTGCCCCTGCCCCTAAACCTACCCATCACAGGAGACATGCTGCATTTTTACTTTTTCAAAAAACATCACTTAGTGTGATTTATAAGATGTTTTCCTCATGGGGACCAAAAAAATGTCCCCACAAGGACAAAAATTTGGATATTGCCATCTTTGTGGGGACATTTTGTCCCCATACCGTAGGGATTACCAGTCCACACACACACACACACACACACACACACACACACACACACACACACACACACACACACACACACACACACACACACACACACACACACACACACACACACACACACACACACACACACACACACACACACACACACACACTCAAACATAAAAAGAAAAGCATCTCAGAAACTTGTAATTGTGTGCAGAATTCCCCCGAAGTTAAGCCAGCGTTTCATTCTGTTTTCCCGGGATAACAACAGCTTCCGCCGTGGTCGTTCCTCTTGATTTTCAATCTTAAATTTCATCACTCTTTTCTATGTTTATCTTCACTCACGCTGACAGGCAAATGGAGCACATTCAGCTCTATTTAAACTCAGAACAAGAGGTAAAGCAGACCAGACGACAACCCTATATTCAACATGTAAATGGAAATTATGCTTTAATACAATAAAAAAAATAATCACATAAACGTCACACTAATATTCTTCCTTCTGACAAGAATCTATAGACACCAAAAACAAATTGCTAAAAATCATCAATAAAAGTAGAGCCAGGAATCAATTTAGGTTGAGCCAAGTGTAATTGCGCATTTTCACTTCAAACAAAGGGGTTAGAATACTTTCGCAACCACTGTGAATATATATATTCACTATTGATAAATATATTTTCTTGTCAACTTTTACATCACAAACCAGAATAGGCAATAGTGAAGGGCTCGGGACTGTGTCAAAGTTCACTTTTAATTAGCTGTATTGGTATGTTTAAGCATTGACTGAACATTTCACAGACGATACTGCAGTACATTCTGGGACTGCCTCTGTACAACTTCCTTAGATTGCCTAGGACTGGCTTAGAATTCGGACCAAATAAGTCATCTCGAAGGGGAAGATAATTTTGCTGCTGTTTGGAACACCCTTTGAATCAGGAAATGCTGCCTAGGGGGCTCGATTTTAGAACAAAACTAGAGATTTATGCACTTCAAACACACATTGCTTTACAAATAACCAAACAAGACTTTCCATTTGTCTCCCTGTCCATACTTTAGCCACAAATAAGAAATCCAGCATAAATTCATATGTACTCAAAATGTACTCATCCCCAAATACTCCTCACCCATATTGGCAGCGCTGTTCCCAAAATGCAGCAGTGCTGATGTGATTCCCTGAACTCATGGACTAATGCTCATAGCATTAGCCTGAGGAAATTTGTAACAGGCCTCTATTGGCAATTTGGCATTAGTTTAGGAGAGAGAGATTCCTAACAATGCATTGATTGAGCAGGATGCATACAGCCGCGCACAATGACTCTGTTTGGCCAGAAAACACTTTGGATTTGCTCAATAGGGCTTTGGTAAGCAGGCTGGTTTTCAGCAGGCCTCCAGAGGAACATAGAGTAGAGATATAAACCACATCTGGAGATTGAGACAGGGACAGTCCATCACTGTCACACACATGCAGGTGCACACAAACACATCGCTTTTGTACACAACACATGCACATTGCCAAAACACTGTGTACTTGTGCATTACAAGTACTCTTTCGAGGAATAATTGAAAACAATATAAAACCATATACATAACAGGGTTAAAATTATTAATGAGAACCTGCAGCTGATTATTAGGTCTGCTGTAGGCATAAGTGCATTAAGAATACACTCTAAAAAATGCTGGGTTGTTTAAAGCCAATGTTGGGTCAAATATGGACTAACCCAGCAGTTGGGTTGTTTTAACCCTGCGGTTGGGTTAAATGTTTGCTTAGGACAACCCAATCGCTGGGTTAAAACAACCCAATTGCTGGGTTAAAACAACCCAACTGCTGGTTTAGTCCATATTTGACCCAACATTGGATTTAAACAAGCCTGCATTTTTTTGTATTCTTAATGCACTTATGCCTACAGCAGACCTAATAATCAGTTGCAAGTTGTCATTAATAATTGTAACCCTGTTATGTGTATGGTTTTAAATATTGTTTTCAATTATTCCTCGAAAGAGTACTTGTAATTGCTTTTTACCCAGTTTTTAGAGTGTATCTTTATAATAATAATAATTATATTATTATACAGGCTTAAAATAGAATGTTGTCACAGTCTCTGTCCATAAATAATGATCTAGAATTTCTCAGTAAACAGTCTGACCATATACTGCAAAATCTGATCATCACAATTATTAGTATTTCAAAATGTGAAGTTAAGTGCTTAACTGTGGGTAATTAAAGCTCTCCAGAGCCCTTTGAGAGGATCCGCTCACGATGGACTCCGAGCAACAACTAAAAGATCCATATTCTCACTTATATATAAGCTTAAATAGAGTTTAATCAGCTCGCATTCAATGCTTCTTTTCATTTGAGAGTATTTCACTTTTTGAGTTGTGAGCACTCACATATGATGCTGGAAGTGACCTCTCGACCTGATATTTTCAAATTTGACATTCATATTAAATCCTATTTTAAAACATATTAAGTAACAGTTAAAATCAAGTAACTTTCTCCCAGATACTGTTGGTACAATATCTGTACTTGTATATTGCTCCTATGTTTACTATGACAGCAATATCTTCAACAGAACAAGGATAATCTAACACCAAACGGAACACTAGTGTGCATTATTTTTCAAATAATTCAATGGCTCAATTATTCCGCTTATAATACGGTTACCACACCTTAAAACATTGTTCAGATGATTTATTTCAAGACATCAGTCAGGTTTTGTCTTTAAATTGCTCGTGTGCAGGACTAATTTCTTACGCATCTAAAACCAAACTTTCAATGCTAATTCCAAAACGTCATTTTAGAGCTAGTAACAGACGCTTGAGCCTTTGATAGCAGACTACTGCAGTTATTAATGCAGTGAGTTATGAGAAAGAGAGAGAGCATATGTGAATTAGTCTGTGCGTCTCACAACAGTGTCCTGCAGCAGCGTCTACTAATACGAAATGAACAGCGCCTTTATTACCTCGCTACTATTGAGAAATGTAGCTAAACTATTTCACTGACACAATCATTGGAGCAGTGCTGACAACACGTTTCTGTGCGAGTATGTGTCCGTAGCGTATGTGTGTGTGTTCAAGTGGGAGAGCGGAGAGAGCAGGAGGAAGATAGTATGTGCACTTTGTACATAATAATTGGTAACGCTTTAGATTACGGCCCGGAAAGTACCACGTAATTAAAGTGAATTTACAGGGTAATTTTCGGTAATTATAGAGTAACTATAAAGTAAGTAGGTGTAGGTATAAGGGAACAATATGTAATATTGTGAGAATAAAGGGGTAACTAGCCCGGAAAGTACTGCATAATGAAATCGTATTTACAGGGTAATTATTTTGTAATTATAGTGTAACTATAAAGTAAGTAGGTGTAGGTATAAGGGAACAATATGTAATATTGTGAGAATAAAGGGGTAACTAGCCCGGAAAGTACTGCGTAATAAAATCGAATTTACAGGGTAATTTTTTTGTAATTATACTGTAATGTTGGATGTGTTTAGGCAAAAAAACATGTCAAGTTTGGGGAATAAAGGGGTAACAACATGGAAAATTACAAATAAGTATACTGTAAGTATTTTATAACTAAGGGCTAACTATTCTAATATTACATGGTACTTATGGCATACTATACCTAACAACATGGAAAATTACAAATAACTATACTGTAAGTATTGCATAATTGTATAAGTATTGACACTTCCAGATGAGAACACAAAAACATTTTTAAATGATGATGATGATGTAGTTACCCTGTAACAACTTGTAACAAGGGGGTAACAAGCACCACTTTAATTTAAAGCCCGTAGATGATGTAGTTACCCTGTAACTACGTGTAACAAGGGGGTAACAAGCACCACTTTAATTTACAGCCTGCAGATGATGTAGTTACCCTGTAACTACGTGTAACAAGGGGGTAACAAGCACCACTTTAATTTAAAGCCCGTAGATGATGTAGTTACCCTGTAACTACGTGTAACAAGAGGGTATCTTTGCCAGTAATTAATTAATTTAGTCTTACTTGCCTTGAAACACGTATATCAAATCATATAAATTATAGGCTACTGTATATAAGTAGTAAAATGCAAGTGTGTTTTATCGTGTTATATGAATATTTTATTTTCTGGGATCAGCTGAAAAGAGGTAAGCTTATTTTCCATTACATTTCACCGACTCCAATGCCTTTCAAACAGAATAGCAGACCAATTATCTGTAACACTCAGGTAAGTAACCTTTATTCTAAATCAAATCATAGCAAAAACCTTATGAATCTTACGACCTTACTAAAAATAACTTTTATATGACACTTATTATTACAAAAATGTATGTAGTGGATGTGCTTTCTAAATTGCTCCCAAATGATTGTTTAGCATGCAATATCTCCATCATGTCAAGTTAAAACATATTTAAATAGTGCTTTAAACTATAGGCTACATATTGTTTGAAACCAGCTTCACAATAATAAACAAATATAAAAGTAATATTTAAAAATGTTTTTGTGTTCTCATCTGGAAGTGTCAATACTTGTACAATTATGCAATACTTACAGTATAGTTATTTGTAATTTTCCATGTTGTTAGGCATAGTATGCCATAAGTACCATGTAATATTAGAATAGTTAGTCCTTAGTTATAAAATACTTACAGTATACTTATTTGTAATTTTCCATGTTGTTACCCCTTTATTCCCCAAACTTGACATGTTTTTTTGCCTAAACACATACAACATTACAGTATAATTACAAAAAAAAATTACCCTGTAAATTCAATTTCATTACGCAGTACTTTCCGGGCTAGTTACCCCTTTATTCTCACAATATTACATATTGTTCCCTTATACCTACACCTACTTACTTTATAGTTACACTATAATTACAAAATAATTACCCTGTAAATACGATTTCATTACGCAGTACTTTCCGGGCTAGTTACCCCTTTATTCTCACAATATTACATATTGTTCCCTTATACCTACACCTACTTACTTTATAGTTACTCTATAATTACCGAAAATTACCCTTTAAATTCACTTTAATTACGTGGTACTTTCCGGGCCGTAATCTAAAGCGTTACCTAATAATTAAATGTAATTTTGTGAGAAAAACATGGAAATGATTTGTTGTTTTTATCCTATTGTTTACTATATTTCTTTGCTTGGTCAGTTTCGCTGTGGGTTTTGGTTATTTTGTTGTTGTAAAGACATTTGATATGACTGAAATCACTTGGCGAAGTGATATAGAACTGTATTGCGGTCAAGGGCTGCCTGGAACTACTTTTGCCATGCGTTTCCCTGAAAATAATTGCACACCTTAGAACGTTTGTCAGCCAATAAGATTCAAGCATTCAACAGCCCCGTAGTATGATTAAATACAATTAAATATTCCGATATAATAGCTTTTAGCCACTCCTTTGGATAATTCTAATTTTACTTATGATCAAATTCAATTCTTCCAGTAAACCCAGACCGATTACCAGTTTAGTTTCCAGACCAGCCCAGTTTCATATGTGTTTGTGTAACAGGTGAATGGATATCAATGGTAAGGTGAATCCACTGGTGTGAGGTGTTTTCACAAAGCTGTTTCATCGGAGGAAGACCGCACTGCTTCAAATGAATAAGTTAACTGAACACAATTTACTGCAGAGAGAGAGAGAGAGAGAGAGAGAGAGAGAGAGAGAGAGAGGAGTAGAAAACATATGTAGAAAACATATGCAGATAAACTCCCTCTTTTCACAAATCCCTTTATCCTTATTCGTGAATTATAACACACAAATAACAGGCTGAGACACACACACACACGTCTGGTTTACTATCTTTGTGGGGACTCTCCATAGACTCAATAGGTATTATACTGTACAAACTGTATATTATATATATACACTGCCCCTGCCCCTAAACCTACCCATCACAGGAAACATTCTGCATTTTTACATTTTAAAAAATACTCATTTTGTATGATTTATAAGCTTGTTTCCTCATGGGGACCTCAATTTAGGTCCCCACGGTGACACGAGTCTCATGAGTCTTTGTGCAGTCAGGCTGAAGTCCCCACCAGGACTGTGTGTGTGTTCATGTAGAAAAACATGAACACACACACACACACACACACACACACACACACACACACACACACACACACACACACACACACACACACACACACACACACACACACACACACACACACACACACACACACACACACACACACACACACACACACACACACACACACACACACACACACACTTCTTGTGACCTGGACAAGTTTTCATGACATTCACCCATACAGCAGTAACTTTCTTCAGTAATTTCTCGCCTCTAAACAGGCTGGTACTCTGGTCTTCTGAACGATGTGAGCTGACAGGTGCTGAAAATGAGCAGGCTGGGTCTTTGCTCTCTAAAACCACATGCTGGGTCTCCAGGGGCCCCCGTCTAATGAGAAACACTTGGAAAAGTCAAATGAACAAACTGTCTCCTCTCTGCAGTGCAGGGTCATGTTGATTGGCTACTTTGGTATAAAAAAAGTCTTACTCAGCGATGCTTAGTATAAAGACCTTGCGGCATGAGGACCATCCACACACACAAACACATACACACTCGACCAAGTGAGAGGACGAGAGCTTGTTGAGTCGAGAGGGTGTTATCTCTACACAAACACTCATAGCGAGGGCTCATCGACCAATATGGCGCGTCACATCCACCAAGTGAGTTTGCTAATGTGTGCGTTAGTGTGTGAACATGCATTCACAACAATATAAATTATTAAAGTGGTACAGATACAGTGGGGAGAAAACACGGCAGGAATGATTTAAAAGCTCACATCCTCACACGGTTGCATTAAAGATTCACCACCATAAATGAATTGAGGGCAGAAGTATAAACTCTAAGCATGGGAACTTCGTTTCCAGGCGGACTGATTAAAAACCTCCGGATATTGCATGAAGCCAGCCAATCAGATGTTTGCATGTAATAGGCATTGTACATTTTGTCAACAAAACTGCTGAAAAAATGGGATGTTAAAAAAGGTATTTGGATTTTGTCGGTGATTACAAATACAAAAAAAGTACATTATAATAAATAAACTGTTTAAACTAACAATGAAAATGTGGTAGAAAAAGATTAAAAACTAGTAAACTGAATCATTTTAACTCAATCAAATGTATCCAATACATAAGATATAAGATATATTATTCAGATATAAATGATACAAATATTTGATTTAATATTCATAATAAATCCTTAATCCATAATATAATATCATAAATAATATAATATAATATACTAGTTATACTGACTAAATTTAAAGGGTATTTTTGTCAAAAGATGGTCTGTGAATAGATACATATGCCAAATGAGACTAAGACTGAAATATTGGTGGCAGGACTTGCTCTGCCCGAGCAAACAAGCCAAAAGCTTTTATCTAAGCTGCTTGAACCAGAGAGAAGGAAGGACAAAATTAATGGTAAGAGCAATATCTAGAGACAGATAAAAAGAAGCTTTCCCATTACACAGTCAAGCTGAGCTGCTGTTTCTTTTTGTCTTTCTGAGCATGGTGAAGATGAAACACCTTCATCATCACACACAGAAAACAAGCCCAAACCCACTTATATTATTTATAAAGCGTATATATCAAGCATGTGCTGACTTTAAGAGGCACATCAAACGTCTACAATCTTGATACAATAATACAGAAACACGATTCTCTAACAATTCAGCAAGAAATGTGAAAATGAGAGGATGGAAACTGAACAGTTAGGTGTCTGGCTACAGGTACAGAAAATAGAGGTCATGACCCGTCCTGGTACAGGGACAGGTTATAAACATCTCCTATTTTAATCTTAAAACGTTCATCATTTCAATATAAGTACTGTTTATACTATTTTATATAATATTTAAAAAATGTATTAAACCTGCCAATTTAGGTGTTTAATTTAGCCAATGTTAAAAGAAAAACCATGAACAAAACAACACAAGGTAAAAGAAACTATGACAGACTATATATATATATATATATTATTTCATATATTTTTTTAAAAGTACAAAAGTAGCGCTTTTAGTAAAGGATTTCAGTTATATTATATTAATAATATTATATTATTACATTATAGTTGAGTAACTAATTCAAAACAAGGCTCTAAAACAGTTTTTCTCCACCACATCAAGTGGTGACCCAAGAATAGTGTGCATAATCATGAAAACTCATGAAACTCATGAAAACCTAACAACTTTAATACAAATTCACATATTTTAAATATATTTTAATGCTAATTAAAGCAAAATATTAATGAGATTATATTTTCATTTATTTAATTTTTTACCTCAAGTGGTGAGACAATTTTGATTGATCCAATTAGGGCCTTGAAAATTACGATTTCAAAAGAACAGTTTGCTAAGAGCCAGAATCTAAATCTTTATCTTTAATAATTTTTTTGAGTTACATAGGCACGCAAACTTTGGAATTAATGGCACTTAGATATATTATATATATCTATATATATATATATTTTTTTTCCTAGTTTCAACATTATTTGTTCTACAGCTGTTCCTCTTTGAAAGAAAATTAGCTGCACCCCACATTTGGGAGTTTGACTGCTGAAAACTCATAAGCCATATAGAGATCCCAATATCTCTGGAATTGAACCATATTGGGCCTTAAAAAATTTGTGGATACCAAAATGTGTGTGTGTAGGGAGTCAAAAAGTGCTTTTCCCCATTTTTGAACTGTCGCCATTGGCATATAATGCCGCACAGATTGTTAAATCAAAAGATTTTACCAATCTCTATGTAAAAATAAAATAATGATGCTGCCATCTTTCTACACATTTAACCCCCCAAGACCCCCGAAAAATGTTCCTGTCTGCATGTGTTTTGTATTTTAAGCTGGGGAGTAACTAAGCCAATGCACTTGACTGGCCAAATCAAAACCAAATACTAAAACTCTATATAAGAATATATAAATGTAGCAGCAACATACAGTATGTTCTAGTTATGATGAGATGGATGGACACATCAGAATATCTTTCATTCTTGTCGTTTCCGTTTAATTCTGCCAAACACATGCAATCAAAGACAATTTAACCAGTAAGCAGGACCTGATGTAAATTATGTGAGTTCAGGCTCACTAAAAGGTGCTATAATGGCTGGAAAATGGTCGTACCTAATGAATGATTCTCAAAAAGGCATTGTGAGATGGCTGGCTAATCGCTTTCTCAGCAATTTTTACGAGGTTGGTTTTAAAGATGTAGTTCAATCAAAAATGAACACTGTCATCGTTTACTCATCCTCAAACCTGAATAACATTTGAAATATGGCAAACTAAAACTGCACATATGCTCTAAACAACTCTAACCTGACACATCATGACATAATAGATGTATGACATATACTGTAACATAACACAACTGGACAAATATCTATATAGTTATGCTAGATTCTGTGTTGGACTGTCTTTGGACTTCTGCTGCAAAAAAAACTCACACACACACGCACGCGCACGCACACACACACACAAACACACAGAGAGAGAGACACACACGTTGTGTTTTCATGTTTTATGGGGACATTCCATAGGTGTAATGGATTTTATACTGTACATTCTATCCCCCCACACTGCCCCTGCCCCTAAACCTACCCATCACCTACCCATTTTGTCCCCATTAGGTAGGGACACACACACACAGTTCTGAAGTAGCCCAAAGAATGTCAGCACTACTTGGTGTTGACAAGCTGTGAAAAATGTCTAGGAAACAGGACTGAGAACAGAGAGTGAGAAGAACACATCCACACAACAATCAACAGAGTGCTGACTTATTTATGTGACATGACAAATACAGCTCTGAAACGCAGGTCACACCACTCATGAGGAGTTAAAAGTTTGGCTATGTGAAACTTCGTGAGCTTTCAAATCACACACAGCCTGAGAACCATGATGGAGGGAGAAGTGCAGTCTACACAGTGTTGATTTTATTTTCAGTGTGTTGATTTTATATAAATACACAAGACAACATTCATATATTACCAAAGCTGTAGATTGTTTTCGGGCTGAAACAATTCTGTTAACTGACCCAACAGAGTATAAGTGGATTCTGCAAAATGTGGTTCCAGGCCCTATGAATTCAAGCAAAAAATGCAAAATGACAAATGCTTTCTCAAAAAGCTCTAATCTTACCGGCTGGCTGCTATGTAATTTCTGGGAGTTGGGTGCACAGGTTTTATTGCTCCGCTGGGCAACAAAATTGTGCTTACATGGTACCTAGCTGCTCAACTGAATGTTTCTGAGGAAGACCCAAACACGCTCTAGTCAAAATATATATTTCTAGTTTATTTTGGCTTAAAATATTGTGATTTGTTTCAAATCGTTACACCCCAATTAATTACCAGATAATATCTCGTCCTTCGAAGACGTTAAACCAAAGACCTGACTCTTTGGTCATTAAAAATCCCATGGCATTTCTGGTAAAAAGATTAAGGGTGTAACCCCGGTGTCTTGACTAAAATCACTCCTTTGGCCCTTATCAATCATGGCCTCATGAATTGACTCTATCCCACTCTCCTCTCCACCTATAGCTAGTGTGTGGTGAGCACACTGGCGCTGTTGCACTGTGGCTCCCGTCACATCATCCATGTGGCTGCTGCACACTAGTGGAGGGTGAGGAGAGACTGTAAAGTGCTTTGGGCGTACAAAATTACAAATAGTGATACATAAATGCTGCATTCGTTCATTAAGAAAAGGCTGGAAAGTGGATTTGCAAGAGTAGCAGGGAATACTCTTACAAGGCTATAAACTCTCAAGAAGTCTCTCTCTCTTACATACATGCAGAAGTATGCAGGTGAGCTGTTATGCACCACATAATAGATTCCTGGAGGAACTAAACTCACAAGAAAATCTCATGGAGAGACATATTGTCACTCAATTAGTTTTTTTTCAGTGTGTGGAAACATGCACACACACAGCCTGAAGGACATGCTGAGGCTGAAGTTTTTCTAATTAAAAGACATTGATGCATAAAAACACACTGTGGTTGCTTCTCAGTCGGTTGATTTTTACATAGACAGCCGAGACATTTTACTAATGTACCACTTGCACACATCTATACCGCCCTGCTTTCATAACTAAATAAACTTTATTAGAAGCTTCTGCCAACACAACCATCACTGTTACTAACGCTCATATTTGGAGTTATTGGTTTGAAAAAAACTTTAAGTATGTTACCTCAAGTATTAGGTAACAATTTTAGCTTATAACTAGCCCTGTGCTAGACATAAATCATACCTCAAATCATGCGTGCTGACCAGAGGTGTATGGAAGTGCATTGCTTTAACCGTGCTTGCATTTTTATGCATTGTATTTTCAGGGCTTGAATTTTACCATGTTGTATAGTTAAGATTTAACCACTGAATTTGTGGAAGGGAATTTGTAAAGCAAAATAAAATGGACTGAAATTGCCTGTCGAATATTATAGGTTATTTTTAAACAGACTGGCTACATTGGAAGTGAAATCTGAAAGGTGAATGTGGATTGTTGAATTTTTAAATGTGTGTAAAGTGTTTTGAATTGAAATATTTACAGTTAAAAAATATGTGTAAAAATACACATAAATATATAAATACATGCCCTAAAGATACATTGCATTAAAATGCAAGCACGGTTAATGCAAAAATGTTTCAATTAGTGCAATTAAACAAGCTTTTTTAGTTTCAAATACATGTGTCATTATTTTACTTCTATAGAGATGTGCTCTTGGAGGTGGGACAGAAAGTAACCACCTAGCAACCATCCGGAAGACCATAGCAACTGCTCCAAAATTGTAATTACATAACAAAATTAAGAATTATGATAATGACATTTTACATGCACACTGTGATAAAGCCATAAGTGTTACACTGCATCACATGTGCATGAAGCACAAGTGACATTGTCAACTAATGTAATATTTATATGAGCCATAAAATATTTGTGTCTTCCAAAGACAGCAGTTCTGGCTTTTGAATAGAAATTCCCATTAATCTCTGTGAGGCTTTGTTCACTGTCAGGAAATTAGAATTTATTTTAAATGTGATAATGAATAACCGGTTCAGGAGACACATGGCATTTCTTATGCTTTAAATTTCATTTAAAGCACATTTTCATCAAAAGCTCATAATGGTAAAATCGTAAAGCTTCTTGGAAATGACGTTTACTGTGACTATAAGTGTCAAAAATCTCATGGGTGTTGACATATGGCCCTCAATATGTGTGCTTAAGAGATTGTTAAATCCTGGCGGGATGACATGGTGTCAGCTGGGCATGTGAGGATGACCAACATAGAGGGAATAGGTTTGATTTCTACGTCTGTCTTTCAAGCCCGCTGTGCTACCACAGGGCATTTGGGAACAAAAAGAAAATAAACAAGAGGGAAAAGTCGATTGAGATGGGGAGCGTGATAGAAGGGAACAGACAGAGGGATGAAGGAAAGGAAAAAAATATGAGTGATATAGAAAGATGGAAGCCATTTTTTTACCAGCGTTCTGCTTCTGTGCTTTACTAGCCTGAGCAAAAAGACTGCATTCTGAAACCTGTCACACTGGGCAAAGTCTCACCTCTCACTTCTCACTCACTCATGTCATTCCAAACCTGTATGACTTTCTTCAGTGGAATACAAAAGAAAATATATTGAAGAATGAACACTGGATGCTCTTTTCCATATGGAAATGGAGGCGGTTGATCTTCAAAAATGAGGGAAAATCTTCATGTACAATTCATAAAAGTGGCCCATGTGCACTATATTCCATGTCTTCTGATATCAAATTAATTTGTGATTACCACACTGCTGTTTAAAATAGACTTTAACGGTGAAGTACGTAAGATTATTGTTGAAATATATTCTCTTAACCCAGTTTATTGTTTATTGATTACTATTAGTATACCATTTATCTCCTAGTGTAAACATTGAACCCCCCCAGGCACCATTAAAACATTGAGCACGATCTGCTCAGACCCGACAAACTCTTTCCAGCTCAACCTATAGCAAGAGTTTAGGGCATGGATACTGAAGCAGGTGGAGCCAGAGGGTGTTTATGTGGAATCATGGCAGATGCATTACATGGGAACAGACATTCAGCTTAGGAGACAGGGGTGCAAGCAGTGCTGGTCTTCCCTAAAGTATGCAAGTTGTGTAGGGCCCCGAACCACTGGGGGCCCCGTTGGTCTTAAAGATGAGTTAAAGGAACACGCTGACTATTTGGGACTTTAGCTTATTCACCGTATCCCCCAGAGGTAGATAAGTCCACACATACCATTCTCATCTCCGTGCGTGCCATAACTCTGTCTGAGGCACCCACCGCTAGCCTAGCTTAGCACAAAAACTGGAGTGCAGCACCTGAAAATAGTCCCCAGCACGCTCTCTGTGCAAGCAAGTTGTCACACTGGTTATGTTGACGGAAGTTGGAAAATTCAGAAGTCAGGCGCTGCGTAATATCATTGTGCCTGCTTCACATGGTACAGCAGCAATGTTCCTTGATTATTATGCACATATGCAGAAATGAGAGTATAGTTCCTAGCCATTTAGATCTAGAAAATCGCAACTTTTAATTTTCCGTCAGTCTTAGTACACGGTGTAACTAAACACATCACAACATGTAAATAGGAAAATGTTGGCGTTATTTTATTTTGTCACTTATTGAGCAGTAGGTTGAAAACATTCTCAAGTCATGCTTGAGAACAAGATCATCAGGTTTTGCTCATAGTGCACCCAATTGCATGATGGCACTGTAAGCATGCAATGTGTTGGCCAAGCATTCACATCTGTGTGTTCTGGCGGAGATTGTACTTCTGCTCAAATGGAAAAATTCAACTGTGCGTGTGTGTCTTGAGGGAATATAGCCATCTGAGCAGAAGTGTTTTGATACATGAGGGACACATGTTAAAGTGAGTGTGCAAGAGTGGAAAAACAGCATGACAGACCTCATGGTGTGTGTGTTTGTGTGTGTGTGTGTGTGTGTGTTGCTAAGTTTTCTGTGATGGGTAGATTTAGGGTAGGGTTAGTATAAGGGGCTAGAATATACAGTTTGTACAGTATAAAAACCATTACGTCTATGGAGAGTCCCCACAAAGATAGCGAACCAGTGTGTGTGTGAAATGTGTCTCTTTTTTAAAATACGTAACATCAAACCCGTCAAGCACAAGAGGCCCAGACCAGCCTTTAATATTCATGGCAAGTGTATATGTGTGTATAGTATGTATTTTTGTGTGTCAGTGGCTGTAAAGGGAAGCGCGTATTTTTCAAAGCACTATTGGTCACTGACCTACCATCTGAACTGAATCACCCACACTTGAACTGCTCTTGACCTGCTCACAGAAATCACACCGGCAAACACAAGCATCCCAGTGCTAGGCCTGAAGGAGAGGGTTACTGATCAGCATTTTGTTCCAATAATGATTCAAATATATACCATAAAGCTTGCGTATAAAGAATTACTAATTAAATGGGCTATTGTGCAAAAATGTGCATTTTAAGACCAAGGCTTGATCAAAAATATTTGAAATAACTTTTCTGTTTTAATACATTTTAAATGCAATTTATTCCTGTGGTTGTGAAGCTGAATTTTCAGCAGCCATTACTTCAGTCTTCAGTGTCACATGATCCTTCTAATCCCCCAACCCCCCACCCCCACCCCAGGATTCTTTGAAAATAGAAAGTTCAAAAGAACAGCATTTATTGCAATTAACTAAAACTATAATGCAAGATATTAAAAAAAATAATGTAACAATTTTATACACATACTTATATGAATATATAATATACCAACATCAAAACAGACTCAAATTGTGGTAAGGGGGGTGTGGTGAAACGGAGACTGCAACGGGCGAGTGAGTGCCAAGTAGAGTGGGTTAAGAGCATGATAACACCTGTCTCTAATTCTAGTAACTGGTGAAGAGACTGAATATAATGGCAAGATAGACCTGTATGGGGCGAGAGGGAGATGCACCTGCACTTTCTGAAAAGACTTTCAAGTTCTAAGAGCATTTTCACTAAGCTAGTACCAGTGGGATTTCTGTAGTAAGAGAGGAGGCAGGCAAAGAGGCTGAGGGAGAGAAACAGAGAGGAAAGGTGATGGACACGTGAAAAAAGAGCAGTCTCCATTTCAGCTGCAATTAAAGTCTCTCCACTCTTTACGGATATGCTTAAGAGCATCCATCAAACAACTTCAACACTAACGTCAGTCAAGACCCTCTCTCTGACACACTAGTTCCCATGTGCATCAGGGAGTAAATTACTGTGCTAACATCTTATATGAATGCTGTCATCTTAAAGTCAAAGTCAACACTGAAAATGACTCAAGCTGAAGGAAAACGTGTTGAGAAGAATGTTGAGTGAGATATTAAGGTGAACCCAAAGACTCTGATTAGCAGATTCATGAAGGGTTGATGACTGCAGAACTTTATATGGAGGTAAAGCAGAACTGCACTAGCAATGAAGGACCAAACCATGGAATTACCACCGTTTTTGGACATGTACCATGATAATACTATGCTTTTTTGTTTGTTTTTTGTTTTTTTGGGGCTATTTTTAGAGGATTATCATGTTAATAACATAACATACATCCGGAAATCATTGGAAAAAACATTATTTTGTGTTACAGCCTTATTCCAAAATGGATTAAATTAATTATTAATTTTTATTAATGTCCAATCAACTGAATTTACCACAAGTGGACTCCAATCAAGTTGTAGAAACATCTCAAGGATGATCAGTGGAAACAGAATGCACCTGAGCTCAATCTTGAGTGTCAATTTTGACTGTATTAGTTTGGATGAGACCCTAAAGTATTGTAAGGGCCGTAACACACCAAGGATCGTCGGTGAGATTCTGTCGGGTATAGTTTTTGCGGTGTGTTTCACGTCAGTTCTATAGGGCTTACCCTGGTGGCATTTTGTCCGATTCAGTGTGTTGAATCAGCATCTGGGCTATTGCTGAGAGCGATCGCTATGAATGGCTATTCAGTTTAGCAAATGAGATATAAAAATAAAAGGGTAAGTGATGAAAGCCAGCAAAGAAGTCAAGATGACACAGACAGAAGGCTGTTCTAATGGTATGTCATCTTACCTGAACATTCCGATATGTGAATATTTTCATAACAACAACAACTAAAAAATATGTGTCTTTCAAATGATGAACATAGACTATTGATACCTGCTGATAGACAGTTATTTCCTTACAAGCAGGCGCAGAATGTACGTACTAGTCGCCTTTAGTCTTTGCGGTATGTTCAAGCGCAGCATTTTGGCACAGATGCAAAAACAGTCGCTACCGCTAGTTCTTTGGTGTGTCACGGCCTAAGGTTTTCGACCCTCACAGGGACCCCGTTGACAGCATGAAATTACAGCTCTATATGCTGTACAAATGAGAGGACTGCTCCACTTCTCCTTTTATCTCCTGGATGACTAGTTATAGACTCACAAAATGAACACATATAAAAACATATCCACATATGCTGCTCGTACAGGGAAAAATTGCTGAGGTGTAAAGGCCTGTTCACACCAAGAACAATAACCATATACTAAATAAGCTATATTAGCATCCTTATCAATGGACAATATCTTTCTGTTTATAAGCGTATGCTCTGGTTTTGTTGTCTGCCGCTTTAATGCTTGAGCTCATTAAAGCAAGATGGATTCTGATTGGCTTTTAATGTTTTTATCGCTCAGCAGCTGGAAAAATCATTTTGTAAGTGATTCAAATGATATTGTTCCTCTACGTCATTATCGTTGCAACTGTAGTATGGACTATATTCTTTTATATTTAGAAAGATTTTTTAAACTATATCTTTATCGCTACAGTTATCGTCCTTGGTGTGAACGGGCCTTAAGAACTACAAAAACTCTCTGGAGGGGTTCATATTTTTAAATATTTAATATTTCTAAATTAACAAACTACAATAAGACAACTAACATCAACCGTCAAGACATCATAAAATAATACAAAAATGATAATGAAATCCAAAAACTATCAAACTATCTAAAAACTTATAAAAAATCTATAATTGAAAAGCTAAATAATGCACATTAAGCAGTCCATTTGAGCTAGATAACATGTAATCTAACTTTAAGGGTACTAAAATGATCCTAATGTTGCACAAAGTTTAGGGTCTGTAAGATTTGAAATATATTAATTGATAATAAAAGATGAATACTTTTATTCAGCAAGGACACATTAAATTGATCAAAAGTGACAGTATAGATATTTATAATGTTACAAATAATTTCTATTTCAAATTAAAAAAAAATTATTTTATTTTTTATTATTATTTTACTTGCCACAAAAAACATAAACAACACTAAGAAATGTTTTTGAGCAGCACATCAGCATATCAAAATGATTTCCGAATGATCATGTGATACTGAAGACTGGAGTAATGATGCTAAAAAATTCAGCGTTGCACAACACGAATAAATTGCAGTTTAAAATATATTAAAATAAAATATTAAAAAAAAACACAAATTTTAAATATTAATTATATTTCACAATATTACTTTTTTACTATTTTTGTTTAAATAAATGCATAAATGTCTCAATGAGGATAAAAAAAAACATTAAAAAAAAAAAAAAAACAGACTTTTAAACGATAGTGTATGTAGACTAAAATGTACTTTTCAAAACTTGCCGGCCTTTGGTTTTGACTTTTTTTTGATGGGGATCAAGCCTTAATTTTTCACACTGGTGGCTATAACAATCACTTGCAATATAATGGTTCTTTTATGCTATCAAAAGATTACCATATTCATGCACCATCACATTTACATGGTACTCCAAGTTACTTCAAAGAATTGCACCGTATTACCACATAACTTTTTCCATTAGTGACATAAGCACACAAACACATTAGACAAGAAATGAATGCAGACAGCACTCTGGCTGTGTTACAAACAAACACCAACAGTTTTAGACGGGCAAAAGCCGGACTAACACATTCCCTCAGGATCTCTCTCATACTGCAGAGATGCGAGAGAACAATCGCTCACTATCACTTATATCAACTCAGAAGAAAAGTCTGTGTGTGTGTTGGGATGTAAATTGCCCAGGGCACTGAAGCTCCCTTTGGCACTTAAACAGTGAGAACACCCAGAATCCACAAACACAGTAACTCTAATAGAGAAACGAGAGATATGGCCAGATAAAGAAGAGCATATTGCAGAGAGAAACAGAAAGAAACAAATAAAAACAGAAACTGTGTTTAAACAAGAAGCTCTGTGCATAATAACCATAATAGAGCTACATTTTTCAATATTATTATCCTAATACTGTAATATTAACCTTATATTGTAAATATTACACACACAAGTTAATTGCTTCCTAACACGTTTGTTATGTAAGCTTAACTGAGTACATAAAGAACTAACCACAAAACTGAATAGATATACACAAAATAAATATTATAGCTGTATATCACTTCCATATGGACATTACTTTGACACACTCATCTCTGACTGATTACAGATTGCTTCCTAAATTGTGACACTGAAACAAACATTTTTTTGTTAAGCTGCATTGAAACAATTGTGAAAAGCTTTGTTTAAATAAACTTGAATTGAACTGAATTAAGAATTCTGTAATTAAATTTAATATTATGGTTGTTGTCGATTTTTGTTGATGTTGTTTTTTAAACAAATTTCCAGCTGCAATTATTATAAAAATCAGAAGAAAATAACTGCAGGTTTCTACCTGATCCTCGTGATCTAACATTAGTTGTCAAGAGACTCTGATGTCTCACAGCCATACTAAACCCAGTTATTTCTTGTGTTGACCTTGATGTGATACAATCAGCAGCTTTCTGCACTGGTTACTACAGGTGTGTGTGTGTGTGTGTGTGTGTGTGTGTGTGTGTGTGTGTGTGTGTGTGTGTGTGTATATATGTGTGTGTGTGTGTGTGTGTGTGTTGTGCTACAGGCTGAAGTTTAAGAATCAATGAATGAAGAAGATAATTAATAAAGGGCTGAGGAAAGCCGTCTGGAAAAGCACTGCCGCAGGGAAGAGACTTTACCGCACTGTAGTAAAGCTGAGGAAATCCTCTCTTTCTCTTTCTTTCTGTCACACACACACACACACACACACACACACACACACACACACACACACACACACACACACACACACACACACACACACACACACACACACACACACACACACACACACACACACACACACACACACACACACTTACTAACCTAATTGAGGACATACTCTACAGCCATCCCAAACTGTTCCCACAAAGTAGGGAGCATGAAATTGTCCACAATGTTATGGTATGCTAAAGCAATAAGAATTCCTCTCACTGGAATTAAGGGGCCAAGTCAAACTCCTAAAAAACAACCCCACACCATAACCCTCCCTCCACCAAACTTTACACTTGACACAATGCAGTCAGGCACGTACCGTTCTCCTGGCAACTGCCAAACCCACATTCGTCCATCGGATTGCCAGACAGAGAAGCGAGATTCGTCACTACAGAGAACACGTGTCCACGTGGCGGTGTGCTTTATACCTGTCACAGTTAGTTTCAGGTTTTGTTTAACGTTTATGTTTTCATGTCTTTTATTGTGTAATTTCATAGTCATGTTTCAGTTCCTGGTCTTGAGATGTGATTCCCTTCCCATCATGTGCTTCCTTAGTCTCATGTGTTATGTTCCTATTGGTTGGAATGTGTATAGCTTGTCAAGTTTGTTAAGTTTGCTTATGGTTCATAGTCAAGTCAAGTCATTGTTTCTGTTTGCACATTTTGGATTTAATAAACTGATTTTGGGTTCATCTAAAACTTGCCTCCAGTGGATCATTACCTTACAACACTACTGCATCCGACACTTTGCATTGCACTTGGTGATGTAAGGCTTGGATGCAGCTGCTCGGCCATGGAAACCCAAGCAGCTTAAAATGACAGCATCCTAATATACCTGCTACCAAATGATGAGATAATATTAAAAATATATATTTGGCAGTTTTTACCCCCTGGTGTTGACGTGTGTGTGTGTGTGTGTGTGTGAATGCCCTTGTTTATATTACATATTAACAAAAGTCCCCATAAGGATAGTAAAACCTGAGATCTCCTACACCCAGCCAGCGGCCGCCACTTTTCAAAAGGCTTATAAATCACACAGGATGAGTTTTTTTGAGACAGTGCAGAATGTTTCCTGTGATGGGTAGGTTTAGGGGCAGGGGCAGTTTAGGGGGGTAGAATGTACAGTTTGTACAGTATAAAAACCATTGTAACTATGGAGAGTCCCCACAAAGATAGTGAACCAGACGTGTGTGTGTGTGTGTGTGTGTGTGTGTGTGTGTGTGTGTGTGTGTGTGTGTGTGTGTGTGTGTGTGTACTTAAATATATACTGTATGTATATATGTATATACAATTCACACACAAACAGTGCTTTTCAAAGACTATACTTAAGGCAGCTTTTCAGATCGCTCCTGCACACCTGCTTTCATGCTTCAGAGGGAAAAGAAAGCTTTAACTCCACTTAAAGAACAAAGGAAAGTGTAAATGCCGGGAGCAGCATAGATCTCAGTCGAGGTCTGCTCTCAGTGCCATACGCACATCAATCTCAGAGTCCACCGGGGACAGTTTCCTTCACCTGCTCAGATGAAGCAGCCACACATGCAGGACACACCTGAATAACAACCTCCAGACGTTCAGTCCTGAAACCCAGATCTCATTTGTGTGAATGTGAGTGTGTACTGTGTCCAGATGGGCTGGAGTCCGCAGCAGACATGCTAGTGCAGGTTGAGTTTGAATGAGCTAAAAATAGCATCAGAAGAACGTGAGACGCCTCCGCAAACGAAGCCTCCCATCTCCATCTCTGCCGTGATGGATGGCATAGTCGTGCCGAGCGAACGTGTGTGCCAGAAGAGGGGGCAAGATGCCTTCAGAACCCCAGAGAGTTGCGGAGACAGACAGAGAGTATATAGAAAGACAGGAATGACTCAATGTTAGTTTTGACAGCATAAAAAATGGACGCCAAATGAGAAAGTGTGAAATAAAAAGGACAATCCATGTGAAGTGACACGGTTGAACGGTGCGCGTTAAAAGCATATTCATGACTGTACATTACGGCTGTGGGCATGCTATGGTGTTAAAAGTGCATCCATCACCTCTATTTAACTATACAGTGTATGAAAAAAAGGGAACAAAAAGAATGATACGGAGACAGCAAAGGAAAGCAAGCTCTTTATGTCGTTTGCACAGCCTGCTGTGGCTGAGGTGAATGGCTAATCTTTTCTGCTGAGGTCCAAACAAAAGCCACTCTCAATTAATGGCCTTTATTAAGCAGCAGGGCAGCCACCGTGGGGATAATATGCTTAAAACTTCATGCTAATAATGCTAAATACACTAACCCAAGAATAATCATATCTCAAGCAGTGAGTCTAAGACAAGCATTAGATCGGACAGCTGCAGACACATCAGTCTGTCTCAAGCTCGGATGATGCCGCCTCGCCTCAACATCACATATCGTTCTGGAACACAACATCTTGGTTTGGAAAAGAAAAGAAAAAAAAGGACATGCAAAATGCTCTAAAATGTAACTTATTTTGCATCAAAAACAGTTTTTCCTCTCTGTTCATGCAATCAAGTTTGAGTGGGCGGGGAAAGGTATATTAGCCAATAACATTATAGTTTAAAGGGTCATGAAACCCCAAGACACATTGTTTGAGATGTGAACAGATATGTACATGCTGCACATCACTGAAAACACTAAAAGCACTCATAAATTTAAACAAGTGGGAATTGGTTATATATAAAAGTAAAGTTGAGGCCACGACACGGAATGTGAGGTAGAGTCATGCCAAAGCGTGCATCTGGAGTGTGTGATTGGCTGCTGGGGCTGGATAGTCATGATTCTTTGTATCCCGGTTCTGAGCGGTTCTCTGCATTTATGAATTAACAATTTTAACCATATCACTGCGCTGTATTACGCATTAGACTGCATTACAGCGGAGAAATCAAAAAACATGTGGAGAGCGGTTTCTGCTCGGAATTCCGCAATGAGTTCAAACAATGATCGCAACACGGATCAATGATCATACAGACTGGAGAAGGAGTGTTTCAAGTTTTTATGGACATATTTCACATACTCTGGCAAACATTAACCAGCATTGTGTATGCGCATATATTTAATTATGTCTTCTTCAAATTAAATAAATGCGCAAAGAAGGACACTGATACAGCTGTACGTCTGATCATGAACACGATGACATGATGTCTTCTGTTACACAGAACACAATGATGTAGACCGAAAATTCTAAGAACAACAGTAGCGCTTCACAATGCAGCGCTTCACTCTGAAACATGCAGTGCATATAATTATTTGATTAAATTGCAGCCGTGACGATTTAATAATCGCACATATTGTGGTTTCGGTTGTGATTTTCATATATCCTGCACTGCCCTACATTATTTTCTACTGAATATTCAGAAATACATGACATAATGGCAGTTAAATGTGCTGTGAATGTTACTTCAGGTTTTAAACACTCCGCAGAGGAAGACCAGGTGGACTGTAAGGTGTGTATTACAGCTGTCACTGTGCTCTGCGTCCATACTGTGCCACGCATGCCATCTGTCAACGTAAGATCTGGGACCAAGAGCCTGATTACCAAAGCATTATGAGTGTGTACAATCACAAAATCACTCGAGACACTGCTAAAATTGTGAACATTTAATGGGTTTTGTAATCCAATATGGTAAGCCTTTATAAAAATCCTCTCAAAAAGGTATGTCGTGTAGCGTTTGGTTTTAGACGTTCGAGAAGTCCACCTAAACACAAAGAAATAAAGATTTCATAGTTAATAGGCCTCTAAACATCTAAAAACTCAACACACTGCTCACTACTATACTCAGGAATTTTTTGGCATAGTGGTTAAAACTCAGGTTTGAACTTTGAAGTAAACAAGCTATGAGCAATCTGACATCGTTATATGACTTCCCCTGCTTTATGTTACAGAAAGACTAGTCTCAGCCTCAGACGTCACTCCCATGGACCATTGGCTGAACGTCTGATGCATTTGGCACACTTATCTTGAAACACTTCAGGAGTTTTGAAGTTGTCATCTAATTGGTTGAATTCTACAGGATGTCCGTGAGACACCTGGAAACAAATGCCGTGACCCCAAAGACCCTCGTTGAAGATGAACACCGTCATGTTTACAACTGTGACAATAAGCACTTACGCGCATCTACTAAACACTGGATTTTCGAAAGTATGTGAAGTTCACGGCTCCATTGTTGCAGTAAACTTGCACAACGTTCTTGAATGAATAATTTATAGATGCACGCTGGTCTGTTGTTGCAGGTACCTCACATTTTAACGCCCTAAACATGATGCAGAACAAAACTAACTGTGATTGGTTGCGTTACATGTCAGTCAAACATCCTCTTGGGTTGTCCTTGGCCAATAAAAGCCAGACCTTCTGCCGTCAGTCTGAAGGTCAGGCTATGCGAGACTAAAAAAAAAAAACATTTAAAATTTTACACAAAGCTATTGTATGGCTTCAGAAGATTATGTAACACAAGTGAATATATACTCTCCACACTCAGACGATGAAGCCACCGAACATCTTTCAGCATATTCAGATGGTTCCTTGAATACATTCTACAGATCTCAAAAATTGAGATCTGTGATTGGCCACTTTCTCAGGCAGCGTTTGGGAGTTGCTGTTGAAGTAAACATTTGTGTTGCTTTAACGGCAATCCGCATGTATTTGAGCAGCACAGCTGTGCTGGGTAATCAACCTGAATGAACTAACTCATTCCAGACAACCAATGTGAATGGGACTGACAGTCAATATGAAACCAATAAAGGGATAGTTCACCCAAAATGAAAATTCTGTCATCGTTTACACACCCTCATGTCATCCCAAACATGTATGAATTTCTTTCCCCTGTGGAACACAAAAGGAAAAATATTGCAGAATGTCAAGAGTGCTCCTATTCATAATGGGGATTGTCAAGCTAGAAAAATGATGAAAAAGCATCACCGAAGTAGTGCACTATATTCAAACTCTTCGAAGGTTGAACAATATCTTTGTTCACTGCAAAAAGAACGATTTTCTTACTTAGTATTTTGTCTTGTTTTCCAGGACAAATATCTTAACGTTCTTAAATCAGGATACATGTACTTGATAAGCAGAATGATTTTATTTTTAATGTATAATAATATCTGACAATGGGTTCAGAAAAAGAATCTTAAAGGGGTACTTCAGCACTGGGAGGATGAATCTGTATTTAAACTGAGTCAATTATGTAGTAGAAATGTGAAATTATTTTTGAATTTGGTGCCTTCTAGACTGAGAAAAGCCAGAAAATGTATTTTTGTCTCATGTGGATGAAAGACAACAATTCCCAGAATGCACTTGCGTCGCTGCCCAACGAGGCCACTCCCAAAACCACGGCTACTGGTTATCACTATGTCCATCGTTTTCATTTTTATAGTAATAAAATCATTTAGTTCAGTTAGAGAATAGACCCTTCAATTAAAAACTGAATGCGTCTGTTGAGTGTGAGTGAGCCGAACGAGAGTCACAGCACAAACGCAATAAGAGTCAGATTTCATTCATCACGAGAGCGAAGAGCTGAGGTAAGCGTGGCACAATTCTCTCATTGTGACTCATTTTGCCAGCACAGGTCACATATTTTTATGTTTAAATGTATCTTGTTTTAAGTATGTTTATATTTGTACAGAAAAACAAGACAAAACTACAGATCTAAGAAAAAAAAAATCGTTTCGTTTGAGGAACAGAAATGTAAGTAATTATTTACGGAAAATCCTCTCAGCGTAGCTCTCAAATCACATTCAATTCAAATTTGGCATGTCAAGAAGTTTGACGTCAATGATGACAAACTGAGCACAACAAATCTTGCCTCATGATATTTGATAACTACAAAACTGCTTAATAATGAGTCAGGAGGTGACAGTTTCACAAAAAGCTGTCATTTGGCTTTTGAAGACTTGAAATGTGGCACATGAATCATATGGACTACTTTTATGTGGCTTTTTTTATAATAATTTTTTGGAGCTAAACAGCCCCAGTCCCCATTATGAAAAAGACCAGTCTAGATATGACGCAATATGTCTTCTTTTGTGTTCCACAGAAGAAAGAAAGTCATAAGGGTTCGGGAACAACATAAGGGTGAGAAAATGATTACAGAATTTTCTTTTTTGATGGAACTATTCCTTAAGCAAAACCAATATTTGAGAAAGGAAAAGTTGAAGACATGAACATCATCTCTCTTTGAAAAAAATGATTCGAATTTCACACGAGATACGAGCAGGTTACTAGTTTCCTTAGTCATCCTTTTACCAGAGATGAAGAGTGCACACACCCACACGCATACAGCAAACCTTTCGTCTGTAATCTACTGTAAAGCATAACATTTCTCTTCCAGCAGTGAGATCCCTGTAGTCTTCGGTGTGTAAGTACATCACAGGTGTCCCTCTGCGATTAACGTCAGGGAATAGGGCTTTTGTCACACTTTGAAATCTTTAACGAAACCCTCCAGAGATATGCGCTCTTCTCTACACATCATATCTTAATACACCATTCCCTCTCTTTTTTTATCATTACACATAGTCTTTTAGAAGTCACCCTGCAGTGAACATGGCCAAAAATATTTGCTAGAGAAACTGTAAGCAGATGGAACAGTAATGCCAGGTAAGGGCAAAATGAATGACCCAACCCCTAAAGCAACCAAATCTACAAAATATACATGGCAGATACAGCTCCTCAAGTCCAAACCTTTCAGGTCCTGTTTACACCTGGTATTAAGACATGTTTTGGTCAATCAGATCATAAATAGACTAGGGAGACATACCCGTTTACACCTGGTGTCTCTTTGTCCACTTTCAACCACTTCTGTATTCTTTGAGGGGAGGGTCTATGGGTGGGTAAATGTATGAGTTTTTTCAGATCTTTCGGTCTAATGGACAACATAAGCTTGCGCATTTTATATGCCCCGAGACGACTGAAATACATACAGAGAGCAGCAGTTTGCATTTCTGCTCTGACAGCCGCAAGACGACGCTGAACGCGTTGAGTGTGTGTTAGAAATTAGAAAAGTTGAGATAACGTTGTGCTTGGTTCGTTTTTTGTCTTCAAACCAAACCAGCCAACAAAGTTTAAATCCTGTTTGGCTAGCACACTTCCCATAATGTTTACACGTAGAGTAGGTGGAGAGTAGGTGGTCTTTTCATGTGGTCACATTCGACCACATGAGCATTTACAGTACACTATGAAAGCAATCCGATCAAATGCGTTTTCGACTGCCTCTGGAAGCTCAAAACGTTTTAGACCCTGTTTACCCCTGTATTTAGCATCGTCCACTTGTAAACCAAAACGCCAGGTGTAAACAGGGCCTCAGAAACTATTCAAACCAATTCGCATACACTTTTTCAACTTGACTTCTTTTTTTAATTCAGAAAGGACTATATATATATATATATATATATATATATATATATATATATATATATATATATATATATATATATATATATATATATATACATTTGATATGCATAGTTAAACTTTCCTTCTAAATAATAAAAAAAATATCCTCACCCCATCAAAAATAACCCTAACCCTAATACAAAAATACAAATATATGAATATATAATTACTAAATAAATGGGTAAAAATGCAGAACTTTCACCACTGTAAAGATCTATATAGTCTGTAGATAGATAGATAAGCTTTCACCACTACAGAGCCCCTAAAAGGAACATGGTGACGGAAAGAAAACTTGAGATGGGAGGAATGCTTTTCCGTTCTCTTGCAAAAAAAGTTTTGCGTTCCCTCACAAAACTTTAGAATTTTATTGGGGGAACGCAAAACTTCTGCATTAGAACGCAAAAGTATTAACATATAATTGTCCATCACCACGTCCCTTTAGGGGCTCCGTACACCACAGTATGCCAATCATCTGATATCTTTAGAACTTGACTGTTGAGAATCCACTTGGTTGGACATGCATAGTCACACATCTATCCACATGAGGTCCTACTGTTCACAAAGTCATGACATTGAAGGCTTATAGGGTGACATTGAAGGCTTATGAAAGCAGTGTGGAGACCATCATTGTCAAATGAAAGCCTCGAAGACTGGCTGTCCATCCAAAAACAGCAATAAAGACCCTGGCCACCCCTGTTTACTAAACCTGTGCCAGCACCTACATTTGCCAACTGGCGCTTACAGGACTTCAAAAAGACTGAAGAAAAGGTTTCTCAGATGTCTTTGGCTTGAATTCCAAGCGCCATTTCTGATGAAAACTCCTTACTTGGCAAATAAGTCAAGCAGGTTAATGTATCAGGAAGCTTTTTTATGGACTAGAGGAGATTTGATAATTTGAAGAAGCAAGTTGAATGGAACAAAACACAAAAATGTCCGCAATGGAAGAAACTGAAAAGTCTTAGACTTTGACAATAAGCCATACTTGTTGTAAGGACAGGTTTGTGGACGTCTCTAATTGGCACAGTGAAAGCCAATATTTAATCCCCACAGAAAATGTGTTCAGAGACCTGGGGATTACAGTTCACAGATGATCCACAAAGCATCTACGTGGAGGAGACAGGAAAACTGACCAAATCCGGTTCTGCAAATCTGGTAGACTCACAGCCTACTCAAGTCTCACAGCTGTAATCACTGCCAAAGGCAGCTCTGCAAAATAGTGAATAAAGAACTTGAATTTAGATGTCAATGGAGGATTCCAAAAAGTGCACTCATATTTTAAATCTGAAGGCAAAAGAAGTTTCAATTGATTTTGAAATATGTCATTATGTTCTGAGTAATTTCTAGGTGCACTGGGACATCACAACTAAAAATTCTCTTTCTATTTCTCTTAAACAGCATTGAGATAAACTGGAGAGCAAATGGAGACTTTAAATTTTTACTCCTGGGGAAAACTGTTCACTAATCTCACGTGTCTCCAAGGGGATCTCCAACTATGTTTCAAACTGGGCTCAACTTTGCAGAGAAAAAAGTCTACAATCAAACGCCAAATATCTCAATATGATCTCAATATCTAACAAAACTTACACCAAAAATGCATGTATACCATAAAAAATACATTAGTGATAGCTCATGCTTTCAGCATTGGATGTTGGCATTTGAGAATAACGGTTGCAATCTGATATTGTTTATTTGAATTATAATGCTCCTAAAGATAGTATCAGGATTTAGCGGGTGTGAGTTAGCATTTGAAAGGCTTGTGGCAGTGGGATGTGCCAGTGAAAATCTGGCATTTAACACATTCTTTCTGCTCTCATTCACCTCTCATTATTAACATAGAGACTTGGGCCCTGCTAAAGGACAGCACTCGTTAACACTATGGATCTCTGCTTTTAATGAGGCTCTGACAAATAACCACATACATAGACACTCACATTAAACCATACTAATGCATGCATGGTCACTTATGCACACTCATACAGCACTGAGAGGGAGGATAAAAGATTCAAGGAGAAACACATTTCTGACCGGCAGAATGAGCCATTGATCTAAAGCTCATTCTACTGCAGTTACTCACTTCATAGGCGTCAAATGTACTGAAGGAACACAACTAAACAGACTGAGAAACATACAATCAATCAACTCTACCAGGGCTGAGCACATACAATCACACAATATTCAAAATGGGATTTTCAATGACAATTTCTTAAACTTTTACATTCGGACACCCCAATCTTTAGTATCCGGTTATATTCCTAGAATGCATCAGCATCTCAGTCCAAACTATTAAAACTGGAACCTGAACAAACCAGAAAGGATCACCCTTAGCCCAACAGAAATAAACCCACCCACTCTGAGCTACTAATGAATAACAAGTTGATGTTTGTCACTAGTAGTGTTCCTACTCAACTGTTATATTCATCTGTGTCAGGCATTGGATCACGTGATCTTCAATGTTTGCACATTTGCTCATCATATCGCCAGTTTGCTAAACGCTACATTACCACAGCTTTAAAAAAAGGAAGCCATTGAAACTGGCCAAAACACAGTTATGCCGCGTTTGGTTGCCTTCAGCATGGTGTGTAATTGCTTTCAGTTTACAGTCAATAAAATCATTGTGCATATAGTTTAGGCGTTTAGACATATGTTTAGCAATTGTGCATAAGTAAAGTGACAATTTTGTTAACCAACCGTATCCTAGCTAAAATGAAAGTTGCTATCAAAAATCGGAAATAAATTCAACACTATCGGCAGACTTTGAAATACTTCTGACAGATGTCACTGCCAACACCTCACAACGATTGTCTGACAGCTGCCTCTTATTTGCATAAAGTTATAAAACATAAAGCATCTCTCATCTTTTGATGCTCTCCCCTCATGCTCTGCACCGCTGTCAATCGCACAATCCCTCATGCAGTGTGTAATATAGCTGTATGTGAATGTGAATGGTCTGCAAAGCTGTGAAGTCATAAATTATTATCATAAAGTTATTGTCTCCCAAAAGAGGGTGAGGAATTCCAGTCTCACTTCTGTGACCTGCATACGTAATGCTGTAACATTTGCACAATGCCCGCCTATGGTCTTCATTGGCTGCCTGCGAACAACGTGTACTTTGACCCGCCCTTAAAGACGCTAAATGGTTCATGTTGTGTACATGTAGAGAAGACGCTGTTTTCTGCTCTGCAAAAGCTATTTCTCTTTGTAAACACTTCCAAAAGATGAGGATGTGAAGAGTCAGTGGTTAAAATTACAACAGCGACATGACAGCAGTATAACCTTGTGATGATTGTATCTTAAATCTCTGTGAGGTCTAAATGGGATTTACAAAACACTTATCCATTAAAGATGGAAAGTACTCACTTTATTTGGACCAACTCAGAATCCTATCCTGTAAGTATGATTAATTATTGATTTTTATATTTTCAGCTGGGTGTTCAAAATATGTGTTTTATAAGTTTCCAGATAGCCACTGTCTTACTGAAATACTGTGCCACTATTACCTAAAACTGTGTCCATTAATGCAGATTGCCTGTTGTTCTTACTACTTTGAGTAATGATAGAAGATGGAGTGAGGTTTGTTTTACAAAGTTTAATGTTACATTTGTAATTCTCGCTAGTGATCTGCTAATGTATGCGCTGTTATTGATACAGTTCCCGCAGGTGCACCGCAATAAATTCTAAATATACACATGGGTTTGTTGATAGACATACACTTGTTAATGCTGATGGTGAGGAATTACAGATGAAGCATCTCATAATGTGCAGAGTATCACTGAGAAACATCCTGCTTAAGTCATCCTTGCGATGGAGGTTCGGGTTGAATAACTAGTTCTTCCATCATTACTGTCTTTGCAGTTTGTACAATCGCTGACCTTAAAGGGATACTCCACCGTTTATTTCATATTAAACTATGTTATTCCCTTAACTAAGACGAGTTGATACATACCTCTCTTGTCTCAGTGCGTGCACTTAATCGCTCTGACGCGTGGTGACGCTTTGATAGCACTAAGCATAGCCCACTAACACCAGTTTATTCATTCGGTACCAAACAGAGATCAAGTTAGAAGCGACCCAACACCTCCACGTTTTCCCTATTTAAATACAGTTACACGAATAGTTGAACGACCAAGTATGGTGGCACAAAATAAAACGTGGCACTTTTCTAAGCGGGTTAAAAAGGATAACTATAATGTATGGCAGAATAGCACTTTTGAGAGCACTTCGACTCGGCGCAGTAAAAAGTCACGATCCAACCACCTTTCCGTCAATAGAACCAACGTGAAGAGGACTTTTTAGTCGAAGTATACTCAAAAGTGCAATACCCCCATACATTATAGTATCCCTTTAAGGAGGCTTTCGTTATGGTAAAATAGGCTTTTCGTTTCTGACACCTGCTACCAATAGTAGACAAATCAGACTGATTCTGGCCAATCAGAGCAGAGAAGGTTCATGAAAAGAAGGGATTTAGAGAGACTGATTCATCCGATGAGTTGTTTGAAAATCATAAAAAAATGTGGTGATGTGGAATGTATATTAGGAGAAAATTAAAGACTTTTTTTACCTTTGATGCATGTAAACCTTTTGTAGGAGTCTTCTAAAACGAAATAACACTTAAAAAAGCACTTTAAAATGTTTTTTGAACTTCCTATTCATTAAAGAACAGAAATATATATATATGAACGAAAAACAAAAAGAGCCTAAATATTGAGCACCACAACTGTTTTCAACATTAATAAGAAGAAGAAATTTTTCTTGAGCAGCAAATCAGCATATTAGAATGATTTCTGAAGGATTATGTGACACTTAAGATTGGAGTAATGATGCTGAAAATGTAGCTTTGCCAACACAGGAATATATTACTTTGTATAATATATCCAAATAGAAATGTACTGCATTTTTGATCAAATAAATGCAGTCTCTGAAAGACTTTGTTCATAAATGTTAGATAACTGTACAGACCCCAAACTTTTATACAGCAGTGTATGTAAATTACATATAATTGCATTGGGAATGTTAACGGATAGATGTCGCCAGTTACTATAATCCTCCGCATCTCAACACGTAACAGTAATGTCCAGTAAATCGCCAGCTCTCACTGAAAATGAATGATATCCGGTCGCTGCAACTCGCTGTTTAAACGCCCTTAACAAGTTACAACTTACCTAAGATCAAAAAAATAAATAATTAAAGCCATGCTTAAATGCAATTAAAGTTCATGCAACCCTCTAAATCCTGGCTCCAGCGTGTGCAATACTGAAAAAATGATTCAATTAAAAATGCCACCTGCAACCGTAACACCTGTATCTGTCCAATAGGAACAGGTGAGTAACTGCACTTCAACACCGCACTCTCATATCCATCAGCACCATATGTCGCCGAGAGGGCCCAGGGGACACGGTACAATACGCTGCAACCGAACTGACAAGTCTGACAGCCCCACGACATGGGGGAAAAAGTCCCTGTGAATTACAGTAAAGCTACAATAATCCACCCAGTCACTGTATCTACCTTTGATTTTCCGTCTCTCTCTCTCTCTCTCTCTCAAAGTGGCCAGTTTTCAAAGTCCGCCGCAGATGCACTAATGAAGACTGGTAACATTCAAGAGCAAAAATCGCAGTAGTTAGATGAAAAGGTAAAAAAGAAAGAACAATCATGTGCACACTGAAAGAGAACAGGACGGGCAAAAAAAAAAAAAAACGAGAGAGAGAGAGAGTTTGGAGCACTGACAGAACTCACCGTTTGCTGCAGGTCAGGGATGCCTATGCGGACGACCAGTGCGTTGCCCTGGGGTTCCTCCATGGGGCCGGCCGGCGCTCGGCAAACGTCGGCGTGCAGAGAGCGGGAGCTGTCCCCCCGGCTGGTGCTGGAGAGGTGGCGGGGAAGAGGCTGCGCAGGGCGAGAGTAGATGAGGAGAGGGAGAGAGAGAGGCAGCGAGAGAGGGAGAGAGAGGGGGAGGGCAGAGGGGGGCTCAGACGGGAGTTCAGGCTGCTGCTGTGGACGATCTCTGGGCTGGGAAGGCTCATGTTTGCCCGAGCCCGCACTCACAGGCATGCTCTGTGTGTGTGGAGCTCCGACTGCATAGTGCCTCTCTCACGCATACGCGTGCGCGCACACACATACACACACACGGGGAGCTGCTGGCACACGCGCACACACACACACACACACACACACACAAGCACAGGGAGAGAGAGAGTGAAAGAGGGGAGGGGAGATGCAAAAGAGGATTAGAGAGGGAGAGAGAGATAGAGAGAGAGAGAGAGAGAGAGAGAGAGAGAGAGGGGTTAGATGTGTGCTGTGATTAAGCATTTTAAGCATCAAACCTGTAGCCTATAATGCCGGTTTAACACATTTCTGAATGTACAATAAAACAGATTACAACAACATCATTAAACAATGAGAAATAATCCGAAAAGCTCACAAAACAATCCAAATGATCTGATATTATATCTTACTGTAACAGCTCTTTGGAATTCTTCATTCAATTCTGGAATTTATGTTATATTATACTGTTGGTCCAATAACCAATATTATACATAAATGACTAACCCCAAACTTTTAATATGCTGTATATAAACATTATAGAAAAAATAGAAGGAAAGAATTTAAACATGTGGGCTATGCAGGTTGAACACATTTCTGAATGAGCAATACAACTGATTATAAAAACAAATCAGGTCAGATACACTAAATCATTCTAATGACACACTATATTGCCAAAAGTTTTGGGACGTCTGCCTTTACATGCACATGAATTTGAATGACATCCCATTCTTAATCCATAGGGTTTAATATGGAGATGGTTCACTGTTTACAGCCATCCCCAAACTGTTCCCACAAAGTAGGAAGCATGAAATTGTCCAAAATGTCTTGGTATGCTGAAGCATTAAGATTTCCATTGACTGGAACTAAGGGGCCAAGCCCAACCCCTGAAAAACAACCCCATACCATAGCCCCCTCCACCAAACTTTACACTACATATGCTTGATTTTATACACCTGTGGACATGGAAGTGATTGGAACACCTGAATTGTGTCTTAATGCAAGGCTCTCTGGAATACTTGATTCTGATTGGTCAGATCTGTGGTATTTTCTATAATGACCCTAAACTGTATTTAACATTGGCCCAGTCAACTAATTTCCTACATAACTGTGCTAATTCCATACTGCCTGAATCACTCCACACTCTTTCTTCTCACATAATAATGAAATAAAATAAACTCCTAATCAATATTTAATGTCCAATCATTTTATATTCAGTTAATAAAATTCAGCGCATGCCATTTGGATAAGAGGATAATGTGCTTTCACACAAATCATTATTGCAAAATAAACCCATTTAGGTTTTACATATTTGATAACTGACTGAATTATAGTGTACAATGAAAAGAAAAAGATTTAGAGCGGGAAAGGGAAACCTGTGGGCTTTAATACCAGTTTAACACAAAATCCAACAATTCAAAATAATGATATCAGATATAGAGAATTATAATGATATAATAAATTTGATATGTGGCAATTGGCAGTTACAGTATAAAAACTGAAGCAGATGAAAGAGAGAGAGAGGGGGGGCGCTGCATGAACTGCTGTATTGATTTCAAGCAAATATTGCCTTCACAGTTCACAGCAAAGCATCAGCTACCAACACTATCTGACATAGTTTGGTTTGTGTTCACACATCGGCGAGTGTCATCTCATGCTGTTAGTTGTGTGTGTGTGTGTGTGTGTGTGTGTGTGTGTGTGTGTGTGTAAATCAACATTTTATCACGTTGACTGAATACTATGCAGCAGACTAGAGCAGAGCTGCTGGATAACACCACAAAACACCAATGAATGCTCCAAATACAGTACAACACATGCTAATGGTCTGCTACCTGTGTTCAAATCAGTTTTTAATGCACAATTGGGGGTTTGCATCATGTTCAAGCTTATAATTAATAATAATAAAAAGAGTGCACCCTTGCAATGCGGTTCACCAAAATGCAAAATGCACTGAAACAGCACTGTAACTACACATATATGCAACTACAAGATCCTACATGCAAATGCATGGCATCAGCTGGCGTCATGCATTCTTAGTGAATTCCCCCCTCAGCATGCAACCAAATGCAGGCAAGCAAGAAAGAAACAAATAAAGCAAGACATGTAATCAGCACAGAGTAAAACCGTTATGGTTTCACCACAGGGATCCCCTCCCGCCCATTATGTGATATCACAGTTCTAGAGAACCCGCCATTGGCTTCATCAGTGTCACTGACTCCTGCTCTCTTTCGATCACATGCCCTCATCTTTAGCTCTGTGGGCCAAAATCTGATTGACCTCATGCCATTGTTCCACTTTATTATGCAGTTCATCTCAATCTCATCCGCTCCCATGACGTCTCTTTCTCATTCCTTTGTTACCCTGTTTCTCATTTTCGCTTCATTCTCTCTCTTTCCCTGTATGGTATTAAATGAATATTTCCTTCAATTTGTCTTGTTTGGCAGCATAATTGTGTGTCTAAGTCTTTCTTGCATTAACACCCATGGGCATATTATTTTCTAAACTGTCATTTTCCAGTGTGAACAGAGCAGGGCTTTATGTTGTGCCGCGCTCTGTGTGAGATTAAATTAGCAGACGGGCAGATGACGTAAAAACAGATGAAAGCTATATAATATTTCACAAACACCTAAATTAATTTCTGCGTTAATTTCTCTGGATTTGAACATTCTTGGAAACATTTGAAATAATGTAAACAAGTCAACAAAACATTGTTTTAGTGTTTTTTGGATATTTATTTGACAAATTGTGCCTTTAAACTGTTATAACATGTCAAAAATATTTATCTTGCAGATGCTCTCTATAAAACAGCAAATTACTATCAATTAGGAAATGTTTCATAGCTATGACATAACAAAAGCTTATTTCATTTTTTCCCCTTTTAAAACGTAAAAGAAGTTTGAAATGTCCCACCCAAACGTCCTGTTTCAAAAGGAGATAAACAGACATAGAAAAGAAAACCACACATATCAAGTAGCTGTCACCCTAAGACAAAGCATTGCCACCCCAGAATTACCCCAGTATAAAATAAAAATGTACAAAGTGTTTCCTGTACCACGTTTTAAGTTAAATGGAGATTCATTTGCCTAATTTTTTATTTTTTTTAATTGATATATCGTGAGTTATTATTGATAATATATCGATTATCGCAGTATCGCCATATCGTGATATTATCGGTATCGTGAACAATGTATCGCGTATCGTATCGTATCGTGAGGTACCCAGTGATTCCCAGCCCTAGTTTTAACAGTGGTGCTTCAATTTAAGCGTACCACTATGGGAAGGATACACTTCTTTCTAAAATTGCACTAGCGCTTTCAGTGTAGTCAACTTCATTTTGCCATTCGACAAAAAACAACTGTGAATCAACAGCAAAATGATGCTAACATCACAGTAATTTACTGCTCTTGTTTTGCTGTGAATTCACATGATAAAGTTGTCTTTAACCATTCCAGTGTAATTACTAACATGTGTACATTCATGTTTTTACATTGTACTTATATTTAAAAAAAATACCTGCATGTAATTACATCTGTAATGAATTTCTGTAGTTACATTTATAGGGTACAACGGGGCTAAAGGCCCCATGGGGTAAAAGGCTCCTTTGATTTGATTTTCCTCTAAACCACTAAATGGCACAAAAACTTGCCTCAGCCCTTTCCAAAACATCCGCTTTTCAAGATGCACATGGAGATTTGTCCGATCTTTGACGAGATCACGAGCAGCAGCGCAAAGTAGATTCTGCGCTCATTTGATCTAATATTTGATGTTTTAAAAAATAGATTTAAGTAGCAAATAAGAATCGCTAAAATAGTTGAATACATTTTGAAACAAAGGTCTTGTTTATGTTTGTCAGTTTTGTTCAAGATAATTAAAGCAACAGTTTTGCAATAACGGAAGAATATGTAAAAGTATGGTATATGGGGTAAAAGTCACCCCTACTGTCGGGACAAAAGGCACCATATTTAACATGATAATAAACAGCTGCTGACTTTTCCATTTGTTGACATGACATGGTTAGATTCAGATTGTAAGTATCATATATTAAGTTGGGTGTCCACCTTAGAGATAATCATATTTATAATGAAACCATCATATTTAAAAATGAGATATTAATCATATCATATAATAAAATATAATTTATTGTTACTACTGTAAATCTATATTCAATTATTATGGGATCTCCTTCAATGCTTTCAGAATCTTTACTTTTTAAATGATTTTGTTTCTTTTTATATTTCAATATTTTAACATATTTTAATGACAGCATATTTATTGATCAAAAATGAATTATTTTATTCATCAAAATAAACAGAAAATAGTTCAAACTTTGCTAAAGTGATAACCTTAGACATTATTAAAAACATATTTTAGCGAAAGTATTTGTATCAATACTGTGTGCCTTTTGCCCCACGCTGGTGAGCCTTTTACCCCATGTGTTTACCCCAGACTCCCCATTCACTTTTAAGATTTTTAAATAAAATAAAACACTTTTATGATTTATTTTCACACAAATTCTGTATATCATACATTATAGGAGTAACGAAAAGCACATTTTTCTTAAGGTGTGCCTTTAGCCCCGTTGTACCCTAATTACACTTCCCTTACACCTAACCCTACCCTTAAACTTACCCATACCACCACACCTGTCCCTAACTTTACCCGTATCCCACCTCAATATCAGCAAAAGTGTTTTGCAATACAATATGAACACAAAAAGAACATTGTAATTATTTTTTGACGTGAGTACATAGTAGTTAAGGCCAACTAATATAAAGTGGGACCAGAAAGGGTATTACAAGTCACCATAATGGTGATAAACATTCCATTTGCTTAGAAACTTGGACCTTGTATATTCATATTCAAATGTGTTATCTAGCCAAGTCAGAATTGACAAATGAAAACATGTTAAAACAATCAAGCTAGCATATAAAATAAGCTAATTTCAAGTTAATCAAACTATTCTGAGCACGAATATAAAATTTTTATTTTAGCGTTATTTCAACATGAAGATTTACCATTATCTTATTTCGAATTCATAACTGTAAGATGAATCTTTCACAATAGTGAAGCAGCTGCTGAGATACAGCTTTTAAAGATGTAACATCATCTTGCAACACAAGATTTATTTCTTGCGTCACCTAATGATGCACAGACATCAATACTTGACATACAAAACACAAACAATGGTGACATTGTTTAAAAGCTTAACTCTGAACATTACAGAATAATCTAACAACATTAATAAGTTCAGCAGCACAGATAAAACCAATATTTGTATATATATATAAAAGTTTGGCTTTACTGTGAGTTTAATTGTAAAAACTTGACTAAAATTGCTAGACTGTCGATTTTCCAAGACATTTCTGAGAGTGCTCTTAGATACAAGAGCAGTCCTATTACTGTGAAAGGGATGCAATTATTATCCTGGACTACATTTCACACTAAAATATTGAACAGTGTAAAGATAAAGCTCAGAGACATTTCAAATCTGACCGTAGAATGTTTTGGACAGTGTCTTGATTTAATGCCCTGGATATTGACATATTGCTATTTATTTTATTCTTTTTAAACAGTATGAATGATTACTTTGTGATAATGCGACCGTTTCACATATTCATGAACACAAATGTGTATGTCAGGCCATAAATCCACAAAAAACGATGCATGAACGCTTGCTTTAGTGTTGCCACCCCTCATAGTCTCCATGCCACCCCTTTGCCACCACATAAATCATTTTCTAGATCTGCCCGTCGAGGAAGGCAGTTTGTTGCTTAAATCCCAACAATCAGCTTTTATCTGAAAATCAGACAATGTTACATCCACACACACAATGTGAGAGCAGTACGTCAAGATGATTAAACACGCTACATGCAGTGCCTTGTGTGTGTGCTAACATGAACTAACCAAGAGCAACATGCATAATGTAGCTTTCACTGCTCATATATAAATTATGACACATATAATAGAATATCACATAATCCTTAGTTTATATGTTATGAAAGCCTGGTAGCGTCCTGCGTGCAGGCTAAGTCTGATTCTGTTTCAGGTCATTTCCCAACACCATTCCCGCTTTTTTTCCCAGTCGTTTCCTCTCTCATTAAAGAGTGTCTTCATCAATAATGGCTAAAAATAACATCTGCGGTATGACTTTGTGTAGACATTTCTCAGTGACTGGCAACAGCTCAAAGACAGATTAAGGAGAAAAACAGGCCTGCACACTTAAAACAAGCCTGGCATGCGATGCTAATATCAGCAAAACTCAGCTTCAGTATTTCAAATAAATAGTGTCTTTAGTCTATAAAAGACAGCTAAAAAGGAACCACTTTCTGAGAAAAAAGCAACAAAACCAAAAAGCCCACACTGATAACATGAGTGAGCCTGAAACTTTCTGAGGAAGTTGAGGCAAATCTGTCTGTGATCAGTCGGGCTTGTGCGAGCAGATGAAATGGTCTCACACATTCGATCTGTCTGTGAGCATGTGCAGCGCTTCCAGATGGAGAATGAGACACATCAGCGGTGAACCCCTAGTCACCACAGCGGATGTTCAAATCACACCACTGCCATCTGCCCAGAACCCACATAACGCTGACACAATTCTGATCATCTCTGATCACACTCAACTTTATACAATTGCTACTATTATTTATGTTATATTTATATTGCATTATATTTGTTGTGAAAAATCACCTAGTATTACATACACACAGTTTCCATGAAATCTGACATTTTTAGTGTGATTGCAAATGTTTAAAAAAAGTCTTGACTCTTCACCTCCACAGAAATCTGATGGACTCGGGCAGAAATCATGTTCATGAATGAGCGAATGTGTTAAAGTTTTGGTGGTATTGAAGAAGGACGCACCGAGAGCCCTAACTGTGCATTCACACCGCCGCCGGCGAGAGCATCAAAATTCGCTCTGGCCACTCTGCCACAGACGCTGTAGAAAGATTTGTGGACGCGCTGGTGCTCTGACGTAGATCGAACTGACGCCTTCTTAACAAATTTCACAGCATGATCACCTGGTAAATGACCGGGAAACTCGCACAGCAATGATCAACTTCTCCTCCATTTTGCTTGGGAACTAATGTGGGAACTTAAGTTTATAGGACTGCGTTCTCTGGATCTCACTCAAGCGGAGCACTTCTACATTCCAATTGGTTGCCGCAGAACCGCGTCATAGCTCATTACCATGAAGTTGAGCTGATTTCAACTCTCCTCGACACCCAAATCGTCCACGCCCCGAGCTCGCCACCAGCTCCCATTGAAAATGAATGACTTCCAGACACCTTGTCGCTCTCGCCGCCGGCGGTGTGAACACACAGTTAGGAGCGAATGCTAATGAGACAGACCTGCGCAAAACAGTCTGAGCTTTTATTATGCTGCAGTTGGCCACTTCCGCTATTTTCGCTGCGTATGTGGGGTAACGCAGTGCTGTTTTACATGGTAAAAACAATCATACTAAATACATTTGAGTGTGTTGAAAATTATGCTATAATGGTACTCCGTTCATTCGCTCGGTGGCTGGTATGAGACACTTGTTGCACATTGCAGTAATCTAGATCGATATTAAAATATTATATTAATAAAAACTGGAAAACTAAATGACTGTTGCTAAATTACATGCAATTCATTTGAAAATATATTGTATGATGGAGATAGCTCTCTCTGATTATGCTATGTTAGCGCTTGACAAAATACTGTTGTCTCTGAGGCTATCACGTAACGCGTCGATCAAATCTCAAGAAGATGATAAAGAACAGAACACAGAATCTTTAATCACAAAAACTCAGGAAACTATCACAGAATATACATTTAACATGTGTTAACATTGACCAAGACGGACAAGCACAGAGGGAGAACTGAAGGCTAAATACACAGAGCAAATGAGATGATTAACAAGACACAGGTGAATGACATAATGAATTAGTCAGACTGATGCAGAGTTCAGACTGCACGATTTTTAAACTGGTCGGATCACTGCTCTTTTCACACTGCATGACTATCTGGGGTAGCATTTAGTTGCTGCTGTGTTCACACTGCACCATGGATCGGCGACGGGAGGTTTCACATTGCATGACTGCACAAGAGGAAGAATTGCTGACAACTCTGTCCCATCTGCAAACTATGCTTCAGTGACAAGGAAACAACAGAGTTCTCGAGTGAGACTGGAATTGTTATTAAAATATAGACTGCAGAAAGCTTGTGATCCAAATTGTCTGTGCGTTGATTTGAAGCGAAAAGGAGAAAAAGAAAAAAAATATTATGGAGGCGCAAATAGTTAGGGAGACGTGGGGAGCAAGGATTGTGTTCTGCAAAGAGAGTTAGAGGTAAATAAATAATTCTATAAAAAGTCTATAACTCCCCGAACTTCCCGCTGTCCTGTATATTGCTCTCTTATTGGCTATATGTCATCGCCGATGTCATTTTCGGTCAGAACACATTTTACACAGCAGGCAATTGGGAACATAGCAGGCAACATAGCACGCCAAACATCTCAACGATTCTGTCAGATCGCGTCTTTGACAGTTCACACTGCGTGATTGTCACTCGCGTGAAGGAGCACCGATTTGCCTATGATTTCGGCATTTGACTGCGATTTGGCAAAACTTGTCGGCGGGTCAAAATCGGGGCTAAAATCGGGCAGTGTGAACTCGGCATAAGGGAAAACTAGTTCACAGGGACTGAACCAAAATCACAATGAAAACAAAAGACAGAGCATACTTTTAAATGCGGTCAATCAAGAAAATGGCAATTCAAACAATAAGACTAATAGAATTTCGCTGTATAACAGTGATTCGTTTTCTGTTGATAAATGTATATCCAAAGTTCCAAACATTTGCTCATCTGTCTAATAAAATACATACTATTTTAAAGCGTCTTTGGTGTTTCCATGGTTTCTACGAAATCAAGGGTAGATTAAGTCAGTTAAAATAAAATAATCTGGACATCCCTTCGTATAATTATTAGCACAACCTATTGAAATAAGAGGAAAAACAGCCAATAGTCAATATGGTACTGATATATTGTGCTTCCCTAGCAAGAACGTGCCCTGTCACCTGTCCTGAGTTCTGACAAGTTCTGCATGTCAAAGCAACCAGTGACAAAACTACTGTAAAAAAATGTAATGTTTGTATACTAAAAAAAACCTCCCACTATTGCTACACTTGCATGATCAATGCTGCTGTCACCACTCTGGTATTTGAGTCCATCTCTAACAGGCGCATCTGTCACAGTTTGCAATATATTCAGAAAACTACATTGCCGACAAGTTTAATTCCAGAGCTGTTACACACTCCATTCGTTTGAAAAGTCTCCAAGGACAGAACAGGAATGAAGGTGAAGGGTAAATAACAGTGAATGGAGAAAGTGAGGGAGATTGTGATAGTTTGCTGCTCGAAGAGGATTTGACTGTTAAAAAGATGCTTAAAAGTTGGCGGTGTCAGAAAACATATTTCATCTCCATTACATCATACCCCGCTAAAGATAAACTATCTATAGACTGGAGCCGGCCATCACAGCCTTTACAACCACACATATTCAGAACAGAGACGTCTGTGTGTTTCCAAACGTGTACGTGCAAGTTATTTTGCGCTACATTTCTCCAGAGCAAGTTCTGTTGTATGCAAAACAGGAAATAAAGCACGATTTTGTTGGCAGGCTAAGTGAGGTTATGGGGTTTCAGATCGCATCCCCCTGCTGAGCAGCTCTACCCAAATCCTCCTATGGTTTCTACACAACACGAGATGCATGGAGCTGCTCTGCGTATTGCTCCTAGATACAGTCTCCAATGATTCCCCTATTTTCAATCCTGCTGTCAAACAAAGTGAATTATTCATGTTCTCACGGTACACTAGGCTCTGCACACAAACTGGGCAATGTATGCGCATTTTTAGTATGGCCGAATCCTGCAAATGTCCAATGTGAGGACTAAACATCTGCCCCTAAAAGTCCCCTGAGGTTTGATCTGGATCAGACCCGGATGTGGACCTAAATCTAGATCTTTAGCTTCAAAAATCTCTCACAACCATAATCCAGACCTCAGGGTCTCTATAGAGTTTAGAGTTGCTGATACCAAATAGTGTGAATAATATTGTTTATGTTTTATTAATGGCTGCTGGATTCCTTTGATAGTGAATAACATTTTTATTTTATTTATGTAAAATTTGTCATCTTTCATGTAAACCCTACTTTGTGGATCCGTTTACACAACAAAGTGCTGTACTTATCAATGTAAGCTGAGCTTCTTCTTTTTTTACAGCTGCACTGAAAGATCTTCAGGGGAAGTTCAAACATCTTGATGTGCTTCTTTATCCCTTTATCCCTTCTGTATATTTACAGCCATAATGCCGAGGATAAAACGGAGCGGAAAAAAAAGAATCTGAACACTGAGTAAACATCAAACAGCACAAAGAGAAACATACCTCCAGGGTTCCACAAACATATAACAACAACCATTTGAACTGGAAATTAATTAAGTTAGAGTGAGAAAAGTCAGTTAATCAGGATAAGAACAAAGGAAAATAAAGAATCATACACTATATATGTCACGGTTCATGAATTAATCGTCTCATTCTATCTGTGTTTGTGTGGTTGTGTTGGAGGCGTGGTCTCTGATTGCTGATCATCAGACCATCTACACCTGCTGCACTCATTATCTGGTCTTTTTATATGTGTGTTTTACACAGACTTGTTGTCAGATCGTTGCAGTGTGTCCTGTGAGTTCCTGTGTGTTCGGTGTTCGGTGTTCGTCGTGGGAGTTCTTCGTTCCGGTTTCCTGGATTCTTCTGACCGTGTCTCCCCACTCCCTCCCTGCGTCACTGTCTGTTTGATCCCGACACCTGTCTCCTGCTCACTCACTGACTTGTCCTGCTTCCAGCTCTACACTACTTTCCTGTGCTTGTCACATTCTGTGTTGAGTGTAATAAACCACTGTTAAATCGTTTTTGGATCTTCCTGTTTTCTCTGCCTTACACACGTGACAGAACGATCTGACCATCATGGATCCAGCGAGAGTGGCTGAACTTCAGGATTATCTTACATCCAGCAATCAACGGATGGATCGACAGGACGAGCAGGTGTCCGCGACTGCACAGGTGGTGCAAACGCTTGTGACGCAGGTGTCCGAGCTAACGACTCAGATCCAACAGCTAACGTCGCCCACTGCGCCCAGCCCGCCGTCCGTTCCCCACAACCCAGTCAACGCCGTCAGTCAGCACAAACCACGGATACCAGAGAGATACGTGGGTGAGCCCGATTTATGCAGATCTTTCTTGACTCGATGTTCTCACTTCTTTAGCCTCCAACCTGTTACATTTGCAACAGAAATATCTAAGTTGACTTTGGTATTTAATCTACTATTAGGTCATGCGGCTTTCTGGGGAACGGTGTTCAGGGAAAATGACCATCAATGCTGCTCTTCATTCCATGCACTATTGGAAGAAATGAGATGGGTGTTTGACAGAGCGGTGGCGGGTTGCAAGGCGGCCCGTAGACTCTCGGACTCATGGCAAGGCAAGCACTCCGTCTCGGACTATATGATTCAGTTCCGTACATTGGCCGCAGAGTGCAAATGGAACGAAGAGGCAAGTGGGACAGATTCCTGCATGGACTGGCTGACCGTGTCAATCGAGAGATCTACGCGTTGGATCTACCCACCAGACTCAATGACCTTATGGAACTGGCTCTGCGCGTGGACTCAAGGTTGGAGCAGCGCGATCAGCACGTCCACGTCAGAGAATCTCCTGAACCCCTTGAGTTCTTCGTTAGGAACATGGTCAGCCCACCCAGCGATCCTGAGCCCATGCAGGTGAGTCGAGGTCAGCTTTCCCAGGAGGAGAGAGAGTGTCGTAGAGCTGGGGGTCATTGTCTCTATTGTGGCACGGTGGGGCATTTCCTCAACTAGTGTCCAGTAAAAGATCAAGCCCAACAGTAGAGAGGAGGAGTGGAGCATGGTTGGGGAAATCCTCGTCCGCGACTCTCCTTCTGGGAAGAGTGCAATGGGCAGGCAGGTCACACGACTGTCAGGCGTTTGTGGATTCAGGAGGGGAGGGTAATTTTATGGATTTTTCTCTGGCTACTCACCTCCAGATCCCCTCTGCAAACCCATCGCTGTTCATGCCCTTAACGGGCAGACACTTCCAACCATCATGCACACCACTGACTCACATTGACTGTTTCTGGTAATCACACTGAGACCATGGAATTTCTCATCACCGACACCTCTCTCATGCCCATCATCCTCGGTCACCCCTGGTTGGTTAAACATAACCCCAGGGTTGACTGGGTACACAGCTCTTTCAGCCTGGAGTATTCAGTGATATGCCTGTTGTCTTTTGTCTGCTCGTCCGTCTGTGTCTAGTTCTATGTTTCAGGAGGAGACGGTGAATTTCTCTAACGTGCCTAAGTCCCGGGCTGCTTCTCTTCCTACTCATGGATCCCGAACAAGGTTAAGGCTGTGATGGAGACCCTGCAGAGGTTTCTGGGGTTTGCCAATTTCTATCAACATTTCATTCATAATTTCAGCCAACTAGCCGCAACTCTGACAGCGTTGACCTTCCCCAAAACTACGTTCAGGGGGTCTGGTGTAGCCGAGGCTACATTTTCCAAACTTTCGGCTCCCATTCATGTCACCCCTGATCCATCACGTCAGTTTGTTAGTCGAGGTGGATGCGTTAGAGGCGGGGGTAGGCGCGGTTCTTTCCCAGCACTCTTCCTCTGATGACAAGATGCATTCTTGCACTTTTTTTTCCCCATCGCTTGTCGCCAGCCGAACGCAATTACGACATTGGTAGCAGAGAGTTGTTGGCAGTCAAGCTTGCATTGCAAGGATTATATCAGATCTGCCAAAACACTCAACTCTAGGCAGGCTCAGTGGGCTCTTTATTTCGGACGTTTTGACTTTTCTCTTTCGTATCGCCCGGGTTCTAAAAACATCAAACTCAACGCTTTATCTCACGTTTTTGACCTCTCCAAGTGCCCGTCTACTCCTGAGTGCATTTTCCAGAGAAACTCATTATCTCAGCACTCACATGGGAGATTGAATCAAATCGACCTTAGAAGGGGTAACGCCCCCACCAGGCGGACCACCGAGTTGATTATTTGTGCCCGAGGGAGTTCGGTCTGACGTGATTCGATGGGGCCATAGTACCAATGTAGCTTGTCACCTAGGAGTTAATAGAACCAAGTTTTTGGTCAAGCAATTGTTCTGGTGGGCTGGTATGGCTTGTGACATCCGGGAATTCGTCTTGGCATGTTCGGTTTGTGCCATGGGTAAGACTTTGAATCACTCCCCAGATGGGTTACTCCAACCGCTGTCTGTTCCTTCGAGACCCTGGTCCCACATAGCACTAGATTTTATTACCGCCCTCCCGCCAACCCAGGGCAAGTAAGTCGTTTTGACCGTTGTGGACCGGTTCTCAAAAATAGTTCATTTTATCCCCTTGCTTAAATTACCATCTGCCAAGGAGACAGCGGTGGCTGTCGTAGAACACGTCTTTCGTTTACATGGCCTTCCAATAGACATGGTTTCCGACAGGGAGCCCCAATTTGAATCCAAATTTTGGCACAAATTTTGTAAATTACTGGAGGCGACGGTTAGTCTGTCCTTGGGTTTCCATCCCCAGAGCAATGTTCAAACCGAGCGTGCCAACCAGGATCTTGAGAGAGTGTTGCAATGTTTGGTATCTAAGAATCCTTCCTCCTGGAGTCAGCAAATTTCTTGGGTTGAGTACGCACATAACTCGTTACCAGTGTCAGCTACAGGCCTCTCTCCATTTGAGTGTAGTTTAGGTTACCAGCCACCTATTTTTCTCAGTCTGGAATCCGAAGTTGCAGTCCCCTCTGCTCACCCCTTCGTCCAGAGGTGTTGTCACACATGGATCAGAGCCCGTGAGACTCTGCTCCAGGTGGGAAGACGCATCAAGGCCCAAACTGATCGCCACCTGTCTAAGCCTCCCGTTTACGTCATGGGTCAAAAGGTGTGGCTTTCATCCAAGAACATTCCTCTGCGTTCCATGAGTAATAAATTGGCTCCTAAATTCATTGGCCCGTTTACTGTCACCAACATAAGATCATTAGTCCGGAGACAGTCCGCCTTAAACTGCCTCCTGCATACGTGAAGATTCACCCCGCATTCCATGTTTCCAAATTAAAACCCGTTTTTTCATTCCCATATTAGTCCGCCAGTCCCAGTTCCTCCCCCACCGCGGCTCGTAGATGGATCTTCCTTTCTCTGCCTTAGCGCTTAGCTTATATCACAACAAGCCGTGCAAATTATAATTATTGTTATACTTTGTTCTCAATGTTATTTAGAGTGTATTTAGTGGGTATTAGCATTACCTGTAGATTTCAATTTCCGTACAGTCTAATCTTTTGCTTTTGACTATGGGTGAATCTCCAGTTGTCACTGATGACGCAAATATGCTCGAATTTCCCGCGGAAATCCACTATTACCAGGATCAAAGACGAGACGTCACAATTTTGTTGTCCGCGTCAAATTAAGTTTAAAAAAGTTTAAAAAAAGTAATTTTATATAAATAAAAAACTTTTATATCAATAAATAAAAAACACTTTACTTGCATTTAACATTTCTAACATTTTCAAATAAAATGTCAATGTGGCGAGGTGGAAGAACGAGCGACATGGGAGGAGCGAGTGGAGACCGGTGTGTGACTGATAATGTCTCGAAGTCCTCTCATGAGGGAGCTCGGAGGCATTTAAGGGCTGGTGATACCAGTGAAGGGCGAGAGAGGACCAGGCCTGGATTTACGTTGAGTTTTATTTACGTTTTGTTATGTGTGTGCGGGCAGTCGTCCGTGAGGGGCTGTCCGCGATTTACTTTCGTTTTGTTTATTCATTTTATTAAAGTCTTTTGAATGTTTGCCGGTTCCCGCCTCCTTCCTTCCACGAACTGCGTTACAGTCAACATATGGGGGAAATAATGTTCCAAAGTGTAAAATTGTCATTCAGCGTAATGGTCTGGACTTTGAATTATGCGCACATCCAACAAACTTTTTGCAGTTGCTCTATCAAATGAAGCATTTAACTCAAAGTAAAAAAGAATCTGCACACTGCCACTACTGCTCCCAAGGGTTTATTAAAAAGAAAACAACGTTTTGACCCAAAGGGTCTTTTTCAGGCAACCAACAAGCACAAAAAGGAACAATTTAGGGGAGAGCGGGGCACAACGTTTTTTGACTTTCTAAGTTTGTATAAATCCACTTATTGTTCAGAGTATTTATTTTTTCCCCACATTAATTGCACACGTCTAGTACAATCATGTGGTTTTGTTTCATTAATACAGAGTATACTTTTTTCCCTTGATTTACCCCGAAAGAATGGAAGTGAAATGTGACAACATGCACCACAGGTGGGGTACATTGTAACATGTGAGCCGCATGATGTAACATTAACATATGATGGCTTGAAATGTTATCTGATCTATTCCAAAAAATATCCAAGACAAACGAAAATATTTTGTCAATTAAATACAATGTTGTTTTTTTTTTTCAAATAATGGCATTTGTTTGAGTTTGATAAACACACCGCTAAACACAGCTATACAGCATAGATCAAAACGTAATAATAATAAGGCGGGGACGGCTACCGCATTACCGCATGATCTCGGGTCTGAGATCACCGCCATAACTGCAAAAAAACAAAAAAAAGGCACAAAGCTTTGTTTACAAGGGAAATAAATTCACAGATGTTACATCGCAGCCATGAAAACATAGGCTATGGATTCATGCCGAATGAGAGAGGGAGGCTGAGCCCAATTTAAGATTTGCCAGCTTTTTAATTCTGTTTTGCTGGTTACCCAATATTCCGATTTCCGTGAATTTTAACAATAGGCCTAACGTTAGTCCATTTTATTCCACTGGACATCTCGTTTCTTTTCCCAAATCTTCACTCGCAAAAACCACTCATTTTCGCAGGGAATTATAAAAGTTTCTTCCTTTCGTTTGCTTTAGTCTATTATACCCATTCAAATCTTTTACTGTGGTAAAGTAGAAAAACACTGTAGGACGAAATTTTAGTAAATTTTTAGAAATTCAACAGTTTGTGATTGTTATTAGACTTGAGGCGCGTCAAGTTTATTTGAAAACCAGCGATGTTGCTTTCGTTTTCTCTAGCAGTGCATAGCCTAATCAAATATATTTAGCCTAAATGTCTTGACCCTGTGGATGATAAAATTCGCTCTTCAGACGTTTTACAACAAGTGTTGCTTTGCAACATCAGGAGAAAACATGAAGAGGAAGATATTCGAGAAGCTGTCTATCCAGATCGTGTCCCACATTCATCTCAAAGCGCAGAGCGGCACATGACGCATCTTTGCGGGGAAATCTTTTTTTTTAAACAAATATACATTTTCTTATATTCTTAAGATTACCATTATTTACTTATAATCATTTAAATGTTTTACAGGCTGTAGTGTGTTGTTTCACTGACAGAAAATAAACATTCATGCTTATGAAATGGATGTTTGAGCGTTTATTATTTCAAATTGTAGGCTAGACTACAGTATTTAAAATAGCATATATGCATATTTATACTCTCAATTTAATCTACAGAGCCAAGTTTTTAGTTTAACTAGAAGAGGATTAGTGTGTGTCGCACTCACAACAAGACTCGCAACAGGGGGCGTGGCATCTCGATGGTGGCGCATCATCGTGATGGATGGGGTCTGTTTGGGGGTTTAAAGCGGTTTACCGCTGAACTGGAATTTCTTGCTTTTCATCCGCGGTAAGAAAAAATCCATACCGTCCGAGCCCTAAATAATAATTAATAATTTTTGAACATTGACTCTCAGTCTTTATTCACACTTTTATCATGGTTTCTCAATAGAATTCATAAGTATAGAATAAAATAGCATATTTCTAATAGCGGCTCATTGGAACGCAGTGTTACAACGCACCCCACCTGCACAACTGGAATTTAAACCACGGCTCGTATCTTCTGCTAGTTAGATCAGCATTAAAGAACGATCTCAACTGTTAAATAACAGATATAAGATTAAAATAATATCAGATTTGTCTCATTTAAAATAAACACACAAAAGCAGAGATGAAAAATTAACTTAAGTAAGAAATGTACTTTTGTTATGGTTAAATAAATGTTCAGTAATATCTTCCAAAGACTTTTGAATTTTGGCACCATTTTTTCCTCTATATACTGTTGATATGACAACTAGTAAATACATACAATTTCTTCATACTGACATGTGTGGAAAGTTTTAAACCATGTGTGTTACAACTAACCCCATGCTCCCCTATATCAGTGTGAACCATCACACCTGACCTCTTTAGTGAACTAATTAGAGGACTTTGAATTTGCCATTACACCTTTAAATAAACATATAAAATATCAAGTTAAAAATATATTTGTTTTCTTGGCATTTTCAAATAAATGTTGGCTGTGTTATATTAAAAGGACTATATCTTATTTTATTTTTTTAAGTGTTTAAAATAGCCAGGGGACTTTTGTCCCTGAAACTGTGACCAATTGAGATTTTAACCAATAAAAGTTACGGACTGCAGATTTAACTTACTGATACATTTAATTTAAATTAGGTATTTCCTTTAATACTTAAAAAATATAAATTAATTAAATATTACAACATTAAGTCAGAAATTTTCAAATTGCAATAACGAATTGGTTGTTATAAAAATAATAATATTATATATCATTATCATCGCTTGCATTTTAGTCTATATTGAAAGTGAAAAATATTAAGTTCTTTATTTAACTGATTTATTTGCTTAAATTATTATTATTTAATGAGTCTGCGCACTGCATGGCCCCAATCAAATTAATCTGGAGATGCTACTGTACTGTACCTTCAGGTTTATTTGGAGAATTCATCCTGAAAAACATACCAGTACACATAGATAAAGCCCAGTTGTTAGAGTGAGTGAGTTAGAGGGCCAGTGCCACTGACGGAGCAAGAGAGAACGAGATGTCTCTTATCGGATCAAACAAAGAGCCAATAAGCTTAATGAATTCCAGGTGAGCTGTGAGCTAGCTGTTCTCTAAAGGAAGCTGATTGGAATCAGCCTGTCATTCAGAATTATCACTTCATTTGGAGCTCATGCACAGGTAGTGAAAAAAACTCACCCCGCACTGCCCTAAAACGTCAACGAGTGAGATGAGGAAGCCAGGACTTTTTAAAATTGTTTTGTGCTAGGTGTCCGCAAATAGTCTCTAGAAGCACGCAACCTTATGAAACAGTATCTGCCAATGTAATTCAGGCTCTACAGTTTATGAGGAAATATTGCTTCTCTAGACATTTCTGCCTCTCAAAAGGAGTATGAAATTTGCACTCTCTGGCGCTTTGGGCTCGCACACACCATAAGCGTAGCAAATGTTTTCTAGCAAATCAAACAGGAACAAAAACAATAAATGTAACCTAATTACGTTTATAAATATATCCCCACAAGTCCATTCCTATGAAACTCGGGGAGATGGCGGAAATCATTTCAAAGCAAAAGTGAACACACAGTAAAACCTGAGCCGATTTACAGTACAGGAACTGTCTCAGTCTGGGACAGCATTCCCAAAACAAGGTTCAATATGATTGGCTGGATTTATGCAATTTCTGGGAGTCAGGGTGCTTTATCAGTCCACTAAGAAACAGTCATGTTTCAAATGTTCCAGGTTGCTATAGGGAGCAATTCTAAAGAACTAGTGAAACAATGATTCAGTACACTCCAAGTAGTATTATTTAACACTTATTAAGCTACAGAGGGTCATTTCCACTACCTTACAAAGTAAAGGTAAACAAATAAAGCAGTCCTTATAGTATGTATTGGCAGCGAACAATTATAGCTCATTGAAATATTTTAAACTAATTAAATTGCATAAAATAAAATAATATAATTATAATTAAAGTAATATAATTGTATCCATTTTGTACGCAAATAATCTCATGCACACATGCAAAAAAATTTATAGAACACCTTATACTACATAGATGCTACCAAAGGGACAGCAGGTCAAATTGAGAATATAAAGGATGTGTATAATCTCCAATACTTGACAACATGTAAACATCATGTATGCTCACTCAAGGGACAGCAGGTTAAATTGAGAATATAAAGGATGTGTATCATCTCCAATACTTGACAACATGTAAACATCATGTATGCTCACTCAAGGGGCAACAGGTTAAATTGAGAATATAAAGGATGTGTATCATCTCTAATATTTGACTAAATGTAAACATCATGTTAATTAAGTGCCACTTACCATTTTCTTTTAGAACCAGCAACCAAAACCTTACAACCATTTACTGGCTTCCACTAGATTCAAGATTCAAGATTCAAGAGTTTTATTTGTCACATACACAGTTATATACAGAATATACAACTGGCAGTGAAATGTAAACAGGTCCGCTCTAAAGACAGTGCAAATAACAGTTACAAGAAAACACAAGGAGGAAATTAAAATAGAAATAGAATAAAAATAGAATAAAAAAAGTACTAAACATATGTAGAGTTATAAATAATCAAGTAGGAGATAAAAAATATATATATAAAGTATAATGTGCAAACAATAGGTATAATGTAATGTGCAAACAGAAGTATAATGTGCAAACAGGTTTATAACAGGCTGTTACACAGTAACAATAGAACATAAAGTGCAGTGCAATGACAGTATGTGGATGTTAATGTTAAACTGGATGTTTATGTGTGTGCGGGGTGAAGTGAAGTCACGTGACTGAGTTCAGGAGTCTGATGGCCTGGGGAAAGAAACTCCTCCTGAGTCTTTCAGTTTTGCCATCAGGCTCGAAAGCGTTACCAGATGGCAGTGGGGTGAAATGGGATTTTGCAGGGTGGTTAATGTCTTTGATGATATTAGCAGCTCTACCTCTGCAGCGTTTGGTGTAAATGTCCTGCAGAGGCGGGAGAGCTGACCCTGAGATGCGCTCGGATAAGCGCACAACTCTTTGCAGGGCTTTGCAGTCATGACTGGTGCTGTTCCCGTACCACGCTGTGATGCACTGAGTCAGGACACTTTCTATCGCCCCTCGATAGAAAGTTTTCAGGATAGCTGGTGAGACCCTGAATTTCCTCAGCTGGCGCAGGTGGTACAGTCTTTGCCTGGCTTTTTTCACCTGAGCCTGGATGTGTGCAGTCCAGGTCAGGTCCTCGGAGATGTTCACACCCAGGTACTTGAAGCTGTTCACTCTCTCTACCGGTGTCCCGCTGATCATGAGAGGGGAGTATGACCGTTGCTGTCTCTTCCTGAAGTCCACAATCAGTTCTTTGGTCTTGCTAACATTCAGAGAGAGACAGTTGTCCTGGCACCATGATGTCAGTTGCTCCACCTCGTCCAAGTATGCCGTCTCATTGTTGTTGGAAATGAGACCCAGGACAACAGTATCATCAGCAAACTTGATGATAGTGGTGGAGCTGTGTGTGGACAAACAGTCATGGGTGTAGAGAGAGTAGAGCAGGGGACTCAGCACACAGCCCTGTGGAGCTCCCACACTCAGGGTGATGGAGGTGGAGGTGAACTGGCCTACTCTCACCGCCTGGGGTCTGCCAGTGAGGAAATCTTCAATCCAGAGGCAGAGAGAAGAATTCAGGCCGAGATCCAGGAGTTTGTGTGTTAGCTTAATGGGAACTATGGTGTTAAAGGCTGAGCTATAGTCAATAAATAGCAGCCTGACATAGTTCCCACTTTTGCTGTCGATGTGAGTAAGGCAGGAGTGAAGGACGTGAGAGATGGCATCTTCAGTCGATCTATTGGGACGATAGGCAAACTGAAGAGGGTCCAAAGTGTCAGGAATGGAGGAGCAAATGTTGTTTTTGATGAGTCTCTCAAAGACCTTCATGACTATAGATGTGAGAGCCACTGGACGATAGTCATTTAGGCAAGAGGGTTTACTGTTCTTAGGTACAGGGATGATGGTGGATTTTTGAAGGAGGTGGGGACAACAGATGTAGCAAGGGACTCATTAAATATGGATGTAAAGAGCCCAGCGAGCTGATCAGCACAGGACCGTAGAACACGACCTGAAATACCATCTGGCCCAGGAGCTTTCCTGACATCCACACGTTTGAGTGCCCTCCGAACCTCGTCCTCCGAGACAGAGATCACGTGACTGTTGCTGCTCTGAGGACTCTCTCTGACGCGTCACTGGGCGGAGTCGCGCTGCCGCGATTACAATCAAAGCGAGCGTAGAAAGAGTTTAACTCGTTCACAAGCAACGGATCAGCTCTCACCTCTGCAGAGGATTTAGTTCCAAAAGCACAGATGGTCCTAAGTCCCTGCCACATCCGCCGAGAGTCGTTGAGTTGGAAATGAGATTCCACTCGGTCTTTATAACGGAGCTTTGCGGCTTTGACGGCGCGCCGGAGGGCGTAACATGATGCTTTGTACTCCCTCATATCCCCTGTTAGGAGACCGGCATTATAGGCTGCAGTGCGTGTGTTTACTGCAGCGCGGATTGAACTGTCCACCCACGGTTTCTGATTAGGAAGGACGTTACAGTTATTGTTTGTGTGGCTTGCTCTGTCAGTGTGTTGATAAAGCAGAGCGCCACATCCGTGAACTCGCTGACGTCATCAGAACTCGCGCGAAACATGTCCCAGTCGACGTCATCAAGAGCTGCCTGTAGCGCGAACTCTGAATGGGATGACCAGCGTTTAACATCCCTCCTCACCGGGGTTCTTGAACGAGCCTCTGTTTATATTCCGGTGTGAGGAAAATGGCGGCATGGTCCGATTTGCCAAAAGCTGGCTGTGAGCGAGCTTTGTAGGCGTTCTTAAAGCGGAGTAGCAATGATCCAGTGTGTTTGCTCCTCGTGTGGGGCAGGAGACATGCTGGTGAAAGTTTGGCAATACTTTCTTTAAGTTTGCTTTGTTAAAATCACCCGCGACGATGAAAGCAGCGTCGGGGTGTTTGTTTATAAAGCCGCTGGTCACATCATGGAGGCCAGATAATGCCAGCCCGTGTCTGCCTGTGGTGGAATATAAACGGCAGTGGCGATGACCGAGGAAAACTCCCTCGGCAGATAGAATGGACGGCAAATTATTGTTAAATGTTCCAAGTGAGGCGAGCAGGATCGCGAAAGAATGGAGATGTTCCTAGGATCGCACCATTTCTTGTTGATCATGAAACACACTCCACCGCCTTTGGATTTACCGGTATCGGCTGTTCTGTCCATCCGAAAAACAGAGAAGTTCTCGGACGGCGTCACGGCTGTATCCGGGACCGCGGAAGTGAGCCATGTTTCTGACAAACAATAGATGTTACAGTCTCTCATGTCCCGTTGAAAACTTATCCTGGCTCTAAGATCGTCCATCTTATTCTCCAAGGATTGGACATTTGCGAGCAGAATGCTCGGGAGAGGAGGACTGAATGCTCTTTTTCTCAGTCTGTTGCGGATCCCAGCGCGTTTCCCGCGGTGTTTTTTGAATCTTCGCCGACGACTCGAGTGGCCATTGTTCAACTCGGCATCCCGGCGAATCTCAGATGGAAGATTGGAGAAAGTGTCCTGAAACAGGTCAGTGTAGCGGTAACCAATTTCCAGAAGTGTTTCGCTGTCGTAACAGATCAAAGCAGATGATCCGTTGGAAAAAATAGAGAATAAAAGAGAGTAGAATAATAAATAAAAGCAAAGTCTTAGCGGAGCGACCTGAACGGCGTCCGAACACGGCGGCGCCAAGTGGTAAAATCCTTCACTGAAATGCACCAGTGCTCAGATGCAAAAAGACTTATGAAATGGCCTTTGTATCAGCAAGTAAAAGGGAAGTGAGATTCAAGATTCAAGATTCAAGATTCAAGATTCAAGATTCACTATACACTCAAACACAGAACATATTTTACACAGTGCAACACCTTGAAGTCACACATCACTTAATAAGTGTGGTACATTCTTGCAAAATGATTTGTAAAAGCCCTCACCTCTGGGTGCTTCAAAGGCAAGCAAGCTAGAGCAAAGCAGCACTCTGAGAGAGTGACAACTGGAGAAAGAAGACTGACTGATGGAGGTGTGTGTGTGTGTGTGTTGAGTTAAGAACAGCAACAGCTCAGACAGGTTCATTTCATGCTTCCTGCCCCCTTCTTCTTTGGCTGTTGTGCCAAACTGTCCTTCAAGTGTAAAACACACACAACTGAACTGCACAGAAGACACACACTTAAGTTGAGCTGAGCCTTGGTGCGCCTAGGTGTGTGTGTGTGTGTGTGTGTGTGTGTGTGTGTGTGTGTGTGTGTGTGTGTGTGTGTGTGTGTGTGTGTGTGAGAGAAAGAGACCATGTGTATTACTCTTTCTGGCCTGAATAGACTTCAGTTTATGGAGGCTTTTTTTAAATAATAATCTCATTATGGACACATTTCACCTCAGGACCTTCTCATGGATATGGGAATCCAGCCAGAACCAACGCGCACACTCTTATTTGGATCCACTGATATCTGAAGCGAAATAAATAAATATTCTTTGAGAATAAAACAAATATATAAATACTACTCATGTTATAGAACTTGCCAGGTTTATTAGATAAGCTTGATTATTAGATTTATTTTCTATTTACACAAGCCTGCCGTTTAAATACTCTCTTTCTACCCGAGTTTCACTTTAGATTTATAAAATGACCAGCTCCAGTCTTGGCTTCTGATGGGTCAATACAGTGCTCTAATCGCTATATCATGAATATAGCTGATAAAGCCTGAATGAAGACCCAGATAAGCAATTAATGAATAGTGAAGTCTTTATTTTCTTAGTCTAAATGTGATCAACTTCCCATCTTCTCAAATCTCATTCACATCATCACATTCAAAGCACTGATGATACATGTATGAATCAATTATGTCTGTGTGCAGTGTTGTCTCCGATAGTGTTGATGTGTTGGGGGATTTGGCTATTAACATGTAACATTTTAATTATATTCTGCTGAAATGACTCGAAAAAAGATTTGTTAATTTTGATGAACGAGATTCAAAGATCCAAGTCAGTAAAATGATCCGAACTTCCCATTACTAATGTGTAACAGGAACAGTATTTTGGATCCTTGCGTGCGTCAGGTCTTAAAGGCACAGGAGCCGAATAAACGTGCCACTCTCTGTGTTGTTAATGCTATTCAAACTACAAAAAGACAAACGATCACTTACTGCTCTTGGCTGATTAATTTGCATAACTTTAATGGATTAATCTATATTTAATTATTTACAATGAAGATAATCTAATGTTTTTGTTTTTTTATTTGATTACTTTTTTTTTTTAATTCAGTTTCTTACATGAATACTGTTAGACCTACTTAAAAAATAAAGTAGTCTATTTCATTTGTATCTTTATTCTATTGTATTTATTTGTGCTATTGTTAGTATAGTTCTTATTGTATTGCTGTCTTTGTATATCCAATTTACCATTTGAAATCAAGTTGCCTGGTGCTGTGTGTAAGCTATTACAAAAAAAGTGTCCCATTAAAAAAAATACATTGAGTTAGCAAATATTTGTGAGATAATTGTAAAAGTATTTTTTCAACGTCAAATATGAAAAAAAGCTTAAAAGCTTATATCATATAAAGTGATCTCTTCAGAAGAAATTTTTTATTTTTTCAATAGGTGGACAAAAAAAGAAATAATATTAAAAATATCTATTTGACAGTATATGCAGCGTTCTTTTCCCCATGGTATCGAAAATGGTATAGAATATCGATACTTTTCTAGGTATCGTATCGAAGTTAGAAATTCCAGTATCATGACAACACTATCGGAGACAACACTGCACACAGACATCATTGATTCATACATGTATCATCAGTGCTGTGAATGTGATGAGGTGAATGAGATTTGAGAAGATAGGAAGTCATTACACTTTGAAAACCACTGGCCTTTAAAGATCTCTTTAAGCACTCTTCCTGCATGGTGTGTGTCCTCGGGTTGATGGGTCACGGGTGCTGTAAAAGCCAATAGTCTCTGTAAGTCTGTGATGTACTACTTGCTTTCAAGGGGAAACCCTGAGCACTCTGAAAGCAGACGATCTGATTGGATGAGGAAATTGGCCGCAATAATAACCAGGGCTCTCATTAATATCAGTGCAGCGTCCGCAGGGATCTCTTATTCATCTCTCTCTCTCTCTTTCTTCCTCAGTCTGGCTCCTACCTTTGTGAATAGCTGAATACATAGAGAATAGAAAAACACTGCATAAGTAAACACTTGGTATTCTGTTTGGTTACAGGCATCTATAGTGCCTCTGGTATATGGGGTCTTAGCCTGAATATCTCACACCACATAAAGGATGAATGCATAGTCTCACAATGACATTTCTTGTGCTATTGTGCAGCCTTTTTTCTTACAATCTAAAATTAATAATGTTGTCTCTTTTTTTGCCATGAAGAACAGTTGATCTTTTAAAGATAGAAAACAGACATTTAGTTACATGTCAGGCAGAAAGTCCACAAGTGAGACTCATAAAGTTAAACTTATGATGTCCTAGGAAATCCCAGCTATTGCTGTATAAAAACATTTGACTGATGAAACTTGAAGACAAAAAACACACGATTGCACCTGTGGTTTATCTGTGTTCTTTAAGTCATCTTGGGTATTTTCATCATATGAATAATGTATATTTATAATTCATTGCTAATCGCCAGCTTGTATCACAGTATAGAATTTTATTAAATAATATATTTTCTGTCTGATTCTGTGATATGAAGTTACATTGAATCAAAAAGGCAATTATTTCAAACACTGACGTTATATAGTGAGTTAGAAGAAAAAATGGTATTATGGTGCGTTCAAGTCTTCCTGGGAAGTTCGTATTTATGAGTTGCGAAGTCGTGTTTATGACGTAATGTGTTAAACTGTTTCAGAACAAATTCATCTGATATGTCAGATAACTTTGATAGAAAGGTATGTACTGGATTACAATCAACCAATCAGCTGTTAAATTTAAGTACACAATTAGATAATACCAATTCAGGTCAACCAATGACCAAGCAATGCTTCCTTTTGTTCAGTCTGTAGTGTCAAAGGTTGCATTAGCAGTTAAAGAAAAAACACTTGAGCAAAACATGGTGAGATATGTATGTATATATATATATATTAGTGATGGGAATCGACTTTTTTAATCACATTTTTTCCTGTAATTAATCACAAGTTTTAATATTTGAATATTGTATTACTTTAAGTTACTCTCCAAATTAATGTAGAAACAATTTAAAGAAAGCAAATATTTTAAATATGTGTTGTAATGGCATCTTTTTTATGGATGAAGGCCAGTATAACTGATACTAATGTCTCTATGAAACATTAATGATATTACATTACAGTATAAATTGAAGCTAACAATTTCAACATTTATTAGGCTTAAAATAAACAACTTTTAATATAAGTGAACTTAAAACAATCTTTACATAAAATTATAATAAATGTCATATTAACTGTGGCCTTCACTGTTGGACATATACAGAAATGTAATAGTTATTAAACACCTTTCTTAACTGCATTAATAATAAATGAATTATAGATTAATCATCATTAAAACTACACTTTTCTCTGTTCTCTTTGTTCTTTGATGAACATTAATGGCAGACATCATTAGTGCTGCTGTGACTTTAAGATCGTTGGCTGCCGAACATCACGCGGATCTGATGGGTTGTCACGTGCATCTCATTTTCTCACAAGTTCATTTAAGATGTTATTTAACTCATTTAAGACTCATATTATGAGAATACTCTACAAAACATTTTGGCAACATTCTCTGTGTTGTTGTTATTGTTTGTTCAAGAGCCAAAGAAAACTTGATGTGTTATAAATGATATTACATTATAAATGCCTCGACTGTCACTTTTGTCTGTCAGTTTGACTCCAAATGCTTGAACAGTAGTGTATAGATGTATTGGATATTCATTTACCCTATTTTTACATTTAGATTACATTTTTTTTTTTTTTTTAACTTTTTTTATTTAATAATTAATGTAAATGCAACTTGCATTTAGCACAGATTTTAAAGGTGTGTTTGTGCTGTTACTTGACAAGATTAAGTAAATCAGGACAAAATAACACACCATTTTAAAAATGAACAAGCATGCACACACTCACACACACTGCTCGCTGGTCCCCATAATGTAGGTGATCTCAGGTTTATATTACTTTGTGGGGACCCCACAATGTAATATAAACAGGTACACACACACACACACACACACACACACACACACGCACTATACACACACTATTCACAAGGTTTAAAAGCTATAATAGAAAATAGGCCTGTAAAACACTTCTGCAGATAAGGATCAGGGCGGAGATTCAAGGTGAAGACTGATTATTAACTGCTACTACATCAGTTGCACAACTCAATTAAACATCTGTCAGACTGCAGCGTCTGCAAATCTACAGCTCTTTTTTCCGGGAGAATGACGCTGTAAAATGTTTTTAGGCAGGATAATTTCATATTTTGTACTTCAATAAAGAAGCATAGGTACAAGAGCATTCACGGTTAGAATTATTTCAGCAGTCAGAGAATGTCACAAAATCAAAGATGTTCTGGTGGTAATCTCATTTAACAATGAACGGCCAATCATATATTCTCAAAAAATGCAACTCCACACAATGAAATTTCCACACATGAATATATAAAATGTATAAATATGGTGCCATATCGATATGCTCTGATCTCAAGGTTAAAGGAACGTTCTTGGTTCAATATAAGTTAAGCTCTATATCGACAGCGTCTGTGGCATCTGTGGCGATTAGCACTGGGACTCAACTCGCCTCTCAGTTTAAGAAAAAAATTAATATTGTATAATATTACATAAACGTGTATAGGGGAAAGCCACTGCCCTATAGGAAATGCTAAAATACACACTGTTATGGAAGTAAAGCCATTATTCTGTGAGTTAATGAGTAATGCTCTTCTTACAAGCTCCACTCATATTCAAATGCATCACTTCAAAACTCAAAATGCACATTTTTTATCACAGTTCTAATCATAGCCATAATCAACAGCATATATACAACAGATGTTGTTAATAGAGCTTGTATTGAACCCAGGTCATAAACAGCACCATATCAGCATTTCCTGTCAGGGGGGAAAATGGGAACTCAGCCTTTTCTCTGGCAGTTTCATTTGAATCTAATCAAGCACCAAGTACTACTGTTAACATTACTGCCAGAATGCTAAACTGCAACAGGCAAAGGCACAAAAATAAAAAATAAACATTCCATTTGTTATAAACAAGCTATGTACTTTTAATGTTGTAAAAAAATAAATAAAGCACAGAAAATGGTCCCCTCAAATGTATGGGGGTCCAGGTCCCACTGGCCCCAAAATCTGGTAGAATAATAAACACAGACATGGTCCATAGAAAGAAAACAGTTTGGTATCGTAAAAAAAAAAAAAACTACGTAACACTTTATAATAACTGCATGCTATACATCATTAATTAAGCATTAGCAAAAAGTAAATTCATCATTTATAAAGCATTAATTAAGATTAACAAGCATTTTATAAATACCGATGTAAATGCTTTATCTTTGATTTACAAGCATATCTATAATGCATTTAATAATTGTATTTGTATACTTTATTAATGATTTATTTATATTTTCTAAATTAAAGGTATAGGTAAGAATTATCTAAAACCCTTTTGTCCAAATTTGTTTAAACTTTCTTTATATGTCAATACATAATTAAAATGTAAGTACTCTGAAAAAGAGAGTATTAAAATCAAGTGACTCTAGACTGCAATAATCTGCAATAAACACCGCTCATTATTTTCGTTCGGGACGAAACATGTGATTGGCTTGTGCGACTGCTTCGCCCTCGACTACGGCCTTGTCCTCGAGCCGACGATACGGTACTTGTCTCTGGAGTGTACAGTCCTCATCAGAGTATGCTTTCATCATGGAAACTCTTACATGCAAAACACTGTATACCTATGTTATGAATCTTACACGAAATTCATCTTCATCACAGTATAACTGATGTTATTGGAAAAACATGTATCAATGCTACCCGTTTTTAGCTTTGCCTTATAAATATAACTAGCTCGTTACCGAATCAAACAAAAATATATTTTAAACTTTAACAGTATCGGTATTCTAGCTTGATAGTGAGTACTAAAATACATATTATTTGTTTATATTCATACTGATAAAGTTAGATTTTTTATTACATGTAATTCTGACATGATGTCACTACATGCACTCCGCTCCTTCTTCTCCGCTCGTCTCAGGTTAATAATGCGTTTTCCAGCCGAGCGGTCGGCGGAGCGCGTTCATGTGTTTTGGGGGCGTGGCTTTGGAAAGAGCCCAGAAGAGAGAAGGTGGAGTGAATGGAAATAATGAGCTGTCTTTAAAACAGTCGTGAGAGGTCTACAGACACTCAATTTTTATACTTTCTTTTTCAGAGTACTTACATTTTAATTATGTATTGATATATAAAGAAAGTTTAAACAAATTTGGAACAAAAGTTTTTTAACCAATTCTTACCTACCCAACCTTTAAGTACATTATTTACGAAACAGTTATTTAGGAGTTGTTAGAAAGTGTAAGAAAATTATTAATAAGATATTTAAATGTGCATTTATCTTATTAACTACTAAATGTTTAATCATTTCCTGAATTAATCATGAATTACAGTAGGAATACATGGTTATAAAGCATTTATTAACACATAAATGAGTAACTATTACTTTATGTCTAAATAATAAGATTTGTAAATGTACATTTAAATAGTTTAATAATCATTTACTTACTTACACTTTCTAAATGCAACTCCTAAATAAATATGGTTAGTAAATAATGTAATACTTAATATAGAAATTATAAATTGATTATTAACAAAGTATGAAAATACAATTATTAAACACATTATAGATGTGCTTATAAATCAATAATAAAGCATTTATATAGCTGTATTTATAAACTGCTCATTAATGTCTAATAATGCTTTATAAATGATGAATTCACTATTTACTAATGCTTAACTAATGATTCAAAGCATGCGGTTAGTATAAAGTGTTACTAAAAACGAATGTATAAGTTTGCATTCAAGAATTTTGCACTTTATTTACAGAACAAAATCTTAAATAGTCTATGTATTTGTTTTTGGCATTTGAACATGTTTCTGCAATTGTATTTGGTTGAACAAGGCACATTTGATTCACATTTTCCCACTTTCATTTGAACAAACATATTGAAAGCATTCTTAATGATGGTAGAGAGTAACTTAACTGTCTGCTTGCAGAAAGAAATCTAACTTTCCATTTCACTGCTTACAACCACCACTTAAAAATCATTGACACTCTAATTGTGCACTTCTAGTCAACCATATTGAATAGACAACTTCCCCATTTATGTGAATCCTCCATTTAAAATGTATCTCAGGTATAAAGTATCCTAAATAATTTCCTTTCACTTAACCACAAAACACTGCTTGCCATGGGTGCGCCGTAAAGCGTCCCTAAACACCTTTAACTTGCAAGACCAATAATCTATAGCACAATCTTTGAGATTGTACAGTGCAAGCAGCCACAAAGGCATTTATGGATTCAATTAAATCCCAAATTGATTTTGTAAGTGGCCAAGCAATTAGGAGTGGATTTCAACCTCGAATGGAGCATGGAGAACCGGTGGCTTTGATCTTGGGGAGAACTGAGCCAAAAGCCAAGCGCACACTACAAGACTGAAGCTCCTAAGCCTTTCATAATGTATGTATGTGAATAATCTTTGACAAAAAGTCGAAGACTGCAGCCAACTCCTGACTTTGCCTTGGACTGCGCTCCTCTGCTACAATTTGAATTTAAATGAAAGAATGAAAAAAAGATTGAAAGAACAATTGATAGATAGAATAAATGATAGATAGAATGAACGATAGATAGAAAAATAGAACAAACGATAAACAGAACGATCAATAGATGAAACAAACGATAGAACGAATGATAGACAGAACGATAGAACGAACAAAGATAGAGTGATCAATAGATGGAATCATAGATAGAACGATCAATAGAATGACTGATAGATAGAACAAATGATAGATAGAACAAATTAACGACAGTTAGAATGAACGATAGATAGCTAGAACGAGCGATATAACAATAGATAGATAGATAGAACAAACAAAAGATAGATAGATAGAACGACAGAGCGAACGATACAACGAACGACAGATAGATAGAATGAATGAATTCTAGATAGATAGAACTTGCAATAGAACGAAGGATAGAATGAACGATGGATAGAACAATAGAATAATCTATAGATAGAATGAACGATAGAACGACTGATAGATAGAACAAACTATATAGCAAACGATAGAACAAATGATAGAACGAATGATAGAACAAATGATATATAGAACGATCAATAGAATGATTGATAGATAGAACGAAAGATAGAACAAGATAGAACGATTGATAGATAGATAGAAGAAACAAATGAGCAATAAATAGAACGAGCAATAGATAGATAGAACGATAAATAGAATGATTGATAGATAGAACGATAGAACAAGATAGAACAATTGATAGATAGATAGATAGATAGATAGATGGATAGATAGATAGATAGATAGATAGATAGATAGATAGATAGATAGATAGATAGATAGATAGATAGATAGATAGATAGATAGATAGATAGATAGATAGATAGATAGATAGATAGATAGATAGATAGATAGATAGATAGAAGAAACAAATGAGTAATAAATAGAACGAGCAATAGATAGATAGAACGATCAATAGAATGATTGATAGATAGAACGATAGAACAAGCAATAGATAGATAGAACAAGCGATAGAGCGAGTGAAGAGCGAAAGAAAGAAAGAAAGAAAGAACGAACGAACGATAAATAACCACCGACATCTCAAATACCATCTTGTTCATATTTTTCAGCTCATTTTCCTTGAAATCATTGCAAAAGTGACAGCTAGCCCTTCCTCCTGCTTCACAGCAACAGTCCGTCGCCTGCAGCCTCGAGACGGCCAAAGTCGAGTGCCGCCGCTAGAATAAAGTCACCATGCAGCGCAGTCAATTCAGAATGCGTTGCCCATTCGCTATCTTTCAAACACACTTAATTCACACACTCTAATCCAGAGGACACGGCTGCCTTCTCCAAACAGACCAATAACAGTTCGGAGTCACGTCCTTAGCGGCAGTCAATCAGATCAATACCGCACGGCTCCATGCGGAGCGCTCATTCTTCTCATTCTCACGTAATGACCTAACACCCGCTCCTCGACAGAGAGGCGGAGGGGGAAAATGAGAGGTTCCTCCTCTCCACGCTCCCGGTGGAGGAAATTAGGCAAGTAAGCAATAGGATTTCAAAGGCTATTGTTGTCGACATGGGCTCTGTTTCAACAGAGACTGAAACTAAATAAACGGCTTATTACTCAGCATTAAGGAACCTTGGAAAAGAAGCATAGTGAGAACATGCGCAACCAACAGGCGCACATTTGTAAACTGACAAAGCAGCACAAGAACTGGGGTTCGATGAATATGAGTATCAGCACTCATGGAAGATGTTTACACCGTAGAATGAACTATTGCACTTGTAACATGGAGTCGATAGTAAGTCATAAGATGCAGGAACAGCAACAGAGGGCCTTTTTCAGTTGGTAAATGAGTCGCACAGGTACTTCAAAGGAACATTCATCTTTATAAGGGTAACAATAAATAAAATACAAATAATTTAACATAAAACCACACAATTCTAGAAACGGAACACAATCAGTCAAGGTTTGTCTCAAGTGACACAACATGTTATTTTGCACCATCACAGTTAGCAAAACAACATTCATCTAAAATCCTTTTTTTTTAAATACTTTTTTTCCCCCTCCGATATATTTGAGATGCTTATCTATAATAAACTGATAGGGATGGGAATTGTTAGGAATTTGTTGATTTTGGTTCATATTCCTCTTATCGATTCCAGTTCTCTTAATTTTTTTTAGTACATTTCAAGAGTAAATATTTGGAAAAATCATCATTTGAATAAGTACATTTAAACCAATTCAAGCAAAAAGTTAGTTTACATTAAATTACAGACTTTTTAGAGGTGGCATTAACAATATATTATATAACAACTAAATGACTAAAATACTCAAACTAATTTTATTCAGTATTATAAAACGGTTAGTTACAGTCATTGATTTTGATCGTGAATATATCGTGAATAAAACACGGCTATAACCGCTTCACCCAACTTACTGTGTATCACTGCAAAACACACTTAGCAACCACTCTTACCAACTTAAACATATGTTTGTTCTCATTGATATTGTTCATTGAAGCTTACTGTATTATGTAGAGTATTGTGTGAGAAAGAGATAGAGTGAAAAGTGCATTTAGATTATATTTTACTTCAGGTTAGTCCTATGTTCATAATAAAAATTTTGATTGATTGTCCGGTGTGATATCTTGTCCTTTTAACAGTTAAGGCGTTTTCCCGTGCCCTGACACTGACAGCGCTAGTCAAAGCATTTATCAGTTGTACCTTGCTCCGTGTTCACAACAAGTTTCAGTCCGTTCAATATTAAAGTCTTCGCTACTGAGTGACTCACTCATAAAGACTAATGGCATAATAATGTAACTTCTAAAATACTACTGACAAAACATTTTGGCCATCTTTGACTACACTGACTTAGGTCTCACATTAAAGAGATTCACCCAAATCTAAAAATGTTCCTATGATTTACTCACTCTCAGACTATCCTAGGTATATGACTATCTTCTTTCAGACCAATTCAATCAGAGTTGTAATAAAAATGGTCTTGGCTCTTCCAAGTATTATAATGGCAGTCCAAAAAATGTAAGCCTAAAACAGTGCATCCATCCATTATAAAAACCATGTGGATAACTTTTATAATAGGTGGATGCACTTTTTTGGGCTGCCATTTTTAACATAACTCTGATTCTATTCGTCTGAAAGTAGAATGTCATATACACATTGGACGGCTTGAGGGTGAGTAAACGGATTTTTGGGTGAACTATCCCTTTAAGTTGACTCAGAGTAAACTGTACTGATTCAATAAAAATAATTGAATCCTTAGAGCCTATTGGCTCAGACTGTACTGATTTAGAGCCACTTGTACTTTTCTGAACTTGTACAACTGGTACTTTTAAGTTCATGATTCCCAAACCTATTAATAAAGAGAAAGGACTGCAATGTAGATAGATAAAAAGTAACACAGCATACACTGCACAGAACCCGAATGCATAACAGAGAAACACCTGCCAATTAGCATATTCTCATGAACTAGCTAAACAATTCTGATAATGAGAATGTGCCACCATCATTAAGTGCAGTGAGCAATATTGACACAGCATCAATCAGATCTCTCATTAAACTATAGATGGTGTTCTCTAGAGCTCTCTAACTTTTGGACCAATATCACATCACTTTGAAGAATGGTGGTTTAAACCAATCTTAAAGTAAGTGCAGTCAGACATGTTGATTAGTATGGAAGTCGCGTTCATGCAGACTGAGCGGAGAAACGAAATCTGACCTTGCAGGCACACTGCTTTAATCAGACAATAATTAGCAGATGAGCTCTGACGATATTCCCCCCTCGTCCTGTTGTGGGTGCTGCTCTGGCATATTGTGGGGATGAAACGAAAGCAGAAAGATATGCACACACAAACACAGTGATGATATATGAGCAAGGATATAAGTGGGACTAACAAATGTTGAAGATTTATTTAACAGTCCAATAGAAATGCACTAGAAGGCTGGTGGAGCGAAACATCTCTTAATGTAATTAAAATCAAATACAAATAAACAAACAAACAAACAAACAGAAACTGACTGAGTGCACTGTGGCAGCCATTTATAGACATAAACAAGAGCTGCAATAATAAATCAATTAAAAAAACAATAATAAAACCAATTAAAAGTTAAACAAGTAAATATATACTGTATCACAGATTTTTACAGATTAACTGTATATATATATATATATATATATATATATATATATATATATATATATATATATATATATATATATATATATATATATATATATATATATATATATATATATATATATATATATATATATATTAGTGCTGGGGAAAAATTAATCGTGACCAAAATAAAAGTTTGTGTCTACATAATCTATGTGTGTACACTACTGTGTATAATTATTATGTATATGCAAACACACACACACACATACATACATTATATATATATATATATTAAAAAATTTATATTTTTTATAAAAAATATATATTTATATACAAGATAAATTATAAACACAGTATATACATGCAAATATTTCTTAAATATATACATGCGTGTGCATTTATATATACATAATAATTATACACAGTAGTACACACACATAGATTATGAAAACACAAACTTTTATTTTGCGATTAATCACAAATGTTTAATACATTTGTGTGTGTGCACAGATCAAGCATAACATTATGACCTAATATTGTGTTGGTCACCGTCGAGGCATGGACTCCATTAAACCCCTGAAGGTGTGCTGTGGTATCTGGCACCAAGATGTTAGCAGCAGATCCTTTAAGTCCAGTAAATTGTGAGGTGGGGCCTCCAAGGAATTGGACTAGTTTGTTCAGCACATCTCACAGATACACGATTGGATTGAGATCTGGGGAGTTTGTAGGACAAGTCAACACCTCAAACTAGTTGCCAATGCTTAGGTGGGTGATACGTGTCAAAGTAACATCCACGTGGATGGGAGGACCCAAGGTTCCCATCAGAACATTGTTGCCTAATATAGCTAATCTGTGAAAATCTGGTATATATGTTTTTTAAATATAATAAGAAAGTAAGTTTAATGTTAGCTGGAATGATATACTGACCAAGCACAATCCAGAAATCAAAACTATACCTTTTATAAGGCATCAGGTTGTAGTATTATACTGTAAGCTTCATTTAAAAAGTAGTATGGTGATACTGGAGAGCATCCAGTGTATCTGCTTTCACCTGCCTCGTTGCAGCAACACACTATGACAGAGGGTCCTGATGGTGAACTGCTGTTGAGTTAGGATCTAGCAGCTGTGTATCTGTGTCCCATTGGAACAGACCAGGAGCTAATTACAGAGAATGATTAAGATTCGTCTCTCTCTCTCTCTCTCTCTGAGCCAATGATCCCATCAACCCCACTCCTCTCAAAATATCATGTCCAAAGTATAATCACCAAACTGACTTTTGACTTAATTGCTCACGTACAAGTCTCACTAACTCAAACAAACAAATACACACACTGGCAAATACAAACATAACTAGAACAATTGTAATGCATTATAATAATATAATGGGATCATGATTAAAACTGCAGTAAAAGTGCAAGAGGGATATTCTGATGACTTGCTGCTTCATGCAATAAACCATTAATAAAATTATACGAATGTACACATGAAGTGTTCTCCAAATAAAATAGGATTGCCCAAGCCAAAGTTGGTTTTTGAATGATTTTAGCATAAATCCTTATCATTTATCATGACTTTAATATATTTTTGGGGCGATGAAATTAATAAATTATGAAAATATACTTTATGAAAAAAAAGTATGAATACAGAGCCCAGAAACAGTTAAATACTGTTATAGCAATATAGTTATAAGAAGTTTTATTCAGAAAACAAGGCTTAATATATTGTAGTTTTGCTTCTCAAACTAATGTAAGAATGTTTAGATATTTGTAATTTTTTTTTTTTTTTTTTTGCAGTGTAACCAGTGTTCTGGTTGGTCAACTATTCAATTAGAGATACTATAAAGGTGTTCAGACCAAAGAATCCTCCAAAAACAAATGAAATCCCATAATCATGTCTGACTGTGATGTATACATTTCATTATTATGTCAAAAAAATAATTCAATGCAATTATTGCTGCTGCCCATGTTAATTCACTAGGATTTATGCTGATATTGTCCAAAAACAATTTCCAAACTTATGGAGGGCACTGTATATCGCAGTCTGTTTCAGCTCATACCCGATCATTAAGGTCACATTTTGAAATCTGACAAACTATACAAGCACCCAGCTTCAGATAGTCATAGGAAAATATGTAAATGAGTGAAGATGGTTTTCACACTGTTAATGTCAACAGCATAGCAGGGTCAGATTCACTTAGTATTTTATTTTCATAATTAAACACTTCACATTCTCAAAACACACACACACACATGCATACCGCTCTTACTGTAATGCTCATAAATGCTGGTGAGATTTCTAATAGCACCATGCGGCCGGAGGTGCATAGACACACTGACACACTAATGAACTCTGCTGCTGACCGATAAATCAACTTCTCACCCACAGCTGAACAACTGCACATGTCAGATTCATGGCCTCCAGGCACATGTAATGTTATAATGAGGTGAAGAATGCAGCAATAAGGCTAGAAAACACTCAACTGTCTGTTTTAAGAGACTTAAGAGAGCACTAATTTGTAGTAGCAGAGCAGTAAAAACAGCCAATGGTGCTTACATAACTATTACTGTTGCTCTTTATGGTTAGGTATGCTTTTTTATAAAGCATGCAAGGCAGCACTGAAATTATGATAATTCTTAAACATGGAGGTTAGGGTTTGTTCTTAATTCATAACACTATAAGATCAAACCTTTCAATTTTCTATGTTGTTTATATGTCTAGGTTCAGTTTTTAATATGCGTTTAGACAAATCATGCAAATTCAGTCACCATTGGGGAGTATTTTCTCCTTAAAACTGCGGCGAAAAAAAACGTGGTTTGAAATCGTTGGTGTTCTCTACGTCACATACTATGTTGTAACCAATCACGTCAACTAGCATACTTTATTATTTCTATGCTGTGAAGCAGGGGAGTCTCAAGTGAATCCAGGTTATCCTGGTATAGTTTTCTGTTGATAGGAAAAATCGGGTACATTTAGCAATAGAGATTGCTAATGTGTCGTCATCATGACGTATTCCCAGTGGTGAACGCAAAGCATTTTGGGAATCCGTGGCACAAATGGGCACCAGACTTCTTTGCATGGAGGGAAGAATGCAGTGTTCAAGATGCTGTCTACCTGCTATTCCAGGCCATGTAAACGGGCCAAACATACCCATAATTCTTTGCGTTCTGATGACCAGTTGGTCACATGTCTTAGGGATCTCTATATAGCGGGTGAACTATGTGTATTACGATGTTATGATAAACTAGGTAAACGTACCCATTAAGCAAACTACTTTCTTTTAGCTCAGATTATAAAAAGAAAAAAAAAAATCATCATCCTACTTGATGTCTTAACCAATTGATGTGTGTGTTACTATATACCTCATGTAATTTCAAGCTTATCAGACCATTGCACGCTGAGATATGGGTATTCATGTGTTCACACTGTCTGGCGGCCATTTTGAAAGCTGTCTGAAAACTTTCACCAAAAAAGGAGCCCCTTAGATGTCCATTTTCTAGATGTTTATGCCTTTATTTTCAATAATTATAACTTCTTACTGCTAAATTAAGTGATTTATGTTTAGACTTTTGCATATTATAACCTGGAAACTGGATGTGGGAAATAATTACAGTCATTAGTGCTATGCTACACTAATATATTACTTCACAGGCATTACTGGCTTGTACTTTTAAATCCATTATATTATACATCTGCAGTTTATTGATGTTCTGTGGTTTTACACTGCTGTAACTGCTGTAACCATGGTGTCACAATTTCAGTGTGACATCATTTAGAAAAAGTATAATATATATATGTTCAATAATAGCTGTTCATATTAAAAATAATTTGTTTTTATCCTATTGTTTACTATGTGTATTTTCTTGGTCAGTGTCGCTGTGGGTTTTGGTTATTTTGCTGTTGTCGTCTGTAAAGAGATTTGAAATGACTGAAATCATTTGGCGAAGTGATATAGAACTGTAATGCCAGTGGATTGTTTTTGATCAAAATTGACCCGATTAACATGAAAAATAACAAATGTCACCATGAAATCATGTAATGAAGTGTTCTGTGTGTCACAATCACCATATGACACATACAGTAGCGCTTTGAGAAAAATAAATCAAATACACGAAAACACATCACTGCCATAAGTTTTTGCCCAAACTTCAGAGGCCTGTTTAAATGATTAAAACTAGAGGCAAATCTTAACTTTAAGGTTACTTTTATTATGCAACCTATATACAGCATGTGCATATGTGTTTGGGACAGAGGGGAACGCGGACAGATGCATGCTGCCCATCATAAATCAAAGCACGAGACCGACAGTGGTCTGAGAGAACAACACCTGAAAAGATGACAGAATGGACGATACTCGACTGTGTTTGCAGTACACAAGCTGTGTGAGAGCACAATGGGCGCGTGCTGCTCCCGCTCTCCATACGCACTGCCTCCGCACTGAAACCGCCGTTAGAATGCTCGTCAGCCAATAAGATTCAAGCATTCAGCCCCATAGTATAAGCCTGTATAATTCACTCTTCCACTTCTTCTTCTGAATCAGTTTATGGCTGAATTAAATCAGAATTTCTCTTGCCATTGTACAGTGTTTAATAAATTAAATTGGAACTAGTGGATCTCTGAGCTGGTGTGAGTGAGTGAAGGTGGGGATAATTTTCATATTCATAGAACCACGTATACTAAATGAAGCAAGGGTGTTTAAGGCATGAATATTTCTTTTACAGAAAAAAAATATATATAAATGTAAAATTTTGGTGATACAAGATGAGTTTTAAAGGATAAAATGATTGACTATATAGGGGGACTTTAACATATAGCCTAAACTCCATTCAAATGATTTTGTACATAACTTCAGACTTATTACAGCTGAAAATGTCCTGCTAACTTTAGCAGAATGTCTTGGAATGTTTTATTCTTTTGAATGTGTTATTCAAAATCAAACGGACAGTAATGATTCACTGTAATATTTTGGTCTTCTTTCTTGCCTATTGATTTGTAGTTAGCATCTATTCATCTCACATTACAATTTTGACCCTAGCAACAACCCAGAACACCCTAGCGATTCTATCTGTATATACACTGTAAACATTTTTTTTTTTTTTTAAGTACAGTCAACTTGGATGTTGAAGTAATTTCTAATTAAGTTACATTAAACTCACTTAAAAAAAAAAGTTATTTAACGTAAAAAAGCTGAAAATTGCTTAACTTATTTTGATTTGTTAAAGCAATGTTAAAACATTTGTCATAACTTATTGATCATATAATCATATTACAGTGTACTACATTAACATTTGCAATATTCATAGAATTGTCTAGAAACCTAACAGTAATTCCATGTTGGTACTTATAGTTCAGTCAATTTATTTATCTCAGGAATAAATCAATAAAATAAAATAAATTGAGTGTTAAATCAATTCCTTTTCTTAAATATCTCTTTTTTACTTAGTTATAAAAGTGCCTGTTTTTCTTCCCATATCACATGCATGTTAGTTAAAGAGCCTGATCATTCAACCAGGTCTTCAAACGGTCTGCAACCAGTTTATTTAAAAAGTCAAAAACAAACACCCATCTTCTCTCACCTCTCAACGAACGTTGACAGAAAGAGCTAAAAAACACAATTAGCGCTGAAGAGCGACTAGCAGCTCTATTATGCAGAAATGCTAATCCATCTCCCAGCGAGGCGGCCGTGTTGGAACAATTAACGAGAAGAGGGTGTAATTCCTGTGTTTGATATTGAGATTTCGCAGAGGAGGGACTTTAATCAAGATCAATTGCTTCAAAGCAATCAGGCATTTGCCTTGTTTTGTCCGAACGTTTCACTCCATGGCTCTCTAGGGATTTTCTTAGGGAAAAAAATAATGAGTAATTGTTTGTTTCTTCTTCCCTTCCTAAAACACCAGCCAGTTCAAATGTACAGTAAAGATTTAAATGGAAGGTCTAAGCTGACATTTTACAACTCAGAAGGCTAAAAAAAAAAAAATGATGGCAAAATGTATTCAACCAATCCCATAGGAAAGAAAAAACACAAATAAGAGCTTTTTAATAACTGTTTCATAGATACCAGTAGATACTTTGCTAACCTCTTCTGCTTCTCAGAAATCTCCTGTGTCTCGAGAAATGTCAAAGAGCTGTTTAAATCAACTATTCGACAGGATATAACCAAAAGTCATGGATCTCATTACAAACTCAAACATTTCTCACCAAATTCTCCCAAGACCACACTGGTTTTATAGCTATCATTTCTAAGAAAATTTAGGAGACGACATTGAAATTACTTAAGGCTGGTACACACACCAAACAGAGGTGTCAAAAGCGATGAAAGCCGAAGCTGGTGGTGTCGGCTCACGACGGCTGCGTCTGGACCAAAAAACCCCCCGCAAAAACTACAGCCGACGGCCAACTAGCATGTGCATCCTGCAACCGCATGAGAGATAATAACTCTCAAGAACAGCAGATGACAGTAGGGTCATTCCATGTCAAATCAACCAAATCTCGGACATTTTTGATTTTGTTAATATTCATTCTGTACAAAGACAAACATAAATAGAGATGAAAGCCAAAATATGAAATGTCACAGTATATTAACTGAGTAATCCACTATTTTGTAGAGGGGGGTCAAAATGACAATATTCACCGGAGATTTGGAGCCAAATTAGAGGGGTGGCAGCATCATTATTTTATTTAGAGATTAGTAGGTCTACTAGTTAAATCAGTTGACAAAGATTGCTAAAGTCAACATGTCTTACTTATAGACCTACCCAATCTCTGTGTAAAAATAAAATAATGATGTTGCCATCTTTCTAAAGTAATTTTTACAACCCTCTAATTTGGCTCCAAATCCCAGGTGAAATTTGTAATTTTGACCCCCCCCTCTGCAAAATAGTGTATTACTCAATAAATTTACATCTGTGATGATTAATATGTTGGCTCTCATCACTATTTATGTAGGTCTTTGTACAGACAAAATGTTAACAAAATTAAAAAGTTGAGCCGGATACTTCTGGTTGAGTTGACACATTCCCAGTAGTCTGTATTCGTCATTCAAAAAAGGAATATCAATTATGAATGTGAAAATACAAATAAACAAAGCAGCGCTCGCTTACCATTTTGAATATGAATCATGTTGATCAGTTTGTCTTCACTTATATTAAATTGACTACATACAACCATGTCTTTATATAAATATTTGAATATTGGAATTCCTCAAAAAATGATGTATGTATAATGATGTACGAAAAGCGCCTTCTTTGTGTGCCCTCTTGTCTTCTTTGTTAACTTGCTTTGTCACTTTTATTTTTCTTCTTGTGCGTTGGTTTACAAAGCTGAACAGCCAATCAGAGTTCCCTATTGGCTGGACTAAAACCGATGGTGGTCAAACTAAACACACCACAAAAACCAGGACCAACGGCTTGTGTCCCGGCCTTAGACCTCCAGTGTACTGAGCTATGAAATGGCAACCTCAATGCAATAATTTTCTCTATGTTTGGTTAGTTGAAGAAACTATATATATATATATCCAGACATGTATTTAAGAGGGGGACAAAACATCTAAAATCTCAATAAGTGGAGCAATAAGTTAAAATGGTCAGTGGGTAACTGTTGAAATGATATACTAATGACAAATTCACAACATTCAGTTAAACAGGACTCAACCACAACATTAAAACCTCTGCAATGCATAAGTTCGGAGCGAAGCAAAACCCTTCCTTGGAGCAAAGAGGTCCAGACAAAGAGTTTGCACCTGTGCACTATTAACTACACCCTCCCTAAGGACCGTTTGAAGGGATGGGGCTTTTAACTCAGAAGTTTCTGTTCAGAAGAGTTATTAAACCATTCTGATTCCTATCAGCACTCGCATCTCAATTCATTTCTTCAGAAAATTAAAGAGTTATATCAATGTGAGGGGCACTATTGAGCCTATAACATGTTAAATTACTTGGTTAATTGCATATATATATATATATATATATATATATATATATATATATATATATATATATATATATATATATATATATATATATATATATATATATATATATATATATATATATATATATATATATATATATATATATATATAGTCTCTTAATCTCACCAAGGCTGTACAGTACAAACAATGATAATGTAAAATAATATTACAATTAAAATGAACTGTTTCTGTTGTAATATATTCTACAATGTAATTTATTCTACTAATGTCAAAGCTGAATTCTCAGCATCATTACTTCAGGCTTCAGTGTCACATGATCCTTCAGAAATCATTCTAAGCTGATTTGGTGCTAAATAAACATTTATTATTATTATTATTATTATTAATGTTAAACAGTTGTGCTGCTTAATATTTTTGTGGAAACATTGTGGATTTTCTTTCAGGATTGGTTGATGAATAGAAAGTTCAAAAGAACAGCATTTATTATAAATATAACTTTTTGTAATATGTATTAATTTCATAAATGTCTTGATGTCTCTTTGCTAATGTGAAAATTCACACAAATAAAGTCACACTTTAAATTGTATTAAAAGAGAAGTTAAATGTTTCAAATTAATTTCAAAATATTGCAGTTTTTTTTTTATTGCACTTCACTGCATTTTGAATCAAATAAATACACCGTTGGTGAGCATTAGAAACGTCTAGAGAGATTTTTTAAATACTTTAATTCAGAAAGGATGCATTAAATTGATCATGTTACCAAAGATTTCGATTTAAAATAAATGCAGATATTTCGAACTTTCTTTTCAAAGAAAATAAAAAATGATCACTGTTTCCACAAAAACATTAAGCAGCCAACTGTTTTTAAGATGGATAATAATAATAAATGTTTCTTGAGCAGCAAATCAGGGGTAATGATGCTGAAAATTCAGCTTTGACATCACAGAAATAAATTACAGTTTAAAAATTGTGTAATAATATTTAACAATATTTCAGTTTTTGATCAAATAAATGCAGCCTTGGTGAGCATTTCAGAAACAATTGTTTCTCTATTATTATATGTTTAATAAGTGCAATTGTTTTCTCAAAATAAAGATTGTACAGTTCACTTTTGGTACAAATTTGTTCCCAAAATATGGTTAAGTATGCACACAGACAGTTTCCCATTTCCCTCTCTGACTCACATTAACTCACACTTTCTATCTCTCTTTTTCTATTATGAAGGCTGGACTTTGGTAGAATTATTTAATTTAAATGCCATAGAGTCATGTTGAGATGGATGGAAGTAATACCACAGATAATGGCTTTGATAATGAAGCAAGCAGCTAATCCGAAAAGACCAAGAACTTGTGTGTTTGTGAAGAGAAAAACCAACCAGCAGCTCAATGAATGTGGGGAATGTTTATGTTTTTCATATGGAATGTCTCTCGGACTGCGGGGATTCTATGAATGGAAAGGTATCATGAAAAGACCACTCAATCCTGCTCCACAGAGGGAGGCAGACAGCGGTCACATCTCTCAGTCCTAATGTGCTTACAGAGCCATGCATTCATTAACGTCTAAAACAGCAGAAAGACCATTCTCAGCTTCAGAGGGGGAATAGAATCAATTTATTTCTATTCCATTTATTAGCATTAATTCACACAATTGAACGGGCAGGACAGAGCCATTTTCTCTTTGGCATAACCAGCCCCCAAAAGGAACAGAAGAGGGACAATAAAACAACATGTATTGTACTTACAGGTATATCAACTAACTATGAGAAACATAATAGCACAGTTCCAAAATCTAGACAACTCCCAACCCAAAGAGCATTTTAAAGGGATAATTACCCAATTATTGTGTGCATTGTGCTTAGTACAAATAGTATCACATTCTTTTATCATCATACACATCTACACATTTTTTATAATGAACTCTATTGAATGTGAATATGAAGTGCACTGCCTCATGAGTCTCGAGGCTCTTCTGTGATTGATAGCTTCCTGACCAATAACCATCACCCTCCTGTGGCCTCCATCAGTGAGAGTCAGAGGTTGTGAAGTAGGTCATGTTTGCTTGACGCGTCCAATGGCATTACCATGGCGATGGATGGCTTGTTAGAACGGGCTGTCAGGCTGGCGTGACGCAGTCCCGTTCCCCCACTAAATGCTGTCTTGCCCCATTTAATGCCCTTTCTCTCAGTTTAACGCTGCTGACATACAAAATCTCCCATGGCAACCAATTTAGATGCCTCGGAAGAATCCATTTATCAATTAATAATGTCTAATACTTGACGGAAGGATACTAAGTGTTTGAGTTCCTGCATGATGTGAACTGCTAATGAATGCAGAAAGTCTTTCAACGAGACACATTCCACAAAATGAATCAGAGATTTATCCTTCATATGATGTATAGTTCACTCATGATTTGCTCAAACTCATGCCAATTTTGTTCTTCTGTGGAACAAAGAAATGAATAAACTGTTAATACATAAATTCTGAATTAGCACAGCAACTGCTTTATTAGTATGCATTGCTAGACAGTGATCAATTATTCCAGCTCATCTACGAATATCTAATTCTTTCACTTCTAATGAAGGGCACAGAAGCAGTGTTAATGTTAACAATCTAAAATGAATACGGTTTTCCTGAAATAAACTGAAACTGAAATAAACTAAAACTGAAATAAACTATACACTGACTAGGCATAACATTATGGCCACTGACAGGTGGAGTAAATAATAGTAAATATCTCTTTATCATGGCACCTGTTAGTGGATAGGATATATTAGGCAGCAAGTGAAAAAAATTTCCTCAAAGTTGATGTGTTGGAAGCAGGAAAAACGGGCAAGCGTAAGAATTTGAGTGCGTTTGACAAGGGCCAAATTGTCATGGATAGATGACTGGGTCAGAGCATCTCCAAAACTGCAGCTCTTGTGGGGTGTTCCCGGTCTGCAGTGGTCAGTATCTATCAAAAGTGGTCCAAGGAAGGAACAGTGGTGAACCGGCGACAGGGTCAGGGGTGAACAAGGCTCATTGATGCACGTGGGGAGGCTGGCCCGTGTGGTCCGATCAAACAGACGAGCTACTGTAGCTCAAATTACTCAAGAAGTTAATGCTGGTTCTGATAGAAAAGTGTCAGAAAACACAGTGCATCACAGTTTGTTGTGTATGGGGCTGCATAGCCGGAGACCAGTCAGGGTGTCCATGCTGACCCCTGTCCACCACTGAGCATCAGAACTGGACCACATAGCAATGGAAGAAGGTGGCCTAGTCTAATGAATCAAGTTCTTTACATCACTTGGAAGACCAGGTGCGTGTGCGTTACTTACCTGGGGAACAAATGGCACCAGGATGCACTATGGGAAGAAAGCAAGCTGGCGGCGACAGTAAGATGCTTTGGGCAATGTCCTGCTGGGAAACCTTGGGTCCTGCCATCCGTGTGGATGTTACTGTGACACGTACCACCTACCTAAGCATTGTTGCAAGCACATGTACACTCTTTCATGGAAACTGTATTCCCTGGTAGATGTGGCCTCTTTCAGGAGGATAATGCGCCCTGCCACAAAGCAAAAATGGTTCAGAAATGGTTTGAGGAGCACGAGTTTGAGGTGTTGACTTGGCCTTTAAATTCCCCAGATCTCAATCTAATCGAGCATTTGTGGGATGTGCTGAACAAACAAGTCCGATCCATGGAGGCCCCACCTCGCAATTTACAGGACTTAAAGGATCTGCTGCTAACATCTTGGTGCAAGATACCACAGCACACCTTCAGGGGTCTAGTGTAGTCCATGCCTCGATGGGTCAGGGCTGTTTTGCCAGCAAAAGGGTGACCAACACAATATTAGGTCATGATGTTTTGCATGATCTGTGTAAATATGAGATAAAAAACATAGGGGAGAGCGGGGCACAACATAACGCGAGACTAGTTGTAACACACTTGTTTTAGATCCTTCCACACATGCTAGCATGACGAAACCTAGTAAATTTACTAGCTGCCATCTCAAATATAGAGGAAAAAAATTGCGCTAAAATTCAGAAATCTTTGGAAGATACCACTGAACATTTATTTAACCATAGCAAAAGTACATTTCTTAAGTTAATTTTTCATGACTGTTTATGTGTTTATTTAAAATTAGACAAATCTGTGATTTTTTTTTGCAAAATTGTTGCAAATTTTGCCATTTCCAGACGTTGTACTTTAACAAACTCCTCCTAGAGATATGTTGAGCTTGAGATTTAACCAGAACAACATGATATTTGGTCAGTCCAATCTAAAGGCCTTGGAAGGGTGCGCGCTCACGACCAGAGCGAGAGAGCAAATGCACACCCATAAACGCGCTCTGCTCAGAAAGGCCAGCTGCACTGCATTCACAGGACTTCACAAAATCAACAATGTCACCAAAGAAGTGTGTTTTTGATGGAGCGGTCCAAGCGATAAAGGTTCACAGTCATGCAATGGAAGCAGGGGGTGAGTAAAACTGCTTTAGATGTCTATGTTGTTGGCTATCGTCGCGTACACATCAGTAAACAACATGATTGTGTATGGTTAATTTATCAATGGAGCATGCGATGTATGGTGTGCGTCTAAATACATTTGTTTAGCTGACCACTATAGTAGGTGTTGAACTAAAATTATTATTTAATATTAAACATAGGCACTGTTCACACAAAGCACACTTCTTCATTAAAATGAGCTACTATTCCATTGTTTTTCTATGTAAACACTAGTCTGACGTCCAAAACCGTTCCGCTTGCTACTGCTAACATTTAGTCGCATACAATAGTCCATAAACCAAATAATGTCCTCATAAACCATGAGTTAAAACACAAATGTTGACAAGCCGCTAAGCAAACACAGTTACAGTACAGTAACGTTACATACCACATAGAGACGTCCTGCTGTAGTCGCTGCTGCTCCTGTTTAATTTCAGCCTCCGGATCAGATTCTGGTTCATATATGTATGGTTGAATCTGATTGATAGCCATGGTTTATTTAGGATAACATTTTCTTTTCCACATTTAAGGATGTCAGACGCTGAAAGCTGTTGTAATTCAGACACACAATGACCGATCTGCCCCACACTTCACATTTGATAAGTCCTGGCCTGAAGGCATTTACATGCCAATATTCAGTTAGTCATAGCGCCACCTGCTGGCAACAGGAAATGTAATGCTTTACACTGTAATGCACTTTCATAAATACATTTCAAATATGCCATCAAGTGCCAAACAAGCTACAAACACGTTAAATCATGCAACACTTGGCTAAGTGCTAATGTAAAACGCTATATCCAACACACTTCACTTCCGGCAAAGAAGGTCAATATACACGAGATCACTTCTGGCGTTGGCGTAAACTACGCCAGATCTTGTATACCGGAAGTGATGTCTTTACACGCATACGACGCCAGAGCATGTATATTGACCTTCTTTGCCATTGTATATGAGGTAAAAAATTATATAAATACGGCTCTATTTCTCACACAAACTGATCGTTTTGTGTCTTAAGATATCAATGTGTCGTCATGAGCCACAGGGCTCTTTGTGCATGTTGTCTAAGCATGTCTTTTTTTTGCTCTCATAGAAATGTTACCCATTCACATGCAGTATGACTGGCAGACTGCAACAGTTGAAGTTAAAAATCTTAATTTGTGTTCTACTGAAGAAACAAAGACACCTACATGTTGGATGCACCGGGGGTAAGCAGATGAACATTAAATTTTCATTTTTGGGTGAACTATCCCTTTAAAAAGAGATTATGTAGCTAAAAGGGGGGTGTTTTTAATTGGCTTCCGTATTAGTCATGTGTGAAAGATGCTCCACTAAATACCAACCAAGTTCAATAAAATGTAATAAACACCTGCAAGCACACAGGCACACACATACACACTCACACCAGTGCAATCCAAATGCACTAAAAACACTAAAGCACGTCTACTGTATGTTATGTCTCTCTCTCTCTGTGTGTGTGTGTGTGTGTGTGTGTGTGTGTGTGTGTGTGTGTGTGTGTGTGTGTGTGTGTGTGTGTGTGTGTGTGTGTGTGTGTGGACTGGTAATCCCTACGGTATGGGGACAAAATGTCCCCACAAAGATGGCAATATCCAAAATACTTGTCCTTGTGGGGACACTTGTGTGTGTGTGTGTGTGTGTGTGTGTCCTTGTTTATATTACATTGTGTGTCCCCATAAGGACAGTAAAACCTGAGATCACTTACATCACATACAGTCCCCACTTTTCAAAAGGCTTATACATCACACAGGATGAGGTTTTTTTTGAGACATTAAAAATGCAGAATGTTTCCTGTGATGGGTAGGTTTAGGGGCAGGGGCAGTGTAAGGGGATAGAATGTACAGTTTGTATGGTATAAAAATCATTACGTCTATGGAGAGACCCCACAAAGATAGTGAACCAGACGTGTGTGTGTGCGTGCATGCGTGCGTATACAAAAAATGCGAGAGCGAGAACATTGCCACATACCTGCTGCAGGACTCGAGGAGCATAAGTGCACAAAAAAGCCTGACATCAGCATAAGAAAAAGCGATCTGTGCCCGTGTGCAGCTTCAGACTACAGTACAGGTGAGGACCACAGTGTGATCACGTTCACTGAGTACGTTAATGGTGCTAATAGGATCACGCTTACCATCTGTTCCTTGTAGCATGATGCACACTATAAATAGCACTTCAGCTGCAGGAGACTGTGGGATAGCCCAGGTCCTTTCTTGCCTTAAACTGATCTCCTGTGCGCCAGGAAAGATCAGGGGTCAGGGGTTGCTGATGGGTGAGCTAAGTTAGACTAATTAAACAGAATCTACTCACAGTACGGATACAGACGTATAGCAGCTTAAAGCAGCACTAGGTAACTTTTCAACCTTCATAATATATTTTCAAGACTCTTGTGATGATACATCGACTTACAATAGGTTGAATGACACGTCTGCCATAGCCTGGACGGGTCTGTATCGTTTTTAATCGTACTTTTAAACTTCGGGTTTCGGGTAGTTACCCGAGAAAAAAAAAGAACTACAAAATTTGACTGCTTTACAGCATATACGTCACTTCCACCATCACCCCCACTTCCTAATAATCGGACGTGCGAGCCCAGCTATCCTTTGTTTGCCGAATGCTATAGTCATGGCCGAGGCAGCACAGAAAAAGAAGAAAGCAAAGGTTTTGTCTGAGGAATGCAAAAAGAGGAAACGAGAAAGTGATCAGCGTTTGCTTGTTGGCGTGAGCTGAAGGAGGAGGAGGGGAGCCCGACCGATGCTGACTTGGCTTTCATGCTTTTGGACTAGTAAGTATATTGCTTGCAAGTAAATACATAAGACGTACAAAATGATATTTTAGTATACCTAACGTGTCTGTGATATTTGTTTATTTGTCTTGCCTCAAGCTATAATGCAAATCGATTTTTCAGATTTGGAAATTCATCTATGGTAGCTTGATATTATAATATTGACCATTGGTTATTATCTACCACTCAAACATTGAATTGAAGTATCATATAGATTCAGTAAAATGGTAAACAATAGACCAGGCTAATATAATGACGCTGGCTTGTAAACGTAAGCATCGCGATCATTTGGCGTTTGAAAAAAACAAAAAAACATGAAATTATATTCATATGACATGCTGACACATATGCCACTGTAGCTGGGATGAAGACATTTCACACGCGACGCAAGCAGAACACCTGCATGTGAACTCCTCCTGCAGTGTTCAGGGCTATCATGGTTTTCATGTCAACAAATGCAAGTGCGCATCCCCTGATTAAGGATGACAGTTTACGACAGTAGTAGAGGACAATACTGTTTCTCAACTGTAAGGGGAGCCTGAGAGCAAACGTTATCTAGTGCTGCTTTAAAGTGATAGTTTACCCCAAAATTAAAATTAAAATATAAAATAAAATGTGTGGAAAATATGTGGGTATCAGCAGAGCTAAAGGGCTAGCATTGGCACAAACCCAACATTTTCCATAATAGAAAGTCATTGCTGGTTATTTCTCAAGATTTGCTCTGCGGTTCTGGGTAATTACTGGAGCTCAGATAGGTTAGGCTACCCTCCAATAGCTTTGACCTAGTGCCAGTAGCATTGCATTCAAATAGTAATTCAAATTATCAATAAAAATTGCTTCCCCATATGGGTTTCCAACCCAGCCATCTATCTTGTGTTCAATAGCTTAGAAATAGAGAAGAGAGTCACAATATGTCATGTTGTTTAACAGACGGTGATGTGCAAAACTCAATCAGAGTGCATTGAATGCATCAAGCTAAATAATTCACAGCCAAAAGAAGCTCCTTCACCACAATGTCCCATCATACTCTCTCAAACACACAAATTTTGTGTCTTATAAGCACACAGAGACTGTCTTTCCTCTCAAAAATCACATCAGAAACTCACTGTCACACTGTGATCAACAAAGCTGTCAAGCAACTTCCAGAGTCCACTATACAGCAGAAATTCAGGGAGACTCTCCAATGTGAGCAGGTCCAAAAGCAACTGTTGCTACACCCATCAACGGTGAAATCAGTTATAAATATTACTTTCCTGAAATACATTATTTGTATTATTTGCATTATTTGATCAAAATGTGTTATATGTGCAAAATGTGTGCGCATGTATAGTATTGTGTTCTTATGAATATAATATTTTCACCATTATACTGTATATTTTACATGAAATCCAAATGATCCAACAATGAAAAAAAGGGTTACACTTTATTTTAAGAGGTCCTTGTTAAAGTGTAATTATACATGTAACATACAGTAAGTAACAAGGATCCTGTAAAATAAAGTGTTACCAAAAATAAAAACAGTATATAAATAAATAAAATATATAAAAATAATATACACTATATTGCCAAAAGTATAGGGACAGGGACACCCCTCCAAATCATTGAATTCAGGTGTTCCAATCACTTCCATGGCCAAAGGTGCATCAAATCAAGCACCTAGCCATGCAGACGCTTCTACAAACATTTATGAAATGTGGGTCGCTCTCAGGAGCTCAGTGAATTCAAGCGTAGTAGGTTGCCTCCTGTGCACCTGTGTGAAGACAAAGCATTTTTCTTTTTTTACATTTAAATATTTCATTTCTTTCTTGAATGCTACTGTTAAATAGACTTGCTGTAGCTGAAAATAAAGCACTGTTTTTGTCATATTGTTTGTAATTTACATTTTTGCTTATTTTTTAAAAGCAAAGATAAAATTAAATTAAATATCTATATTGTAAATTATTTAAAAAATCCAAGCCTTACATCACCAAGTGCAATGCAAAGTGTTGGATGCAGTGTTGTAAAGCACACTGCCACTGGACTGTAGAGTAGTGGACACGTGTTCTCTGGAGTTCCGGCTTCGTGGACCTTTCCCAAACCCAGAGTACTCCCCCATACCCTCGGTTGGAAATAGGAGCCAACCGAGAGTGAGAGTCGGTGTGGTGGAGGGATGCAGAAAACTGTTAAAGTAGGTGAGTTTGGCTGTGTATATATGCCTCCTCTCGAGCTAATTAGATAGGTGATTTAAACATGCTCTGCCTCAACTTTGTTTATAAAGCATCATTTGTCGGTTGAATTCTGCAATCTTTTGTGAGATTAAATCAATTCTATGATTAAATCATTGACAGGGACTCCTGCCCCTTTAGCCAATCACTGTGTGCATAGTTAGTAAGAATGATGACATCATCCATAGCAACGAGGTCAACCCCGCCCTTTCTCTTAGTTTAAGACTTCTCTCTCTATTCATTGGTCTCAGCAGCTTTGTGAATAGGTTTTAAGAGGAAACTATTATCAAAGAACTGCTATTTAGGAGAACTCTTGTGGTAAGATAAAATGTTTTGTGAATACACCCCCAGGAGTTTTACAATTTTTCTCAATTGCATTTCTCAGATCACAACTGAAATTCTCAAAACTACTTTTTCATCATCTAGTCACTTTCAAGAAACAAAATGCTTTGGTATATTCATGCAATTAATTATGTATAATTGTCTGCTGTTTCCTACATTATCAATTGCTTACGTCATGTCGGTCAAAATATATTATACTGGTTCCCTGTATTATACTGGTTACCCCTCAAAACAACTAGGCATTATTTCCTTTCATAAGTCATTAAATGCTAAACTAGTTGTCATAAACGAGCATATTTCTATATATTTCTATTAAGACCTTTTTTTAATTGATTAATTGCAAAGGTGAATTCAGATTTTCGCAAATGCAAATCATGTAAGGGGATCAACCAGTGATCAACAAGTTCTCTAAAATAGCTCAGAGGTGCATCTCCTGAAGCTTCATTTGGCAAACATTTATAGACAGAGCACAACACAGTGTAACAAATTCTGACAATGAAAGAACAACAAGGACACAGACAGGGTCAACAGCCGGAGAGAAGAAGTAAGGATGCATGGTGGAAGCGTAGGGAGCGAGGCAAAACAGTGGAAGAGGTAGAAGAGGCAATGATTGTAGACATGTTTCTGATGAAATATAACACAAAGTATTGCGTTTACATGAGGTAAAGTTTAATCACAAAATTGTCAAAATCCCATTATAATTGCATTATGAGGGAGTATGTAGTCATTGTCATCAAAATCATAGCCATATTTGAAATATGAAAATACTGACAGAGTACACTGTCAACAATGACACATATACTTGTCATTCTGATGGCACTGATATGTTCATTGACATACTTTTGAGAGATGAACTAAAGATTTTGAGCAAGTTACAAGCTTTTGCATGTAATCCATTGTTTGCAAATCTTAAGGATGATTCAATAAATGTACCAAAGTGACTGAGAAAAACTGTAAAGTAAAAATAAATAAATAAATAAAACAATAAAGAATAATAGATATTTAAACCTATATTTTCAACAGCCATCAGTTAAAGGGTCCTGCACACTGTACGATTTTTCAAAATCCTTCGCGAATGTTGCTTGTCAGACTGTACGAACATGACTGTACGGACATGTAAGCCATGTCACACTGTAAGATCTAAGTTGTCATAAATGTCAGACTGTACGACAGTTGAGGCGCGCTAAAACAGACGCACGCAAGAAAATCGTCCAGAGTTTTATATCATCAACGAATGATGCGTTCGGTGACAGTGAGCTGCATTACACGCTGGATTTAAATGGTAGCTACAAAGAAATCTCTAGCGCTCATTTTGGTCATGGTTTGTCTTGAAAAACGAAGATAATTTGACAGTCGTCGTAGGAGAAGTCACACTGCAGGATTGTGCGCCAAATCTTCTGACACTGCCAGAATTTAGTCTGAGGTCAAATTTGATCACAGCGGTCATTAATCGGCTGCCGGTGAACATGTCAAACTAACAATCAATAACTTTAGATTTTAGCCTAGGATCAGATTAATCTTTTCGGATTTGAAAATTTGTCTCAGACGGCCAAATCGTGGCCAGAATCACAGTGTGTACCCGGATTTAATCCCCTTTCTTCCCCAGTCTGATGCTCAGTTTGAACTACAGCAGATCATCTTGACCATGTCTGTTGCTGGCATGTGATTGGCTGATTAGATATTTGCATTAACGAGCAGTTAAAAAGGCATAACTAATAAAGTGTCTGGTGAGATATAAGAGAGAATAATTTAATTTTAACTAAAATGTTACATATACCCCATTTAAGGGAAAACAGTTGCTCTCTGACCTCTTTATTGTCGCAGAATGCACAATGAAAACGAGCAATCAGCCATTAGATAACTGTCCCTGGGCTATTAAATCGCATAGCTGACATGTTATTTGACCTTTAGCGCTATATAGAGATAAAAGGAAAGAAAGGAAGTTACTGAGTAATTGTAAGTAAAAAAAAAAAAAAAGCCTTATTAAAGCCTCCAAGACTGATGGAGAAAGACAGAAAGAGAGGCGTACAGAGAATATGATACATAAAATGAGTGACTGGACACCAGACGGAGCGAGAAATGGCAAAAGAAAAGAGAGAAAAGTAAAGATGGAAATAATGGGGTGAGTAGAGAGCGGCCTTTTATCATTTTTTAATACTTCAGTCTGTTTGTGTGAAAGGGAAGTCAGAGATGACGGCATGACAGAACACACACAGGATCACTATAACTGTCTAGGACATTGTCAAATGCACAAATATACACACTTGCACAAATATTTGTCATTCGTTGCTGTATGCCGTCTGTGATGTGAAGGTACGGAGGAAATGAAAGTTTCTTCTCTATACTTCCCAATACAGAGAGCTGTCAAACCAAGACACTAACATGAGACACGCTGACAAGGCCTGCATTCAATATGCAGGCGACTAAGAAAGACATATAAATGTAGAGTACATATTTAACAGAGGGCACAATGGTGATGTGTGGTTTGTTTTTGTTAGCTTCTTTCAATGATGCTGGAACTGTAATTTAGGGATGTGCCATATCATACCATCCACGATAACAACGGTATACATTTTTACATGTTAAAAAAGTGTCATATCGCTATATCTATGATATAGCGACGCAATGACGTATGGTGCATTTACGTTGCGCGCACAACACTCCGATGACGATTTAGTACCTAAAAAGGGAGTGGTCAGACCTCTTGACAACTGACAAAACATTGATAAGCTGTTATTGATGTTTGCAGCGCAATATTTGACCGGAAGGGCGATGCAAACCCCATTGTTGCTGAGAAATATAATGTAGTGATCCAGTAGCTTAGCTATTTTATTGCTAAAAGTCGGGGGCGGCGATGATGACAGGTTTCTGTGCTCCTGAATGCGGAGCGCAATCTCCGATCTCTGTATACGAGCGACGCGTGTGTGCGTGTACGTGTGCGTGCCCATTAATATACAGTCCCTAACAAAAGTTGTGTCGCTTATCTATTTTGTAGAAACACCTGCTATTAACCTGATTTTTAATTCATCAATTGGTGTTAGAAATAGCTCATATGAAAAGCTAAAACCCTCCCAAATGACGTTTAATGCACTGAAATAAATTGGTTTCACTGAAAAAAGATTTATCATTTAATCAAGACAGAAAGGTCAAATTTTGGTGAGACAAAAGTTGTGTCGCCTATACAGAAATTGAACAAATTTACTACAAATACAAAAATATGTCAGCAAATTCAGTAGTGGTGCTGTGAGATCCAAATTTAATATCTTGTATGACTTCCATGAGCTTGAAGGACTGCATCCATGCGGTTTGGCAAGGACTCATACAATTTATTGATGAAGTCATCAGGAATAGCAAAGAAAACAGTCTTGCATGCCTCCCAGAGTTCATCAATATTCTTTGGTTTCGTCTTCCATGCTTCCTCTTTCATCCTACCCCACATATGCTCAATGATGTTCATGTCTGGTGACTGGGCTGGCCAATACTGGAGCATCTTGATCTTCTTCGCCTTGAGGAACTTTGATGTGGAAATGGAAGAATGCGATGGAGCACCATCCTGCTGCAGAATTTGGCCTCTTTTATGGTTGGGAATATAAGAGGTAGCTAAGATGTCTTTTAGACTATTGAAGTTGCCTTCCACCCTGCAGATCTCTCGCACACCCCCATACTGGATGTAACCCCAGACCATGAATCTTCCCCCACCAAACTTCACTGTTTTCTGGGTGAATCTCGGATCCATGCGGGCTCCAGTAGGTCTCCTGCAATATTTGCGGCGACTGTGGTGTAATTCAACAGAAGATTCATCAGAAAAAATCCACCTTCTGCCACTTTTCCAGCGTCCATCCTTTTAGCAGGCTGTGGGCTTTGGCAAATGCCACACGGTTTTTCAATTGTCTTTTGTTTAGTGCTGGCTTCTGGGCACTGATTCGACCATGGAGGCCATTTCGAGACAGAATCCGACAAACTGTTCTGGTTGACCCAGGGACTTCAGGTGACCAGGTCTCGTGGAGCTCTGCTTGGATTTTCAAGCCAACAAACGGTGCTCTCGAGTAGTTGTCTTGCAGGATCTGCCTTACCTGGGTTTGTCATAAACATCTCCAGTCTCTTCAAATCTTTTTTTTATCCTCTGTACTTGACGCTGAGACACATTGAAGGTGTATGCCACATCAGCAGTGGATCTGGTCTTCAGCCTCTTGATAATTAAAACTTTAGTCTCAGGGTGAATCTTAGGCATGTTTGCAGAGGTCTAGTTGCAGTTGATGTGAAGGTCTAGTGTACTGGGGTTCTTTTTATACACACCTGAGATCTAATTGATCCATTATTAGTCACAGGTGAAGCTCATATGACAAGGCGACAACACTTATGTCTTTGCAAAAAATGACTCAATAAGCTTTACCAAGCTGTGAATATTAGAATATTATTTGACAGTTTCATTTTGCACTGAAACATTATTAAAAAAGCTGTTGGGATTAAAATGAGCCATTTCTTGTAAAAAAATATTGTATAGAAATATATTTCAGCGGCACTTCAGTTCAATTTGTACACAAGCGACAAGACTTTTGTCAGGGACTGTAGAACAGTGATTCAACTGACTTGGAACTACCTGTGCATTAAACGGTTTTATTGCACACCTTTCAGACAATCAGAATCGAATATTCAGACAGACCATGTCATAAATTACTTGAGTTATTGTGTTAAAGGAACATGCTGACTTTTTGGGACTTAAGCTCATTAACCGCATCCCCCAGAGTTAGATAAGTCCATACATACCATTCTCATCTCCGTGCATGCCATAACTCTGTCTGACGCACCCACCGCTAGCCTAGCTTAGCACAAACGGCTCCATCTTAGGAAAACGGCTCCATCTAGCCTACAGCTCAATGTGTACTAAGACTGACGGAAAATGAAAAGTTGTGTTTGTCTAGACCTATATGGCTAGGAACTATACTCTCATTCTGGCATAATAATCAAAAAGTAACGTTGCTGCCGTACCATGGGTGCAGCAGGCGCAATGATATTATGCAGCGCCTAAAAGTTTGTATGCTACTTATTATTCGTTTATAATTAGCTAAAGCTGGTAGTATTTCTTTGTTAAAGGTGCACTATGTGACTTTTCCGTCCGCTAGAGGGCGCCTCTTCAAAACAAAGGCGTAGCTTGATGACGTTAAGTTTGAGCGCAGAATCTTGGGACATGTGGTCTTCACCTCACAGCCGGTGGAAAAGAATCGGGATAGGACTCGGGCAGAAATCATGTTCATGGATGCGATTATTAACTTTACTGTAGTATGAAGCAGAGCAGGGGCGAGTGCTGTGGAGCTGAGTAAGGCCGCTGGAGAGATTGTTCAACAAACACATTGCTCGCGAGTAGCGGGACTTTTATTATGACGGGACACAGTTGCCGGCGCAATCTCCGCTTTTCCGGTCATGAGTATGAGGTAACGCAGCTCTGTTTATTATATTAGATACATTTGAGTGTGTTTACAATGATGTTATGACGTTACTCTGTGCATTCGCTCGGCGGCTGCTGTGACACTTGTTCACACTCCAGTGAGAGTAAAGCTTTTCTGCAAAATAAAACCAGAAACGAGGTTAACGCAGGTATGACACAATTGACAGGCGACTCCCTCACACGCTATGCTCACACGTCCCGGTTCATTGGTAAAAATAGCGATTTTCTCACAATTTACAAATAGTTGGAAACATTTGGGATATTGTAAAAACTCAACTGAACAAAATATATAACACTGGCCTGGTGGTTTTTGGATATTTGGCTGAAAAAATCCTACATAGTGTACCTTTAATTGAAAGAAAGCCTCAAATATAGCTCGACTAAATTACCCAACTCAGTCATGTCATCAGTATGCAATGAACATGACACTGATTGAATGCGTATTTATTCACGAAATTTCTTGATTATTCATTTTATTTAGATTTTTTTGAGAATAATCCCCCGAAATAAAGTCGCGAACGCCACATATGTGGGCATCATAAAGTAATTACACTTAGGGCATCAAGACGGCCAGCGGTGGGACTGAACTTGCATTATAATGATTTTAATCTTGAGATGGTTTTAATTTTTTATTATTGCTTGGCCCTAATCCTCTTCCATAATAAAAGCATATAGAAATCATTAAAAATATATATATATATTTTAGGAAAAACATTTAATTATGTACAATGTAAATATAATCAATATTTAATTTATAATAACAATATTATATTATATTAATAAATATTTATATAAAGCAGCCTTTATATTATTCAAGTGAATCCATCAGTGATAATCATATTTGGAGGTCCTTGGCATCAAAAATGTTGAAAACCCCTGCTCAAAAGGACACAACCCCCTTGGCCTTAAATGTACTGAGCAACTGTTAATTTCAAGAGAAGAGAGATGCAATTGTGTTCTATTCACAAAGAAAAGCTCAATCTCTTTTGATGTCAAGACCAAGCATCATTAAAACCACTGATTCAGACCACCAGCACACACAAAAAAAACAGTTTAAATAGCCCTTAAATCTAGTAAACTGGTGTGCGACAGCACATCCTTTCAAAGGCTTCTTAATACTAATATACTATGTTGTGTTATTTCACAAAGAACTTCAGTCTAAACTGACACCATTAGGAGAGAACCTTAGTTTACTGTTAGCAGCAAAATAGAGCTTCGAACAGACTGCTCAACACATTAAGGTGTAAAAGACAGGCCTGAAGGGCAACAATTCTGTCGGCACCATCCTGATTATATCGTTTTCAGCAGAACCAAGTCCAACACTCAGAAAATAACATTACAGAGGCGTTTGGATGTCCTCACTTGTTTCTTTGAAATGAAGAGACAACAAAATAATGCACTGAGGGAGGAGGAGGAGGAGGACAAGAGTGAGATGATGGAAGAGTTCAGTAGATTGTGGGATTGTAAAGCTTTCTGAAATAATCAGATCCTCTATGGAGTCATTATTGGCTTAGGGTGCATCATTTCTGAAGGTAGGAGCAATTTTCTTCTGGTTTTTGTCTGCCCTTTCTCAATGTAACACCTGTGTCTGATATTCAGTTTTTTCTTAAATTCCCTGCTGGAATAGTCAAGTCAATTCGCTTTTTTAACAATGCAGATTGTTTCAAAGCAGCTTCACAGTGTTAAACAGAAAAAATAATGCAACAGAATATATTTCGATTATCATACAGTAACAATGTGGGCTTTAGATCAGTAATTTGGTCTGTATGGTTCATTTAGTTTAATAATTAGATTTATTTTGAAATATATTTGAAAAATAGTTTTTCCCCAACTGAGCAAGCCAAGCCAGAGGCGACAGTGGCAAGGAAACCAAAACCCCATCAGGAGACCTAATGGAGAAAAATAAACCTTGGGAGAAACCAGGCTCAGTCGGGGTGCCAGTTCTCCTCTGCCCAATTAACAGAGGAGATCTGACACCCTCATTACTGGAATAAAAACATTAAACAGCATTGTCTGCATAGCAATGAGTTTGCAAGAAAAATAGTTTATTGATATTTTTAAAATATTAAATATACATTTAAATATTACATACTGTATATCACTTCTTTTAATGTGAGAAAATATACCTATTGATTTATCATATTTGTGAAATTCTTTACAAAAAAACTTACATTTAAGTATAGTAAAGTATATATTTTAAAAAATATATTTTTACAGCTTTAATCTAATATTTTACACATAAATAATCACACGGATGCTAGAAAATTGGTTAGTAACTTTCAGCCCATTCAAATAGATAGAAAATTACTTAAAGTAGCTCCTCAAAAAATGTTAGCCATGTTGGTAACTTAAATCAGATCAATCTACAAGATTAATATAACAACAACAACAACAACAACAACAACAAAATCGTTCATCTTAACGTGAGTATGTTCAGTCTGACCAGTGTGTCAAGCTTCCAATAATAATTCATACAACGACTGATTACTTTTTATAATGACTTACTCTTAAAAGTGTCTGTGATTCCTAGATTCCAACCAAGGTCAACAATACCTGGAGAGAATTATCTGTATCTTGGATAATAATAATAATTCATTACATTTATATAGCGTTTTTCAAGGCACTCAATACTCATTTACATATAAAAGGGGGGAATCTCCTCAACCACCACTAATGTGCAGTGCAACATCCACCTGGATGATGCGATGGCAGCCATATTGCGCCGGAACGCCCACCACACACCAGCTGATTGGTGGAGAGGAGATGGAGAGATGAAGCCAATCGGTATATGGGGATGATTAGGAGGCTATGATGGACAGAGGCCAATGGGAAAATTTGGCCAGGATTCCGGGGTTACACCCCAACCATTTTTCCTGAGGACATCCTGGGATTTTTAATGACCACAGAGAGTCAGGACTTCGGTTTAACGTCTCATCCGAAAGACGGTGCTTATTGACAGTATAGTGTCCCCATCAGGACCACAGGTTGAGCGCCCCCTGCTGGCCTCACTAACACCTCTACCAGCTGCTACCTGGTTTTCCCACTTGGTCTCCCATTCAGGTACTAACCAGGCTCAACCCTGCTTCGCTTCAGTGGGAAACCAGTCTTGGGCTACAGGTACGGACCTCCCGAAAGTATTTCATTTTAAATTATGCTTTTTTTAAGCCATATGATGTAGTTAAAACATCCACCAGCAGCCAAAACTAACCAGCCACATTCTTTTTTATTTTATTTTATTTTATTTAAAGAAACAGGGACAGCGTAAAATAAACATTAACCAGATGCATGGTACCGGGTTTTAGTTCAAGAGCTAATTTTCACCCGTAGTCCCTGGGCAGGCTGATGTTAAGCTACAATATATAAACATACATGAGTAATAAGATTTACACTTGCCAAAAAAAAAAAATTGTACAAAAGTTAATGTTCATTCTGACCTCTTGAACACTGTCAAACAGCCAATCTCTTACTGTTAAACCACATACCAGCTTTACATTTAAAGACAAGCATCAGCTTTGGTTAACTACTAGCCTGATATTGTCATACTCAGATTCTAGTCAGAATATGAGTCTGATACTTCTCCATTGGGCTGTGATTATGGGGCGTGCTTCAACCGAACCAGGAAAGAAAATGCCTCTGCACTCAATTGGATAGACCTACAATCAACCAGAGCAACAGAGTAAATGACATATGTTGACTTGAGCAACACAGTTGTCAACAGTACTCAACTGCACGGAAGCTGGAAGAAGTAGAAGAAGATGAGTGTAAATGATCTTTGCCGGTGTTGTAAAAATAATTTCAGGATACACAGAGTACTTACTAACACGATCATCATTTTTAAGAGAAATAGTGAAGGTGAATGCATATACGAACAAGTTCTCAGTTTAGGATTAGAACAAATTCAACCCAAGCGCTCTTTGGTGACATGGATGATTACGTTACTGTCATCTGTCCATCATCATATAAAGCCCGCCCTGACAATTTGAATGGTTCAAACAGCTCTGGTTCGAGCATAACGGATCATGTCCAGAACGAACTTCCCGACCTCAAATGTTGTGGGCGGGGCTAAGTTCGGCTGGCATCAAGGCTTGTTAACTACTGCTTTAGATTTAGTATGGAGGTGGATGGCAGTGAACAATGGTCTGTGGGAATTATCTGAGGATCAAGAACCATAAAGCAATGATATTCTTCCTGCAAGGGAATTATTTGGAACATACTTTATAGAGTAGCACAGAGCAAAATCCTCAGATCTTGGGAAAATCCTAGGTTTAACTGCAGAATCCTCTGCGGTCATGGACTTAGTTAGAACGCCACCTGCAAACTTTCACACTCATTCACCAAGACAGTCTGTCCACAGTTCTGTATGTGGAACATAGTGAACACTTTTCACTGAGATCCTTCCCACCAGAAGCAGCCACAGTTATCGACCTACACAGCAGAACATCTGAATACACAGTCCTCCTAAGTGTATGACGTCTCCTAGAAGTTTCATCCAGTTTCCTAGTCTAAAACTCCAATGGAGAGATTGATTTTGATTGAGTATAACATTTGTTTTCCGACAGGTAGAGCACGGGTCTTCTGAGAGTGTCACGTGTTTATCTGAGTCTGAGAGCGAGATAAGACCGGTCAGTGGATAAGCTTGTTCCTATATATATATATATATATATACAGTATATATATCTGAACATATAAATATATAAATATATTTAAATGAGTTTTACAGATATAAAATGTATTAAACATAATAACTCCATTTATCATATTGAATAAATGTGGAGTAATACATGTGTGAAAGGTAAAATACGGCACACCAAAGTTCCAAACCTTGCCCCAAAAAAAAAAATAGTCCACTATTAAAATAGTTTTGACATATTTTGGAGCTTTGATGTGCTGACTTTTTTTTTGTTTTATTATTTATTTTTAAATCGTGGGCATAGTTTTGCCGGTGATGTAAGTCCTTTGTTCCTGTTTCTGAAAGGTAAAATATACACTAAAATATACACCACTGGTTCAACTCTAATTGAGCAATTATTAAAAATACTATTAATATTACGCACATCATAATATTATGGGATCAATAATAAATATTTCAACTACTTTCAAATATTCTGAATTCTTTAATATTTTCCTGGCTAGTTCAATGTGAAATGGGAAAAAGCTAACTTTCGAAAAGAATTGTTCATTAGTAAAACATTTACTTTACATTCAATTTTTTTTTTTATGTAAATCATCCAAAATTTCTACACCAATTAAATTTACCAATAGACTAATTCCATTTACCAAATGAAATAATTTTTGCTTTTTATTGTAGCAAGTTGTATAAGTTCCAGCTTACACCACTCTCACTTTTGATTGTAAGAATGACAAACAATATGCATTACTCTACACTGCACAAAACTCTGCATTTGAACAGTCAATAGCAAATACTTTACCCAAAAAGTTCACCCAAAAATGAAAATTATGTAATTAATTACTCACTTTCATGTCGTTCCAAACCCGTAACAACTTCATTCATCTTCAGTACACCAATTAAGATATTTTATGAATTCGAGAGCTTTCTGAACCATCCATAGGCAGCAATAATTTCTTTATTCAACAATTTCTTCTTGTCTGTGTCAGTCTCCTACACTGTTGAGAAGAAATTGTTGAATAAAATCGTTATTTTTGTGTTGTTTTTGTGCACAAAAAGTATCCTTGTCACTTCATCCACTGTACCACTGTAGTCACATGGACTACTTTAACAACGTCTTTACTACCTTTCATCCTATGGATGGTTCAGAAACCTCTTGGATTTCATCAATAATATCTTAATTTGTTTTCCGAAGATGAACGAAGGTCTTACAGGTTTGGAAAGACATAAGGGTGAGAATTTTCATTTTTGGGTTAAACAAATAATAAAACATACAGGCCCTGATTCAGAAGCACCAGATTGGCCTAGCAAAGTTGAAATTGCCCCATTTGTTTTTAGAAATAGCCTTGCACAGCCAGCCTCGTACTCACCCAGGTTCAGAAAACTGTCCTCTGTGAAATACGCTGCACATACACGAACATTTACATTGCACTGTTCTGGAACAGTGTTGTAAATACATCTTAACCACTGATTCCTATAATTGCGTCCACTTTCAGAACCACTGATTGTCCACTTTTTGCTTTCACATAGAAACACAAAAGCGTCTCCACATCATGGCAGCGACAACACTAGTACGACATCTGAAGTCACACATTCTTTCTTTGCGTAAATGCATTTGGGGGCATTATGCAAATATTTCGACCTAATGACGAAGATCGTTGAGGTAGAATTCGATCATGGCGTTTTAGCTAGATCTGCATCTGCCTTCTCTTTTACATTTTGAGCTTTGTAACTTTTCAGATCTTAAACATGCACAAACACTAAAGAAAAAAATGTAAATGCATCACATGACCCCTTAAGATTTTTTTTTTTTTTTCAGTCACATTTTTTTGAAAAACAAATATATGAGCCATCAATGTCAATGTAACCCAGCCTCATTCCAATGTTAATTTCATTTATTTGTACTTTTTTTCCGTTGCACAGTGTGAAATTGATGAGTTCAGTGTGGCAAAGACTCTATCAGTCTTATTAGTCACAGCTGAAGCTATTTCAGTTATAGCGAGACCCCCTAGAGCGCACAACCCAAGGCTGACTTCCAACCAAATGCAGCCCAGTATTATTTCAAACATATTCTCTTTTTCCTCTCATTCTATAGTATCACATGCTGTGCACAAATCAACCAGTCTCAATCACGCTCAACAAATCTTCTCACTGTTAATGACTGCATGTGCATATTATTCAAGCTAATCAGTCGTCGTATGAATAAACTGACGACATTGGAAAGAAATATGGCCGCCATCTTTTTGTTGCATTTGAAAGGACAAAAAATGATGGATTAACAAAAGACTAGTACATCATTCTCCCAAAGGCAAATGAAGGAGAAAGAATGACTGAAAGAAAATCAGTGAGAAAATTCAGAATCCATGAAGATGAGTTATTCTGGTGTTTTCAGCAAGGATAGTTTCCAATCCAAACAATTATAATTCAATTATAATAACAATCAATAACAACTTCCGTCATCATACTGGGTTGTACATTTTATGTCATGCTCTATTTTTTATCCATGAATTAAATTGCTCTTTTAGTCTCACTAAGTCCTGTGTATTCTACTCTCATAATGTGAAAAACACAACAGATATATGTAGTATCTTTAAAACTACTTCCTAATACCACTTCAAACACATCCAGTCTGAATTCAGAAGTCCTGACCAATGACCATATCATGTATTCCTTTTTGGGCACATTATGGCAGTGGATCATCAGATTTTAGTCTTCCATGAGGTTAGATTAATCATTTATGATGATTAATCTAATCTAATAATTTACACATTTGCTTAAGGGAGACAAGACTGTATTACAGCAGTGTGACTGCTGTAAGTAGTGATTCATGTGTCCGTTCTCTACGTACATGTGTGTGTGGTACAGTGGAGAGAAACAGAGCAAAGTTTGGTGACTCATCAGTTCTGAGACCACTTGCAAATATATAATTCAAAGAATGAGCATATCAGCCCAGGTAGAGTACAACTTTAATGTGATCAAAGTTTCATGTGCCCATTTAGTATTACCGAGTCCTTAAACGCTTAGACATTTTACAGCACTGACGATCTGAAACCCGTTGGCCCAAAAGTACACTTAAAAATCTCTGAATGTCACTGCATTACATAAGGCAATGTCAAACCATGTGGCATCCGCAAACAAATGATGCTAGACTCTTTTATCAGAACTACTTTCCTTTTCTGAGTCATGTTTGCCAGACTTTTACCCATCTGGTTAACCATCTGGCACCTTTAAAGCCTGGTTCACAATGACAACAACTTGCAGTGACAAAGCAACCAGAAGTCATTCATTTTCAATGAGAGTCTGTGATTTCCAGTGACACGAGAGTCAACGATCGCTGGCAACACGATACTTGCATGTCTAACAGCTCGACAAAGTTAAGAAAAGTTTAAGTTCATGCAAATGAGCAGCAACATGATGCATCAAGCTCACATGATCTGAATAGTGTTACTATGAGTGTTTTGACTGTTCTATATGATTTGTCTGTGCTCACATACAGCAATACAAACAGGAATCAGCAACATTCTGAGTGAGTTTGATTTTTGCATTATTTTTTAATCATGTGCTGATGTAATTTACAAACAAAAGCTGCAACCAAATATACTTACTTACATATACAGTTGTAATCAAACTTATTCAACCCCCATTGCAAAACAGGTTTATTGTCAAAATGTGCAAACTTTCAGCTGTTTGCAATGAACAAATCAAACAGAAGTAACTGAAAGAGCTCACCACAACAAATATTTCTTGTGGTTTCCCCAAAGTTCAACTGAAAACGCAACTTTTAATGACTTCTGCAGTCTCCAAATTTTTCAACTCTATTCATGGCAAGCATCTAGTAGAACACCCTTTTGCTGTCATGACCTGTTGAAAATGAATAACCAGATATCAGCTTCTGTCAGCGTTTCTGAGGAATCTTAGCACATTCCTCATGAGCAATGGCCTCCAGTTCAGTAATATTCTTAGGTTTGCCTTCTTCAAATCTCACCAGAGATTTTCTATGGGGCTCAAGTAAGTTGACTGTGGTGGACACTGTAGAATCTGCCAGGACTTCTTCTGCAACTAAGCTTTGGTGGAATTTGAGGTATGCTTGGGATCATTGTCCTGTTGGAAGGTCCAATGACTCCCAAGCTTCAGCTTACTCACTGACGGCATGACATTTTCTACCTATTTTGAGCAAATTGGAGCCAACTTTTCTTGGGCTTTTGGGTCAGTAGTGGCGTACATCTTAAAGTTCTGGCATGGAAACCGCAAGCATTTAGTATGCACCTCACTGTGCAAGCTGAAACCTCAGTGCCTGTTGCCACCATGTCTTGCTGCAGGTCAAGATATTTCTGAACCTGCCTTCTCAGAAATCTAGTAGCAGACTTTGATAGCTTCCTTTTTCTGCCCCATCCAGGTAGTGTAACTTTTTTATTTAACTCTGAACTTGCGAACTATGCTTCCAACCGTGTCTCTAGGAACATCTCTAGATACCTTTGCTATCTTTTTGATTCCTGTTCCTTGTTTGTGAAGGGCAATGATATCTTCTCCTAACTTTTTGGACCATTCTTTTGACTGGTCTAACATGCAGTCAAACATGCCAGTTCAGATATTTCATGTGCTCTAGCTCCAGCAAACACTTGTTTTGCAGATTTGTGCTGTTGTGTGAGGGATTCTATTCAGTAAGGTGAATCATTTTGAGACTGCAGAAGTCCTTAAAAGTTTCATTTTTTCGGTTGAATTTGGGGAAACCACTTGAAACATTTGTTGTGTTGAGCTCTTTCAATTACTTTTGTTTGATTTGTTCATTGCCAACAGTTGAAAGTCTACATTTTGAATGGGGGTTAAATAATTTTGTTGTAAAACTGTAGTAGGCAAAAAAAAAAAAAAGTATGTGAAAAGAGTAGTATATACTGTATACTACGGTATTTATAGAATTTATAAAACAGTAGTGGTGTAACGGTACACAAAACTGACGGTTCGTTACGTACTTCGGTTTTGAAGTCATGATTCGCTATCGGTTTGGTACAGCAGGGGAAAAAATATTTTTTATTATTATTAAACAGTGGTTTACTGAACAAATTGTGTCTGTCCTTCAATGAATTCAATTATAACTAAAAGTTTCTTAAAGATAAAAATTATCTCTGCTAATGCTGTAAAGTGTAAACTATATAGGGAGCCATTACTTGCAAATTACTATAATATAACAACAGAGCCCAAATTAGCCTAAGTTAAGTTGCTATATATTTATCAACACTCAAATAACACATTGTATGCAAACATGTAAACTTCACATTGGGCAGTTTTTGCATTAACTTCTAAATCTAATTATAAAATTAAGTTTGTTGACATAATTTTAACGTTGTTGAAATAGAATTATTTATATATAGTGTCTGTCATTTACATTACAGATTTATTTAAACATACATTAAATAATCAAGACATCACTAACAGGTTAAGTAATATATAGTGCATATATTTAGCGAAATAACATTTCTCTAGTGAACTAACAACTGTGGACACTGAATGACTTAAATTGAATTGACTTGCCTATAGTACAGTGATCCATGTCCCGTCAGATTAAAGAATGTCAAAACAGCATTTATCGTTTGAATTTCATGATAAAATAGACAGAGCACCTAATATGTTCATGTGGGAAATCAGATTTAAGTATGTTCCGTGCGTAAAACAAGCATACTGTTAACTGTTAATGACTGCATGTTCCGTACACACGTGCACCGTACTGGAAGCCCTTTACCGAAACGGTTCGGTACGAATACGTGTACCGTTACACACCTATAAAACAGAAAAGTACTTGGATAACCTTTTTTTTTAAAGAGATTCCGAAGTTTGCATCCAGTGGTCACTATACTACTGCACGTGGCCACCGGAGAAGACATGTGAATTGTAGTGAACTGACAGTAAGTTACATGGCAAATGAAAATATGACACTTTCAGTTTACACACATTCACATTATATAGAAAATGTAGTTCATACCTTCTTCCCCTTTGCTGATTCTGAGAAACTGAAGATGAACTAGAAGTCATCTAAGGACTCCAAAGTTCGTGCCAGGCTGCGGCCTTGTCTTTCCATTCATCAAAGATCCTCTGACTGATTCTCTCTCATCAAGACAACTTCAGCAAAAATCAACCGGAGCCTCAACGAATTGCATCAGGACACTTCTATTCAAATGGGCAAGACATGGAAGTATCAAACTTAGTGTCATTATTTGATACATTAAGTAGGCTATCCACTACACCTTGAGGGTGCATTTGAACTATGAAATTGATGGTTTGCTCAACTTGCTCAAGGCTGTTGATCTGTTGTATTTCAAACAATGCTATAACTTCTTGCTTTCCTGTATAATGCTTCAGCTTTCTTTCCATTGCTAAACTGTATGCATGTTAGATTAGAGGGTAAAGGGCTGCACAATTAATCGAATTTCTAATCGCGACTACGATTACGGGTGCCACGATTATGTAATCGTTCAAAGCCGCAATTACAACAACAAAAAAAATCCACCTGCATGCTTAAGAGGTGTTAGAACATGTTACGTTGTGACCATGGACGTCGGAAGCAAATAAAATGTGGGTGGGTCCTCTCTCAGAATTTTTTTTTTTACTGGAGTAATATTAGAGACAATTTACATGAAATACAAATAAACTGCTGTTTACTAAACGATTGCTTGGGATAGATAAAATTACGGAAATCACCAACTTCATTCACCACGGCCATGGTGTAGGGGTAAGACCACTGATCTATATAAAGATAATAATGTCATTTATATAGATCAGTGGGTAAGACGCATGGCATCAAGTTTTGGCGCAAATCAATCTGAGGTTCGAATCCGGCTTTTGCCGAACTTTTACCATCACATATCAGATCGAAAGTCATTTATTTTCAATAATACTGAAGAAAATATTAGAAAAGTGGAAATAAAGCGTCTAACATGTGTTTACCGGTTATTGGTAACTTATAGGTAAACAGGCATGCGCTGAATTAGAGACGATAAAAATGAGTGGGTCTATTATCATTGGTCGTAAAAAGTGGGTGGGTCTTGTCCCACCCACACACAATGGTTCCAACGCCCATGGTTGTGACCACTGTTGCCAAGTCTGTGGTTTTCCCGCGGAATTGGGCTACTCTTAACCACTTGCCGCGGGTTGATTTGTTATTCCACTGGTTAAAGGTTTAACATATTGCATTAATTTAATTTAGCTGAATTAGTTGTGTTGAAATAAATATTTTACTCTTTCCACTTTATATTCTACCAATTATAACAATTGTGCTAGGATGATGAGATGAGCAATATCTTATCAGCATAAGTGTGCTTATAAGCAGACTTTGTGAGGTATAGGGGCAGTAGCACTGCCTAGGCTGGTTTGCCAGTGTGTGTGTGTGCGGCCGCTGCAGCGAGCCGCGAGCCGCGAGCACACAGCACACACAGCATACCGGCTGTTTTCGTTTCCATGGTAACAGATTGGCGGGATCTCAAGGACTGTTGCTAGTAAATAACAATTTAAAAAATAAATGTCATCAACAGAAGAATTTTACGTAAATTAACATTTAATAAGGAATATCTTGCAATATTTATTTTACATTATTTTTAAGTTAAAATGAATTTCACAAGTTTGCGGTTCACTTCCGCCGGAGTTGTAATTCTGCATTTGCCCGCCCGCATCCATTACGTTTTTAATCGGACGCGGCAGTCTGAGAGACACCATGCCTCCTAAATCTGGGAAATGGTCAAAATATGGAAAGAAATACATTAAAGAGTGGGAACGTGAAGATGGCATAAAGGAGTGGATACAGCGTGTGACTGGGGATGAGACCAAAGCTTTCTGTAAGTACTGTAAAGCAGAGATTCGAGCGCATCACAGTGATATTCTGCATCACAGCAAGACAGAAAAACACATTCGAAATGCGGCCCCGTTCTCAAGCATTCGAATGCGTACGTTGTTTGACAGTGGCATAACTGCAGTAAAAATCGACCAGACTGTTAAAGTGATGGAGCTAAAACTGGCAGCACACATTGCTTGCCATTTTCAAGCATTTTGACAGTGGATCATTTAGGAGAACTTGTCGGTGAAATTGCTCAAAAGGATATCCGACTGCACCGCACTAAATGTTCAGCCCTCATTAAGCAAGTAATTGTGCCAGAGATCCAACGGGAACTACTGAAGGATATTGGAGAGGAACTGTATTCTTTAATTATTGACGAAAGCACGGATGTGGGCATGCATAAACAGTTAGCTGTTGTAGTCCGCTATTGTAGTAAAAATCTACTGTACAGCACATAGTTTCATCTTTTGCTGGGATTGTTCAGCTGGATGGCGGAGATGCAGCATCATTAACAGAAGCGTTGCTAAACTTTCTGCAAGAGAACAAGCTTTGTCCTAAACGATGCATCGGGCTCGCAACTGACGGATGCAATGCAATGTGTGGACAACACAATTCAGTTGTCACCAAATTTCGTCAGTACAACCCCAACTTTGTGTTTGTGAAATGTGCGTGTCACTCAATTCAACTGTGCTCATCATACGCAATGCGCGTTTTACCAAGAAATGTTGAATATCAGATGTCACAAACATATGCCTGGTTTTCACATAGCACCATCCGTCAGCAAAACTACCAGCAACTGTATGCAGCAATCAATGTCGGACAAGCACCGCTAAAAATCCTCCAGCTTTCAGACACTAGGTGGCTGTCTGTCAGTGCATGTCTCAATAGGGTGCTGGATCAATATGATGAATTGAAATTACACTTCCAGCTTGCCAAGGATAAGGACAGGAACTACAATGCGGAGATCCTGTATCAAATGTACTCCGATCCAGTCAACAAGCTGTATTTAGTGTTCCTGCAGCCTATCGTGCAAGAAGCGCACCGAGTGAATAAAATGTTTCAGCTGGAAAATGCAAACCCATGCAAGCTCTTCAATGAACTGATCACGTTCTACCTGAACCTACTCAGAAGAGTTGTAAAAATCAACCTGGCAGACATGACTCAGTGGTCCGAGATTATTGACTGTGACGTGACCATAGAAAGCAACCATCTGCCTCTCTCTGCAGTTGACTATGGCCTGCAGTTCCAAATTGAGCTGGATAATGTAAAGCTTCCCATATCCGATGCAGAGAACATCAAACATTGATGCAAAGAATACCTGCTTGAATTTGTCAAGCAAATCAAAAAACGCTTGACAACTAAAATGCAGCAGCTTCAGTCTCTTGTGTCACTGAGCCCATCCGTAGTGCTTAACAGCCAGAAAAAAACCTCTGTTGGCCTCTATGTCATTTCTTTGTCTGTACACTGGAGATCTTGCAAAGCTTGATCAGCAATGGAGAGTGCTAGACACATTGGCATGGGAATACACAGAGGACTGCCAATTGGAGAAGTTCTGGTTTGATGTGAAAAATCACAAGGATGCTGCTGGGGACCAAGATTTTTATGAACTTGGGTCATTTGCTCTATCGTTGCTGGCACTGCCATTCAGCAATGCAGCGGTTGAACACACATTCTCTGAGATGAATTTGATCAAGACAAAACTGCGCAGCAGAATGAAGGACACCCTTCTTGAGAATATCCTTCGCATTCGAGCCTTCATGCAAAAACATGGAATCTGCTGCCATCAGTTTGAACCAACAAAAGAGATGCTGGCCTTGTTCGATACAAACATGTATGAGAAGGAGCAGGAAGGAGAAGAGTAACATCAGAAAAGACTTTACATCTGTAAATAGTTAATTTAAACAGTTCTAAAAAAGGATTACCTCGATCCACTGAATGATTTGGTTCATCAGATGTCAATCATAAGGTAAGATGATTTTATTTATGAAAACAGACTGTTTATAATTATTTATATAACATTTATTTCTAGTAGAAATTGTGTGTAGTGCATAACAGTACCGTTAAATCTGTATTGGAGTGTTATTTTTAGATTTTTTGGTATTGGGCTACTTTTGGGCTATTTTTGATTGGCCATTGGGCTGGTTTTGTTGCGAAAACCTGGCAACCCTGGTTGTGACAGTATTATGCTGACTGGTCAAATGCACGCAAAATAGCACCCGCCTTTTTTTAAAAGCTGTGCACACATGAACTAATGATTAACGAAGGATAAGTTTCGCGATAGGCCTATATGTTTTATCCAAAGCTCGAGCAGCTTGCTATAATTCTCCCAAAAATGTAAACTTAGTCTCACCCTCAAGCAGCTTGCTATAATTCTCCCAAAAATGTAAACTTAGTCTCACCCTCATTTTTCGTTTTAACTCCTAAACACAAATTAAGATATTCTTTATACAACCTGCAAGGTTTCTGTCCCTCCATTTAAAGTCCATTCCTCTCAAACTTAGAAGATCCAATATCATAAAGGCATCATACAAAAAAATATTTGAGTGTCTAATCCAAATCCAGGTCCTCTTAAGAGACGGTGGTTGATCAACAGATTTGAGTTACCACGACGCATTGAGTAAACATGGACGTTCAAATGATTGCGTGACGGCGACGCGCGAAAACAATAGTGAGAAAATGCAGAATTACAATTTTAGGGATGAGCTAAACATTTATAGTTTAGGAATAGTCATTTTAACGAGCTTTCTTGCGATTAGAACTGTGCCTGGTTACATTGATCATCTGAAGCGCACGCGCTGCCGGAACTCAAAGTCAAAGTGCAAACATCATTTAAAGCGGCACTCCATATAGTTAAAGTGCAAACATCATTTAAATCACCAGATCACAAATGGTTTCTGCAGTATGATTATTTAAAAAAAATTGAGATGGTTTCTTCTTAAATGTATAGTGCATTAATTGCGGGAGAGGTGGGACATAGCGAGCACGGGGTGAGATGCTGCCTGCATTGAAAGCACGAGTAATGCATGAGGGGAAATTTACGAAGTTTGAGTGACATACATTAAACGACTATATTGTTGAACATATAATGTATAATGATGCAATGGATGCAGACTTTTTTTGTGGGTCCTGATAATAATACAATAATAATATTATTATTTTTAATAATAATAAACAGTAAAAAAAAAAAATTAAGCAAAAAAAAACCTCTTTATTTTGGTTTAAAATATTGCGATACATATCGTATCGTGAGATCAGTATCATGATTTATATCGAAACGTGACACGAGTGTATCGTTACACTCCTAGTAGCCTATATTAAAAAAATTCAATGTAAATTGTGATAATCATATTTAATAAATCGCAATTAAAATTTCAAGGGAATAATCTACAATTATGATTTTTGTCATAATCGTACACTTTGCTTATTACACAAACAGCAACAGCACACAAACATTTTTAAATATTAAAAATGAAAGGATTCCTCTCTGGAGAAGCATTCAGCCTTTCCCCTCGCAAATTCCGCCATGTAAATACACGTCCTTCTCAAAAAATTAGCATATTGTGATAAAAGTTCATTATTTTCCATAATTTAATGAAAAAAATTAAACTTTCATATATTTTAGATTCATTGCACACCAAATGAAATATTTCAGGTCTTTTATTGTTTTAATACTGATGATTTTGGCATTCAGCTCATGAAAACCCAAAATTCCTATCTCAAAAAATTAGCATATTTCATCCGACCAATAAAAGAAAAGTGTTTGTAAAACAAAAAAGTCAACCTTCAAATAATTATGTTCAGTTATGCACTCAATACTTGGTGGGGAATCCTTTTGCAGAAATGACTGCTTCAATGCGGCGTGGCATGGAGGCAATCAGCCTGTGGCACTGCTGAGGTGTTATGGAGGCCCAGGATGCTTCGATAGAGTGTTGGGTCTTGCGTCTCTCAACTTTCTCTTCACAATATCCCACAGATTCTCTATGGGGTTCAGGTCAGGAGAGTTGGCAGTAGAGGTCTTCATGGAGCACCCAAGACCCGAGGACCCGGGAACCGACCTGGGACCCTTACGGGTTCGGGTCTATATTTTAAATGGTAAGCCGGGTCCGGGTCGGGTCCCAATCTATTACTTCGTGTCCCGGGTCTTTTTAACATTGCGTGGAATACCCAAGTCGATCGGACTCGGAGAACACCTGGCCGTGATCAGAGTCAGTCAGCACGGCTTGTGTGTTTTGTATAACTTGCAAATTGTAAAATTAGGATAAGAAGAGTGTGAGCTGGGAAATAAGGTGCAGAAAAAGAAAAAAAAACACAAGCTCTCTCTCTCTTTCGCTCGCGCTATCTCTCAGCCGTTTAGAAAGCGGGCAGATTTAATGCAAGCGCACGGTAATAATGTACTCATATTCAAATAATAGCATATATTTCAAATCAGCAACAAAGGTGAACTGTCACAAATGTTTTCTATGATGCTCAAATTGCGTAAAAAAGATAATATTTCAGGCTGCTCCAGCTAACCGCAAGTGCAGTCTCAAGCGCGTGTCATGTTTCTATGGCAACCCGAGCTTCCGCAGTGACTGTAAGCCAAGGACTTTAATAATAATATCAATAAACTGTCTTGTTTAATCTTAAAGTTTTGGTGGTCAGACTCGGCTCACAGAGATATAGCAAATAAATAATGCTAATGTCAGCGGCCATGGCACCAAACGAGCAATCGTTATTAGTTCAAAAGGACAAACAGTCAAAGTTATTATGCGAGTTAACTCGAGTCGAAATCTGTAAATTCGCATTTGTCATCTGTCACCGTGGCATAAAGTAAACTTTTACAGCTGAAATGATGCGTGAATTAAGCATGCTTGGAATAACAAGAGAGAAACTTTTTTCTTAGCAAGGATTGTAAAGCATCACAATCAGGTAACGTTACAAGGAAGGAGACGACAGCTATAACGTTAGTATGAGACAAAAAGTTATATTTATTCGCAACTTGTTTATTAAATTGTTTATTAAGCAGTTTATTGTGGAATATGAGACAATCGGGTCCATGTCAGTTCCGGGTACTACATTTTTCGGATCTGCACGGGTCCGGGTCCAGCTTTTGAAATAATAGACGGGTCCAGGTCGGTTCTGTGTAGCCCATTACGGGTCTCTTCGGGTTCGGGTACGAATTTTTGGACCCGTGAAGACCTCTAGTTGGCAGGCCAATTGAGCACAGTAATACCATGGTCAGTAAACCATTTACCAGTGGTTTTGGCACTGTGAGCAGGTGCCAGGTCATGCTGAAAAACGAAATCTTCATCTCCTTAAAGCTTTTCAGCAGATGGAAGCATGAAGTGCTCCAAAATCTCCTGATAGCTAGCTGCATTGACCCTGCCCTTGATAAAACACAGTGGACCAACACTAGCAGCTGACATGGCACCCCAGACCATCACTGACTGTGGGTACTTGACACTGGACTTCAGGCATTTTGGCATTTCCTTCTTCCCTGTCTTCCTCCAGACTCTGGCACCTTGATTTACGAATGACATGCAAAATTTGCTTTCATCGGAAAAAAGTACTTTGGACCACTGAGCAACAGTCCAGTGCTGCTTCTCTGTAGCCCAGGTCAGGCTTGACCTGGTGAATGCGGCACCTGTAGCCCATTTCCTGCACACGCCTGTGCACAGTGGCTCTGGATGTTTCTACTCCAGACTCAGTCCACTGCTTCCAGGTCCCCAAGGTCTGGAATCGGTCCTTCTCCACAATCTTCCTCAGGGTCCGGTCACCTCTTCTCGTTGTGTAGCGTTTTTTGCCACACTTTTTCCTTCCCACAGACTTCCCACTGAGGTGCCTTGATACAGCACTCTGGGAACAGCCTATTCGTTCAGAAATGTCTTTCTGTGTCTTACCCTCTCGCTTGAGGGTGTCAATGATGGCCTTCTGGACAGCAGTCAGGTCGGCAGTCTTACCCATGATTGCGGTTTTGAGTAATGAACCAGGCTGGGAGTTTTTAAAAGCCTCAGAAATCTTTTGCAGGTGTTTAGAGTTAATTAATGGATTCAGATGATTAGGTTAATAGCTCGTTTAGAGAACCTTTTTATGATATGCTAATTATTTGAGATAGGAATTTTGGGTTTTCATGAGCTGTATGCCAAAATCATCAGTATTAAAACAATAAAAGACCTGAAATATTTCAGTTGGTGTGCAATGAATCTAAAATATATGAACGTTTTATCATTACATTATGGAAAATAATGAACTTTTATCACGATATGCAATTTTTTTTAGAAGGACCTGTAGCGAATCCGGCATGTTGCAAGCGCAACTGGCTTTTGAAGGACATGGGAGATGAGACTCTGATTGGTTTATAGTTACGCCCAAAACACACACATGACTCATTAAGAGACTAGGGAGTACCCTTTTAAACCATGCATCGGGCGCGCCAACAATTTGTCTCGTCGTTAAACTAGCAAAAGTGAATTCACCATGCACTTAGATTGTAAAATAGGGCCCTAAGTGTTTATTCTAGATAATGATGTCATGTCCGTGTCACATGTAAAAGTTGTTTGTGGTTCGTGCTCATATACAGGACAAGAGTCACTAACCATGCAGATTTTGGCTACATGCTCATAGTATTATACAGTAAGAATGTTATATCCCATACATAGAAAGTAACATTTTTTATAGAATTAATAACAAACTAACACTGAGTGTTCGCTGTACGAAGTGGTTAGTTGATTGTGGTATTAATTCTGCTACATCAAGATCATTCTTGCAACTGATCTAAATATTTATTTTTAACTATAAAGTAGTTATGATTATGATTCTTTTTGAGCTAATTTGCTACAGGCTTAACAAGAAGGTCAAGTGGCTCTTAGGGCATAAGAAAGCACACGCTTTATAAACTAGGAACATTCACGCTTTGGTGTGCACCAACAAAGACAAACCACTGTCACAGTGTGTTTTTGGGTTTCATGTTCTTAGTTTGTCATGTTCATTGTCATGTTTCCTGGTTTGCCATGTAATTCCCTTTCTGTTCTGTTGCCATGTTCTCATTGGTTCATTGTTTAATCATTGTTCACAGGTGTCCCTTGTCTAGTCATTAGTCCATGTGTATTTATGCTGCCTTCACATGCTATCAGAAATGTCTTAATTCCTACTTTAGAAATCGTGATTACGAGTTTGTTTTTAATTCAAGTGCTTTGTTGTCGGAATGAACAGGAATCATGGTGGACACCAGGTTATTCTTGCCTATTTTTTGGAAAAATATTATTAAAACCAACATTATATGTTGTTTTCAATGCACTGATATAAACATTACAGAAGTCCGCTTTCTGCCGATTCTGCAATTTCAGTCAAACACAGGCTGTTTTCGCTGTGTATCAAACACATAAAATATGCTTCAAATGATTACTCGTACATGTAAATATGCACTACCTTAATGTCAAGACAAGACGACCTGTTTTGGGGGAAAACAACTAATAAAACCACACCTGCCACAGCAGTAGTTCTCCCCGGCACCATTTTTAAAGTTTATGTCACACCGATCTCGGGAATTGGGGTATCAAAATTATTTCCCAACTTCCCAGTGGTAAACACGACATCAGGCGTTCATGTGCAATTTTTACCTAGGAAACTCGTATTAATCGTATACGATAAATCCGATAGCACGTGAAGGCAGCATTAAGCCCTCATGTTTGCCATATGTCCATGTCTAGTATTCAATGTAACGTTGTTACCTGCTGTTGGTGAGGTTTTTGTTAAGCCATGCCAAGTCAAGTCTTTGTTTTAGGTTCTGGATATTTTGATTAAACTGCATTTGGGCTCAGCAAACTTGCCTTCAGTGGACCTTACTGTTACACCCACATGCCAAACGCATGGTGTCCTGCTAGACATAATTTGGAAAGTGTAACGAATATAAATGACACACAATATAATTATGGCAAAATATCAAGAAGTACCACACTAATGAAATAAAGAAATTAAAATGGTTATGCTCATGAATACACTCTGCATGAGGCTGATTTAAAGCACTTCATTATCCATTTCCATTAGTGTCCTGATTGTGCTTCCATGTATCAATCTGATTGTCACAGTAAGACTAAGGCCAGTCTGTAGGTGTGTGTTTGTCTTGGAAGTCAGTTGTGAACTGATTACCGGGAGAGCTTTGGTTCATTCCCTGCAAAGTGTCAGCCTGGCCTGTAAAGACCATGTTTAATCCTACTTGCAACAAACAGTAGCACTTTATTTTACAGTCATGTTTTGCATGAACATACTATGTAGTTATTGTTGTAATGACACTAACTGGGTAATAACTAGGAAATAACCCTGAACCTAACTTAACCTTACACTACTCACTATTTTTGTGGGCAAGTACACCGTAACTACATTGAAAGTGTAGATTCTGTAAAATAAAGTGCATAAAATAAATACAATATTTTTTACTCTAAGGAAAGTCTGTTTAAATTCGACCTAGTCAACTGTTAATTTGAAGGAATTTTCAGAATGTATGGAAATATTTTGTATTGTGCATTGCATTGCATGCTTTTTGGAGCCCGATCTCACGAAAATGCGTATCAATAGTACGAGTGTGCAATCTCGTAGAACGTATACGCCAAAATGAGTTTTGGGGTGCATATGGTACGCCGTTTTTGGTGTGCATATGATACGCACTTTATGCGTATCATATGCACGCGAAAAACTGCATAGCATATGCACCCCAAAACTAATTTTATACATACTCATATACATTCTACAAGATTGCACACTCGTACTATTGATACGCATTGTCATGAGATCGTGTTGGCTTTCCTGGCAAAAAATAACCAGTACCTTTTTCTTTTTTTCTACAGATTTTTTCTTACATTGGATAAGCTGGAAAAACCTTAATTGGTTTGAAGATCATCTTTTTTTTCCACTAAGCATGTCACGATGCATTCTGGGATTCCAATGCTGTCTAGATATGCAGCTCACTAGGTTTTGGTAATGACAGACCAAAGAGTTACAGAGAGACAGAGTAAGAAAGCGGACATAACAAAAATAATTAAGCAATTCAAGGGCACAACCACTGATATAATATGGATGATATAAAGTAAAGACTTGTTTTACTTTAAACAACAAAGAGAAATAGGGCAGTTTTGTGTGCTACTCACCATTACAGAACCCAAGCAAACAGCAGACAGGCCTGCTGGTCTGATCACCATAGAGATCCAAGTGTAGTTTGAGAGAGAGAGAGAGAGAGAGAGAGAGAGAGAGAGAGAGAGAGAGAGAGAGAGAGAGAGAGAGAGAGAAAAGGAGCTGAGCCATAAAAGAGCCATGAAACTCCATTCACCTTTAAGGCTACTTGCTCACTTGCTCTCTCTCTCTCTCTCTCTCTCTCTCTCTCCTCTGCTCTCTCTCTCTCTCTCTCTCTCTCTCTCTCTCTCTTTCTCTCTCTCTCTCTCTCTCTCTCTCTCTCTCTCTCTCTCTCTCTCTCTCTCTCTCTCTCTCTCTCTCTCTCGCTCTCTTTATCTCTGACTTGGAACCAAATCGGGAGGGGGACTGGGTTGGGTGGAGACAGGAGGTCCCGGTAGTTTGATACGTTACCATGGAAACAGAGGAAGAACCAAACACAGACTAAAGAGAAGAGAATAAAAGGGGAAAAAGAGAAAAAAAACTCTAAGGAGGGAATGTCAGACGGTGCCCAGATGCTACACACACTCACACCAACATTTAAGGACCGCACAGGAAATACATATGGCCATTCTGATTTATCAAAGAATAATACCAAATAATTTGGTGTATTCTGGGTTGAGGTGAGTTAAAAACAGCATTTCAATGCAAAAAGTCTAGAACTCACTGCTTGATTTGATGTAAAACTAATAGAAAGCCATGAACTGTTTGCATAAAAAACTGTTTGCATTTTAAAATAAAAAGTAAATAAATAAATTCAAAATTTTGTATGATGTTATTACCATGGTTTTTAGACATGCCACCACAGTACCATGTACATAGTTATCACTTTTTTTTTTTTGGACACTACCATGATAGTAAGACCATATTATCCTTTAAAAGACCTATAATGCAAAATTCACTTTTACATGTTGTTACAACCATAATGGTAAAAAGCCATCATCCACTCCTTTTTTATCCCCATAAATCATAAGCAGTGTTTCACAATAAGACGTTTGCAGTTCCTATGCAATGTGACGTCACACAGCTCAGGCCCCGTCTACCACTGTTGACGGACTTTGCCCTATTAGCATAGACCCCATCCTGAGTGAGCTGTACACAGTCCGACATGTTTATCTCCTCGCCAGAGCATTTAACAGCACACTGATTCCTGAGATAAGGGACAAAACATGTCCTACACACAAAAGCCCTCTTTGTGTGAAACATAAAGAAATTCCTCAAAATAAAAATACTTTACATCTAGTTACATCTAAAAGAAATCTGGATACTCAGGACATGCATTACACATTACCAAACAGACGAAATTTGGTCTGACGAAAAGAGGTAGCCTCGGTCCAGATCAAACTTAACAAAGATTCTTGTGTGAAAGCATTTTCTGTATAGTTCGCACTTTCAGACCATTTACAGGAAGTTCGGTTGTAGGATTAGTGAAAAAACGCAGGTTTCGTTTCGAATTGTTTTGTTGAAAAGTGGACATTTCAAGATTTATATACACATGTATATAATATTCCTCATGTCTGTGAGACAAGTAGCCTATATGCTGAGTTTCGGTTTATTTATGAGACCGCTCCAGTTCATGTGCAACGCAAATGATCGCTCTGTCACGGTTATTGTCTGCTATATTTGCTTCTTATTTATTAAATCCAGGCAAATGGATGATGAAACATTTATTAAAATTAAGATACAATTTATACAAAAAAAATCACTTTAAAGAAAGGCTTTCTAAAAAACAAAACTTAATGAAATGGTCAAAATCATTTCTGACCCGATGTCTTTGGCGTTACACATCTGTGCACTTTTCATAATCAATATAGCCTAGATGAAATTGAAAAATAACATTATAATATTTAAACATAACAATGAAACGAAATGCATTGTTTAATGGCTAAAACAAGTAGCCTAATAGTCTTCTCCTCCTTTCCTTCCGGTGACGATAAAATGTTCGCACAACGAGGACGTTCATTTGGCGAATTTGAACTACCCTCAAGTATAGTTGGTGCTGCAGATAGTAATGCCATAATATTAACAGCATAGTGTCAACGATATGCGTCTGTTCATTCATTCTTGTCAAAGTTACCCGACGAACTGACAACACACTGACGTCAGACGCACGTCCGTTTACAAACCAATCAATGTTATGATGCAGCCCACATAGATGATGACGACAGGACGCAAGTGCGTCATGTAAAGTTCTTTAGTGTGCTTGCATAACTGCAATGTGAAAGCAAACCAAAACTAACCGAATGGATAAAATGTATCAAAACACGAAACATGGTTCGCCCTTAAATACTTTCTTTGCTGTTATTTTAAATTTCTGCTCTACACTTGGAAAATACATGTAATTTAAACTGTCCTCAGTATGAAGTCACAATGCAAAACTGCCAAACAAAGCATTTAAAAATGCAACAAATTCAAAAATATACATTTAAATTGAAAGGCAGATATATGTAATATATCAAACAATACAAAAAGTAAATCTTGAATTATTTATTTCCCATAAATTTTTTTTTTACAAAAAAAGTTATTTTTTTTAATTTTTACAAATCAGGCAATGTCACGGTCATCTTTAACTCTGAGGATCCCTTTCCTTTTTCCGGCTCACTGTGATCGCACAGTAGGACAAATAGTCCTGAAAGTTTTATCCTTTTTCATATTTTATACAAACAATTTATACAATTTATATGTTGAAGTCTCTGCTTTCACAGCTTATTATGCAAAAGGCACTTTTATAAGGTGTTTGAACACAGACGTGTGTCCAGAGTCTTTGTAAACAACCAGCCTATAATGGTAAAAATCCACTCAATAATTTTTTATAATCCCCATCAACCATCAATCATCAATCTCTCATAACAGATTCATAACAGATGTTCCAGATTACTCTTACGTAAGAGTAGGGAAACCCCGCCCATGACTGTTGATGATCTCCTCTTTTAGCATAGACACACCCCTGAGAGAGAAGCACAGAAACTAGGTCTCCTCTGGCAAATGAACGAACACAGTTCATTAAGCAAATAACAAGAATCAGTAACAGTGTGAGAAGGCTCACTAAGGCACCTTTGCGTAGCTGTGTGCCAGTGCATCCGTGCCGAGGGTCCCCTTGGTCAGGGAATAAAACAACTGGCAATGCAACGTATTCAGGGTGACAAACAGGTCTACCTGTACAGTCCCGAAACGCCTCCAAATCAGCTGGCCACCCGGGGGTGGAGTCTCCATTCTCCCGGAAGAACTTGCTGTCATGAGAGCTCGTCGGCTGCACGGTTGAGCAGGCCCGGAATGTGAGTGGCGCGTAGTGACCTCAGATGCTTCTGACTCCAAAGGAGGAGATGGCGGGCGAGTTGTGACATGCGACGGGAGCGTAGACCACCATATCAGTTGATGTACAAAGAAGTCGCAGTCAGACCAGTATGTGCTTGCCTCGAAGCGGCCCTTTGAGGCGGCCCATCGCAAGATGTACTGCTAACAACTCGAGGCAGTAGATGTGCCAATGCAGTTGAGGCCTCGTTGGCAGAGGTGGCTGAGGTGCCCAAAAGGTAGGACTTAGTACTGATATTCCTGTCCCTTGAACGCACAGCATAGTCCTTCAGGTCGATCGCTGCAAACCAATCTTGAGGATGGATGCAACCGTAGATGCGTTCTGCATCAACAATCTGGATGGCAGATTCAAAATTTGCAGGTCCAAGATCGGCGAGAACATGAACCCCCCACGAACACAGTCTCAGCATGCTTACGATGCGATAGAGGAGTGGGGGGCCCATGGAGACGTACTCGACAGGGAAAGCCCCACTGTAATTCTCAGGTCACCAAGGCTTATTAGCCGAAGTATCCCTTTTCTGGTACACCTGAGAGAATGAGGATAGGGTCTCATCCAGATCACATCCAGAAACACACAAGTGGAATGTCGTCTTTAAAAAGACACACTCGAGTTACTCTTTAGGGAAAAAGCTCTCTTTTCTTAATTCGGAAGCACCCAGGGATGACCGTGGTGCATAGACAGGGAAATCCTGCTGTGCACACTCAACACGGAACGCCTTAACCGAACCTTCTCAAAGCTGAATAAACAGCAGACTCATTGAAGATGCCCCACCCCCAAAAAATGCAGTGAAAACAGCAGTTGAGCAATGCTCGCGATCACCGCTGTACGTGCCGTCACACCAACACCGTCCAGAAAGCTTGCTTTTGACTTGTAGTCACTGTATACACACTTTTTTAGAGCACAGAACTGCTCGGCTCCAAAGTGAAGAACAATGTGTACTGCATCTGCTTCCTTATTTATACCCGCGCTGCGGGGCGGAGCGCAAGATACAAATCTTGCATGCCAATGTGCATTAGCTCGTTCTGTAGACACTCGAAGCTGATAGAGCTCCCAGAAGTGATCCCAATTCATCAGTGATGTCCGACATACGTTGAACGTGACCGACTGAAAGGTAACTGCAATGTCACGTGAGCGTGACTGCGATAGAGATGAAATTTTGAGTTGAAACTTCACAGACATTCTGGGGACAACTGTATACTCTATATTACATCTTGTAAAAAGTGGCATAATAGGTTCCCTTTAAAGTTCAGTTTAAATACCATGGTATTTTAAAACAGTAATCATCATATCATACCATAACTGTACTACTAATGTACATAGGATGGGTTTGACAACATGGTGGATTTTCGTAATAAATTTAAATATTAAGGTAGTCATCATGGATCCATGAGCTGTTCAGACACGCATGAAAGAGTGTTTAAACAAGAGAATGACAAACCACAGTCACAAGGTGCTCTTGACTGCCTGCTGCCTATTTTGGTAAGAACACTTTTAGCCTAAAAGCATGCATAAATTTGTACGTTTTATGCTTGATGATGAACATGATGCATACGCAATTAGATTTCAGAGTAATCTTAATGCATTATTTGCGTAAAAATGCTAACTACTATATCAGCATGTGCTGTTTTCTGCAGTCTCCTGTGCACCCCACTAATTTCAATTAGAATAAAGAACAGTTCAAAGTTGCAAGGTTATAGATGGAAGAGTAACCAGCACATTCGCTTCATTGGAGGATTTCACAAAGCATTAGCTGTTTAATGGTTGTTTTTTCCAACCTTTGATTGGAAAACAGATCTGTTTCTGGAACTGAATAAAAACAGCTGATAAATGCCTTGAAGTCAACATGAAATCCACATTGGCCTTATTTACTTTCTCAATGCACATCCCTGGTGTTATTGTGAATGATTCACTGGTGCATGTTATTCCAACTCCTTTTTCATTGAATGCACAGGCTATTGGATTTACTGTTCACAATAACATCAGATATTATGTGCTAAGAAAGTAAATAAGGCTATCTATTTTAATAGATGTTTAATTATTGTTTAACCAAATCTGGTGTTACATTTTATGTAATGCCCACTTTTCACAATCCAATCAATTCCAGATGGCTAAAATCAAGCCCTACCCCATATTGTTCTCATTGAACATCCTGGTACAACGGGAAATGCATGACATTTGACATGACAAGTTAAAAGGGTTGTGAATGCCAATTCAAGATAACTTTAAATGCATATATGTTAGGTTTTCTTCAAAATCATTGGCAAACAAAAAACTGAGAGCATCTCTTTCAGACTGGCAAGTCTCCAAATGTTGTCATCTCTGATAAACTGGTGACCTCTAGGGACAATGAAACGGACAGTGAGACAGAGATAAAAAGGGAATGAGACAGGAGAAGAGGAATAAAAGGGGCCAAACAGTAACATGGTCTCTAAAAGACATAATAGAGATTTTTTTCCCCCTCATTTCTGACAGTGTTTCATCAGATCATACCGGAGCGCCCAGAGCCTTTTATTAAAGTATGAAACGCTTGTCTTTATTTTTAAAAGCAAAATGGTGCACATGCAAGGAAAATTACTGCTCAGCTGTGAAAAACGTACAGTTCATTCACTATGAAGATGTGAAAAGATAAAAACAAATGCAGCATTTTGCAACTCTTGCCTTATTAAATGATTACGGTTTCAGCATAATTACATGTTAACATAAAAAGCACAAATGTTTTGATTTAAATCGTCACAGCACACTCGCAGTATTGCCATTACAGTCAATAAACGACTCTATTTCAATGTGTTAGCAGGTTGCCATGGTAACTTCATATCAAGTATTTCCCAGACGCTGCCAAGAGCTTCCTCTCCTTTTTGTATCTTTTCTTTTATGTTCGCCACGAGAGCCGAAGCACTATTCTCTCATTACTAGGACACTTTGCTTTCAGCTACATCCAAAACAGGTCATTCTCCTTATCAGCAAAGAGACACATCGTTTCCTGCCGTCAGGTAAAAGCAAACGATCTGAGGGAGCCGTGAGTATGTTGAGAGCGAAGACAAAAACGAGAGTGTATACAGCCGAGTCTGAGCGGTCATTAAGAATTTAGGTGGCGTTGAGCAGGCTTGTGGAGGTCTATAAAAGATGCAAAGAGGAGAAGCAGCAGCTCGGAGCTCATTACTCCAGCTGATCAGATTTCCTGTTCTGGTTTGTTCACGATGCCACCAGGCTCACAGCAGGATAGCCCAACAAGATTTAGATAAGACAAAACCTGGGCGTGCATTCACCAAAGGATCACTCACATTCTGTTCTTCATTTAATTTGCACTTTTTTGATACTAGTTGGATCCTTCTGGATTTGGAATAAAATACATGTTTTCCTCATTTGAACTGGGAAAGGACTGTGAATTGAATTTCCGGATCATCTGGCCTCTCATGAGTAAACAAGTAAACAATTCGTCTAATCAGTATTTTTGTCTCGTTTTTGAGTCAAGATATCCAAACATCCTTGAAAAAAGATAAATTTACTTGAAAAGCAAAAGTTTTTTAAGAGAACATATCTAAAAACAACTTTAGTTTTCTTTCAACAAAGACTTGTTTTTTGTTTGTCTTTTAGATCAAATCTTATATTATAGATAGATTAAAAGACACAACAACAGAGACAGATAGATTGATAGAAATAACGATAGTGACAGATGACAGTCAGATTGGATGGATGGATGGATGGATGGATGGATGGATAGAAGGAAGGAATGACAGATGGATGGATGGATGGATAGAAGTAACAACCAATGGATGGATGGATGGATGGAACAATGGCTGGATGGATGGATGGATAGATTAAACAGCAACTGGATAGATGGATGGAAATGATGAATGCATGGACAGATTAAACGAGAGATGGATGGATGGATAAATAGATGGATGAAACAGCCGTTGTATGGATGGATGGATGAAACGGCCGATGTATGGATGGATGAAATGACCGATGGATGAATAAAAGAAACAAATGATGGATGGATGATGGATGAAACGACGAATGGATGGATGATACATGAAATGACAGATAGAAGACAGAAGAAATGACAGATGGATGCATGGAAGGAAAGACGGCTGAATGGATGGATGGATTAAATGACAGATGGATGGATGGATGGATGGATGGATAAAACGACAGACAGAACAATGTATAGATGGATGTAATGTCCATCAGTAACAAAGCTCTGTTCATTTAGCCGTAGACAAGGGTGATGAGAGACAAGCATTTCTAGTGAGATAAGAAATATCTTGGCTGCTAATAGCCACTGTCACATTGAAAGCGGCATTAGCTTAATGAAAGTACACAGTGGTGCAAGTTTGTCCATACTCAACTGAGAAATGCATTCAGTGGCTACTCTCTTTTAATCTGTGTCACTGATCCCCTACAATCCATCCTATCCCTCTGGACATGCCACAGCATGACTACCTGATCAAATTAATTAGCTAGCCGTACACACAGCATTAGCTAGCCGTACACCAAAGCACCCTCTTATTAAGCTAAACAGAACTGCGGCTCAGACAAAGCAGCACTGAAGGGTACACCAGCTCTGACTGGTGCTCACATGGGGGCAAAGTTATTCAACACAGTAGATCGAGGACATAGTTAGCGCAGTGTAAACAAAACTTAGCATTAATTTAGCCCCCGTTCACTCACAAGAGATAAAAGAGTGGATCAGGGCAGGGCTGGGGTGATTATGATTATGATTCATTTCAGATGAATGCAAAGTTAGTGCCTTCTCACAACTTTCTGAAAGCAAAAAAAGACCAGCAAAAACACAGAATGCACGAACAGCCTTAGCTAAAGCTTCTGGCAGCTTTCATTGGAACAGGCTGGAAGGTGACGCTCTGAGTAAAGAGCAGGATGGTGTGAATAAATGCGCAGAGTAAAAAGAGAGAGGAAGGCTAATGGGAAGCAGAGGATGTGCTCTAATTTGAATGAACATTAACCAGGTGAGATGACGAGCCTTCCCGTTTTCAATTACAAGGAAGATGAGATATGTTAGGAAGGGCAGAAAACTCTCATGAGAAAACCACCAGAATGACATCATCCATTAAAAAGCTTTGGTTACTAACGTAACCTCGGTTCCCTGAGAAGAGGGAACGGGTATTGCGTTTGCTAACGCTATGGGGAATTCCTTTCCTCGAGATATTGAAGCAAAATTTGTATCCTAAAAATACCATATAACACGCAGAGGAGCTGCACAGCTCTCACCAGGAAGCTGCTGCGTGCTGATTGGCTGTGCCGCTTCAACTGCAGCAACCTATGGCGAGACCGCTGGGCGGGACGGACCAATTATGTCCTTCTAAATTCCCGCCACAAGGGGCAACATAATTTGCATAGCCAAGGGTACATAACACCCTGTCTTAACCATGTTATTGATATTACAGTAAAGTTTCTTCTGTTCAGTATTGGCTGCTGTTTTTTTTAACCCTTATCCTTTCTTCGGGTCATTTTGACCCGAAACTTATGAGTGTTCATCAAAGTGGTCCAAGACCTTGGATTCCAGGAGTTTATGTGGTTGTTATAAAAATAACAAATCCTTTCAATTGTCAATTGTTGTCAATTTGACCCCCTTAGGAATTAATGAAATGCGAGGAATGTTTCAGTATAGAAAAACTGAAAAATTAAAACAAAAAATGCTAAAACTTAACCAAAAATGATTTGATAATGTCTACATGTGTATCTGAATGCATTCTGAGGAGATATACTCAAGAACTGACTTTAAGACCCAGCGGAACAGCTCATTTGCTCCATATTGAGCTGTAAGTCCATATAGTGGCAAGAGTCATGAAATTTCATGTTATATTATTTTTCTAAAAAGAGGTCAGCAGAGACACCCAAACTGAACCAATGTGAGATATCTTGAGCTGTTTTTAGCTGGTTATTGCATGTATTGGAGAGTTATTTTGAATTTAAGTTGAAAGAATGTGAAGAATGTGCTTAAATTATATTATTTATTATTAAACCTAGTAAGTTAAAGATAAATAAAAGAATAAACGAAATCCCCAAAAATTGCATTAAAAATAGCAAATAAATTGCAAATTGCAAATAAAAATTAAAGGATACAAGCTTTCTGGACGAAAAAAAAAGGATAATTTTAGGGCTTGGGGTCATTTTGACCCACGAGGGAAGGATTTGTTTCAGGATGAAGGACCAGTAGATGGATTTCTGAAAAAACGTAATCTCTTATAGTAACATGCTAAAAAAACACAGTTATGTAACATGTAACATATGTAACAAGGACACTGTAAAATAAACTGTTACCAAAAAACACTAAAATATAAAAATGTAGAGGACTGAAGAAGAGGAAGGAATAACAACTTAAATTATATTTACAGATAAATTATTGCCGCCAGTGTAAAATTGCAATGAACCTGTTAGATGTTTATTGGTAGGTTTAGTGAACCACACTGTTGGTGGCTGGGGTTTAATGACCTGGGGCCTCATTAACAGCTGCAATGCATTGTGGAGCCATGCTTCTGGTAATTGATGTTGCTGAATAAGACTTTAAACTCTTGACTATATAGCCCTGCTTGGTTCAGAAAGCTCTTCAGATACAGCACACTGCACAGCAAGGCCCAGTGTGACATCCTTCATTATACTGAGTCAGAACGTAACAATAAAAAAAACTTGTAAATAAACTTGTCATCTAACATTAAGCTAGAAAACGTAACTCTAGAAGAGTTTAAATATATGCATTCATTTTTTTTGTGTAACCTGATATTGATGATTATCTATTATTTGGATACTTGTACAGTATGTTTTATGCTTACAATGCATGCTTGAATAAATCTCCTAATTATGCCATATTAAAGGTGCACATTTTAGCGGCATCTAGCAGTGAGATTGCGTATTGCACCCACCCACACCTTTCGAAGCACAGAGAAGCTACGGTGGCCGACACAGGACAAAGATGTCGTCGTCTGAGACAGCAGAGAGTAGCTAGCGCTCTGTAGAGAAGTTTGTCCGTTTAGGGCTACTGTAGAAACATGACTGAGCAAAACGGTGACGTCACTGTGAGGGGACCCGCGGTGTATAAAGATAGAAAGGGCTCATTCTAAAGTAATAAAAACATAACGGTTTATTATGTAATATCTTTATCAACAACTGAAAACATAGTTATGTATATTATATTGCATTTCTGTCAATAGAGCCTCATAAATATTACACACTGCACCTTTAAGTCTAAAAATGGCTTGAAAAACTGGTCTAAATAAGAAACAATTACATTTGAAAGCTGAGAATTTCCCTTTTAAGTTTCTAGAAATCATCAAATGTAATTGTATTCATCAAAAGTCATTTTAATCAGCCTCTTTACATCACAAGATGGCTTTCAGGAACGAAAACCTTTTTTTTTTATTGAAATGCATGTAACGAGGCCAGATATGGCACTGTGTCCAGCACTAGTACTATCGACTAGTGGAAAATGAGAAAAAGAGAGATTTGGCATCTACTGATCTCACATCTTGAAAATTGAGCTAGCCAAATGAAAAGGCATTAAGTGTTCCCTCTAATACTCCTTTCTCGCTCTTTCTCAGCACATGCCATGTGGCCAGTGTTTGGATATCTACTGAGCCAAACAGGCAGACAAGTCTTGTCTCTGAACACAAGCAGAAGCAGCAGCAGCAGCAGGACAGAGTTAGGCCTTGTCTGTCTCTCACTCTGCACTGCAGGCTACAACACAGACACATGGAGCAAGAATGAGGGCAGAGAGAGAGAAACCTACCAGCCAAACATAATGTCTAAAGAGACAGAGAGAGGAGGAGAACGATTAAGGAAAGAGAAGACAACCAATGAATGAGAAAATGGCACTTAAGTTTAATTATGTTTTGTTTATTTTTTTCTGGAAAGAGACAATAGTGACAAGAAAGAAAATGAGAGGGAAAGACCAAGGCCATGTTCACACTGCAATGACGCCTTATAAAAAAAAACTTTCAAATGTTCATATATTTTGGCCATTTACATATACATATACATATACAGTGTTGGCCAAAATTATTAGAACACCTGACAGATCTGAAAATATTGACCTTTTTGGCCTCCAAAACATGATTTAATTTTATAATGTTCATGAAACATACAGATGGTTGCCGTGACCATTAAATAAAAGATGAAGTGAGTCATACTGTTTTTATCCACTTTTAACTTTAATATTTGGTATGTCCACCTTTTGCAGCAATTACAGCAGCACATCTGACTGGCATAGTGTCAATATATTTCCTCTGAAAACTTAACACACAAATGTTCTGCAACCTAAGCCAAAGGCTTTCTTTTGAATGTTCAAGATCTGTTCAGTTTATTTTCCAACTCGCCTCAAATGTGCTCAATGGGGTTGAGGTCCGGACTTTGAGGGGACCAGTCCATCATTTTCAATGTTCCTGCAGATTCCTTCCATTACAGGAAGATCCGGCAATATTTTGAAGAATGTTTCGGGTCATTGTCCTCTTGGAAAATAAATCCAGGCTTAAAAGGCCAAACCCAGATGCCAAGTGTTCTAATAATTTTGGCCACCACTGTACACATACACACACACACATACATACCAATACCTACCGATAAGAAGGAAAGGGCGGCCATTTAAAAAAATTGGAGTTTTTATGTGCACGCTCTGGTCTGGGATATAAGTTTTTGTACTATGGGACTTTTTACAGCTGGAGGGTAACAAGGTTTTTGTGGGGCCTTGAACCAGTGGATTTATACTTTTTCTCTTTTTGGGGACATTGTTTTTTTTTTCATCAGGACTTGGGATGCACCGATAATGATACCAGTACTCCGGTGCCGGTCCGATAATGTGCTCATGACATGTACCCGCACCCAATACCACTTTATGGCAACGCATCTTCAGATGCAGAGCCGTGCGGAAAGTTACAAAATTCGGCATGCACACCGGCAAGTGGAAAGGGGTCTTACGCTTTCAACCGTGATGACGTCCTTTTTGCCACGTGCACCTTCGCGCTAGTGCTGCCGCACCCAGTATAAACCAAGCTTAACCTCTCGTCACGCAGATAACTCTCGGCACCATGCAGTAGTGTTGAAAGTGAAAGGCTGTTTAGCGTTAATGTGTAGTCCACACATTAGAGTCCTGGAAAGTAAATGCATAGGCATTGGCCTATAGGCTATTGTTTGTGAGCGACAGGCTCAGGTTGTGTTTTTTCTTGTTCTTTTTTTTTTCATTAATAGTTGTATTTGCGTAGTTATCAGGTTCCATAGCCTATTTAGGTGCCGATGGTAGCTACCTGAATGGCGCAAAACAAAGCGCACTTTAGCACTTTAGTTTCATTAGCCCATTCATGACACTGTTGTGATGTAAAGAGAGGTGCAAGATAAAAAATAAAGCACTTTAATTGGAATGATTTTAGCATGTGTGATTTATCGCGGGCACGGATCGGGTAACGGGCAAAATATTAACGGGTCTGGCTGGATTTAATTTTGATATTATGACGGATGACGGGTCGGATCTGCTGCTGAACTTTGCGGGTACGGGCGGGGGGGGGTCTCCAAAAATGGACCCGTGCAGAATTTGTCACACATTGTAGGCTCATAGCTGATAATGCAGAGAAACTTCTTTTCATCAAAAAGAACCTGCCTCTTACAGGCTTAGTCTTTAGTACGGTATACTAACCATCATTTCAGATGTTCTGCTACTATGTTGTGTAGCACTGAAATCCCCTGAATATGTTACAGGTAACATTTACGTGAAATGGGCAGCAGTGCCATGTTTGTTAGAAAACACCAAGTTGAATGTTAAAATGTCAGCAACAGCATCAAGTTATATATTTACTTTGTTACAGTCAGAAAGTGAAAAACATCTGATGAAAATAAAGCATTTTTAGATGAACTATAATTGTAGGCCTATTACCGGTAGGTAATAGCATAGCATAAACAATGCTGTTTTTGTGTATTACATTTTTGGCAAATTGGTAAAAGGAAACAAGTCAAACTCCCCTTGTGATAATGATTCAACACTTTTTTGTAAAGAAGTTACAAGTTACGTTGTTATAAGTTACACAAAACAATCCACACTGAAGGACAAACTGTCCTTCAACTCCTTCCAAGAAAATGGACCAAAATAAAAAGATAGATGAAGATAAGCATATGGGGGGACAAGTCTTAGCTCATCTCTGCAGCTGCTCTCCTGTTTCTGTTCATTCACTTCTCCCTTTCTCCCCCCAAAAAACAAAAAAAAAACATAAATAAATAAATTACTATCTCTCCATTACAGCAACTTCTGATCCCAAACCAGCTCAGGGGTAATCGAGGGAGAGACATGTTGCACAGAGCATCGATTCCAGCCTGATCTTTTTCAGATTATACATTTTCTGTGTGTTGCCACAGTATTTAATCAAAGCAGACCGGAGGCCAGCGATGATTCCAGCAGCAGTGCCCAGAGCAGCCTCATTTTAATCCATTCATATGACACACTCATAACAGCGCTGCATAAAGAGTAAGAATTCACCTCACTTGGACTTCCACAAAAGTGTGTTGTGTTGTAAATTAATCATTTGATTTACACAAGATGCATTCTGACGTTATGAGTTGCAGGATCTTCATAATGCAGTTAATTGTTCAAATTTTATGCCAGCTGATGGGGATCATTTAATGGGGTTAGTTCACCCAAAAATGATGTCATTAATGACTCAAGTCGTTCCACACACATTTAAGATATTTTATATTTAGTCCAAGAGCTTTCTGTCCCTCCATTGAAAATGTATGTATGGTATACTGTCCGTGTCCAGAAAGCTAATAAAAACATCATCAAAGTAGTCCATGTGACCTCAGTGGGTTAGTTAGAATTTTTTGAAGCATCGAAAATACATTTTGGTCCAAAAATAACAAAAACTATGAATTTATTCAGCATTGTCTTCTCTTCCGTGTCTGTTTTCAATCCACGTTCACGAAAATATTTTAACTTGAATATTTATCAGACTGTAAACGAAGCTCTGGGTCACTACTGCGCAGACTCCGGTCCCGTGTTTTCTACTGCGCAGACTCCGGTCCCAAATCAGCGCGAGATGTCAGCACCATATTCGGACGGCAGCTTCACTTTTCTTCAGTGGAAGGTAGTGAAGACACGTCGTCCATATTTATTTAAGGCTTATGATTTTGTACTATACCATATTGTGATGGTTTAATCTAACCCGATGGGAGCATTAAAAACATATAATCGTAAAAATGCCCTCTGGTGGCGTATGTGTGTTGCATCATCCTTGAATTCCTATTGGTGGATTGGCGAAGATGAACCTCAGACAGTGAGTTAATTTTTCCAACTGAGGAGTCTGCCATTTCTGCCCATTCATACTCTCAGGTAAGTTAAGTTTTTATATTTTAGAAATCATATTACTGAAATATTTAGTATCATCAGTTAATATATAACAATTGCTGTGTGTTACTGTTTGTTAAAGCCTGAGAGAACTCGATTCTGGTGTGCTATCTGTGCACACGACACTAGTGTGCGTTTTTCTGTGCGTTGTGTTTATGTCACATAGACAGGACATTCACAGACAGCGCTTTCTCTTTTGTCTTTTTTTAAGGCAAGGTGAGAAAAAACAATTTGTCCTTGACCTGCTAAAAGTTCTCACAAGCGAACAAAGGTCTCTGTCTCCATTGAATTTCCTCACAGAGTAAACCTACTTTTTTTTATTTGCAGATTTAGTTTCAATCTCAAGCCAATGCAAGTCACATCAGATAATGGCAAAACTCCTATAGAGCAAAACTCACACTGTCATTCAAATGCAATTCATTATTGCTCATTATAATGACTGGATTCCTCAGTCAAATCACTCTGCTTTAAAGGATCTTATTGTATAGTCTTAATTGTTCTCTCATAAAAACAACACCAAAAATCATTACACCACTTAAGTGGGTTAAACAATGAAATGACAATATGTATCAATTGGGTTAACATGTGTGGCTCATAAAGTCTACTGGACTAATTAACCCCACAGAAGTGTGACGGCTTAATTACAGACAGTGGAGGGTCACAGAGAAACACTATTACACCAGAATATTGGAATTTCCAGTACTCAATCGACAGGAGTGGAAGTCAAGTAATTCTTGGGCGGTTGTAGCTGTAAGTACTTCTGCTTTCAGGCTATATTGAAAGACAATGATCCATATAATTGTCCACCTGCTCAGAACTCAACCAATGTGTGTGTAGTATTTCTGTACAGAAGGTGATTACACAAGTCGTAACAACATGGATGTTTGAACTGACTATTTCCATTACCAGCAACCTACCAAGACAATAGGCTTGATTTTAAGGCAAATCACTATTATCGCTGTATATTAAACCTTGTTGGCGCATAACTCACCCACCCAAAATATCTATAGCAACCACCTAACAATACCACAATTTTTTTTTTTAAATAACCAATCGATAAATGAGCAATATCACACGAGTAGTTCGACAGGAGGGACTAAATAAACAAGAAACAACAACGAAGTGTCTTTAAAAACACTTTTTTTGTGCAAAACTACTTCTGCCACGTATTCAAATCTCAAGTTGATAACAGTTGTGATCAAGCCTCCCGTTACTAATTCTAAAACATCACTTTAGAACTAGTAACGAAGGAACGTTGAGTCGCTTCATTGAAGCCTATCGTGCTATGTAGAGTATTATGGTATTATGAGAGCAAGATCAACTAAACGAGTGTATTATCTAAATCTGATATATTTTTTCATTCTTCAGGTCAATGTCCATATTAAAAAATTATAAAAATTTCCACTATAAAAAATCTGTTTGAATATCCTCTGAGGAAAGCGATATCTTTTTCCTTTTAAAAGATTTCCAAAAGCAGCGCTAAAACAACTTCTTTGTTTACAACCAGCCACTCTTAAAGTCTTTGCCACCATCTATGGGTGTAATAATGTAACTGTCACTGAATTAGAAATTACAATCACCGACGGACCCTTTCTCAATACCAAATACGGCATTATTTATATAAAATAATATTTATTGAACAATAATATTTAAATCAACAACAAACGCCATTATTAAAGACACTAGGAAATAAACACATGCAAACAATGCAGTCAAACGTACAAAAGCAGCGCTGTAGTAGGCCCTACACGCAGTGGTTCTCAACCCTGTCCTGGGGGACAAATTTGATTATTTGCATCTGCGCGCTGTGCTCGGAAACAACGGCCAGTCACGTCGTCTTGTTAAACTTCACTGTCTTCAATGAACTAGCGCCAGTGCGCACATGTGCGTCAAACAGACCGTGCGCAATAGGAGCGCAATAATTCTGACTAAAATACGTTATAAAAATATGTCTTGTTAGAAATGAAGTGTAGTTTTAAAATTCTACATGTAACACAAGTTATCATATATGACAGCAATAACAGTAGATGCACTATTGTTGGAAAAGCACATTAATGTAATATAATTACTATATTACTACTATAGTACAAATTTTTTTGTTGCTAATAATGTACAGCATAGCCGACATGGATACATTCACTATATTTGTTTTCATAGGCTTTATATTACACATTGTTTGGAGGACAGCATTGGGCAGGATATTGAATAAAATAAAAATAAAAATTAATGTATAATAATCTTTTGATTTCATATCCGATTCATCAAAAGAACAATCAACAGATTAATCAAATAACAAAATAATCGTTAGTTGTAGCCCTAGAAAAAAATGTAAAAAATCTAGTTTTAGTGGTCTCTGACAAAAATCAAATAGAATTGATCAGGTTATAAAGTCATAGAGTGGATTCAAATTTCCATTGACTGACTCCAATGATAGGATTTTAAAAGAAAAAAGGCAGCTGCAGACATATTTTGAAAGTGAGCTCTGACATTATTGTTCTCTTTTACAAACCGGATCACCAGGATTGTGGCCACGTTTTTTTATAAACTCAATATCTACGGTACATTTATTTGTGCAATACACCTTTGTCTGATCGAAAACATTCTGAGGAGTCTCATCTGCTCCAGTCATTGAACCTGACACTGCAATCGGATGCAGTCAAATGAGAACATCAGAGGAAGGCTTTGGTAAATCTGGTCTCATAGGGTGGCAGTGGCCCCCCGGGAAGCATTTAAATAATGTTTAACGTCCGAGCAACACTGACTAAACTTCCCTTTCCGTGCATACAACACTTTCTTCTCAATCAATGTTTAACTGATAGTTTTAGTGTGTGTGTGTGTGTGTATGTGTGTGTGTGTGTGTGTGTGTGTGTGTGTGTGTGTGTGTGTGTGTGTGTGTGTGTGTGTGTGTGTGTGTGTGTGTGTGTGTGTGAGAGAGAGAGTTTGCTCACCCTAGGCTTCAACTGTAGGCAATCTATGCAAGTCCACTCACACGGATATCAAACATTGAATTCCACGATGGAAGTGATGGATTAAACAGGCACACACACACACACACACACACCTGCGGTGAGAGATAAAAGACAGCTTGATTGCATCTGAAAGATATAATATGAACTCCTCTGGTAGCTCTGTCGAGCCCATGACATTATAAGCAATCATCCCTGTGTGGCATCCTTTAACCACAAAACATCCAATCACGCACTCTGGCAGGAAGTTACACTGACCTGTGATTCAAGCCATTACTAAAAACAGGAAGGAAACGTGAGAAATTTTCAAAAGACCCACAAGGTGCAATTCTCCATCCATCATATTAAAACACAATTACACACATAATCATACAAATCATGTTTGCAGCTGATTAAAGGGTTTCTGCAAGCTATAGAAAATAATGACGGACTACTGATGAAGAATTTCCAATTAACGTCCTTAAATGAAGCTAATTGAGTACACTGTGTTCTGTGATCAGTGTTAGGTAACCAATGGCAACAGAGCTACTTTGTTGTGTCCAAGGCCACGCACAGCAAATATGGTTGTCACTTCTCCTGTTAGAGCTTATTCTGTAGACACAGTCACTGGCATATGTTTAGGATTGACAAGGATATTTACAAAGAGGTGTGACTCATAAAGAAATGTCAAATGGCTTTTATTCTCGCGATATTTGTGAACAAACCCTGTACCATATACTGTCACTAATGCCATAACACCAGAAGGTTTAATCACAATATTATGTAATAGAGACAGCCACCTAGACTGGGTAAACCCAGCCCAATCTGCCGGCAATTTGATTTCGCCCTGCAGCTCAGGCTGGAAACCTGTACATATTTCTATCCTGCTTCTGTTACAAATTTGCGGGGATCAATCACAAACCGGCTTATCCACCTGGCGCGCCATTGGTGGGTTTAACACCATGACGAATAGAGAACCGATGGATTGTTGGTCTGATTGGTTGAAGGACTATCCAATTGCATACAGAGTCATTTGAACTATGCTCGTTGATCACACTTCTAGTGGTCTGATTGGTTGAAGGACTATCCAGTTTCGTACAGAGTCATTTGAACAATGTCCGTTGATCACGCTTCTAGTGGTCTGATCAGTTGAAGGTCTATCCAATTGCATACAGAGTCATTTGAACAATGTCCGTTGATCACGCTTCTAGTGGTCTGATTGGTTGAAGGACTATCCAATTGCATACAGAGTCATTTGAACTATGCTCGTTGATCACGCTTCTAGTGGTCTGATTGGTTGAAGGACTATCCAGTTTCGTACAGAGTCATTTGAACAATGCCCGTTGATCACGCTTCTAGTGGTCTGATCAGTTGAAGGTCTATCCAATTGCATACAGAGTCATTTGAACAATGCTCGTTGATCACGCCTCTAGTGGTCTGATTGGTTGAAGGACTATCCAATTGCATACCGAGTAATTTGAACTATGCCCGTTGATCACGCTTCTAGTGGTCTGATTGGTTGAAGGTCTATCCAATTGCATACAGAGTCATTTGAACAATGCTCGTTGATCACGCCTCTAGTGGTCTGATTGGTTGAAGGACTATCCAATTTTATACCGAGTAATTTGAACTATGCCCGTTGATCACGCTTCTAGTGGTCTGATTGGTTGAAGGTCTATCCAATTGCATACAGAGTCATTTGAAGTATGCTCGTTGATCACGCCTCTAGTGGTCTGATTGGTTGAAGGACTATCCAGTTTCGTACAGAGTCATTTGAACTATGCAAGTTGATCGTGCCTCTTGTGCAGTAAAAATATTAGGGTGAAACAGTTCTCTGAAAAAAATCTAACCCACCGTTCACCACCCACCATTCGGCACGCACTTGCACCGCTGTTCATCTCAAATCTGATGACGCATCTATAATATGGTTTGTAGGGTTGTGCCGATGGACGATATCATCGTCCATCGTGATGGCTGACCAACATCACGATGACGCTCCATCGTGATGCCACGCCCCCTGTTGCGAGTGCGACACACACTAGTCCTCTTCTATAGTTAAACTAAAAACTTTGCAGGGATTGCTCTGTAAATTAAATTGAGAGTATAACTAAAGCATATATGCTATTTTTAATACTGTAGTCTATGCCAGATATATAGCCTACATTTTTAAATAATCCCTTTCATAAGCATGCCTGTTTATTTTAGCACTTCCGTCAGTGAAACAACACACTACAGCCTGTAAAACATTTAAACGATTATCAGTTAATAATGGTAACATAAAGATTAAGACAATTAAATATTAGTTTAAAAAAAAAAATTTATTTCCCCACAAAGATGCGTCAGCTTTGAGATGAATGTGGGACACGAGCTGGAGACACCTTCTCGAATATCTTTGTCTTAATGTTTTCTCCTGATGTTGCAAAGCAACACGTGTTGTAAAACGTCTGAAGAGCGAATTTTATCTTCCACAGGGTCAAGACATTTAGGCTATGTTTGATTATGCACTGCCAGAGAAAACAAAATTAAAATCGGCGGTGTGTGTGTGTGTGTGCGTGTGTGCGTGAATTGTGCTATTCAAATAAACTTGAGGCGCCAAGTCTAATAAGAACAAACTTATTGTGTTAAATAAAATTGGAAGTAAAAAGGTATTCGTCCTACATTGTTTTTTTTCTACTTCACCACAGTAAAGCATGTGAATGGGTAGGCTATAATAGACTTAATTATAAGCAAACGAAAGGAAGAAACGTTTACAATTCCCTAAAAAAATGAGTGTGACGCGAGTGAAGATTTGGGAAAAGAAACGTGATGTCCAGTGGGATAAAATGGACTAACTGGTAGCCTTTTGGTTATGCATATTGTTAAAGTTCGCGGAAAGGTACAAACATATTTGAAAAGCTGGCAAATCTTAAATTGGGCTCAGCCTCCCTCTCTCATTCGGCATGAATCCATATGTTTTCATGGCTGCGATGTAACTGCAAATTTATTTCCTTTGAAAACAAAGCTTTGTGCTTCTGTCCTGTGGTAATATATTCAAGTAAAACAGCATTCACATACAAAACACGGGGATAATAACAAAATTATAGTTTTAAATAGAAAATAGTTTTTATGTAAGGAGGTATATTAAAATAAAAAGTGCACACCTCTTTACTTTGTTTCCCCTCACGTGCAACCTAGCGCGGGTGAGTCCTTATTTGGGTTAGCAAAATAACTCAATAAAAAATAGTATTCATGTAAAGAGATAGTAAAATACAGATATAGTAAATTATATATTTTTATTTAAAAAAAAAAAAAACGAAAAAAAACGACGATATCATCGTCCGTTTTACTGTAAACATCGTCAACTGCCAATTTAGGGGACATCGCCCAAAGCTAATGGTTTGTAACTTTAAAAAAACGCATAAAACAGACAGTTCCGCTAATGTATATTTCTGTCGATGGATACACATGCTGGTTCCTCGATTATATATTACAACAGCGATAATAAAAGTAAAAAACGTGGGCAAAACGAGTGCTGCAAGGACGGCTCTGGAATCAGTAGTAAATGCTGCTCCATCTAAAATCACTGCGAGTTTGAGTCGTTTTTGAGGTGCATTTGAAAAAGCAACAAGCGCCAAACATCTTTCCAAACATGAGAAGCATTTAGTCATGTTTAATCAATCATAGCGTTTCAATCTTTTGTTTATTCAGCTCACAGATAGTATGATGTTCATTGGGATTTCCTGGAATGGCATGCGCTATTGTACTTTTGCAGCACATATTTGGAGTACCCAGAATGGAGATGGTGCAGAATTTACAACTGATCAGTGCAGTCGTGCTGCACTGAGAAGCTGCGCATATAATAATCGCAGCCTTTGCCAAATCGCGTGAGGTTAAATTACGATTAATCATGCAGCCCTAACACAAACCAAACTCATTCATTTAGACATTTAAGAAATTACTTCTTGAGTTTTACTGCAGTAGAAATGTATAAAAAAATCAGATTTTTTTTTTACAGTGAGTTGTATGGTAAGCAAAATATATTAATAAATAAACAGATTTTAATAATTCATTTAGCAGTGCAACAGGGGCATATACACACTCACACATTTCCACACAATCCTACGAGCATTGGTGCTTCTCATACAACATCATAGCATTTCAGAATGTTTGTGAAACTACAAGTGCCTGGCAGCAGAAAACAGACTCATATCATAACAATAATTGACTTGAATGGCCCACGGTTTGTTAAAAACATTCTCCTGGCATCATGCTTATTTTCATCAGGTAAGAGAATAAAAGATGTACTCTCAAAGTTATGCAGTTATTCGCATCTTTAGTCTAGCAGTACACATAACAGTACCCAGAGGCATTTCTCCTCTCGTGCTTCTTCAGCATGTAGATCCAAATCCATGCTTCACAATACAGCACATGCATTTTTAGAAATGCTAAACATCAATTTCCCACCACACTCTGAGGGTGTTCTTCTTGAAATACTGAACAGGTATAAATACAATGAATTCGTGACAGAGGCAAATAACAAAGCTAAATAGTGCTAGTGAAAAGTTTTAAAAAGCCTAAAGGGTACACTACTACACCATCAAAACCGTAAAGATGTAGAGCATGTTATTTCATGGAGGGAATTATTTATTCACATAATGTTAGTAAAAGGCTCTCGAGTCAAATATTCCCATTTCTACTCTCTCACCATTAGAACTAAAGTGGTCATGAACTGAGAAATAACATTTTCCTTGAGCTTTTGACAAAAGAGATTATACTATAAAATATCCTTTTCAAAAGTTTATATAGGCGCATATTACTAACGCAGCCTTTAAATACTGCGCTATTGACTTTCGACTAGGTTTTTGTGGGTCAATGCAGCAGTTGATTTCTGTTACCTCAAAATAGCAACGTGCCAACAATGCACCTGAACACACCTCGTTTTCAGACCAGCATGCCCATGGGCGAACAGATGGGTGTTGAGTGCATTTGCTATTTAAGCAACGTGGTGCTGGACGTGAAAATGATAGCTGCATCATGCTGAAACTATAGCAAAAAAAAAAACACTTGCGCAGGGTGTATGATAGGGCCCTATGTGCACCACAGGAAACATATAAAACAATAAAACAATGCAGTTCATGACCCCTTTAAATATATTTTTTTCCCCCACAAAATACTTTGCTTTCTTGCACTTGCAGGCTTCTGGTTTACATTAGAGTCCAATCTAGTCTACATTAGTTCAGGTTCACAAAACAATCCAAGCTGAAATGTGCTTCAAAAACTGATCAGACTGAAATGATGAAGGATATTATTCCTTCTGGGGTTTAGGAATAATATTAACTACCCTACTTTGTACATTACTGCTTCACTGTGACATGGGCTGCGTTTCTGAATAGGCACTGTACATATACAATGCGGGTGGTATTTATGTATTATGTATTTTGTATTCATCTAGCTGTGTATCAATGTTTTTATCAGAAAGTTCAAAACAACTCATGTGTGTAGTTTTGTTTCAACCAATGCCCTTTATTGACTGGGAAGGAAGATCTGAGTTCTGAAAGTTCCAACTATCCAACTTTTATTATTTCAAAAGTTCAAGAAAAATTTAATTTCCATGATATTAGCCCTTTAAAGGATTGGATATTAAACTTCAGACACACATAGCTGTCTTTAATCTCACTACACTAAGACACCAAAACTGCTGTAGCCTCAGAAATAAGCTTAATTTTCAAAAGCCACAGAATGATCTTACACAAAAAGGGGAGCTTAATACTATCCTCATTAAAATCTCTGACTGGGAGTTTAACCCACATTTAAGCTCCTCTAGAGAACAGGTTCTTGGCATTAACAATTACCGTTCATTTTGTGTTGTAAAGTATAATGTAAATTTACAGGAATAGCAAGACGAAGAGAAACAAAAGATGCATATTCATTTAATCCTCTAAATGAATGAAATACATATTAGTTAAACATAAAATCATAAAAAACTTTGCCAACTGTGACTAGTATACTGCATCCTGCTCAAGTATCATGACTAGTATGCAATTCTGAATATAGCCAGCCACACACACACACACACACACACACTCACAAAACCCTCTTCCACCAAGAGACACTTCCACACCCCAACACATATGCTTAAAGCATTGCTGTCCAATCTACACCATCAAAACCCTATCAGCGTCCTCACATTTTAAATGCCAGCTTTATGATAGCGTGCATGAGAGTCAGACGCTCTAACAAGGAGGCTAAAGGCTGCAGTGTCATCTGCTCTAAAAATGAAACACATTCATACAAGCATGTTTGTGTTGAAGTCAATGTGCAGCATAATTACAGCTGAGAGACATACAGCAATCACAGAGTATCTCCCTTCCGATCAACCACACGCTGCACTTATCGCTCCAAGTGGAGTTATGCCAATAATATCAGTGTATTGTTTTAGAACTGCCTACAACCATCAGAGAGAAAAAAATCAGTCCCTATGCATTCACCAATTGTTTTGCTGACTGCATATACATACATCCCAGAGAGAGCTGAAAGCATGAAATAGCTTTCTAACAAACAGAACAGTTTTTTGGTGTTGAGTCGTTCTTCACGGTTCACAGTGTTGGAGCTGAACAGTGGTTGAGCTGTGACCTGTAGATGAAAAGAGTCTTTGCTCCATACAAACACATTACCATGGACAGGACAACTGGTGGTCATGCTGGATTTAAGCTATTATGCATCAATTTCTATCAAAACCAACAGCAAAAGAGACCAATTATCATCTCGTTTAGCAATTAATCTAGAAAATATTCTATGCTTATGTTATTTCAGCATTTACAAAATGAATAACTGGAGACCCACATTCACTGTGTTCTGTGGGATTTTTCTGCCCATTTGTTCTGTCAGGTAAAAAAAAAGAAATCAATAAATCTGATTGCTTAGAAAACTAATAGCGCACCTCGCCCAAACAATCTATAACCTCCATTATTTCTAAAACAAATATACAATCCTAAATGATCAAACTATAAATCTTTTAAAAATGTGTCATACCAAGGACCCCGAAATATTCAGCTAGCACAAAAGCACACTATGTAGTTTTATGCATACAGACCCATTTTTACTGTGAGAAAATAGTGTGAAAGAAAATATGTTCTTTGCAAAATTAAAAAAAAGATTTTATGTTGTCTCTGTACGGAAGCCAAAGTTAATTATTAAAATATTATCTTGAAAATATTTACTTTATATTAAGTTGACAGTGTACCCCACACACACACAATTAATGTTAGAATTATTTGTACATTTCAATAAGCAACAAAATTACAAGATAAAACTGTTTTTTCACCAATTCAACTATATTCTGATATTTTTTAACAGTAAAAAAATGGAATATAGTTTTATTGATGGAACACATTACATGTAAATACAATAAAATTACCAGAATTGATTCAGAATAAAATGAATGATTAATGAATTATGATTTCAGACTATTTTTAGAAATGTAGAAAGCAAAAGTATTTAGAAAGCAGATAAATACACATATACATGTACATGTACACACACACACACACACACACAATATATAAAAATATAAATAAATATATTTAAATATTTTATGTTATCGGGTTAACTTAGGGGTTAACTTAGACAAACAAAAACCATTTAGATTTTTTTTCTCCAGACCTCATTTTGAAAAACTCACTTTAAATCACAGATGAACTGTAGTGTCACATTTTCCATAGAATTGCCTTGTTTTGGGCTCATGGCTAAATGTGTTGAGATTCCCAGGACACATAAAGAACCAAAAGACAGAAAGGGGCTGATGGGAAAGATAACCAAAGCTCTCAGAAAAGGAAAACAATGATCTATTTAGTTCGAGACTCAGATTCGACCATTTCGAATTTTGGTATTGAACATAGTATATCACTGTTGAAGAAGGTTCCACTAAAACTAACATAACAGTTACATAACAGAAGATGACAAATCAACAATTGACACTCTGTTTGCCTGACTTGACTCGCAGACATTTAGCATGAGAAATGCGTTTAGCCTCAACCTCTAATTATAAAAGCAAGTAAACATCTGGTTGTTCCGGACACGTTTATAGGAAACGGTAGCATTTATGGGCGAGATGATTGCAGAAGCTGCATTAACCCTCATTCTGACAGATGTTTCATAAGTGTTTTGAAATGGCTATGATTGCCGTCAAAAGCAGCAAAATGCAATTAGCCTGCTAATCAAGGAGCCAAAACTGTGGCGGAAGTCATCTACGGAAAACGCGCTGTGTCCAATTATTTACCTCTCCTACATTAATGCTGACAGATAGTACTAATGAAGCCAGCACCACAGGCTGTGAGAGTGTGTGTGTGTGTGTGTGTGTGTGTGTGTGTGTGTGTGTGTGTGTGTGTGTGTGTGTGTGTGTGTGTGTGTGTGTGTGTGTGTGTGTGTGTGTGTGTGTGTGTGACGGAAACAGAGAAAGTGAGAGAGGTAATAAGCCTTAAATACGATTAGTGGGACGCATCTCATAAAGATGACCAATGGCTGCAGAGACTCCATTGCACTGCAAACCTGAGGAAGGCGGTGGAAAGACTGACATTATGACACTATGATAAACACTAAAATAATTAGTGCTGCTTGCTTAGTCATTATCATGGATGATAATACCTCATTACTAATATTATTGTTCATACTGAGGGTTAGGGATTTCACCAAACCCCTAATCCTAAGTATTAAACCTCATAACTCATCCCACATTGTTTCTGCATAGGGAGGCTTGAGGAGAAGTGTGCTATATATTTTATCCGGGACCTGGAGCAAATTTTGCCTTGCAAACAAAAAAAATAGACAAAACACCAAAACTTTTGATAGTAAGCAACTACCTAGCCAACACATTCTCACTCCCAACTCGTCACAAATTGATCCCTCGGCATCAGTTTTTAATGCAAAGGGTACCGTCGTACCAAAACCAAAAGTGTTAACTCATGTTGCATTCCAAGTCTTCTGAAGCCATACGATATCTTTAGGTAAAGAACAGAGTGGATCGTAATGTTTTAATGAATGAAATGATGATCCTGCCGCTCCGTGAACGCACACCACACACTCAGTCATTTCTCCTTCAACAGATACACCCGACTCTTTAGCATGACGCAATCGGTCACAAAACACACATGTGCCAATGACATTTTATAATCAAAGCTGACATAATGACGCAATTGGTCACCTGACATAGGACTGGGAGAGCCAATGCAATTTCACTAGCTGACATAATGTTTCTTCCACATAATGTGGATGATCTTCTGTGGATGGAAAGACGGTGATCGCTTTTGGGGGTTTTCTTCACACAACTCAATCATTTGGCCTCTGAACACTTGGAATATATGTTCCTTTTTAAATAATTTGTGCCTGCAGTCGTATATGCCTGTTATATCCTTTGTTTTATATCATATAACACACAAATAGGTAGTTTTAGGTATAATAATATTAATAATAATAATACATTTTATTTATAATGCACTTTACATTAGGCAAAATCTCAAAGTGCTACAGATTTGAAACAATCAAAAACTAAAATAAATAAATAAAACAGAAAAATAAGTAACATCAAATCAATTAAAAGCTCTACTAAAAAGGTGGGTTTTAAGTCCACGTTTAAAAACATTTAAAGTCTGTGGGGTCCGCAAGTGGTCAGGGAGAGCATTCCACAGACTGGGGGCTGCAGAGCAGAAGGCCCGATCTCCCATAGTACGGAGATTGGTCCTGGGAGTCCTGAGAAGACAAGCCGCAACAGAACGGAGGTTACAGGTGGATGTTTGTGTGGTGAGGAGTTCCTTGAGATAGGTGGGAGCGTGACCATGGATGCACTGGTGAGTAAGGAGGGAGATCTTATACTCAATCCTGAGCGAGACAGGAAGCCAGTGGAGTGTTTTGAGAATGGGGGTGATATGCTCGTATTTGCGCACCCTCATCAGGATCCTAGCAGCGCTGTTTTGAATATACTGCAGCTTCTGGAGATTTTTGCCAGGGATGCCGATAAGGAGTGCATTGCAGTAGTCCAGCCTGGAGGAGACAAAGGCATGGACAAGCTTCTCCGCATCTGCTAGTGTTAGTATAGGACGAAGTTTGGCAATGTTTCTAAGGTGGAAGAAGGAGGTCTTACACAGATGTTTGATGTGAGCTTCAAAAATGAGTTGCGATTCCATTCTGACCCCCAGGTTGGTGACTGATGTAGAAAGTGGAATGTCCTGATCAGAGAAAGCAATGCTGGTGATGATGGATTTCCGGACCTAAAGTGGAGTGCCGACTAGGATCGCTTCAGTCTTGGAGCTGTTTAGCTGCAGAAAGTTTTGCTTCATCCACGCCTTTATCTCATCCAGGCAAGTGATCAAAGTGGATGGAGTGAGGGCAGCAGAGGGGGAAGAATTTGTCCTCAGGTAAAGTTGAGTGTCATCAGCATAGCAGTGAAAAGAAATCCCATGCCGGCTGATGACACTGCCAAGGGGGAGCTATGGGGTTGGGTTACGTTTTCAAACGTGTCTAAACAGCGTAAATAAAAGACTGCTGACTGATTAAATTAAGAATCACACTCCAACATATAATGGCACAATCATAACCCAATACATGATTTCATCATGACAAAAACATTCCCATGCCCAAAACGTCTCTGTATGACACCAAAGGTTTCTCATTGAAAGCAATAGGGGAATCCTGCAAGTCTAAAAATTACGCTAAAGGGGTACCCTGTGCGTTAAAACGCCGAAGGGTCCCGTAGTGGTCGTAGCTTCAGCCATAGGATTCTTAAGAGCAGTTTTGAAGCGTAAAGTAGGGTTGAGCTGGCCGTTGCCATCTTAGTAGCATGTCATCGCGTGTCAGTCCCGGAATCACTGACAACAGGCAAAGAGGCGGGACATGGGTGGAGCTGAGGTGATGTATTGACAGCAGATAACTGGCAATCCACCTGTCACTCAAAGTGACCACGCCCTTAATTATGCAGAACTTTAAGCCTTTATATAATGTAAACAAATGAGTTATAAAAAAATTCACTCCCCTCACAGTTGTCATGAACTTACAGGCTGTAAACATGTTTTTTTCTGCTGTAAAGTTGAGCATTTTAACATGGGGCTCAATGAGATTCTGCTCCCTTCTGGAGCCTGTCTCTAGCGGCCAGTCGATGAATTGCAGTTTAACTCACTTCCATATTGGTTTCAAGAGAAACTGGGGGAGGTTGCCCCTTGGTCCTGACCAAGCGTCAACATGTGACAAGTTGGGTGTGAGAATGTGCTGCCCTAGCAACATTCAACAACCAAGTAGTGTGTAGTATAAGTTACAGTTTGTCCTTTTCCTCTCTGCTACCGTTTAGCGCATTATTTATGGCACGCTGTTGCAAACTGCAGGTTATGGGAGTTTGCAACCTTTCCCAATTCATTTTCCTCTCTGTATCCTGATAATATCATCTCCACAATCTGCTCCTACACAATTAAGCGGACCAAAATCTATTTCAGAATTATGTAACTGCAGTGTGCATTTTAAAATACAGTAAATCAACAGAAAAAGAAGTGAGGCCTTTTATCAGAAAAAATATCCTCTTTAGCACACGCATCATCCTCTCTACTGCTTTTATACAAAAAGAGTAAACACTCACCATGGAAAACAGTTAGCTGTCCAGAGTGGGAGTGTGCGCGCGTACACGGAGCGTGACGCACATTACAACGTGTATGCACTGTTTGACATTGAAGATGAAAGCATGTATCTAATGCATTTCAGTGAGGCTGAGCGTCTGTGCACATGAAAGACAAAGAAGGCTAACAGTATGCATTTCCATGGGAAACTTTCTACCCAATGTGCAGCCTTTATTTACTTATTAACAAATGGCAAACAGTCCTTGAGTTTACTCTGTCAGTGAGTGACAAGAACAGTTTGAGTCAACAACAGACTGTAGGACGGGAAAAAAATAGATCTGGATCAATCAGACCCTCATAAGCCAGAAAACTCTATAAATAAAAAGCCAATCACTGATTCTTAAAAAAGTTTAAAAAAAGGCTTGAGATTTAAGGATTTATTTTGTTTTAATCCATTCAACATGTTCAGAGGTTTGGTCCTGCTGCTTCTATTTTCTCATGAATGTGTTTTTTTCCCCTTGCTTGTCAATCAATGTGTGTCTACGGAGTCCCTAAAAGGACATGGTGGAAAATATGAGATGGGAGGAAAAAATATGGCCATTTCTTAAAAGAAAGACTGCATCCTACAAAGGCTGCATATCTCGGCTGCCACGTCATCAAACATCGCTGAAGGCCATCTCAATTGAAAGTATTCTTGGAAAGCAGCCTTTGTTTCGCGTCCTTCATTCAGTCTGTTTTGAAGGACGCATCGGAAGTATCCTTCGTGGCCTTAAATCACCCACAATCCTTTGCACACATTAAAATTCATGAAAATAAACCAATGGAAAACGAGCAAGACAAAAATAAAGTTTTCAGCCATAGATGTTATATTTTGTTTTGCTGTAAATGAATCACTAACACTAAACTGACAATAATGTAAAAGCCACTGGGAGATGGCAGACGGCTGTTATTCACTGTATTGCATTAATAGAAAGCCAGTTAATTAAAAATGTGTAAAACAAAGTATTTCTAGATTCAATATTTTCGTGCCGTGACCATGGGGGTGGGAACATGTGTGACATAGCCATGCACACTTAGACCGTCTGATTCTAGTGTTTAATTGCTGAGGAGGACTCAAGCCTAAGCCTCAGAAGGACTGGAAGGTCTCGGAAGGATGGATCCTTTTGTTTGAGAACATATATTTCAAAGTTTTTGCGTTCGCTTAGAAAAGAACACAAAAGTTTTGCGAGCGAATGCAAAGTTTCAAAGGAGTACGCAAAACATTTTGAGAGCGAATGCAAAGTTTTGCGGGAGAATGTGAAATATTTGCGAGAAATAATTTTTCCTCCCATCTAATTTTCCCCCCCTTCACCATGTCCCTTTAGAAGTTCCGTATGTGTCAACACCATCAGACAGAAAATGTTGTAGCTGTTGTTGTTTTCTAGTCAGGAGCACCGACATAAAATATGGGGAACTTTCTAAAAATATTTAATTTTCAAGTTTCTGACACTAACTAACCAACATCATGGCCATCACTTATCTCATAAGTCTCTTGCTTAGTATATTTGGGTATTTTAAGCATCAGTTGCACATAGCACTTTATATTGTTGCTGCCATGTAATGTGTTTTGCACATTCTTTCTTTTTTTCTACCTGAAGAGCTGCACAGATCTGGCCACGGTTACAAAAAAATGTCTGCTGCACTTAAAGGATTAGTTCACTTTAAAAAAAACTTTTGCTGATAATTTACTCACCCCCATGTCATCCAAGATGTCCATGTCTTTCTTTCTTCAGTAGAAAATAAATTAAGGTTTTTGATGCAAACATTTCTCTTTAAAATGGAGTCAATAAACCCCAAATGGTTCAAGGTCCAAATGACAGTTTCAGTGCAGCTTCAAAGGGCTTTAAACCATACCAGACGATGAATAAGGGTCTTACCTAACGAAACGATCGGTCATTTTAAAAAAAAAAATCTAAAGTTTAAGTTTTATAAGCACAAATGTTCGCCTTGCTCCGTTCTGTGATATGTGAATGTGACGTCATGTAATACGCAGTTACGCTGAAAAGGTCACGCTTGCCGTAGGCGGAAATACAGAGTCTGTGTTGAATGTGCACATACTCAAGTCAAACGGTGTTTACAAAAAAGGGAGTTAAAAGGTAAAACAAAGATGTCGGAAAGCACTGACTCAGTATTTCCGCCTACGGCAAGCGTGACCTTTTCAACATATAACTGCGTATTACATGACGTTACTTACACATATCACAGATAAGACCCTTATTCATCGTCTGGTATGGTTTAAAGCCCTTTGAAGCTGCACTGAAACTGTCATTTGGACCTTGAACCATTTGGGGTTTATTGACTCCATTTTAAAGAGAAATGTTTGCATCAAAAACCTTAATTTATTTTCTACTGAAGAAAGAAAGACATGGACATCTTGGATGACATGGGGGTGAGTAAATTATCAGCAAAAGTTTTTTTAAAAGTGAACTAATCCTTTAAGGTTCCTAAGAGTACAGTGGCCTCCATAATCCTTAAATGGAAGACGTTTGGGATGACGAGAACCCTTCCTAGAGCAGGCCGTCCGGCTAAACTGAGTTATCGGGGGAGAAGAGCCTTGGTGAGAGAGGCAAAGAAGAACCCAAAGATCACTGTGGCTGAGCTCCAGAGATGCAGTCGGGAGATGGGAGAAAGTTATAGAAAGTCAACCATCACTGCAACCCTCCACCAGTCTGGGCTTTATGGCAGAGTGGCCTCTCCTCCGTGAAAGACACATGAAAGCCTGCATGAAGTTTGCTAAAAACTGAAGGACTCCAAGAGGGTGAGAAATAAGATTATCTGGTCTGAGAAGACCAAGATAGAACTTTCTGGCCTTAATTCTAAGTGGTATGTGTAGAGAAAACCAGGTACTGCTCATCACCTGTCCAATACAGTCCTAACAGTGAAGCATCGTGGTAGCAGCATCATGCTGTGGGGGTGTTTTTTAGCTGCAGGGACAGGACAACTGGTTGCAATCAAGGGAAAGATGAATGCGGCCAAGTACAGAGTTATCCTGGACGAAAACCTTCTCCAGAGTGCTCAAGATCTCAGACTGGGCCGAAGGTTCACCTTCCAACAAGACAATGACCCTAAGCACACAGCTAAAATAACGAAGGAGTGGCTTCACAACAACTCCGTGACTGTTCTTGAATGGCCCAGCCAGAGCCCTGACTTAAACCCAATTGAGCATCTCTGGAGAGACCTGGAAATGTCTGTCCACCAACGTTTACCTTCCAACCTGACAGAACTGGAGAAGATCTGCAAGGAGGAATGGCAGAAGATACCAAAATCCAGGTGTGGAAAAACTTGTTGCATCTTTCCCAAAAAGACTAATGGCTGTATTAGATCAAACGGGTGTTTCCACTAAATACTGAGCAAAGGGTTTGAATACTTAGGACAATGTGATATTTCAGCTTTTCTTTTTTAATAAATCTGCAAAATGTCAACAATTCTGTGTTTTTCTGTCAATATGGGGTGCTGTGTGTACATTAATAAATATAACATACATATTAGTGGTGGGCCGTTATCGGCGTTAACGTGCTGCATTAACGTGTGACTTTTATCGGGCGATAAAAAAAATATTGCCATTAATCTATTCTCAAAATTGGGTTGGGAGCTAGGTCTATATACGCAAGCTATGATGACTTTCACCGTGATATTTTAGCGCGGATGTATAGCTACCTAGCAGAAATGGACTGTAGGGAGCCAGAACGTGTCTTCGAACCTGCTTGTATGATGTGAAATTACCACATCAAGCGTGAAAGCTGTCTTCCGAACTCGAGTGCGCACCCGCAAACCGTACTCGAGTCCTGACGAGCGTGACTGACGTACTGTAAGCAGAGAGCTGTAAATCTAATTTCTGCTCGTCGTCAGTGTTCTTTAGAGCATTTGCAGTACATTCGCGGCAGATAGACGCAAGTGCCATTACGTACTGAAGCTTTGGTAACTAAATCAACGGTTCAAAAACAGAAATATAAAAGTTAGGTAAACAATGCTATTCATTCTGCCACCTTCTCGCTCGACGTCGTTACCAAGTAACGGGGTAAACAGCTGCTGCTTTGATGATGCAAACACACCCCGGTTTCGGACCCAAATAATATAATATGAACACGGTCCAGGGAGCAAACGAACCAAGTGTGAAAGCACCAGTCATTATTTGGGTAGTACACATATTCTGAATGCCTTTGGCAGAATTCAAATGAGCCATTTTAATCTAGATTTATCTATTATATTAATTTCAAGATCACAGTGAGATTAATCTAGATTAAAAAAAATTATCTATGCCCACCACTAATATATATATATATATATATATATATATATATATATATATATATATATATATATACTATATTTATACTATAAATATACTATATATATATATAACATTAATTTACAATCTTTGTTAATAAAAAAATACAATTGTTCGTGTTGGTAAATGTTAGCTTACAGTACATTAATGCTAACAGATCTTTAAAAACTTTAAAAAGTTAAAATTGTAATATTAATGAAGCATTGTTAATTATTAGTTAATGTTAACAAATATAATTAACTGTATTAAATGAAACTCTATCGTAAAGTGTTAAACATTTAAAATGGTGCATTTGTTAAGAACATTTGTGGTGTTAATGTTCATTCATGATCATCTCTCATAAATATCAAAGTGAAATTGTTGCTATTTTAGAAACTAACAGCAGGTATGGGTTTATTATGTCTCATGTCTCAAGAATCGGTGCAATATTTCACCTTTTCAATTCATCTATTAGGGAGCTATAGGAGTGTGTGCACTCCATTGTGCTAAGATCTTCTGTTCTATAGTGGTGTTATTTGTGGGCAGGGTGAGAGCTTTCTCACTGTGACATTTAAACCCGGCAGTGCAGTGAGTCCTGCACTCACTTTAATTGAAACAGATGGAGAATCTGAGGCACAGCCGCAGGGCACGAGCTCTGAGCCTGTGCACACACACACACACACACACACACACACACAACACACCACTATACATATATTGCATTTATCTGCCAAGACAACCATCACAATTACTATTGCTCATACTTGATCCCTAACATCAACTATTAAACTCTGGCGCACAACTTGTCTCTTGCAATGTTTGCGCTATAGGGACATGAACAATAAATCAAATTACGCAGCTTGTTGTGCCATTACTTTTCTAAACAATATAATTTAAGCATGGCGGGCATTAAAAATGAGTGAAATAATCCAATAGACTGACATTGAAGAAGCGACCTGAGCAATATCTAAAGACCATATTAGAGACTAAGCTTTTTGAGCTAAAAATCACCGAATGTCCTAGCATTGTGACAGTATTGTGAAATGTTGCCTGAAAAAAAAAATTCTAATCAGTTTCTTCAGGATTAAAAAAAAAAACTTAATACATAAATCTAAATTGCCTGGCAAATTAAAAAAAAATGGACAAAAAAACTAAAAAACTTTTTGACAGTAAGCAGCCACCTTGAAATCAATGCCTTAGCAACCAGCTGGCATGTAGTAAACATTACAATTCTCCCTCAGAAGTACACAGCGGATTGTCTAGTACTCTTGTAATCAGATGTGTTTTGTTACGCTGACCTGCAACACTTATGGGGGTTAATACAAGTTAAAATCTAGAATATAAGAGTAAATAAATAATACATAAAATAAATATTAAATTTTTATTTCTAAACCATTTGTAATAAATAATTTACTACTAAATTGCTCAGTTTTTTTCTTCCTTTTCCCTTTTTAAAACATTGATTTTGTGTCTTTAGAAAACTAAACTGGTGTTTATCCAAATCAAATGGAACCAACAACTTATTTAATCTTCAAATAACCAAACAGCAGGCTCAAGAATTTGATAAAGCAAAAAAGTTGGTTCTCTAGAAGGCTAAACCCAAGAACCACTGAATACCCTTTCATTTTTAAAGTAAGGCTAATTTAGTCTCAGAAATGCCTGTCTACACTTTGTAAGCATTATAAAACACCATATTAAGGTATTTTCTAAAATCATAGCACTTCATTGTCAAGATAAAGTCAGAGATCCTATACAACGATCACCACCACATTTGCTCTTCGATGGAAAACTGACTCAAGATGGATGTTCTAAAGAGAACCAAATCAAATTATAATAACCACATTAAAAAAAAGCACTCAACCGCAATAAAAACAGACCTAAAAAACTTTGAGAGAAGATAGATAATGCTTAAAGAGCCATCAATTGAATTAAATCACACTTTACCTTGATCACGAGCAGAATTTAAGCGGAATAATCCAGAATGTTTGTCTCTTTTTGTTGTAAAAGGTTGTTCCTAAGGAGCACAAAGTTCAGGCATTACTCGACTCCATCCGCTAAATGACTCCAGTGACCATCCAAGAGAGGCAGAGGAAAAAGGAGGGGATGGAGGAGGAGGTGAGCTATTCACCTGTGGAGCAACGACCAGACGCCGATCAGCCACAGCATGAGACCCATTGAGAAAGAGTCGTGAAGCTGGTCCCAGGTCAGTAAGCAGGCCGTTATGAGCTCACATTGCCCTCCTGTGTGTAGCTGATAGCGAGCAAGGTAAGAGGATCCGTACTTAGTCAGGGATGAAAACAATACCTGCTCACTCAGACTACACCGCTCGATGGGGGTGGTTTATAGGTGGCGGCAGTGTTTTTCGTTTGTGGCGGGGGCAGTCAGTGAAATAGACCTGTCAACACATTGCTGTTATGTGAAGATAGGCTTCATTTTTGACCATACACGCAAGCAGAGAACAAAAGCATCTATATTCCGTCTTTGCGTAAATTGCTGCAGTGGACAGTCAACATCCAGGCTGAAATACACACACATAGTTTTCAGCTGAGTCACATACCGGTTAATATATCTAAAGTGTTTGTGCTGGCAAATGCGTGCGAGTGTTGAATGAGAACACTGTCTTAAATTTAAATTCTCAGAAAGAATGGTAACGCACACCTTCATTCATTATACATTCTTACTTCCAGTCCCTCTTTGTATCCGTCTCTCTATCTGGGAGTGTTCGGAGTGGCATACTGCTCAATTGCTGCTGTATGTATTATGTATACTGTACCATGAACATGTTCTGCATGTATGGGATGGCCAGATGATCTACTACACTTGCTGAAATGTACAGTAATCAGCCAGAGAACAAGTAATACTGTATCCCACAATGCTCAACTTCATTTTCCAGTGTTATTACTCCATATTTATAGTTTGCCTCTTAAATCAGAAGCAATAATTATCTTCAGCATCTCTCAACACACAAAAACTAGTAAATGTCCTTTTTTTACCCCACATCCATTTCAACATCAGTTGCATAAAGTGAGCTGCAATGCTAGCAAACTCACTTCCATTTCAAATGGCAGAGCAGACTGAAGATAATGCAATAATTCTCTAACTATTACCATATGTAAGAACTAATCTGTCCTTTGGACGAGACGTTAAACAGAGGTCCTGACTCTCTGTTATCAATAAAAATCCCAGGATGTCCTTCGAAAAAGAGTAGGGGTGTAACCCCAGCATCCTAGCCAAATTTGCCCATTGGCCTCTGTCCATCATGGCCTCCTAATCATCCCCATATACCGATTGGCTTCATCACTCTGCCTCCTCTCCACCAATCAGCTGGTGTGTGGTGGAATTTCTGGTGCAATATGGCTGCCGTCACATCATCCAGGTGGATGCAGCACATTGGTGGTGGTTGAGGAGATTCCCCCCTTCCATATGTAAAGCGCTTTGAGTACCCAGAAAAGCTGATAATAATAAGAAATGTTATTTAAGCACCAAATCAGCATATTAGAATGATTTCTGAAGGATCTTGTGACTCTGAAGGCTGGAGTAATGAAACTGAAAATTCAGCTTTGAAAAATCAGCTTTTTAAATTATGTTTAAATAAATAATTGACTCTTGTTTCCATCCATAACTATGCAGAGTTGTATCAATACAAGTATTATGAAATATTAATAAAATATTTAAATGTGAATTTAAAGGGGACCTATAATTCCCCTTTTTACAAGATGTAATGTAAGTCTCAGGTGTCCCCAGAATGTGTCTGTGAAGTTTCAGCTCAAAATACCCCACAGATCATTTATTATACCATGTTGTAAATGCCCATTTTTGAGTGGAAGGAAAAATATACTTATTTTGTGCATATATCTTTAAATGCAAATGAGCTGCTGCTCCCCACCCCGCTCTCCAGAAGAGGGCAGAGCCTTTACAGGTCATGCCTAAAACGCACCAGAAAATCTGTTGGGTTTCGATTCTCATCTCTATCGCGGTCATGCTTAAGTGACATTGCAGTTCTTCATTATCATGAAAGTTAATTATCTGCATCCGTTTTAAAGCCATATCAGTCTTAACTTCTGATATATGGTTTTCTGAGTGCAAACTTAAAGCATATGCATAGAAAGCTGTGAGTATTAAACTTCACTAAAGTTAATTAATGTTCTTTTTCACTTATTATTGCGTTTAAAATCTCAAATACACACAAGGTTATGTCAAAAACACAAAGTTCACATACACACAATCGGTTATGTCTGTGAATGTAAACAGCAAGTAAAGAAATTGCATGTGTATAGACGGTATCAAGCATAAACAAACGGTACTGCACATGCCGGAAGTTAAGTTTTGTGGCCAAACCGGAAGTTAAGTTTTGTGGCCAAAACTTAACTTCCGGTAGACGTCCGCAATGAATCAATAACAACAGAGGCTGCGTTATCTTTCTTTTACGTTATCATCTTTCATTTTAATTGTGCAACATTATTCTAATTTATATGTTGTTTTTTTTGTTTCTGCATGTTTATTATAAATAATCTCCAATTTCTGTCTGAATATAGATTTGGGGAAAGGGTTAGTTCACCCAAAACTGAAAAGCCTGTCATGTGGATCACAACCCATAAGACCTTAGAGAACAAGAAACTTCTCTTCATTTGTGTTCCTAAGATAAGCGAAGGTCTTACGAGTTGTGAACGTCATGAGTAATAATGACAGAATTTAAATTTGTGGGTGAGCTAACCATTTAAAGTCCGTGTAATGCCGTTTTCTGTACAGTAGCCTATATAAATGCTTGCGCACTCGCATTTCAATCATGCAATGCGTCGGAATAACGTGTTTCTTTGTTTCATAATATAAGATTAATGTTGGGAAACTTAAATTTGTAGATTACCCTATTTGAGATTGATTGTATATGAATGCATCATAGAAATTCTGTGCTCTATGGGCACTGACATTTAATAGAGGATAAAGCGAAAGTTGTTTTACACTCCGTGATAAAGGCTTTAAATATTTTGCGGGAAACATAAATCCGTTCATTTATCCAGATGGCGACCACTTGATGAACAAATGTAAATGCGCTGTGTCCTGACTGACTGATGAGCCGATCTGCTAGATCGAATCACGGTGATCGCATGTTAATGCCAAGTGTAAACGCAGCCAGAATAAGTTCCCTCTAGAGTAGATTATTTCTGATAAAAATCAAAATAAATAACAAGTAAATTACATTAGACAGACAGACACTGTCAGACAGTCTAAATTACATGACGCTGCTCTCGTATGCAGTCAGACTGGATATTTATGAAGCATTCAGGGCTTTTTGGTGAATCGCACACACTGTTTTTGCGCTGGTGTCATATGCTCTCTGCTTGATCGTTAATATTTATATCATGTTATCCAAGAATAGTACGTCAAAAATGTGTTTCTACTGAGTAAAGCAACATACTATCCACTAGCCAGACCGATAAACAAACACTTGGAAATTAACTTTGAGCCAGGGGTGTAACCGTGGCAACGCGAGTCCGATGAAACCGTCTATATTATATCTGTGTATTACAGTGAAAGCAGCATAATATACAGTACCTACTGCTAAATATGCTGTTAATATGAATCAAACAACAAAAGAAAAACAGAAAATCAATTACTGCTCTTTGCTGAATAACTTTAGTAGCTTTAATAAAAATACATTTCTTGAATGTTGCTGTTAAATGCTCTAGTAAGGAGCTAGACATGGCGGACTGTGTACAGCTCACTCAGGGCGGAGTCTATGCTAATAGGGCAGAATCCAGGCGGAGACTGTGCAATGTGATGTCACGAAAGATAGAATCTGAAAATGGCTTATGCTGAGACACTGGTTATGATTTATGCAGATTAAAAAAAAGGAGTTGATGGTGGATTTTTACCATTATAGGGTGGTTGTGTGTAAAAACACAGCCGACACACATTTATCTATCAACTCTATTTTTATTTTACTGTGGCTATGAATTTGAGCTCACGGCTGATTGTCTGTGGTTAGCAGACAATCTGAGATGACATGCAGCTTTGATGCTTCTAGTACAGACATGGTGAGATGATAACTGGACACCTCTCGCTGAATTAAACATGCAACAAAGTGAAACCATGTGACATTTCAGCAGACATGTTTGCAATGTATATCAGTTCATACTGTGCACAGTTGAACAGTCTATTCTTTAAAAATGTAATAGTCAATATGCAGAACATATAGTATACCGTATGCAGCACACTAATATCCCATCTCAAAAATAGCCCTTGCTCAGTATCTGTCTCTCTCTTAATATGAAAAGACATTATTAAAGTTAAAATAGGGAAAATCATCTCAGCTTTGACAACACAGCAGGAACAGACATACACACACAATCTGTGCTACGTTTATGCTAGCGAAATGAGCTGCTAATCAATGTCCATGTGTCTGCTGGACAGTAATTTTACAGCATGCAAAATTTATGGACTGTCATAACTCTGAAATAAGATGCATAAAACTTTAACGGGTGGTGATACTATTCCCTAGATGCATATTAGGTCACAATGACAACAGAGGAGAGGCAAGGTCTTTGTAGTATAAACATTGCCACTTAAAACTGTTTTAAATGATAATATAAACAGGCACAAATTGTTTTGTGCACCCACACACAAAAGTCTAAAATAAATATGCAATAAAAATTTATTTCACCACCTCTGAAGAAGAAATGTGATATCTCCAGAGAGTACCTATTTCACTGATGCTAAAAACTATATGAACTCATATATAATACATTTTAAAATGCTATTAATTATGTCTGTGTGTGTGTGCATGTGTGTGTGGTGTGGGGGGGTTCAGGCAGACATTTTGCAGGCATGGGGTCAAAGCCTACCACTGTCAGACACGTTTCACTTCAAACAGAGCAGAAAAAGATAAAGAAATAAAATATGCATGATGGAATGGAGAGTGAGAAAGAGACCAATCTCCTGAGTCCTGAGATGTCTTGAACTCAGGAACAGCAGTTCAATGACCTAAAACAGTTCACAGGCTCAGTCTAACCTTTGACCCACAGCTCAAATACCAGAGAGAACCACTCAGACCAGAGCAGATAACATGTTAACCTACAACGACCCAGTTAATATATACTCAGAGCCCTGGCCATTACATTAAGGTGTTTTTAAAGCTATATCAACAACATATACCAAAATTAAATGACCAGAAAGTGGAACACATTATTGATTTTGTGAAATTGCACCAGAATAATCATTAGAGGGCATAAACTGATTCATGCATTGCAACATAATGTAAGTGATAATTCTACAGTATCTAGTCAATCCGACTTCAAACAAATTTACTGGAGCCCAAGTTAATAAGTGATCAAGCTACAAGAATGAGCACTTAAAAATGAGTGCTGTCGAAATAATAATTTTTTTTTTTTTTCAGTTTAATGCAGCATCCCTTTTTCTGTCATCCTTGGCTAGCGTTACATTATATGATCATGCTCTTATTCATGCAAATTTAAACCATTCAGGCGTGACAAGACAAAGGAGAATATGCTCTCTGTGAATGTCCTCAGAAAGACGCACGACAGTGTCATGCGCTCAGACGGCACAGCAAAATTGAGTTCTCTTTCGCGCTTGGACAAACCCTAACACACAGAATTATGCCAAAATGCCCATTTTGTTGAGTATTCAGGTATTCAGCAGCCGAACTTAGGCCCAATCCCATTATACCCATTAGCCCTTCCCTTTGCCCTACCCCTTTGTTTTGCACGTTCACGTGAAGGGTTAGGGGTGTCTCACTTCTCTTTTGGCAGAGTGGTAGAGGTAAGGGGAAAGGCCAGATAGCCCTTCCAATGAAGATTTTTCAGGACCACACTTTGAACGAAGGTGTATGAGGAGTTTCACTCCATACACTGTCTACCCTGCTGCTAGAATGTGTTTAGTAATGTTGCCACTCTGGAACGATAACTTGTGTGTCGCCTTGCTGCCAGTTTCACCGTAGATTGCTAAACACACTATTTGAGTGATGCGAACACAAATTAATAATAAAAATAATAAAAATTAATTTGATATAAATATATATATATATATATATATATATATATATATATATATATATATATATGTGTGTGTGTGTGTGTGTTTGTGTGTGTATATATATCATGATTGATAGATGAATTGACGGCTTCTCTGAGTGAATTTGTCACTAAGGCACCAACAGACTTTCATAGTATGGTGTACATAATGGATTAACTTCCAATATATTTTATTACAGGGTTTCCCTGCATTATTTTGATGGTCCCTTTAACACATTCTGTTGACTATAAGTAGCATGCGCCTGCATGTCTAAATCTCATTGGAGTGTTAGTAGAGTATTAGTAGACTGGAAGGCTTATGTTGGAGTAAGTTGGCATGTAGTTGCACAGTTACTTATAGTCAGAGTGTCTGTCAGGGATCAACATTAAGAGTTAGCAGATATTAAACAGACAGTCTAGGCTTCTCCAATGAGAGAAGACATGTAGATGCTAAGTTACTTATGGTCAACATATTATTCAATATGGACCATCAGAATAAAGTGTTACCATTTTTTTTTCTTATTTGATGAGTTATTGTGATTTAAGAACGATAGATGACGGCTGCACTTGTGATAGGGCGCATAACTGAGTGACGGTGAGACGAGCAGAGCTCCTCGCGCACTTGCTGTCTTCAATAAGCACCACTGTCTTAGCTCTTTCTCGAATTCCCATATTAATCAAAATCAAACGGCCGAAAGACCGAATCCATGTTGCACATGGCGCATTCGGACAACTTTTTTCTTGAATTACCGCTGCGTGTGAATTGCGCTCAAAAAACGTTGACTCTTCTCTGAGCAGCTGACATTATATATTTCAATAAACGGGAAAAAATCCTGTCCAGTTATGAAGTGTTTTCTGTGTTGACAAATCTTCCGTGATGTTCTAACAGACCGGATTCCCACACAGTGCCTCTGCTAATGTCCGATTCGTGACCTAATGACTCCTTTGAACCGAATCATTTTAACAGACGGTCTAGACGCTGCACTCCCCACGCCGAGTTGTTCCTTTTGCTTTCCGTCAACATAATGGTATCAACTTTTAGAATTTTTTTTTTTTTACATTTGTGAATAGATTCAGAATCGTCCATGTCCGCATCGCGATGCATCTAAGAATCGATCGACACCGTACTACAGGTGAAATAGTATGCTATTTTTATTTACCCGCCAGGTAGGTGACGTGAGTTTACCCGCCACAACACAAAATCACCCGCATTTGGCTGGTGGCGGGTGCTAATTTCCATCCCTGAACCAATCACATGGCAGTTGCTTCAATGCATTTAGGGGTGTGGTCCTGGTCAAGACAATCTCCTGAACTCCAAACTGAATGTCAGAATGGGAAAGAAAGGTGATTTAAGCAATTTTGAGTGTGACATGGTTGTTGGTGCCAGACGGGCCGGTCTGAGTATTTCACAATCTGCTCAGTTACTGGGACTTTCACGCACAACCATTTCTAGGGTTTACAAAGAATGGTGTGAAAAGGGAAAAGCATCCAGTATGCGGCAGTCCTGTGGGCAAAAATGCCTTGTTGATGCTAGAGGTCAGAGGAGAATGGGCCGACTGATTCAAGCTGATAGAAGAGCAACTTTGACTGAAATAACAACTCGTTACAACGGAGGTATGCAGCAAAGCATTTGTGAAGCCACAACAGGCACAACCTTGAGGCGGATGGGCTACAACAGCAGAAGACCCCACCGGGTACCACTCATCTCCACTACAAATAGGAAAAAGAGGCTACAATTTGCACAAGCTCACCAAAATTGGACAGTTGAAGACTGGAAAAATGTTGCCTGGTCTGATGAGTCTCGATTTCTGTTGAGACATTCAGAGTCAGAATTTGGCATAAACAGAATGAGAACATGGATCCATCATGCCTTGTTACCACTGTGCAGGCTGGTGGTGGTGGTGTAATGGTGTGGGGGATGTTTTCTTGGCACACTTTAGGCCCCTTAGTGCCAATTGGCCATCGTTTAAATGCCACGGCCTACCTGAGCATTGTTTCTGACCATGTCCATCCATGTGTTTATAAGTTACTGCCTCAAACTGATCGATTGTGATACCTAAGCAAACAGTGAACATAAAATATATATTATTGCCGTTGTAACGGGTAATATCCCGATTCAAGATTGATAAAATACTCTAATTTCAACGTATCGTTGGACGAATAGTTGATAAAGGGTTAAATATGAATTTTGAATCATTTAATATGTATTATGGTTCTTTTCACTGTAATTCAATACCCCTTTGAGTTATTTGACCCGAATCAAGTCCTCGCAGCCTTGTCACTCTGTTTCAAGGGGCATGGGTAGGTGTAGGGGTAGGGGAAGGCGTAGGGGTATAAAAGAGAATTGGGATTGGACCATAAAGAGCTGTAAAAAAATTAGATGTGCGTGACAGCACGTCAGATCCTCGTCATGTTCGGCAGCGGCAGATCTTAAAGTGACAGCCGCCTAATAAACTGTGATTGCTGTGATGTCTGTCATTAATGTTAATCAAAGAACAAAGGTAACAGAGAAAAAATTAGCTTTAATAATGATTAATCTATATTTAATTTATTATTTATGCAATGCAGACTGTTTGATAACTTTACTACATTTCTGTGTATTTCCTACCTGTTAGACAGGTAGGAAGGCAACAGGTAAATATGACATTTATTATAATTGGTTTATGTAACGATTGTTTTAAGTTCAATTATACAGTAATGTTGAATGTCTATCATTACTGTTTAAAATAAATCTATTTCATAGAGACATTAGTAGCAGTATTAGTATCAGTGACATTAATTCATAAAAAAATTGCATTACAACAAATATTTCAAATATACTGTCTTTAAGTTGTTTCTACATTAATTGGAGAGTAACTGGGAAAAAAACTCTAATGTTAATTGTGATTAATTACAGATTTGTTTTTTATTAATTAGTTAATTTTTTTAATCGATTGACAGCACTAATAAAAAAACATTCACAGCATTGGAACTGAAAAAAGGTATAACAATGTATGTAACAATGTAATAAAACATTATACTACATAATATAATATATATAAACAACATAATATAAGGTTATACTTTATTTTGATAAACATTTAGACATTCAACTATAAGTATCTTAAACAACTACATGTCAACTAACTCTCATTAGAGTGTACCTAATATAATTTATCAACATAATATAACTTAAATTAAATATTGTAAATTAATTACTTATATAGCTTGTATAAATTTCTTAGCTTGAGGCAGTTGGTAGGAAGAAAGCCAGACATCCATGAGCAGCTGTACATATGCTTTGTGTGCAGATTTACATCAGTGAAACTGCCGATGCTTTTTACATTTCAAATTCTGGGCAGACAGTCTTCACTAATTTTCCACTAATATCTTTGGTGTTGCCTGTTCAACCTTTAATAAAAGCTACATAACCACTTTGTTCTGCACTTGTCTATAAGTATTATTGATTTCTCATAAACATCATGTAAACATGACAAGACACTTCCTGTGTAAGCAGGCAGTTCATGATCATATTAAATAATAGGTCTGGTCCACATAGGCTCCCTTCAAGTCATCCTGGTTGGTTTCTTTACTTAAAGTTCATAATAAATCAAGTGATTGTGGTCAGAATTAACTGAATGAAACATGTTTTCAGAATACAATGAACAAAATATCCTGACAGAGACAGGATATAAATATTTTTAAAACTAAATGAGCAGGAACTGATGCTTCATGTATTTTATCATCATTGAGCTGCCAGAGTGAATGATGGGAAATGTAGTTTGGTCACGTCATAAACCGGATGAATGAGAAGTCTTTTTTGCCAACTTCACGGCTGTAGTGCATTAAACACACAACAAAGTACTTTTTACTATCAAAATGCACAATTATTTAAAAATATTATGATCAATACAGTTCATTCAATCAATTAGCATGTAACGCACATCAAATCCATAGTTTCCCCCACTGATAACTATGATATTTTAGTGTCGTTTATGTGCAATGTGTGGCATGTGTGAGCAAAGAAGAAATTGCTCTGAAATACCTGCTGAAGACTTCCTGTGGTTACCTCAGACACCTCAGAGTTATATTTTTTCCCTAAGGACAGAATGTTTATCTACTTCTGAAACATGCTGTGAGTGTGAATGCAGTACCATGGCGAGGGAGATAATCTTGTAATAAACACCATTTACTGTATATTGAGAATTTCACACACACTAACATTTCATGATCCTTTTGGGCACACAGACACACCGCAGTATGTGCAACATCTAATGCTCAGTCAGTGAAACACAGAGATGGGAGGTAACGATGTACAAATACTTTGTTACAGTACTTAAAGGGATAGTTCACTCAACTAATGTCATCATTTAGTCACACTCAAGTTGTTCCAAACCTGTATACATTTCTTTGTTCTGCTGAACACAAAGGAATATATATTGGAAGAATGTTTATAACCAAGCAGATCTCGGCAGCCATTGACTACCATAGTGGGGGGAAAAGATACTATGGTAGGCAATGGCTGCCGAGATCTGCTTGGTAACAAACATTCTCCCAAATATCTTCCTTAGTGTTCAGCAGAAGAAATTCATGGTGTGGAACAACTTGAGTGTGACTAAATGATGACAGAATTTACATTTTTTGGTGAACTATCCCTTTAGGTGTTTCTGGTATCAGTACTTTACTTAAAGTAAAGTAAAGTACTCTTTCCTCTTTGTCGCCATCTCTGTTTGAAACCTGCAATTGCAGTTATTAGCAGAGTTGTCCTCTTTACATGGGTTGTGCAACAGTTCCTCAGCGCCGTTGAATCTAATGTTTTGAGGAGTATGTGCTGTCAGTCACTGCACCGGTGTGGATACTGTACTTCAGAATCACAGATTCTATGTCTTGGAAGTATGACCAAAATAATATGACCAAACATGTCTGTCAATTTTGTTCTGACCAACTGAGAAAAAAAGCATTACAATAAATCGCAGTTTTATACGAGTCTACAGATCGTTTAGCTCATATCACATCAAACCGTGAAAACTATTATAATTGTAATTACTTTGATACTCTCAAATTGTTAATGTTAACAACATCAGCATTGCGTGACTATGTGTATTTAGTGTGTATTAGCGTTACCTGTAAATTTCAATTTCCGTACAATCTAATCTTTTGCTTTTGACTACGGGTGAATCTCCAGCTGTCATGGTGTGAGATTTCCTGGCCTGAAATGTTGTCCCAGTTTGCCCCTGTTCTACATGGTGGTTGTTCGGCCTGGATACATTTATAACCAAAATTTCAAACGTAAGTTTTTGTATCAATGTATTAATATGATGTGAGATCCAGTTACCAGCGTGACACTAAAACAGTTAGTAGTAATGGCTACTTTTTACATAAGTACATGTCAGGGCCCATTCTTAAAGGAACTGTATGTAAGAAATGTATTTCAATTAATCATAAAATGGCCCTGATATGTCATAGACATTAAGAAATCATGTTAATTTCAAATACTTATATCACTGAAAACAGTAGTCCGGCCAGGATATTGTCATTTTAAAAGTGAAGTTGCAGTCCTCAACTGATGTTGATGTTGACATGTTGTGTTTTGGCCTGAAGCTCCACCCTCCACCGATCTACCAATCACGAAGTCAGTAGTGTTTCGGCATCCGGGTTGCCAGCTCTGCTCTAGTTACCACAGCTGCAGCTACATACTTTTTGGATAAAAAATGTCTAACTTTACGAAACCTAAAAGACCACTCATGAAGCATAAACATAATTAACAGGAAAAGAAAAAGAAAAAAACATACTGTGTGTAGGACTCGTCACTTGCCATTGGAAGCTCCATGTAGCAGGCTACGTTCCTGCTGGATCTTGCAGCCTATCTGGCCACCTCGAGTCAGGGGGGAGGGGGAGAGGGGATACACCACTCTACAGTCATTTGAAAGTTATTGCAGTACCGGTTTTGGCCACAATCCTACATATAGGTCCTTTAACTTTAACTAGACTAAAAAACTGTAGTCCGTACTTCAACTTTTACCAGACTCTCTTTAAACATGATCTGTATTTCTACTTGAATAAAGAATGTTGGTACTTTTGCCATCTTACAATAATCCTTTCATTAGGATGATCAACATATTCAGTAACTATGATATTACACAGTAAGCTACTGTACTTCAAAAAGTTCCATGTCCAAAAAAACTATGGATACCAATGCTTACAAAATAGATAGTATCACATGGTATTACAATGGTTCCTTAAAATATAATAAATAGCAATTAAATAAAATGTTTAGTTGTAATTTTACCTAATGCAATTAGCTGAACTTCAGAGTGATTTTTGACATCTTTATGTAATTTCATAATTACTCCAGTTGTGTTTGAAATATGGTTAAATCATACTGCCAAATGTACTGACAAGCATTTATGGTAAATAAGTACAGTATTTTATAAATACACTACCTGCAGTTGCATGGTCAGTACAAATAAACTCTCTTCTTTTTCACAAGGGATGATATTTACAATCGGAAAACCAAAATAAAACCATGTTTTAAACAATACCATAAATATTGTGGTATTTAATGGTATTTATATTGCAAACCGCATTATTCATCCATGGTATATATCAAAGTACCATGGTATTACAGTCTGACACCATCCAAGAGCCATGGTATTGTCATTGTAGTTTTTTTTGTTAGGTTAGACCCAAACACACACTTATACTCACATCAAACCTGTTCAGAGACTCCATAAAAAGGTCATTTACAAGTAGAGCGGAGAAAAGCTGTCTTTGGATCCTATCTGGGACTCTGTGACAGTCTGTGCACGGCTAGTAAACATCGGAGAAACTTTCACACTCTTATAATCACAAACACAATCCAATCATTTCTTGTCAAGGTGTTTGTTTTTCCCTTCTGAGTTCCCTAGAGAAGCACATTTCTATTCCTCTGTTCACGAATCCACCTGCATTAGAGAATACACATTTCCCTCACGTCCCACTGTGTGTTTCGTTTTACTATGCCACAGCACACTAACCTGCAGAACAGAAAACTGACAGCGCTATGCTAACAATCCCAATTGTTACAATGGCAACGGTACTTGCCGCTATGCCAATGTTTACAGAAGTGCTCAAACCTTTCATACTGACACCTGAAGATGGAGTGAATGAGAAATTGGGTGAAAAGGGTGAAATGTTGAACAGCAAGGAGAATGGGGCAAGGGGAAGAAGAGGACGATTGCTGTTATCGAGTTGGACAGGTTGAAATTGAATCAGCATTGCTACCAGTGGAAGGGTAATTGATTCTCAGATGAGGCCGCATTAGGATACAGTGAGAGAGAGAAAACGAAAGTCGGGGATAGATTAATAGAGGAATATTTTAAGGGTATGATACTGCAATCATTTGCAGATAATTAACCATATTAATCTTTCTGAATACAGGTAAGTTGCAAGTAGATACAGTAATGTGCACAAAAGTGGAAGTCTCTGTAGATATCTATAGATATACAATATTTGAGAAAAAATATACTCTAAATTAGTTTAGAATATAATGCATAATATACAGGTACGTGTGTGTGTGTGTGTGTGTGTGTGTGTGTGTGTGTGTGTGTGTGTGTGTGTGTGTGTGTGTGTGTGTGTGTGTGTGTGTGTGTGTGTGTGTGTGTGTGTGTGTGTGTGTTTACTGCTTCAGCCACCTGTCTCTTTGGACTGAGCAGAGACATATCCCAGTGTTCTGCTCTGCTGGTCTTAATGAGCTTACTACTGTTGCTGATCTCTCTCTCTCTCTCTCTCTCTCCTCTCTCTCTCTCTCTCTCTCCATTTCTCCTCTTTCAGATACACAAACAAACAGGATGAGAGTCCGACATTAAAATTAGAAATAGGAGGAGAGCAGCACGTGTTCATTTAAGAAATTAAATGAAAATCTATTCCTCTCCATAACTTCCTGTCTCTGGTTTTTATTCACAGTGAGGAGACTAAAACACCGACATCCTGTTGATTTAGTTTTACTATAGAACTACAGTTGGTCAGGCTATAGAATTGAGTTTAGATTAAATCGCTTTTAATAGCGCTTTTAACAGACCCATGGCCATCTAAAGCGCTTTACATATTGCCTCACATTCACGCATTCACTCTCTCATTCACACACCGACGGCGGTGTCAGCCATGCAAGGTGCCATCCAGCTCGTCGGGAGCAGCTGGGGTTAGGTGTCTTGCTCATGGACACCTCGACACTTGGTCAGGTGGAACCAGAGATCAAACCAACAACCTTCCAGTTTGTAGACAATCTATATGAACCACTGAGCCACTGCCGCCCCAAAAAACATTTTACTCTAAAATTAATATAAAACCAAAGCCATATGTCTAACCAAGTTGTGCTCCAAATTTGAAAATGATATCACAAAGATTTAAGTTCCCATGAGATTTTGTTTAGGCGCTATACCAAAAATAGCCACAGGGTGTCATAATTTCTTTCCTTTTTTCTTTTTTTTTCAATTGAATTTTCCTGTAAATTTCTGTCCAGATATCACTTCACCAAATTTGGAACCTTGAGACTCAGACCTTTCTGACGATTTGTGTTTCATCAAGATTAGAAAAGATTTTGATTATAGTTCAAATACATTTTGAAATATGAAACATGACACCACCCACTAGGGGAATTTTGAGTACCATTTCCAAGGTAACACAACGTCCGATTGCAAAGACGGTTTTCACAGGATGAATTTTGAATTCGTAAGCTTCCTAATTTATGATAGTTACAGCCTCATTAAGAACTGCTAACTATGACCAATAAAAATCTATGACAAAAAATGACTAATTAAGTACTATTTGAAACATTCATGCTTGAGACATGAACAATTTTATTTTTTACCTTTAATGTGCATCACAAATTACTTAAACACATAGCTTCTGACACTTATTGGATAAACACAGAAAAACTTAAAGGCTCATATGTCAATAATTACAAAAAAAAAAAGAATCGAATATATATGTTGATATATATATATAAACCGACCACAAAATAATACGACCAAGAAACTTTTAAACGCTGGTTTTGTTCAAGCAAAAATGACACATTAACATTCCCCAGACACAGTCAATGCAAATCAATTAACCAATCAGACACATCTCACAGCTGATTAGATTCTCTATATGAAGAAAAGCTAAGTATCCACTTATTATCTGTCTGGTTTTACAATTCTGTACAGTTGCTTTAAGAATATGAGTGAAGGCCAATGTGATTTCACATCAGTAATTCAACACAGATCAGAGTCTGAGCTCAAGGAGGGTGAAGATCAAGATATATTCTTTCTCTCTCTCTCTCTTTCTCTCTGTCTCTGTCTCTCTCTCACACATACACACACACACACACACACACAGGTAAATGCACAATGAATAATGAAGGGAGACATGTGGAGAGAAAAACACATCCTTGAAAGAGTGAAGACCTGCTCTCCTCCTCTGTCCTGCCACTGTCATACTAATGAGACTACAGCAATAAAAATATGAGTAGATAATAAAAAAATAAAAAAAAATGGAAAGAAAATAGGGAGAGAGCAAGGGTGAAAAACACAAGCTACACCATGACACCTCTGATTACAAGTGCAGCTTTGTCACAGTTTGATAAATCTCTGATAATACAATACTTGTTTCCATTAATATGGAAATGGAAGAAAGCGAGGGTTTTCTGCGATCAGACGAGCAGAATGACAAACAGCTAAAGATAATAGATGCTGGCGTTCAAGATAATAGATGCTGCCAGAGTTATTTACAGGAAGGGTGACTTTGAGTTATTAATAATATTTAACTTCAGTGGACCTGTTGACCTCAAGTTGTCAGTCCACTCACATTGTGTCTGTGTGAGGATGTGTGTTGTTGTTTTGTCTCGTACTTGTAAAAATTAGAGTCATGTCAACTTCTACACAATCTTTTATGGTAATGTGCTGCATTTAATGAAGTTTTTAATGTTTTTAATTATAATCCATTATCTGTGATCTAGCTAGCATACCGCCGTGTTCCTGAAGTAATGGTACATCGTAAATTTTGTGTTTTGTCATTTTTGCACTTAAAAATGTATTTGTTTAAAAAGATACCCTCACATGAGATGAAAATAAGCATCCATAATCAGTGGTCTATTAAAACATGAGAAAGGTCCAAACCTTGTGTTGGCCACTTGTTGCAATATTGTTATATAAATACATCTAAAAAAAAAATCATTATTCTAACCTGTATCCCATGGTGTGCTAAAACATAAAAAATAAATAAATGCATCAAAGCCACAATATGTAAAATTTTTGGATTAAAATATCCAAACATCACTAGAACAACATGATATGGAATTATCCCAAAAGTTTCCAAGAACGTTTAAATCCAGAGAAATAAGCAATTTTAACTAGGACACAGACTGTTTCCGTGCGTCGCCAATCAATGACATCATATTACCCTCGATTTCCGATTTCATTTTGTAGAAACCATGGAAACATCAAAGACGCTTTAATATATTGTGTGTTTTATTAGACAGGTGAGCAACTGAAAAAATAAAAGTTGACATAACTTAAAATTGTAAGGCAACTTGCTGCACAGCTTTTTTGAGTTTACTCAACTTTTAAACAAAGTAGTTCACTTAACTCAATTAACTGAGTAAAGGTCACGTCTCCCAATTTAAGATCTTTTGTTCAGCTAATTGAGTTTTTATAGTTTTTTGATTTTGTGTTGACACTTTAACTTAAAAAAAAATGTATGTCACCATCATGGTGATCAGTGTTTTCTTTAGTTGGGCAGTTTGATGACTTTTTAATATTAGTGTTTCTCTGGCTTCTATAACTGAGATTGCTATGGCAAGAAAAGCAAGAGAAAACAATCAGATTCTGTCGGCTGCTCGTGATAAGAATATAATCATTGTGTAGTGGCTGAATTCACTGATTTGTATGACTGATGACTTTAATATGAGCAATATACTATTAACTTTGTTTTATTGTGATTCTAGAAAAGATCCAGCACCTGATCTGCTTGGTTACAAACCTTCTTCCAAATATCTTCTTTTGTCTTCAGCAGAGCAAAGAAACTCATACAGGTTTGGAACAACTTGAGGGTAAGGAAATGATCACAGAATTTTCATTTTTCTGTGAACTATCTTTAAAGAGTTAGTTCACCAAAAAATGAAAATTAGCCCATGATTTACTCTCCCTTAAGTAATCCTAGGTGTATATGACAATCTTCTTTCAGACGAATAAAAGTTGAGTTATATTAATAAATTCCTGACTCTTCCAAGCTTTATAATGGCAGTAAGTCCATAAAAGAGCATCTGTCCATCAAATAACATGCTCCACACAGCTCCGGGAGGTTAATAAATGCCTTTTGAAGTGAATTGTTGCGTTTGAATAAGAATTTCGACACCACTAGAAGATACTCAAAAAAAAGGTGCCTGGATGACCTGAATGTGCCTGTGTGTCATAGTGATTTCATGTTGGCAGGAAAGTCACAAAATGCTGACAGTCATTGCACATACAGTATCAACATAAAACACAAAACATGTAATTTACACCCAGCAAGAGACAAGTAACACTTACAACAGCAGTCATTACTGCAGTCTCTCAGCGTTTGGACACAGTCCATTTTTGTGAATGGAAGTGTATGTGTGTGTTTAGATACACTGAGATGAAATCGATCGAAGTCAAAGACTTCTAGTCTATCAATCCGAAACACTCAACAGTGGCCAGCTCAAAGAAACACCTATTCTTTTAGGCAATACAAAAATATTCAGAACTGCAATATGTCTTTAAAATAAACATAAATATGCTATACACGTACGCAAATGCATCAAAACTTCCTTTCCACTGCACATTATACAACATAGACATGTCCAGGTATACATGTTTGTGTGTTACTGATTCAAATTGCTGTTAAATAAGCTCATAATATAACATATCTTGCAAAAAAACTGCTCACAGTTTGTGTGTCATCTACAATATCTAATGAAACGACAACAATAAGGGGAATCAGGTCTTGTACCTGATATAGGGAGATGTCATGTCGGTGGCCACTGACTGTTTAAAAGTTGTGGATTACCCTTCGAAACTCCCCAAGAGTGTGTATGAGTGAGTGTGGCTTACAACTGTGGTTTAAAGCTTAAAAGATCAACTGTAAGAGTGGAGAGTTTGCTATGGGATATAGATAATGCTACTTCATACTTCTTTATTCGGTTTCCTAATAACCTCTCTCTGGGTCTGTCAGACTTTGAGGGGGAGATGAGAGAGCTCATCTCTCCTGTTCACTCATCTCTACCTGAACAACAACAATAAAGCACTATATTTTTTGCATTTTCTGGATGCTAGGGCCTTGCTAAGCAGTTGCTAGGTGGCTGCTACAAGTCAAAAAAGTTCACCTTAAAGTCTCAAGGTCCTTCCTTCAATGCAAGTCAATGGGAATATATATATATATATATATATATATATATATATATATATATATATATATATATATATATATATATATATATATATATATATATATATATACACACACACAGTGGGGCAAAAAAGTATTTAGTCAGCCATCAAGTGTGCAAGTTCTCCCACTTAAAAAGATATGAGAGGCCTGTAATTTTCATCATAGGTACACTTCAACTATGAGAGACAGAATGAGAAAAAAAATTGCAGAAAATAACATTGTCTGATTTTTTAAGAATTTATTTGCAAATTATGGTGGAAAATAAGTATTTGGTCACCTACAAAAAAGCAAGATTTCTGTCTCTCAAAGACCTGTAATGTCTTCTTTAAGAGGCTCATCTGTGTTACCTGTATTAATGGCACCTTTTTGAACTCGTTATCAGTATAAAATACACCTGTCCACAACCTCAAACAGTCAGACTCCAAACTCCACTATGACCAAGACCAAAGAGCTGTCAAAGGACACCAGAAACAAAATTGTAGACCTGCACCAGGCTGGTGTCGGATGTGTGCAGTAGACACACCCACATTAACAATTATAATATAAAACTTATCCTCTACAAAAAGGCTACAAACATTACAGATAACATCTGAAGCAACAATTAATTTACATATGGATATCGTAAAACTAATCCTGCGAGGATGATGAGCTGCAATTTTAGATCGGTGTTTTGGCTGTGCGTCAATGATGCCCTCTGTCGGTAGGGAACATAGACTGCAAAAAAAATATGGACGACGCGTCTTCACTACCTTCCACTGAAGAAAAGTGAAGCTGCCGTCCGAATATGGCGCTGACATCTTGCGCTGATTAGGGACTGGAGTCTGCGCAGTAGTAAACGTGGGACCGGACTCTGCGCAGTAGTAAACACAGGACAGGACTCTGCGCAGTAGTAAATGCAGCACCGGAGTCTGCACAGTAAAGAGCAGGAAGTAGAGCCGCGATATCAAAAGCCCGCCACATTCTTGTAGATGCAGAACAATGTATTATGTCGGTGTGAAATAAACAGTTATGGAAATGTAGAAATTAAAGCTAAAGCTCCAATCTCCTCCCGAAAATCCAGAAAAAAGTCCATTGGTGCCTCAGTGACAACTTCACTCAGAGAAGCTGCTCGAACACACTCCTGCCTGATGGCAGTTTAGAACGCAATGAGCAATCCAGTCATTATACAGATCACTGAATGGTACATTCAGTATTATGGTAATTTCATTTACCCAAGAGTAGCTTGTAAGCACCAAAATGCTGCAAGTACAAAGATAGTAAATGGTATCTGATACTATGGTACCACCAATCTGGTTTAAGAGCAGTTATAAAGTCTGTGAAGCTCAGGTAAGCTTGTGGTGACTGATTATGGCGGTCTGATTCATGAGAATTTTCCTCTTCATACTATTCAGCATTCATGCACAATACATTTGACTCAATAAACATGATAGCAGTTGACCAGGGCTTACTGCGCATGCGCACATCAATATCTAATTTTTATTTTAAAAATATTTACATTGTTGGGTAGGTTTAGGGTAGCGATAGGTATGGATGTTAATAAGGCCTCAAACCCCATGAATATGATGCTGATAGCACAATCTGATAGGTAGCATTTTTCCCTCGAATTCTGCTACCTATTGTTTTAATGGGAGGTAGGAAAATCTGACATGGTAGGGCTAATCGCCAGAACACCGGCAGAGAAAATGGACGTTTGGAACGGACTCCCATCCAGAAAGCTAATGAAGCTGTCTGTACAGGCAGATGGTACGTTTAATTTGGGTGATGATGTTGAACATGAAGTAACATCTGGAGGTGAGTCGTAGTATGGACTTTATACCCTTTCCAATTTGCCCACCAAGTATAAGCTAAAGGGGTCAAAGCGGTCAAACTGCCAACCATTTAGACATGGCTTGTAAGTTTCCAGACCAGACAGAGTGAAGAGACAAACTTTTAGCATACAAGATGATTCAAAGACAGCACAGAGGTCACCGGCTCTACCCTGAAGGGGTATATTAAGTCTAAAAGATAAATTAAGGTGAATAGGAAAATTTTTTTTGCATTTTATGCCATTGGGCTGCACAATTTTTCTGATAAAACTTGTGATTGCCATTAGAGCTCTACGATTAATCGTTAGAAGATCATGATAGCGATTCAAACACCCACACGATCCTATTGCTAAATGACAGCGATTCGCTTGCATCTATTAAACCTTTGACAAAATCACAGCTAACCCAGAGAGAGCAGTTGTCATGAAACAGCTTCACAGTCTTCCAACCACACCACCAAAAATGATCAAAAATGATCACCAAAGTACTGGGATAAAAGTTTATAGTTCAGAAGCACTGATGTCTACAGTAGCAATCAAAATCACCTTTTGAAATTAATTTGACTCTTCAAAATAACAGTTGTATGACAAGTGACTGAAACATTCATTGAAAACGATTTGTTCAAAACGGCTTTTCATTACAAGTTTTGGAAAACGGCTAGGCCATGTTATGTTACCAAATGCGACTCACATACAGAGATGAGTTCATATGGACTGGAGCCGCATTTACTGTGAACTCTGGCACTGAAAATACTGGGTCATGAGCTGCCAGTGTGTCAAAGAAACACCACAGAGCATATTTAATTAAATTAAAGACTCTGATATTTGATAATCGCACTAAGGCATATTGCGATTTCAGTTTATTTTCCATTCATTGTGTAATCTGACTTTTAATGTTTTAGAAGCAAAGAGAAATACACTAAATAAGCTCACTTTATCCTGAGCGAGTCAAGTGACTCGAGCATAACCACACACAACTCTGCATATAAGGGTGCATGGTGTCTCTCTCTCGCAGACACACACACATATATTAATCCCAGCACCGCTGCACACCAAAGTCAGATCTAGAAAATTATCCAAGCTAAGCAGCAAGAACTGAAGATAGCTGAAATAGCTCAACCCAAATGACTCTTTAAACATTAACAAGAGTGTGCTGTTGGGCTTTGTTGCATAACCCCTCTCTGAGCGCTAGAACCAGCCAATTACAACCAGAGATTAGACTAATGGATCTACGCCACAATATATAGTGCTCATAGCAATGTGGGGAAAATCACGTCACTCTCCCAAAACAAATAATATCAGTAAGAGCCTGAAGCGCTGCATGGAACTGTGTACTTGTCTAAAATCATACAAGAGGATTCATTATATACAGATTTTCAGGTGCAATTAAATTGATGAAATACTGTATGACTCTATTATTCTGGTTATAAAAATCCTGATCCCCCATGATGCATTGCATAATTAGTTTGGTTTCAGTGACTTTTAAGCAGCCAATCTAATAATCAGGAAAAACTACTAACTAACAGCGACACAGTCCAGGCAAGTTTCTGCTGTAATGAGATTATGCAATCAAGAGGCCTGCTGTCAGTTTGTCATACTCATACAGTTTTTGATCACATCATTTCATTGAACACATTAGTCACAACTGGATCTGATGAAGCAGTGATCCAAAATCAAGATGGAGTCACAAATGCACACAATTATAAAATAAAAAGCCATGTTCCTGCTGGAGACTTAATGATATCTGGGACATTTCTAGCAATAACGATGACCAACAAACTTTCCTATTAAATTTAGCGGTAACACTTAAGAATACTGTTCCGTCATTAATGAATAACTACACAGAACAAATGATAACGCAATATCTATTAATTAACAAGAAACTCTGATTAATGAATTAGTAAGTAATGGCGCTCAGTTGCTCAGTGGTATTTCACCATTAAAGGAACACTCCACTTTTTTGAAAATAGGCTTTTGTTAAATAGTTGACTTTTACCTTTTTTGAATCCATTCAGCCGATCTTTGTATCTGGCGGTAGCACTTTTAGGATAGCTTAGCATACATCATTGATTCTAATCAGTCCATTAGCATCTCATTCAAAAAATGACCAAAGACACTTTCAATATTTTTCCTATTTAAAACTTGACTCTTCTACAGTTACATTGTGTGCTAAGACCAACTGAAAATGAAAAGCTGCGATTTTCTACACCTATATGGCTAGGAACTACTTTCTCATTCCTGCGTCTCGGATCTTCCCGGCCGTACCATGGCTGCAGCAGCGCAATGATATTATGCAGCGCTGAAAGTAGCCCCCAGCTAGGTAACTTTCAATGTGACTGGCACGAAGTTCGTGTAGTTGCAGAGAAAGTTTCAGGCTTGCAGCCGACAAATTGTGTTGTGGATTTACCTGTGTGATTAGCCATGGTTCTGTGTGTTGTAAAGGGCTGTGATAGTAAGTCGAAGGTGTATACTACCACTATGTTTCACAGAATACCAACGAATCATTGCGCTGCTGCAGCCATGGTACGGCCGGGAAGATCCGCAACTATTATGCAGGAATGAGAAAGTAGTTCCTAGCCATATAGGTGTAGAAAATCGCAACTTTTCATTTTCAGTTGGTCTTGTTTAAATTGTTCAAGTTTTAAATAGGAAAATTATTGAAAGTGTCTTTGGTCATTTTTTGAATGAGATGCTAATGGACTTATTATAATCAATGATATATGCTAAGCTATGCTAAAAGTGCTATCGCCAGATACAAAGAGCGGCTGAATGGATTAAAAAACGGTAAAACTCAACTATTTAACTCTAGGGGACTTGGAAAATGAGCCTATTTTCGAAAAAGGTGGAGTGTTCCTTTAATGAATAATTGGAGCATCAGACCAACCGCAACAATGAGCAATTAAAAACATATTAATATGATTTTAGGCAAAATGGCTGAAAATTCATAAATACAATCACTAGTAAATATGATTTGGTTGGTTTATCACTTTTGACCAATAGCTATTGTGCTAGGTGATGTGGTCAGAGTATGGTAACAATGACAATGGCTGCACAGTTTTTCTAATATAACTTGAGATTTCATTAGAGTTTGAGTATATTAAACCTTTGACAAAATCACAGCAGAACATTGAATCAACAAAAAACACTGACTCAGAGAGAGCAGTTAACATGAAACAGCTTCAGTCTTCAAACCACACCAACATAAATTATCAAATTATCACAAATCATCACAGAAGTACTGGGATAAAAGTTTATAGTTCAGAAGCACTGATGTCTACGGTAGCAATCAAAACAGAGCAAATTAATGACGCTTTAAAATATTTTAGATTTTAGGCAAAATGGCTGAAAATTTTTAAATACAATCACTAGTAATATGATTTAATGACTTTTGACCAATAGGTGATGCTGTTAAATTGATGTGGAGTGGTCAGAGTATGGTAATTATGACACAAGTTTGGTGTCAATATGCCAAAGCACTGCAGAGACACAGCCTCAGAGTCATTTTGGCATCATGCCATATTTGTTGATGCAGTAAACAGAAAGGATTTTGTCAAGTTTTTGCTGTCATGGTCTGTAGATTATACGATTTTGGTGAAAATCAGACCAACGATCTAGAAGGAGTTTGAAAAAGTAGATTTAAAAAATATGTTTTAATGGCGGACAGAATGTTTGGCAGACAATGGCAAAATTGGTATATTTCATGACATAATTCAAAATGATCCACCAACCAAAATGTGGATATGGGAAAATTGGATATCGTTCGACTCAGCATGCTGCACTGCATCTAAAGAGACCAGTTTTCAGAAATTATAAGCAAAAAGATCAATTTTTCATATCTCCTGACTTCTAGGTAGCACTGAGCCGAAACTGTGCAGGTACCCTCAGGTTATGGTTGTCATAAGATGTTAGCCTCAAGTACATTTTAGTGTGCTCTTTGTCATATTCTTCTATGCGTTATTCGAGAACGGCTTGAATCAACTTGAAATCCATAACTTTCTGTCGGCATGGTCTGAAGATGATCTGGTTCAATTTTCATAAAAATCAGAGCAACAGCCTAGGAGGAGTTTGAAAAGAAGGATTTCTAGAGAAATTGTCATGACAATACTAAATTCTATCCCTTACGGTTCAAAAGTTAACATAAACGTGAGTGCAATTTTGGACAGTTGGTGGCGCTAGAGGGGTTGAGTTAGAGACTCCAAATTTGCTATGTTACAGTACAGTTTGTTATGTTGACAGCTGAGATTGTTCTCAAATTTCATAACTTTCCCCCAAGTGGTTCTATGGGCTGCCATAGACTCAAGAGCAAAAGAAGAAGAAGAAGAACTCTAACGATTACAATATTGCCTATGCACCTTCAATGCTAATAACTGCTTTCTATGGTAATATATTGTCAAATGTAATTATTCCAGGGATAGCAAAGCTGAATTTTCAGCATCATTTCTTCAGTCTTCAGTGTCACATGATCCTCAGAAATCATTCTGATTAGCTGATTTGCTGCTCAAGAAACATTTCTTATTAATAAAATCAGTTATTGCCTTTTTCAGGATTCTTTGATGAATAGAAAAAAAAAAAAAAAACTTTTGACCACTCCAGACGGTCCCGCCACAAGCTTACAGCATTAGTTGAGCTAATGTCAGGACACTCGAACAAACAGAGCAATATTTTGTCACTTTTTGGCAAATGGCTTACTCATAGTTTTCTCTGCATATTAAGTAATATATGATAATATATTTTAAATTACTTCGGCCATTAAAGTTTTGCATAAACTGACATTTTTATCATTTAAATGTTTACCACACAGCCAATAGATATTTCCAACAGAATTTTGATTATGAGCCATAAACCTTGTACAGTGAACTCACCAATACTCGACGATCAAGACTGAAATGTCTTTCCTCAATCTCCCCTCTCTATTTTTAATCTGGTGGTGATAAAGTCTGTCCCTTCTATTCCTCAGAGAAGCAATGACTGTCAGAGAGAGAGAGAAAGAGAAATAGACAGAGAGAGTGTTTAGGGCTTATCACACTTTTCCTTCAAAATAAGTGCTTTCTCCGGCGTTGTGTTGGAGAGAGAACTATTTCCTGATGTTCTCCGAGAGTGAGATTGGGTTCTATGATGTAAACCCATCCGTTACAATGCCATGCAAGGATGGCAGACAGGAAGTTAATTTTTCTACATGCCACCACACCCTCTCATGTAAGTGAAGGAAGGAGCAACAGAGAGAATGTGTGTATGTGTGAGCCTCAAAGGACAGATCTAGACAGATTGGTCTTCTCCCTTGGACACACAACCCCAACTGAGAAACATGAGTCAGAGCAAGACTAAACTGTGATAACATGGAAAACTCCTCAATGTCTCTCACACACACAGCATCCCCTAATGTAACATAATTAACACTGCAATGCACATGCAGTACATGACCGGGTTTTGAAATTCTCTGGAGTGTTGCCATGCAAAACTCGCTGCCATGATGATAAGGTGTTGTAAACAGTAAACAGGGCAGGTGCTAAGGTGTTTTGAGTGCTTGCAAGGTGCTTTCTTACTGGCCCAAGTCAAGTGTCAAGAGCAAAGACTCTACAGCTTTGTTTATATCGCAAGGAAAATGTAATTTTTTTTAGACTGACTGTTTAAATTGTACGTTAAATATGGTCAGAATTATTTTATTTTTTTAGACTGGTTTTCACAGTGACAATGCAAACTAGCATACAGTGCATCCGGAAAATATTCACAGCATTTCACTTTTTCCACATCTTGTTATGTTACAGCCTTATTCCAAAATGGATTAAATTCATTATTTTCCTCAAAATTCTACAAACAATACCCCATAATGACAATGTGAAAAAAGTTTGTTTGAAATCTTTGCAAATGTATTAAAAATGAAAAACGAAAATATCACATGTAAATATTCACATCCTTTGCCATGACACTCAAGATTGAGCTCAGGTGCATCCTGTTTCCACTAATCATCCTTGAGATGTTTCTACAACTTGATTGGAGTCCACCTGTGGTAAATTCAGTTGATTGGACATAATTTAGAAAGGCACACACCTGTCTATATAAGGTCCCACAGTTAACAGTGCATATCAGAGCACAAACCAAATCTTACAAAAAAGATCTGCACACTGTTATACTCCTTTTATTTAGAAAAAAATTTAAGTGGCAGTGTTTCGGTCAAAGACTTTTGCCAAGCAATGAAGTCCAAGGAATTGTCTGTAGACCTCCGAGAAAGGGTTGTATCGAGGACAGTTCTGGGCAAGGGTACAGAAACATTTCTGCAGCATTGAAGGTTCAAATGAGATCTGTGAATGAAAGAAGTTTGGAAACACCAGGACTCTTCCTAGAGCTGGCCGCCCAGCCAAACTGAGCAATCTGAGGAGAAGGGCCTTAGTCAGGGAGGTAACCAAGAACCTGATGGTCACTCTGACAGAGCACCAGTATTTCTCTGTGAAGAGAGGAGAACCATCCAGGAGAAAAACCATCTCTGCAGCACTCCACCAATCAGGCCTGGTAGCATGTTCAGACAGAAGCCACTCATCAGCAAAAGGCACGTGACAGCCCGCCTGGAGTTTGCCAAAAGGCACCTGAAGGACTCTCAGACCATGAGATACAAAATTCTCTGGTCTGATGAAACAAAGATTGAACTCTTTGACCTTAATGGCAAGCGTTGTGTCTGGAGGAAACCAGACGCCGCTCATTGCCTGGCCAATACCATCCCTACAGTGAAGCATGGTGGTGACAGTATCATGCTGTGGGGAAGAGAACATACATGCAAAGTTATGCATATAAATCGGTTACAAAAAAACAACAACTCATGCACCAATTATAAAAAAAAAAAAACAAGATTGTGTATAAGATTATGCAATACTAATAATAATTTATTGTTACAACCCTGGCACTAGGAAAGCAACATAAAGAACACAAAGTCTACAAATCAAAAATGAAGTTTATTGAATTATTAGTAAGGACTGTAGATTATTATTATTATTATTATTATTTCAAAAAAAGAATTCTTCACCTAAACAATTCATTTTTAAAGATCAAGATTGTCTTGTCTCAGCAACACCAGACATCAAACGCTGCACAAGGAATGGACAAAAAAGAAAAGAAAAGAACAAAATCTAATCTGATCACTGAAACAACATTTCAGAATTTGAAATCAGGCTTGTGAAATTGGATTCCATGTGATTTTTGTTCCTGCTCAAAAAAAATGAAAAAGAAAGAAAGTTGGATGCCTGTCTGAATAAGGTCTTTTCATATTCTAGTCTTTATTTCTCAGGTTCCTCCTTCATTGAATCTATGGAATGTTTAAAAAATTTAAAATTGTTTTGAAAAGTAATAGCACACTTCTTGATCTACAGTTGTGCTCAAAATTATTCATATCAGGCCAATTTTTAGTTAATTTAATTTTTATTTGGCGAATGAGTATCTTCTGACTGGAAATGACACAAGGAAGTGGGCAAAGACTGTAAGAATTGTGTTAAGAGATATTCATGAAAAATATTAGCTTTTTTATGTACATTGACAAAATGTTCCATGTCCAAAATTATTCATATCCCAGATATCCCAGTTAAATACTCAGGAAATGCAATCTTCTGCACCATTCTAAATGCTCCTAGTAACTTCTAGCATGTTCTAGAGCATTCTAATCTATAACAGAAGATAAACGATAAATTCAGAACAGGTTATACACCTGTTTGCTAGTCTGCTTCTGGTCAATTGCAAGCCAGTTAAAACCAAATAGCTTGAGGATCTCTGGTTGTGCACTGTGAATGCTCACAAGAAAGGGAAAGGTATTTCCAAATGTTTTCAAGTATCATTGGCCACTGTGCATTGTTAAAAAGGAGTTTCACACTACAAAAAAGCTGACCTGGACAAAGAAGAAGTCTTTTGGTAATCAACCTTTGTGGTCTAACAAGACCAAAATTGAATTGTTTGGATATAGGGATGTGGCTTTTGTTTGGAGAAAAAAAGAAGCATTCAACCCCAAGAACACCATCCCCACGGTCAAGCATGGTGGTGGAAACATAATGCTTTGGGGGTTTTTTTTTCAGCCAATGGGCCAGACAACCTTGTAAAAGTAAATGGCATAAAAAAAGACTACAAAATAAAAGGGGTCAATACATGAGAAATTAAATTTCCCTTGATCTTTTGGGATATAAGAGGTCTTTGTATCATTAATACATCCTGCAAGTTACATAACTTAAAATGTCCTCGTCATCAATAAAAAAGCATTTATATATTCAAGCTGTTAAAAAGCTTTGTTTGGATCCGAGGTGGCATGTGACTTTAGGGGCACAATCATTTAGGCTACTTTTATATCATCGTATTGTTGTCCCCACCCACTGGTGTTCAGTCGATGAGCGAATGAATGGATCTAAAGTAGTTGTTTAAGATTGTGAGAATATTGCAATGCCACACAGACGTTGTGCTGTTCCTGGCTGTGAAAAAAAACAATCTTTGCATTAAGCTGCCGAAGGATCCCGATGTCAGAGAAAAATGAATTCTGTTTATTTTTAACGAGCGTCCTAGTCTTGTCAGTGCTCGTCACTTGTGTGTTTGTCCAGTACATTTTACCAGCGACTAATGAATGAATAATCCTAGTATTTTACTTCAAAGAACGCTCTCTTTATAATGGCTGAATCTGTTGCACGAATTTATCTGGACACTTGCCAAAACTCCCGTCGTAGTGACGCTCTTACACTACACAATAAATCTCTTATTTATATTGTGTTTGCATTGTTTGTTATGGTGAAAGCATTCGTGAGAGTGCAAAATTGCGTTGCAGTGATGAGATCACTGCATTCATGCAATCAACAGACTGTCCTCTACTCAATGCTCATCACTGCAAACCAAAAAATAAATCTAAATAAAATGCTGTAATCAATACTTTTCATGATTCTTTAATCTCGACAGCTGTAATAAAAACAGTAAAAGTATTCAATGTATTTGATGTAACTACATAGTAGTTAAGGTCATATGCAAAGATGTGAGCCAATCATAGCACGGAAGTCTCAATCAAATCAGAGGACTAAAATCAGGATGGAAAATAGCCATTTATTTCTAAATTATGAAAATTTTTGATGTAAAATCATATTAACATTATATGTGCACCTCAGGAAACATCTTAAAATGATTTTTAAAAAATCTATTTCATGACCCCTTTAAGATTCTGGAGCAAAACATCAGAAAAACGTAGCCTAGTGAACCTTCCCACTAGCCTGACAAGCCAGACCCACATCAAGATGTTTGGTCTGGAAACTCACCATTGACAGGGCTCAATTCGAGAGGCGGGATAAACGGCTGTCTTTCAAACTCCCTCTGCACGCAATTGGATAGCGCTACAACCAACCAGAGCAAAGAAGAAGTTGACGTAGTTAGAGAATCTCGGTTATTTGCTCTTTTTTCAACGAAAAGCTTAACTTTAAATCTTTCAGAGTCGCGGCCAAAGCAGATTCAAAAGACCGCTGTTCGCCAACCTCTCCAGCCGCCACCATCTCCTTCGTTTTTAAGCAGCAGGAACCGTCGCAACTCTGCTGTCATTACGTTAAGCCCGCCCACCGACTCTATTCACTATGTGATTGGCCCATCCAGAGTTAGGCTTTTCCAGCTCAGAAGGGTATTGAGAGTTGCTAGACGACACTCGCAGGCAGATTCAATTTACTGCCGCTAGGGTGCGTCTAGATTTCTAGGCTACCTTCCCACAAGATAAGAATTCAAAACACAAAAGTGGTCAAGAAATGGTTGGCAGAGAACAATATCAACATTTTGGAGTAGCCAGAGTCCAGACCTAAATTGTTGAGAATTTGTGGAAAGAACTGAAGACCAAAGAGATGGCAAAGAAGCCTTCCAACCTCAAGGACCTAGAGATCTATGCAAAAGAGTGGTCCAAAATCACAGTGGAAATGTGCAACAACAAAAAAAAGTCATCAATTTTAAAAATCGTTTGACAGCTTGGATGAAAAATAAAGGCTTTGCACACACAAAAATAATATAAGCAAGCACCTCTAAAAATACTATAAATATTTGTGACCATGGACAAGGGCAAAACTAAAACGTTCTGGCAAAGTACAGACCCAGACCTACCACTCAGCACAAGCACTTAATAGAACTGGCCCAAGAACAGAGCCTTGGGGGTTACCTGCTGAAGTACTATAATAATAACACACATTGACCTTGAAGTCTATCTGCTTTTTTATTAATCAGTTATGACTTTATTTCCCATGTCTGCAGGAGTCACACGCACCCACCCGGACTGCAATATCAGATAAAGCCCAAGTGTAATTGAAACTGACTAATTGCTAATACTTAAAGACGTTTATTTAAATAAGTTCACCATCGGAGCGATGGGTATTCCCTATGTTAGTACGTTCAGCATTGATTCCTGTCAAAGTCTTAATATCTACATCTTTAAAAGGTCAGAGTTGTTTTATTTGTCACATGGCCCTAAAGAGTACTGCCTACGCTATTCTTCACCCCTATCATACCTGCTGCAGACCCTGTCAAGAGATTTCCTCTCTCTAGCTCTCGTTTCAGAGCCGGTGTGACATTTTATCACAGCTGTGTCAATGTGCCACTTCATGTCTTGCTCATAGCATTTCTTTTTTTCCCCCTCCAAATCGCATACTGACATTTCCTCATTTCTGGGTCACCCCGAGTGTCACTCCAATATCAAAGCAGTGCTGTTTGCTTGTTCATGTAGCGGAGTAACAGGCTCAATCGTTGTCCAACAATAAAACCACCCCAATCATGTGTCACTCTGAAGAAGGTAAGAGAATTAACATGTGGCTGGTACGCAGCCACGTTTCTGTAGGCCAGCTTGTCACTCCAAATGTTTCATTTAATGCACACCTTTTAGAGGGTGTTTCCCCTGTCAGATTTAAATATCATGTGCTTGATGTGTCATTGGAGGCTATGAGACGCAAGCTGTTCTGTGTGGTTAAAATGTATCTTGACTGGCATGAAATGAGTGACTATAATGGTGAGATGCTGTTTCTCTCAAATGAATTGCCAAATGAAATAGGACATTTTGACGTGCAAATGATGGACATTTCCACTAAATTTTGGACGTTAAATCTGAGTTATTCCACATTCATTTTACCAATGTCTGGCCCTCCCATATCCTGTAGCGGCTGATTAAGAAGAGGAGAGACCTGGTTTCAGAGAACTAAGCTGTGTCCGAAATCGCCCCCTATACCCTTAAAGGTTTAGTTCACCATCAGTGGTTCAGCCTTAATTTTATGTGAGAATACTTTTTGTACACAAAAATAAATAAAAAAATAAAAAAACACTTTATTCAACAATTTCTTCTAGCCTGTATCAGACTATTATGCATCAGATGTCTTATGTATCAGAAATTGTGTCTCTTTCCTGACATCTGGGTCTTTTCTGAAATGTTAGTACTTTTACAATGTTAATAACATGCTCTACGCGGCTCTGGGATGTTAATAAAGGCCTTCTGAAATGAACCGATGCGTTTGTGTAAGAAAAATATCCATATTTAAAACTTTATCAGGTAAACTTTCGGCCGACCGCTTCCCTGTTCAATTTATGGAAAAATTGAAAGTCCCCCTGCGGACAGATACACTTTTTGCCATCAAAATATATGTTTTGATGGCACAAATCTGCATCCGTTTGGTTGTCTGTGTTTTTTATTTGATAATTGTCTTAGATTTTTCCTCATTGTTTTACAGTCTAAATCAAACCATTTTTCATTCTCTTGTTTGGTTTTATGGATTTTCTTAGAGGATTTGAGATTAGATAAAGTTGCCAAATAATCAAATATATAATTTATGTTCTCCACGGCCAGTTTTACACCATCTCCATCGTGAGGATAAACAATGCAAAGGAAGTTGTCAAGTGAGCATACTTTTGGATGGTCCATTTCTGCCACATATTTGTCTGTGCTGTTTTGTGCTCATCTGTATTTCTCTCTAATGTTGTACAGCTTACTGGGTTGTGGATGTATGTTAGTATGTTCTGTCTTTTTTAATAACACAGTAATTTGGCTGTGATCTGACAGGGGTGTCAGTGGTTTGACCATTAATGCTCTAAAAGAGAATAGATCTAAATCTGTGATCATGTAAAACTGTTAAGATTAACTGTAGATGTATCCCCCCAGAGAATCCTCTCTCACCCTGCCATTGATGAGGTATAGACCAAGGCTTTAACAGGGCTCAAGTAGAACTTTCGCGTTCTTAATTACTTGGACATCAGAATTATATCTTTTATAATAAATTTACAATGTTTTTTTGGAAGTTCTGTCCAAAAATATAGTTATTCCCATTATCTGTAGTGTAGTCAGGAAGGGATCCCGTTTTGGCATTTAGATCCCACAGATTAACACACTCCTTCAAGTGGACTATTAGTGGAGTAATGTAGGGAATAGTGAATGAGGGTATAGGAGGCGATTTCGAACAGAGCACTAGAGTATGATGAGCTGCACCTGAAGTTAATATTAATATCTTTGTCAATGCTGCCATAAAAGTGGGTACTTAGACTTGCTAATGTCATTTTTTCTGATCGCTATTTTATCATAAAAAAGCCAAGTGCCTAAGATGCATTTGAGACGGATTCCAATCTCATTTAAACCTCAACAGGCATTAACATCATCACGGACAAGGAAGTGGACTATGTTTGCATATAGCACCAAAATAGTAGATCAGTTTTGCAGAAACCCATTTATATATGAATGTGTTTGTTTAATAGGTTATCAACAATCATTTTCAACTTTGCTGATGATCATTGAACTGAACTGTTTACTGAACTGATGTGATCTCTCTTACAGCCTTGTTTTCATTTGCAACAAATTAAAGATGGTGTCTATAATAGATGCAAGTACTAAATACATAAAAACAATAAAAAATACCCTTGCTTTAAACCCTTCTAATTTGGATTCGATACATTCAAAGGCTTGAGATGTCAACAACCAATCTTCACAACCTGACAAATTTCACCCTCTAACCATCTTGTTTACTCCTCATTTTCAACATTTAGGTCACATTTTCCTCTGTAAAACAATACACTCATAATATTACAACATGATTGTATCTCTCTCTTTCTCTCTCTCTCTGTCTGTATACTGCCTTCCTTGCTCTCAAGCACTTGTTCTCTCTGCATGCCTCAGCCATTCCAAAGAGCAGCTAACAGCCAGACACAGCCGAAAGGAGGCACTCAATACGTCCTGAATTATTCAACAGCTTTATCTGCTGTCCCACAACAGACAGAGAGAGAGAGAGAGAGAGAGAAAGAGAGAGAGAGAGAGAGAGAGAGAGAATTCTCTCTCTCGTCATATTTATTTCTCCCTTGCGTCACTGTTCAATTATTCATCAGCAGTTAGATGAGCTTAACACTAGTCTTTTGATAAATAGTGATTGGTGATTGATAGATTTCTGTTACATAAACACACTGTATACTTGTTTGTTATATTGCTATTTGGTTTGGTCAGTTTTCAGTTCATTTGGCAATGTCAATTGATTGAGAAATCCACTCAGTGTGACTGAAGCCCTGCATATATTCACCTGTCTCTCTCTCTCTCTGTCTCTCGCTCTCTCTCTCTCTCTGTCTCTCTCTCTCTCTCTCTCTCTCTCTCTCTCTCTCTCTCTCTCTCATTATTTATCTCTATAAGACTTGGCCACAAACAGTTCTTAGTCAAACTCAGGGCTTTCACGTACTTCAGAGTACACTGCATACAGATCAGACATATAAGTGCATCTCCATCTATCTGTCTCATTAAATACTACCTTCATTGGTCTTTTAATGCCAGTAAGATCTATACAACAAAAGTCCTTTCATCTATTGCCTGTTTCACTTACAGTACAGGTTATCTCCAGAAAAATTACTGGAATGCAACTTAAAGGGATTGCTCATGAAAATACGTATTATTTTCTCACCCTCATGTCATTCTAATCCTATTATTCTTCAGTGGAACACAAAGCAAGAATTATTAAAGAATATTTTCTATATAACAACAGTTCATAGCTACCCGGCTAATAAAAATAACAGCAAAAGGCACAACATAAGCATAACAGCATGAGGCAATAAATAAGCCGATCCAACTAATGTGTCTTCTTAGCCAATACCAAGACTTTTAGGGGTTGAGACCAAGACAAGACCAAGGCAGGGTGTGTAGTGATTCAAGACCAAGACCAGACCAGCACTTCTCAAATTCATCTAAAAGATCCACATTTACTCCCTTATAAATGTCTTATATTAAATCAATAAATTCATTTAGAAAATAAGACTATATAGAGCTGTTACCAATCAAATGAAACTCATTTTTTTCTTTGCCATGAAGAGTTGGTACAATTACAGCTGCATAAATAATGTTGATATTAATGTTATAGAATGAAATTTTGAATATAGAAATATGACGAAAAGATAAAATGTAATTATAAATATAAAACTTTTAAATATGAAACTAAAACTGCCTGAAGGTGGTGGAAAATCACTTGAGTGAGTCACGGAATCATTTAACTGATTCATTCAAAGCAGCCGATTCATTCAGTAACGAAACACCATTGTGTGTTGCTCAGAAATGCTCAACAGCAGGCACGTGCAGAGTGGAGGAGGGGGCTTTGGGTGCTCGAGCCCCTGCCCTTTTCAAAATTAATCAAAAGTGCCCCTCTCAGACAAATATCAATGATAAAATTTGTGGTCAATAAAAAAGGGCAATGTGTCCAATACTAACAAACTGCTCAAAAGTCGGAAACCTTCTGTTTATTTTTTCATATCAGTCGGTCTGAGGCGTTGCCATAACCCATTGCTATGGGTTGCATGTGTTTTACTGGCTGATTTTCCTCAGTCTGTTCGGAAACGGCTCTCGAGCCATATATGGTTCTTTCAGAGAGTGTCTGTGGCTTTACGGGAGAAAAGCATAAACCCAAAAAAACCAAACATTTTTTTTTTCATCAATAATCAAAGCTAATGTGTTGATTTATTTAAAAATCTATATATTATATGTTTTAAAATATTACATAATTCATCAATGCCCGTTTGTCATGTATATACACCAACCAATCGTGACCTGGCAAAGTTCAGATTCCATTGGACAATGTGAAGTGGAGCGGTAATTCTGTTCTAATTCATAAATCGGTTGAAAAGGGCATGGACAGACGAACTAACGTTTGTGGAACGATTTCCTGAGGTTTGTCTCATTTTATAAATCAAATTGCATCGCTGACAAAATTGATGCTAACTGACAACAAACAAAGCACTGCACAAAACCATGCAGCAAACTCACTTGTATTTATTGATACATGTTTACTATTTGATGAAACTATCAAAGTTAATAGCCCAAGTGCCACCGGCACCTACAGGCCAATTATGTGAAATGGTGGCGTGAAAGGACTTTATTATATTACCATTTTTGATAATTATGCAGTATTATGAAAGAAGTCTCTTATGCTCATCAAGCCTGCATTTATTTGATCAAAAAAAGCAAATATTGTGAAATATTATTTTAATAATGGTTTTCTTTTTTAATATACTTTAAAATAAAATGTATATGTGATCAAAGCTGAATTTATCATCATTACACCAGTCTTCAGGGTCACATGACCCTTCACTAATCATAGATTTGATGTCAATGTTGGAAACAGTTGTGCTGCTTAATATTTGTTATAACCTGCTGTGATACTCAAGATTCAAGATTCTTTGATTAATAAAATGTTAAAAACAACATGTAATAATATCTCACAATATTAGGCTGCTGTTTGTTTTTTTTCTGTATTTTTGATTAAATAAATGTAAGCTTGATGAGAATAAGAGACTTCTTGCAAAAACAAAATTTAAAATGTAGTACCTAAACTTTTCACACAAACACACACACATATATGTATATATATATGTATATATATATATATATATATATATATATATATATATATATATATATATATATGTATGTTTATTTTTATTAATAATATTTACATCTGAGCCCCTGCCTCTGAAGAACTCTCTGCACGTCTCCGCTCAACAGTTCTGCTATCGATTTGTTTTAATAGTCAAACATTTATGTAAATGTAATTCAATCACTTTATAGTATATTCTTGTTTACTGAACGTTTGTACAATAATATCAATTTCATGTTTACAATAGTGCTCTCTTGCAACATTGCTTAATTATATTAGATGTAATAATTTTAAAAAAAGGTCTCATTCAAATACTATTTTTGCAAGCTTCTCTTTAATTTTGGGCATTTGACTTTTGTCACAATCCCGCAATGTTTTCGGAAATGGCACAACATTAAGAAATGACAATGTGACACTGTAACAATAAAGGTGATTTGATTTTAAACCAAATTAGAATAAGTTATTGATTGCATTCGAAGCAGGAAGTTTTACATCCAATAACATTATAAAATCCTCTAAGTCTGAGAGAAGACATGCATTCGAGACCAAGATAAGACCTTTACAAAATGGCCAGTCTCATGACCAAGACTATAGAATATGCCATCTGTATAACTCTGTTTAGCTCTGAGAGAATATATCAAAGACACAGAACAAAAATAAAGCTCAGAGAACTGAAACAAAGCATTAAAGCTCAACTAGACATTCCTTAACTCACTAATGAGCATCTAGAGTAAGTCTCAGCACGCCCACAGACTGTCTGATGCACACAATAATGATAAGAGCGATTTAAAACTGCAAGCTTTAAACTGATTGGCTGGGTCTGGGTTGGGTATACAACATATTTTAAAAACTGACTAGCTGGTGGTTGCCTGAACGACAACTAATAGGTCTTAAAGGGTTAGTTCAACCAAAAATTATTATTAATTACTGACCCTCATGTCGTCCTAACCCGTAAGACCTTTGTTTATCTTCGAAACACAAATTAAGATATTTTTGATGAAATCCGAGAGCTTTCTGACCCCACACAGACTGCAACGTTATTACCACTTTCACATGGACTATTTTAACAATGTCTTTACTATCTTGAAAGTGGTAATACTGTTGCAGTCTGTGTGGGGTCATAAACCTCTCGGATTTCATCAAAAATATCTTCATTTGTGTTCTGAAGATGACCGAAGGTCTTATGGGTTTGGAACGACATTAGGGTAAGTATGACAGAATTAAAAACATTTTAAGGTATCCCAGTATAATTAGGGTGTTATGGTTCACCTCTTCCTCATTTGATGATTTTACATAGGCCACAACTGTTTTAAACATTGCTAAGAAGCAATGTTTCTTGAGCAACAAATCAGTATATATATAATGTCTAATTGAGTCATTCATTCTTTCGACCCATTAAATTTGCTGATTAATTCAGGAGTGAAGTAAATGGTTCTCTTTATGAAAATTGTAAATGGTTAAAGGGTTCTCTTTATGGTCCACTGAATCATTGGTTCACCCGATTCGTTCAAAACGCGGATTCAGAAATGAAACGCCATTGTGTATTGCTCGGAGTCGGAGATGAACATTTGTTCTGTCTTTTTATTTTTGTTGGCAAAACTAAGCAAAACAGATAATATTATGTCTGAAACAACACAACATTAAAGGTGGGGTAAGTGTTATTTCAAAACAGCTTTACTAAACGGACTCGGGCCGAGTGCATAAACAAACTTGTAGCCAATCAGCAGTAAGGGGCTTGTCTACTAATGATGGGGAATGGGGAGAAGAGAACGCTCAGTGCACATCATTATTCACGATACACAGGATGACACGAGCACGATACACAGGATGAACATTAGCCGAGCGACGACAGAAAGAGAGGGATGGCAGATAAAAGAAAAAAGGGGAAAAATTGGTTTTGTTTTGTTTCACAGAACTAATATATGCTGTCTTTTGCTTGAATATGCTCTTGTGTCATGTTCAATTGATTATCCATTTGCGATCGTATTGTCGTTCACTTCAGCAATGATAAAGACCCATTCATTTCCACACCGTATAACCCTGGAGCGTTTAAACCTCCACGCTTTCTGTTTCAAGCTCACAAAATGGGTCCGAAAAGTAAGATAATATACTCCTAATATATGTATGTTTCCTCTTTTCATGATCTATATAACCCTCTAATCTGGTCATAATTGTAATATGTCCGTTAGTTGGACTGTCGTGCTCATGCTATCGAGTTGTTCATGAGAACGGTTTGTGTTTTTGTGATGGAAGGGATGACTTTTTCACTGAACATTCGACCTGGATTACCATAGTAACACACAGATTCCACCCTAGTTGTTGCCTGGGTTACATATGTGTAGGGCGGAGCTATCAAAATAGGGGCGTGTTTGTTTTGGTGATAACCATTACAACCATTACCAGAAAGCACTTACCCCACCTTTAACTTATTTATTTTATTAAACTGTTGTATAAGACCAGTCTCGAATTAGCACTCGTCTCATGCTATTCTGCACCGAAAAACAGAACTTGTGAGACACTGTTTATATAGCCTATCATGATGTAAATGTTTTCACACTGGCACTTTAGTTCGAAACGGGGCATGGTTCACATGAGAAATTGGTAATGTGAAATCTGTCATGCAGACCCGGATGAGTTGAGGCTTCATCACACAGTGAGTTGTTGCACTGCATCATATTCTTCATCAATCAACTGTATGAAATGTAAGATGACCTACGGCAAGTGCGTTAAATGCGTTAATAATTTCAACACGTTATTTTTTACCGTAACTAATTCATCAAATTAACGCACTAAATCGACAGCCCTAGTCTCTTTACTTTTGTGTGTTGAGCGTCTGCAGCTTTTATTTCGGTTTTATTTGTGTTCGTGCGTTAGCTTAATGAAGAGATACTCAGCTGCTCATCTGCTGCGATGCGTGCTGCAGTAGTAGCGCTGTCATGTCTGGCTATAACATGTCATATAGCCTGTAACACGCTCTCAATTTTTTAGAGGAGTAAGATTTACATATGTGGTTTCAACAAGATGCATTTAGACTCCTGAAGTGGTTTGGGCGATCGAATGTAAATCCATCTCGAATGTGTTTCGGAGAGCATTTTTACCTGGTCTTTACACGATCGGATAGCTATCCGGTCAGAGAAAGTGACCAGGTTTAAAAAGGCCCTAAATGTCACATTTTAAAAATAAATTAATAAATAACTGTGGTTGGTAATTATATATGCAAGTCAGATTCTTATTAAGCGGGTGCTTTTTGGCCAGACTTAAGCCACAAAGTGCACCAGACGTTATGCTGATAGTCAAAGTGTGAGTCTGAGACTAATGAGCATCTGTCTGCAGGATAGTCTCAATAGCACTGCTTGTTTCGATTGCCACATAAAACGCAAATGGCTGCTGAAGTACCAGACACGGACTCATTACAGAAAATTACCATCAGCTGATCTTTGATCTTCACTAAATCTTAACTTCCTGCATTGGTGAAATGTGAAGACTTTCTTTGCAATGGCATATTTTTAATACTTAAGGCAAATCTGAAAGGTCAGATTTGCACTACTCACAATTACCTAACGAACTCGTTAACATGAAAGCCAAGATCAAACGACGACCTGGGAGGAAAGAAGTCAAGTGTCCAGAGTTTGGTTGTGTAAATGGTGAGATGAAATAGTATCCTCTCCCTCAGCTGTTCAAGCTTACCTCTACACTGAGGGCAGCACTTAACACTCCAAGAATCAATGCGGCATGCCAAATGTATCGGTGGCGACGCAGGTGTGATGTAAGGGCCTGCTCTTCCTCTACCTCCGCCAGCAGGAATGCAGCCAGACTCAGTTAAAGTCATCTAACATGTCCGCCGGTCACTGGGGCAAAGATAATTGTCTTTTTGAGACATGATAAACAACAAACCAAAAAAACAGCTTGGGATGGAAGCAAACGGGCATGCAGAGGAGAGTATGTGGATGTGGAGGGAGAGAGAGAGAGAGAGAGAGAGAGAGAGAGAGAGAGAGAGAGAAAGAGAGAGGGGGACATTATAGAACATCTCATGGTTTTAAATTCATCATTCCCTTCCTTCTCATTTGTTAGCTTATTCTCTCTCCACCTGCCTTTATTACTCTAATACCACACACGCTCCTGTCGAGCTGAATGTAGGTCATCTCTGGATGGGCATGTAAAAATTAATGGTAAATCAAAACAATTACAACACAACTGACCGGGAGGAGAGCATCAGATAACCCACTTAATGCATAAATACTCAAATCATATGCATATTCAAGTAATATCATATGCAAATGGATTTTTATATGTGAGAAACGCTTGACTGTGCAAATTTCGCCATTTTGAATTGAAAATGAATTTACGTGATTAATGTAGCCTAATGTAATAATTAGTAACTGTCAATGTGAGAGGACAATAAACATTTTTAAAAAAAAAGCCTTTTTCATCATATTAGGCATAAGATTAATAATAATGAATGTGTACATATTCTAAAAGAATTTAATAAACTTACCTAGTTTTCCTAAAAAAAATCATAAAACATAAATATCTGTTGACCCTATTACTTCACTGACACAGATGAAAATAAGACTATCAGTCAAAGCTGCTCAGCTTTGGGAAAGGAAGAGACAGGGCAGGATAAGGATACAGAGAGAAAAAGAACAAGTGCTTGAGATGAGGAGAGAGCAGGTACTGACAAATAACTGCCCACTAAGAAACTGTTATCCAAATTCTTTGGCCTTCAAACAACTTGAAATGCACTTATGTAGATCAGAGAAATAAAAATGTTCTCTAGGGAACATGCCCCCAACCCCCCTAAATAGCTCAAATTTGGGACCTCTGTGTTTATGAAACCCTACCAAAGGCCCTGGCTGGGCATAATTCAGAACTCAACAATTGGCTTTCTTTCAGTTCATGAGTGTGAATTTGAATTTACTGTAATTGGTCACACCTCACAGGAAGCTGAATAGGAATGAATTGAATGATTTAACGCAGGCAATGCATTCTGTGTTTATTAAATGATGAAGAAATACACTGTTCAAAAGATTGAGGTCAGTAAGACTTTTTTTGTTGAGGAAATTAATAATTTTATTTAGCAAGGATGAGAGATGGATTATGCTACAAAATATCTTTCTATTTCAAATAAATGCTGTTCTTTTCTATTCATCAAAGAATTCTGGGGGGGAAAGTATGATGGTTTCCACAAAAATATATGCCTTTCCATTAAAGGGTTAGTTCACCAAAAAATGAAAATGATGTCATTAATGACTCACCCTAATGTCGTTCCACTCCCGTAAGACCATGTCCAGAAGGTAATAAAAACATCATCAACTTGCACTTTGAAGTTGTATGCCAACCGCCATAAAAAATCAAAGAAGTAGAAGAAGAAGAAGACAATGCTGAATAAAGTTGTAGTTTTTGTTATTTTTGGACCAAAATGTATTTTCGATGCTTCAAAAAAATTCTAACTAACCCACTGAGGTCACATGGACTTTTTTGATAATGTTTTTATTAGCTTTCTGGACACGGACAGTATTCCATACATACATTTTCAATGGAGGGACAGAAAGCTGTTGGACTAAATATAAAATATCTTAAACTGTGTTCCAAAGATGAACGGAGGTCTTACGTGTGTGGAACGACATGAGGGTGAGTCATTAATGACAGATTTTTCATTTTTGGGTGAACTAACCCTTTAAGAATTGTTCATTACTTGTTCAATAAATACAACAGAATAAATCAAATCTGAAAATATAAGAAACATTCACAGCAGCACTTCACACTAATTTCCCTAATTTAGTTGAAGTGTAGTTTGGTAAAGACCGCGCAATGCCAGAGACGCCGGTTCGAATCTCACTCGGAGCGGGTTGAATAGGATCTATTAAACATGCACTCTTATTTGTTTAAATCTGTTTTTACACATGCATGTTGAATGTTACATTTAATACACATTTATACACTTAAATATTGACCAATCTGTAGCCTTATTTTTTATATATATATATATATATATATATATATATATATATATATATATATATTACTTATTTATATTTTATTTGTATGTACCATTCACACATTTTATTTTATTTATTTAAAATAAAGTGTTTCATGTATATGTATTCAGTTAAATTTTTCAAGCCCACTTGCACTCATTTAAATCTGCATAGCTTTTTTTTTCATATATGTATGTTGAATATATTTCCCCTTAATACACATACAGGTCCCTCTCAAAAAATTAGCATATTGTGATAAAAGTTTATTATTTTCCATAATGTAATGATAAAAATTAAACTTTCATATATTTTAGATTCATTGCACACCAACTGAAATATTTCAGGTCTTTTATTGTTTTAATACTGATGATTTTGGCATTCAGCTCATGAAAACCCAAAATTCCTATCTCAAAAAATTTGCATATTTCATCCGACCAATAAAAGAAAAGTGTTTTTAATACAAAAAAAGTCAACCTTCAAATAATTATGTTCAGTTATGCACTCAATACTTGGTGGGGAATCCTTTTGCAGAAATGACTGCTTCAATGCAGCGTGGCATGGAGGCAATCAGCCTGTGGCACTGCTGAGGTGTTATGGAGGCCCAGGATGCTTCGATAGCGCCTTAAGCTCATCCAGAGTGTTGGGTCTTGCCTCTCAACTTTCTCTTCACAATATCCCACAGGTTCTCTATGGGGTTCAGGTCAGGAGAGTTGGCAGGCCAATTGAGCACAGTAATACCATGGTCAGTAAACCATTTACCAGTGGTTTTGGCACTGTGAGCAGGTGCCAGGTCGTGCTGAAAACGAAATCTTCATCTCCATAAAGCTTTTCAGCAGATGGAAGCATGAAGTGCTCCAAAATCTCCTGATAGCTAGATGCATTGACCCTGCCCTTGATAAAACACAGTGGACCAACACCAGCAGCTGACATGGCACCCCAGACCATCACTGACTGTGGTACTTGACACTGGACTTCAGGCATTTTGGCATTTCCTTCTCCCCAGTCTTCCTCCAGACTCTGGCACCTTGATTTCCCAATGACATGCAAAATTTGAGCGACAGTCCAGTGCTGCTTCTCTGTAGCCCAGGTCAGGTGCTTCTGCCGCTGTTTCTGGTTCAAAAGTGGCTTGACCTGGGGAATGCGGCACCTGTAGCCCATTTCCTGCACACGCCTGTGCACGGTGGCTCTCGATGTTTCTACTCCAGACTCAGTCCACTGCTTCCGCAGGTCCCCCAAGGTCTGGAATCGGTCCTTCACCACAATCTTCCTCAGAGTCCGGTCACCTCTTCTCGTTGTGTAGCGTTTTTTGCCACACTTTTTTATTCCCACAGACTTCCCACTGAGGTGCCTTGATACAGCACTCTGGGAACAGCCTATTCGTTCAGAAATGTCTTTCTGTGTCTTACCCTCTCGCTTGAGGGTGTCAATGATGGCCTTCTGGACAGCAGTCAGGTCGGCAGTCTTACCCATGATTGCGGTTTTGAGTAATGAAGCAGGCTGGGAGTTTTTAAAAGCCTCAGGAATCTTTTGCAGGTGTTTAGAGTTAATTAGTTGATTCAGATGATTAGGTTAATAGCTCGTTTAGAGAATCTTTTCATGATATGCTAATTTTTTTAGATTTTCATTAGCTGTATGCCAAAAATCATCAGTATTAAAACAATAAAAGACCTGAAATATTTCAGTTGGTGTGCAATGAATCTAAAATATATGAAAGTTTAATTTTAATCATTACATTGTGGAAAATAATGAACTTTTATCACAATATGGTAAATTTTTGAGAAGGACCTGTACACTTAATACAAACTTAATATTGAAATCAGCATTTTATGTGCTTTCTCTTCACTCGTAAAATTGTTATGATAGTTTTTACTCCAGTGGGGCCTATTTTCATGAACTCACCTTTAGTGCCCCATAAGCCCACGGGCCGACACTGACCAAGACACCAGCTGAGTCTCTCGTATACAACCGGTGAAAAGATCGTTCAGATGATATAATATGATTTCGTTTTAATTTAACTATTTTAATTCATTCTTTTCAGCTCAAAGGCCCCCTGTTGTCCAACACAATATTCAAAGGCCCTCCCCACCAACAATATATTGGTATATTAAATATAATATATGATATATTAAATGAATAATGATTCATTCATTTGAGATTCCAGAAAACACTTAAACACTTTTAAATGATCCTGCAGCCCCATTGGAAATTTGCTGAGGCCCCCTGGTAGAGAACTGATCTAGTGTTCTCAAAACAGAGTGAGAGTTCATACCAGCTGATACATTATAAATCTACTGTGCAAGCAAATGCTTTGAACAGAAACCATTATGTTAATTAATTTCACAAGTCCATTCATTTTTGGCATTTCCTAATTTAAGCACATTGATTTTGTACTGTTTGTAATGCCTCCTGCGTTGAAGACTGGTGCTCGAGGTAAAGGTGTCTAACCACCCACCCACCTCTCACTTCTGTGCGTGTGAACTGTGAAAGCAGTGCAATTCAAATGCAGAGCGTGATAGATTTCCCTCTCTCCCTGAAAATCGCCACTGACTTTCACCTCCTCCAGCAAGTGGAGCAATCTATTTGATCCCCCGTTCATTTAATTGACTGATTGTCACGTTGTATCACAAGCAAAGCAAGCACAGGGCGATGTAAAGGACAGCGGCTGGACACCGCAGCCCTGCTCTCACTGCCTCTAATGAGATATTAATGATCGAACCCATCAATCGCCACAGCCTTAGTGCTGCTATGAGACTACAGCGAGCGAGCTCCAGCGCTTATGAAACAGCGACCCACAGTGGTCGATGGCTGAACTGCAACCTGGTGTCCATTTCTAATGACACGCGGAGCAGTGTTTAGTTCTCAAAATACAAAGTTTACGTGTCATAAGTGCATCTACACAACAAGAGCATCAATTGTTGACATTGACGTGTTTAAAACATTGCAGCTAGCCCAACACCCCCTGTGAGCTAAATTAAGCTGGTTATGACATGATTATCACCTGACTTTGGTTGGTATAATACAATATTTAATTTAATAAACTCTGAATTAAAATAAATAAATTCTTCTAAATATTCATATTTCTTTTTTACTCTGAAAAACATAAATGAAAAGGTGCAAGTGTAGCTATATGCAGATGGGTCAAAACACTGAGAACATATCCATAAGATTTAAAGGTGCAGTGTGTAATATTGATGAGGCTCTATTGATAGAAATGCAATGTAATATACATAACTATGTTTTCAGTGGTGTATAAAGCCCTTACATAACAAACCGTTATGTTTTTATTACTTTAGAATGAGCCCTTTCTATCTTCATACCAGAGTATGTGAGTGGAGCAGAGCAAATTCCCCTCCGCGCTCTAAGCATTCAATAATCACTCCGCTCCAGCTAAGCTCCGGGTTCACCATTTCCCGCTCCCCGCTCCACTCCTCGCTCACTGATATCAGAAACACCACTCCGTCTTCGCTCCGAGGAAATTTGCGGCTAAAGTATTTAAGTAAGCACTGCAATATCACAAAAGTTCGTTTTATAACATACATTAAATTAAAAAAAAACAATAGGAGATAGTTTCAACGTAGTTAATTGCAAACATTTATTTTCTATGACATGCCAAGCTTATTAGGCTTTATAAGCATTAAAAGTTAAACATGATTGCTGCTTTTGCAGTGCATTTTGTTTGGAAAGATGAAAATAGTAATAGTTCATTGGTTATATTATCTACGCGTCACATTACAGATTTCTGCAAATGTAAAATCCGACACAGATAACTGTAAGCAGATGCACTGTAAGATTACATTTGTTGGACTGCGTTAGAGAGAACGTTTGCGTGTGTGAATAAGTGCTACCTGTTTAAAATGTGCTTTCACCCGATCATATTCAGTATTTAGAAAGTACAAAAAAAACTATAGCATCCCGCTCATGTCCATTGCCGTCATCATAAACCTGTACATTCTTCCTGATTTGAGTGATCCATCTGAATCAAGCTAGTTAAATGTGTTTAATGTGTGAGTTTTGACAAAAAATACTGTTATATTGTAGGCCGTTGGTGTGAATTTTACTTGTGATGGAGCGGTAGTGGAGTGCTCTCGGAGCGCATGAAAACCACGACGCTCCGACTTTTAAAAAATCCGCTCCTCACTCAAAATCACCTCGCTCCACTTCTCACTCCGCTCCCACTCCACTCCGCTCACATACTTTGCTTCATACACCGAGGGTCCCCTTACAGTGAAGTCGCCATTTTGCGCTGTCATGTTTCTACAGTAGGCCTAAACGGACAAACTTCTCTACAGAGTGCTAGCTACTCTCTGCTGTCTCAGATGACGACATCTTGGCCTGTGTCGGCCTGCTGCATCTCGATGTGCTTCGAAAGGGAGGGGTGAGCGGTGGGCGGTTGCAAGTCGCAACCTCACCCCTAAATTCCGCCAAAGGTTGACGCCAAGATTGAGCGAATCATCTTGGGACATGTGATCTTCACCTTGAAATATTATACAAACAAGCCATCAAGGTCATGGATAAAAAAAAGACATTGTAATTTTGCCAGTGTAATTTTAAAAAAGTTAAATTTTTTTAATTGGTCTGACCTTCATAAATTTGATAATTTATGCTTGATTTACAAGGCAATGCATAATTTAGCTCCTGTTCCTCTGGCAGATGTTATCAGCCAAAGAAATATCACATTGCGAGTCACTAGAGGCTCAGTGAGAGGTGACTGTGTCATCCCCCTGCACAAAAGCACCTTCAGCCAGTCAGCCTGGTCTGTGAGAGGTGCTAGTGAGTGGAACAGATTACCAGATGAAATTAGACAGGCAACTACTTATAAGGTTTTTACTAAGCAGTTAAAAAAAATGGCTGATTGATACGTATATCTGTGAACACTGAAGACTTGAATCTGTTGTGTCTCTGTAAAAAAAAAAATTGTTTTTGTTTTTATAGGTTGTATGTCCTGTGCTTCTTATGGTTGTTTTGGCTGTGTGTTTTGTGTATTTGTCATTTGCGAGTAATGTTTTTTGGATTTGTTTTGTGTTGTTACTAACTTTAGTGTCATATTTTTGCTCTTTTAACGTCTTGGCCAGGAGACTACAGATGAAAAATTTGGCTAATTCTGGCTTTTTTACTCATGTTTGTTCATGTGTTTTTATGAAATTGCATTGTCCCCTTACAAATAAATTAAACTAATCTAATCTAACCTCACAGCCGGTGGAAAAGAATCGAGACAGGACTCGGGCAGAAATCATGTTCATGGATGTGATTATTAACGTTACTGTAGTATGAAACAGAGCAGGACAGAGTCTTGTGGGAGCTGAGCATGGATGCAGTGGGACTTTTACTATGACGGTTATTATGACTTTTACACAGTCGCCAGCGCAATTTCCGCTTTTTCCGGTCCGGAGTATGAGATAACACAGCTCTGTTTATCATATTAGATACATTTGAGTGTGTTGAAAATTATGTTATGAGGTTACTCTGTGCATTCGCTCGGCAGCTGCTATGACACTTGTTGCACACTCCAGTCAGAGTAAAGCGTTTCTGCCAAATCAAACAGGAAACCGAGGGTAACGCAGATTTGACGCAATTGACAGGCGACCCCCTCACACCCGTCCCGGTTCCTCGGTTATACTAGCAATTTTCTCACGATTCACAAATAGTTAGAAACATTTGGGATACTGTAAGTACTCAACTGAACAAAATATATAACACTGGCCTAGTGGTTTTTGGATATTTTACTGCAAAAATCCTACATAGTGCACCTTTAAGCTGTTATCAATTCAAAAGGGACACATTGGGCCTATAAAACACTACTAATACATTAGACATTCTTATTTTTTTTAAAAATAAAACAGTACGTTTAAATTAACAGTCGGCCTACATTAAATTATGTAAAATAAATGCATTATTTCACAATGTGGTCTCAAACTTTTGGACCCCACTGTGTTTCTTAAACATTTCAGAAAAACGCTGAAACAGCACGTTAACTTTGATAGTGAAATTATAGGAATATACTATTTTTAATAATTACCTTGATTTGTTTCACTGTAATGCCGTTATATGCATATAATTGCACAATGTTATTCGCTGTTTAGTTTTTGTTACTGGTTTTTATGCTAATGTTTCTTTCCTCATTAAATTAAATTCAACTGAGTAATAGCTCGCACAAAAATGGAAATAATGTTAATATTTACTCACCCTCATTCTGCAGACGACGCTCATCTTCAGTGAAACGCAAATTGAGATGCTTCTAGAAAGTTGTCGATGTAATTGCTCATGTAGGCCATTGGAAAGCAAACTTTGATGTATTCCAATGTAAAGTTCGAGGAGAAAAAAAAACAAAATATACCATATACCATAGAAACTAAAAAAATAATCATAATCCACACGAAACAACCATTCAGTGAAAACTTCACCTATCTGGCTAAAAAACGACATATCCCATCAGCCCCTTCTCACCGGATCGCGTGTTGGTGATCATATGACTCACATGGGGGAGCGGAAAACATGAGACTCACACTAGATGTAAATAGCAGTATTAAATCTGCGAAGAAAGGACCTGAATCTCACAACAAAGCGATTGTTCATATCATATCGAACAGGAACTGTCATGATACTTAACGTTTTATATGAATTATAAAGCTTTTGTAAGCTGCGTATCATGATGGATTTGATGTGTATAATCGCATTGTTTGCACTGATCACAGCTCAGTGTGCTCCCGCATCACCGCCGAACTTTGTGCTGCTTTTCGCCGATGATTTGGGTTACGGTGATCTGGGGTGTTTTGGACACCCGAGCTCTCTCACCCCGAATCTAGACAGACTAGCGGCGCAAGGGCTGCGTTTTACCGACTTCTACGTCACTAGTCCCGTGTGCAGCCCCTCCAGGTAAAGCCAAATCCACCTGTTATCCAGCCTATTATGCGTTTTCATGTATTCATTTTAACACCAGCGATTTTTTTTCTATCTGTGTATTTATTATAATGACAAAATTTGAAATTATGAATATTAATTATTAACAATGGTAAAATTAATTATTTTAAAATTATTATACTGTGCAGTATTGTTTCAGACTGATCTGAACTGGATTTGTTTTTTGCTTTCTGGCTGTCAAATAAAAACTTGATTTATTGTCGAATTGATTAGATATCTTATATAATTACTGACTTTACATAATCTATAATTGATCAGTGACTGGCACAGAAGATGGCGCCAGAATACAGGCTAATATTCCCAGATTTAGGTTCGAAAATATTATAACCATACTACGGTAGCCCTACTCTTTCACCTGTATTTAGTATGTATACTATGCTCATTATGTGAATTTTCAGTATGCAAGAAAAACATGACCTAAAAATGCCCAAATATGCCAAATGCCATGATAAATGCAGTGTGCTCGACTTGACCTTTAATTTCTCTTATAAAGGATGAATCAATGTCAACCTGATTACAATTTACCCTCATTCTGACAACAATGTATTATAGTATTGTGCAGCATTTTGTTTTACATACTATTTTTTGGTGCAGGGCAGCCTTGCTGACGGGTCGCTACCAGACTCGTTCTGGGATCTATCCAGGTGTGCTCTATCCGGGCTCAAGAGGGGGTCTCCCACTCAACGAGACAACTATCGCAGAGGTGCTGAAGTCTCAGGGTTACACTACAGCCATGGTTGGAAAATGGCACCTGGGCGTTGGACTAAATGGCACTTACCTGCCCACCAGACAGGGCTTTGACAATTATCTTGGAATCCCATACTCGCACGACCAGGTAATTTTTTTCTTGTATTATTCTGAGTTTCATCTAGAAATAAACTAGGTAATTGCATTGCATTATTATAATATAGCCTATATTTTTAAAACAATTGTGTCATCTAATATTCTTAATGATATAGTCTTCATTTTGTAGAACTCTCTAGTCATTGCATAATATTTAAGAAAAATCTCTTCATCTCTGTATCAAAGGGTCCCTGTCAGAATCTCACCTGCTTTCCTCCAGATGTGAAGTGCTATGGCCTCTGCGATCAGGGTGTGGTAACTGTACCTCTCATGTTTAATGAGATTATCAAGCAGCAGCCGGCAGATTTCCTGCAGCTTGAGAAGGCCTACAGTGAATTTGCGTCCCAGTTCATTAATGTTGCTGTCCAAAATAAGAGCCCGTTCTTCTTGTACTATCCTTCACATGTAAGTCAAGAACTTAATCAGATCATCTTTATAATGTTTTATCCTCATATGCAATTGCTTGTACGTCTCTAAAAATACAGATACTCTCACAACACCAATATTTTCAGTTATTGATGCAATCCATAAAGTATAATGGTATGTAAACAAATATTTATTTATGCATTAATATATAAACTGTTAAGTTTACTGCAAATTATATATATATATAGTTGTATATATATTGTTGTATATATATAATATATATATTAGTTGTTTGGGTTGTAGGGCGACTTGCTTGATTATGTCATCCGCAAAGCTTCATGGGAGTTGCCAGTCACTGATTACCTCTTGGCACAATTCTCTTTTCCATGGTAACAGTGACTTTTCTGATTGGATGGTCCAAAGAGATACAAAGCATTGTGTGTAGCATAGTTCTTCATTGAGAATTCAGCAATTAAAATTATTAAAATAATTAACAAAAAAAAAAAAATCATAATTGGTAACACTTTATTTTAGGGTTCAATTCTCACTATTAACTAGTTGCTTATTACCATGCATATTACTAGAATATTGGCTGTTTATTAGTACTTATAAAGCACATATAAATGCCTTATTCTACGTGACCATATTCCACATCCTTTAATCCTACCCAATACCTAAATTTAACCACCTTACTAACTATTGATAAGCTGTGATTAGGAGTTTATTGACGCAAACGTCATAGTTAATAATGAGCATTAGACCGTAATCTAAAGTGTGACCAAATAATTATTTAAACAAATAAAATAAAAGTGGAACACACACATTTTCTAAAGTGTTTAGCATCATTTAACAATCTCAGAGCTTATAGTAAGCCTTTCTTCAAAGTTTCACACAATATATTTCAAAATAAAGGTTTTACTTGCAGAATATGTTACAAACACACCCAATGTACTAAATGACTATGTATTATCTCACCCCTTTCTGCATGGTCTCTTTCTAGCACACACACTACCCTCAGTATGCAGGCGCAGACTATGCAGGTAAGTCACCCCGTGGGCCGTTCGGTGATGCTTTGATGGAGTTTGATGGAACAGTGGGGAAAATTCTGAAAACTCTGGAGGAGACAGGTGTGATCAACAATACTCTCATCTTCTTCACTGGTGACAACGGGTAGGTGAAGTATAAGTGTTTCTTCTTTTAAGACTGTTTCCATTTCCAATGTCATCTATATATGTGTGCACTCCCAGGCCAGAGCTAATGCGGAAGTCTCGTGGGGGAAACGCAGGACTGATGAAATGTGGCAAAGGCACGACTTACGAAGGAGGAATGAGAGAACCGGCCATCGCATATTGGCCTGGATTTATCCAACCAGGTGCTGAGAGATAAATAGCTCTGCGTCTGCATCCAGCTGTGTATACCACACTTTTATGAAATTGAGGACATTTAATTTACATGTTTTCACATTATTCAAAGGTGTCACCCATGCTCTGGCTAGCTCTTTGGACATTCTGCCCACCTTTGCCAAATTGGCTGGGGCTCAATTACCTGAGGTGCAGTTAGACGGGGTGGACATGACAGACATCCTGTTCAATAAAGGACCGGTAAGAGACAAAATTATCAAAATGAAGTTAAATAACTACTGATCAAAAGTTTGGGGTTGGTAAGATTTTTTGGTCACACTTTAGTTTAGGGTCCAACTCTCATCATTAACTTAGACCATTGCTTCAGTAAACATCTAATCACTGCTTATTAATAGTTAGTAAGGTAGTTGTCAAGTTTGGGTATTGGGTAGGATTAAGGGATGTAGAATATGGTTATGCAGAATAAGGCATTAATATGTGCTTTATAAGGATAAATAAACAGCCATTATCCTAGTTATATGAATGCTAATAAGCATCTTGTTAATAGTAAGAATTGGACCCTAAACTAAAGTGTTACCACCAATTTGCATTTATTTTAACACAAATAGAGTAAAACAGTATTATTGTTAAATATTATTATAATTTAAAATAACAATTTTAATATATTTTAAAATATAATGTATTCCTGTAATGGCAAGCCATTATTCCATGCTTCTGTATCACATGATACTTCAGAAATTAATCAAATATGTTGATTTGGTGCTCAAGAAACATTTCTTATTATCATTTATGTTGAAAACGGTTTAATATTTTTGTGGAAAATGGTATCTTCTTTGATAAATAGATAGTTGAAATAGATTTTAAAATAAGATTTTATCAAAACTAATACTGTGTTTGACCCACTTTCGCCTTCAGAACTGCCTTAATTCTACGTGGCATAGATTCAACAAGGTGCTGAAAGCATTCTTTAGAAATGTTGGCCCATATTGATAGGATAGCATCTTGCAGGAGATTTGTGGGATGCACATCCAGGGCACGAAGCTCCCGTTCCACTACATCCCAAAGTAGGGGTGCACCGATCCAACTTTTTCAGTCCCGATACCGATCACTGGGCTTTGTGTATCTGTCGATACCCGATACCGATCCGATACTATTGTTGAATTAATTATAAACTGTATACTGTATACTTCAACTGTCCAATTTTGGTGAGCTTGTGCAAATTGTAGCATCTTTTTCCTATTTTTAGTGGAGATGAGTGGTACCCGGTGGGGTCTTCTGCTGTTGTAGCCCATCCGCCTCAAGGTTGTGCGTGTTGTGGCTTCACAAATACTTTGTTGCATACCTTGGTTGTAACAAGTGGTTATTTCAGTCAAAGTTGCTCTTCTATCAGCTTGAATCAGTCGGCCCATTCTCCTCTGACCTCTATCATCAACAAGGCATTTTCGCCCACAGGACTGCCGCATACTGGATGTTTTTCCCTTTTCACACCATTCTTTGTAAACCCTAGAAATGGTTGTGCGTGAAAATCCCAGTAACTGAGCAGATTGTGAAATACTGAGACCAGCCCGTCTGTCACCAACAACCATGCCACGCTCAAAATTGCTTAAATCACCTTTCTTTCCCATTCTGACATTCAGTTTGGAGTTCAGGAGATTGTCTTGACCAGGACCACAACCCTAAATGCATTGAAGCAACTGTCATGTGATTGGTTGATTAGATAATTGCATTAATGAGAAATTGAACAGGTATTCCTAATAATCCTTTAGGTGAGTTTACATCCACCAGACCTGAATCTTTGACTGTAGCATCACATCTCAGTTTTTCTCAGTGTATTGTGCCATAAGCTTTGCATTTTAGAGACACCATGTCACATTAAACATTTTTAAAGGAATAGTATACCAAAACAAATCACTTCAAATTGGTCATTAAAACCAGTTCTCGAGACCTTTTATGTTGCACAACTTTCTTTTTATTCTTTTTTTTATATATATCCTCAAGCACATTTCACTACCTCGGTAATGATGTATAAGTGACAAATATACCTAAAACTGCATGTATGCCTCCAAAATGTATTGGTAAGCCAATGTAATTTGTTTTTCAGAGTCAAAGACAGGCCATGTTTTACTACCCCGTTGATCCAAGTGAGAAGTATAGCGTGTTTGCAGTGAGATGGAAAAATTTCAAAGCCCATTACTATACACGGGGTACGTTCACCATTTGTTTTATTCTCTATATAAACCTCACTTCCTTCCTATTTATTTCTAATATGTCTTTTCCCCCATAATTCAGGCGCAGCTCACAGTGAGACCACCCCAGACAACAACTGCTCATTATTAGCCTTCCTCAAGTATTATGATCCTCCTTTACTATTTAACCTGGAGGCAGACCCCTCAGAAAACTATAACCTTGATGGTACTGAATGGGACCCTGTGCGCAAAGAAATTCAGGCCATCAAGGAGCAGTTTGAGGCTTCTATGGTGTTTGGAGAAAGTGAGATTTTCAAAGGGAAAGACTCTGCACTCGAGCCCTGCTGCACACCAGATTGCACCCCTAAACCCGAATGCTGCCGCTGCACTTCCTCACTTTAATGGAAGTGGCAGCCAGCCGGAACACTGCCGAATCCCAGCACGACCATGGAAACATGGAATTACAATTAACAAGACTGATTGTGTTTATAACCTCTCTTTCTTCTTGAAACAAAATGTGAAGCAAAAACAGTTACAGTGACTGATTTTCTCACTCATCTCTCAGTTTTCAGCCCGAACATGTGGCTCTAACAAGTTCACTGATGATAGTAATAGCCTGTTATAATAGTAACTGTAAGTGACTACATGATTATCATAGTAACTGCAGTGACTTGTGGTTTCAAAGGGAATAGAGGAGATACATTTTCATGCGTGACAATTATAGAAAGTGTCTATTGTTAAGCACAGATGAATGTTTACTCTCCAATTTATCTTGTATTGTCTATTAAGATGAATTTGATATCAGTCTGCTTTTAACACTGAATCTTAATCATGAAGTAATTTTTATAAATAAATGGAATTAAAGAACACAGATCTTAAGATATTCTGTTCATCCTCCTTGTCACACGTATACTAATTAGCTGAGTGACTTCACATTTATTCGGATGTATTGAAAAACGCTTTACGGTGTCTTAATCATGGAAATAAATGAATTAAACATCTTTTAAATTACATATCACATATTGCTGAACGCTGAATGGATTGATTGATTAAATAATGCAAACCTAAAGCTATTTTGATCACCTAGAGCAGTGGTTTTCGTCCACTGAAAAATTTATTGATATATTAAATAAATTATATGTTCAATTCGTTTACCATGATTCATTTTGTGATTCCAGAAATTAAGCACTGCATGTTCTTTAATTGAGGGGAAAGGTGGGATTTTAGCAGTTTAATTTAAAGTTAGATTATATTAATAGTCATTTATTTATTTAAATACTCAACCTGCGCCCCCCATGGAAATTTGCTAATGCCCCTTAGCCCTTAAATGCATGAACATTTCGCCAATCATTCTTACATATTCGGGTCTTAAGCAACCCAGACCTATATCTAACACGAATGGATCTCTACCTGTCGCAATAATATAAAACTCTCCTAATAGAGTAAGCATTACAGAAGAACAAAATAAAGCATTTTTTGTTTCCTTTTGAAGCTTGGAAGGGTTCAGTTTGAGCAGATGTTTTATACCAGGATCACTCCTTGTCAGAGCTCATTTGCCAGTACATTCAGCATCTGGCTCATATTCGCCATCTCAACATATTCTCAAAACTATCATTTTCAACATCTTCAAAATCAATATTTTGATCGCTGACAGCTTCTTTATCAGATCCAGCATCAAGTGACAGTGACACTAATAATTTATTGCATTCAGTACTTGCTCTGCAGTAAATCACTGAGCTATTTCAAGTTTTGCTGATGATACTTCCTATTCTTTTGTTTTCTGCCTGCGGTGACTATGAGTGAAACTACACTTCATCATTGTGTATCAGACATTGCCATCTTGAGGAATAAAGGTCGATTGCACTTATTCAGTCATCAAAGACTCATATTTACACTCTTATGCTCCTCAGGCCATTAGCAACCCTATACAACTTACAAAAAAATATTGGGAAAACAGGCATTTCATTAATTAATTTAATTTTTATATTATTTATAATTAATTGATTGAGAAATACTAAGAAGTTTGATGTCTAACTTAAAAAAATTAATGAATAGTAGGGTAGTGAATGACATCCCGGGTCACTAAAGACCCGAGGTATGCGTTTAAGAACTAGTTGGCCCCGGCCCTGTGGTTGAGAACCACTGACCTAGAGTCACTGAATAAAAAAGATAGGATCTTGCATGAAACTTTGTTTGCAATGTAAAGACAGCCTAGAATACAGATGAGAGAACGTAGACAGAGAATTTACAAAATTGCCGTCAACCAGCATCGGTCCCTCAAGCGGGGCTCACCTTTGCAAGTCTCACCTTTGCAATACAAACTCAGAAACACTTGGTGACATCAAGCATATAGTATTTTATTCATAAGACCAAAACCATGACAAGGCAGTGAGATTTTTTTTGTTTGTTTTTTTACAAGTTGTCATTTTTTAAAGATACAAGATACATAGTTTTGTCATACTGAAGCTGTTTCCGTTATACAGTGAAGGACTGAATTATGTACGTTTAAGTCCAGAACTTTGCATTTCTTGTAATTGTATTTCAGCTACCCAAGCTTAAGTAGAAATATTAGATGCTCTGCCTGAATGTGTTAGGGGTTTCATAGCCAATTTGTCACTACAAATTGCTAAAGTGAAGGCTAAAATATTTAAGATATTTATTTACTGTATGAACACACAAAATGCCATGTAACAGTCATAACAGAGGATTGGAATTTGCTGATTTGAACCATTAAATGCAATGATGAAATGCAGAGAATGGACTTTGGGGACATTTGCTGTGTGTCTATCTGTGAATGAGGATCTGAACATCTAATTGACACGGCGGATCTTTGTTAGAAGGTCAGCGATTGCATGTTATTCTGCACATTGTGACCACACATCCAACAACAGATGTATACCGATGTAAAGCAGATAAAGGAAAGATTAAGGTACAAATACTAATTCAAAGCTATTTAAATCTTTTCACCCCATCACAGTTGGCTTTTGGTTGTGAGACTGTTATCATCAACATTATTATAATTATTATTATTTCTTTAAAATTTACATATTTATCTCAATAACATACTCAACAGAAAGGACACATCATGGCGATCCTTACTCTAGATTATTTACAGCAATCTAACCAAAAACAATCACATTGAAAACATAAAACTCCTTCTATGACAGTGTCACCGTCACAAATAAATGGGTATCCATGGAAACAGATTGCAGGAGGATACAGTCATGTTTGCAGGGAATGTTGGGCTGTGTTCAAAATAGCATACTACCATACTACTTGTACTAGCATAAAGCATACTTGTACACTTTATCTCTATGGAAAATTTAGATCACCTCCTAGATTTACCGAAATGTGCAATTTACATACAAGACAGCACAAAGGATGGGATACTAAAAATCCCCTAATGCAGTGTGGCAAATGAACATGAAATAGAAGCTGTGATTTGTATCTCCTTGATTTATTACTTTAACTTATTTCTAAAATCATCATTACCTGAATTAAACGTGCAATTTAATGATGCTTACACAGTATGTAGTATGCCAATATTCCATACCGAACACAGCCCTCCGCTTCGAATAATAAAACAGGAAATTACCTGACTAATTAAGTAATGACAGCCTGATGTAAATGTAATTAGTCTGTCATTACTTTATTTTGACCTATCCATGTCCCACACATCTTACCAAGTCATTTTTAATGAAAACTACACAACAAATTGTCCTGTAATATTAACTGAATGTCTTCATGTCATGGTTTTGATTGTAAATGGCCCTGGATTGCTTTCATCAGATTGAATGAGGTAATTATTGTATGAAGCCAGCAGGGGGACCTGCTCTGTTCAGTCTCAGCAGTGTCGGTCAAGGTCAGGACAAGGACTAGTTAGAAGTCCAAGAGCTGAAAAACTGCATCAACCGATCTGCATCTGTGACTGACTCAAAGAAACAAAGTGGAGGATTGTTTTCTGATGTCCTGAGCTTAAAACATAATCACAAGGCATCTACATAAATGAGATTAACTTAATTCATCGCTGATATATTAGCAGTGGACCACCACTAGACTGTACTGCACCAAGGTATTGTATTCTTTATCAGTCTAATATGAAGCAGTATTTGTCCTGAGATGTATTATCTGGTTTAACTGATTGGTAAAATATTTCTGAATTCAATGTGTTTCCTAATGAACTGGGACGGTCTTTTTTTTTCTCATTTTGCTCAGTGTCTATAAGCATTGCATCTCACTGAAATATCTACCTGCTAACGTTTAAAGCATAAGAGGTGGACTATATCAGGCCTAAAAGCTAAAAGCATCAGCCCAACATGACAATCATACAAGACAGCAGACAGTGGTAAGCAGAGGGGCTGTCAGGTTTGAAAGCTGGAGAAATATCATTTGACTGAACGCCCAAAAGACTGTAGCATAGCCAACTGGGTGAATCGCACAAAGTCGGTCAAACATATCTGAGTCAAATTTCATTAAATGAAAAAAATATATATATAAAAAATAATATACTGATAATTAATAAAGGGAAGAATTGTATTATTGTTTCATGAAAATGATCACATTGCCTTACCACACCCTCCATTACTGTAAAGCAATAAAATAAAAATATGATATAGTAATAGTTATATTAATTAATAATATATTAACTAATATATTATTATATATAACATAATAACTGTCATCTATTTATACATTGTGGTTGTATTTGTAGCACAGTCTTAATTGCCTGCGGATTTTGATTGAAAAATATTGATGGTATGATTTTATAAATGGGTTTCTAAGAATAATCAATGACTAAAAATGAAAAACTAAACTCAAAATTAAAACATCAGGATGCATTACTGTAATTGAGGGTAAAAAATTATGATGAAAACAATGCCGAAATGGCAATGCAAATAATGAAAATTATAAACCAACTCAACAGTAAAACATCTGGATGCATTACTGTAATTGTTAGTGATCAATTATGATGAAAATAATGCCAAAATGGCAGTGAAAATAATGAAAATTATAAACCCACTCAACAGTAAAACATCTGAATGAATTACTGTACTTATGGGTGATCAATTATAATGAAAATAATCCCAAAATGGCAGTGTAAATTATGAAAATCATAACAAACTCAACACTAAAACAGCTGGATGCATTACTGTAATTGTGAGTGATCAATTATGATGACAATAATGCCAAAATAGCAGTGAAAATTATAAACAAATGTAACACTTAAACATCTGGCTGCATTACAGTAATTGTAGGAGTTAAATTGTGATACAAATAACGTCATAATGGCAAAAATCATAATGGCTTCATTTTCGTTAAACAAAATACAATTTCCTAATTAGTTATTGTGATTTTGGGGTCAAATATGTTGACTTCATAATATTCACCAAACCATCTCTAGCTCCAACTACACCCAGCCTGCCTACCTGCAATCCATCCCACTTTTTCATTCGCAGACAGATGGTGAAGGATACTTGCATACCATGACGTAATGAAGCATCTGTATTCACCTACAATTGTCCCTAATTGTACAGTATTTACATTGCGGTAAAATCAGAAACGTACATGAAACCTTCTACAACATTGGAACAGACAATCTGTAGACCTATCAACATTTCCAGGTCACGTCCTACTGCCCTGTCCTATTTAGTACAAACCCAGTACAGCAATTTATCAGAATTGGACAAATACATATATACAAACAATCCTGGTCTTCAGACTCAAACCTTTCATTGCCTTTCGATTTTAGACATTATTAGTTTTCTCCTGTGTGTATGTGTGTTTGTGAGCATAACCCTCAAAGCCATGCATTCAAACATGTGAAGTCATATTTTGCCTCTTCTAAACCAGGACTATATATATTAAAAAAAATTTAACCAATGTATCCACCCCAAGCCATGTCCCTAATTATATAGTAGAAAAGTTAAATAAACAGGCAATTCATCTCAATGAAGAGAATAAATTAATCGATAAACATTTAAATAAATAGACAGACCACTAAGAGCCTATGAAGAGTATTCAGCTCAGTTCATGTCGCGTAAACAAGAGTAACTGAGGAAGAGAATAAAGAGATGAGGCCTATGGTACATTTGAGAAGGCTGCCAGGCGCCTTGTAGTGGCCAAGCCCAGGAACAGACATCTGTCGTGAGGGACAGCAGTTGCTATGGTTACCCTTTTCCTCCTCTACTCAAGGTAGATATCTTCGGTGGGACAGGCGTATTCTAAGTGCTCCTGGTAGTACTCATGGAATGCCCGTCTAAAACAAGAACACAGGCACATGTGATCAGAACATACACTGCGATATGAATTTGGCAAAAATGCCAGGGTTTCACAATAAGCTGTGATCTAAGCAATCAGAAATTACTGTGAAATGCTGTTTGCAAACCATTTTATACATCGTAATGTGATGTATGTGCATAGCAGGACACTTTTTTCAGGTGCGTAATAACTTCACTCTTCTTAATTGAGTTTCTTTTCTTAAACTTTTTTTCCTCCATTCCTATGCTAAATGATAAGGTTAAATAATGTATATGTTCATAAGGTCATATTATGAAATGTGGAGGAGCTAGTCATCTCCTGCTGTGGCACATAACTCAAGTCTGCTGTCTGCTCCAAAAGAGAAGCTTTAATAATTCACCCAGCAGTCTGTTATGTGCTCTGATAATGGAGCAGAGACCAATCACTCTCATTCTCTTCTCCACTCTTTTCACTCTTGGATCTTTTTTCTCTGTCTCAAAGGAATGTAATTGTGTGACGTTTAAGAGCATTAGACTCACCCCACACACTCGGCTACATGTCTCATGGAGTCCTGAGAGACGAAAACGTGACATGCAAACCTGTTCAGCATCGGGTGCTTGGTGATGAAACCAAAATAACTGCAGAAAGACACAAAGAGAGAGAGGGACGGGTGTTATTTAGCCTGCAATATGTTCCAAGACATATTTGGAGGGGGGTTACTAAATGAAATAGAAAGTGTGTGTGTGTGTGTGTGTGTGTGTGTGTGTGTGTGTGTGTGTGTGTGTGTGTGTGTGTGTGTGTGTGTGTGTGTGTGTGTGTGTGTGTGTGTGTGTGTGTGTGTGTGTGGACTGGTAATCCCTACGGTATGGGGACAAAATGTCCCCACAAAGATGGCAATATCCAAAATCCTTCTCCTCGTGGGGACATTTTTGGGTCCCCATGAGGAAAACATCTTATAAATCACACTAAGTGATGTTTTTTGAAAAAGTAAAAATGCAGCATGTCTCCTGTGATGGGTAGGTTTAGGGGTCGGGGCAGTGTAGGGGATAGAAAATACGGTTTGTACAGTATAAAATGCATTACGCCTATGGAATGTCCCCATAAAACATGAAAACACAACATGTGTGTGTGTGTGTGTGTGTGTGTGTGTGTGTGTGGACTGGTATTCCCTACGGTATGGGGACCGGTATGGTAAAATGTCCCCACAAAGATGGCAATATCCAAAATCCTTGTCCTTGTGGGGACATTTTTTTGGTCCCCATGAGGAAAACATCTTATAAATCACACTAAGTGATGTTTTTTGAAAATGTAAAAATGCAGCATGTCTGCTGTGATGGGTAGGTTTAGGGGCAGGGGCAGTGTAGGGGGATAGAAAATACGGTTTGTACAGTATAAAATGCATTACGCCTATGGAATGTCCCCACAAAACATGGAAACACAACGTGTGTGTGTGTGTGTGTGTGTGTGTGTGTGTGTGTGTGTGTGTGTGTGTGTGTGTGTGTGTGTGTGTGTGTGTGTGTGTGTGTGTGTGTGTGTGTGTGTGTGTGTGTGTGTGTGTGTGTGTGTGTGTGTGTGTGTACCAGTTGTTTTTAGGATGACATCCACAGAAGGAGATGTTTTTCATTTGGAAGAAGTGACTACATCTGTCAAACTACATAAAGAAAGAAGAGGAATTATATTATATATTAAAAACAAATCAAAACGAGATCTTTTTATGTATTAAAGATATTATTTCTTTCCTAATTAAGAGTTATGCACATATAGAAATACATAATATATCTTTCAATTTTATTAAAGTATAATTGTTTAAAATCATTTACACTCACATGAGATAAAGAGTCATATCAGGCATATTCATTAGAGTAGCTAAATAATAAATAATACAATTAATAAATAATAAAAACTCACCACAATTGAATATGACTTGCTTTTTCTTTAACTCTTTTACTTGGACTATTTTGTATTTTTGCAGAATAAATCAATCATGACTGCTGATCAGGTATAAAATCCAAGACCATTGTCATATCTGACAGAGCCATAAAAAAATATTGCATGCACGTTTTCTCTCTCTTTTTCTCACGCTCTCTCTCACCTCCCCTGAAAAGTCGTACTCATCATCCAAACTCATGACTAGTTTCACACCCTGCAGGCTTATTTCTAGCTCACAAATAGATGGGGGATGAAGATGCACCGTCCTCTTCCTTGCCATAGCGATCTGTAAAACAAACACATTAGTTCAAGTTTGCAACATATGATAAAACATTGTGCATCAGTTTGTGCTTTACGTTTGTGAGCTGATGAATGCATTTCACAAACGTCACGCACAAACTGATCAATTTCCTGTTTACGGTACCTTCTGCATGGCAGCACACAGGATGCCGTTGCCTTGGTGATAAGGAACCTCCACCGAACCCAGGAACTGCACTCGGAAGCTTTCCATCCAAGCAGGGTTCCTCTTCATTGCTATGGAAACACACATATACATACAATGCTGACTCACCAAGTGCTTTAACAAAGAGACCAGATGTGAAGGCCAAAGAAATAGAAAAGAAAAAATAAAACAGTCACAAATTACTTACTAGAAGGACACTTCAATAATTACAAAAAGTCTTTCACATATACATATACAATAATTTTATAAAAAATATTTTTATTTTGGAAAATAGAACAAGTTTTACTTTTATAGAACTTCTCTAACATAAGACTTTTTTTTTAATTATTAAAATATTAAAGTATTATTAAAATACTTACTCATCAGGTCTTTTGTTTGGCCAACAACCTCGTGGGCGTAGTACGCTGGGAAAATCCCCCTGGCCCCTGTGCGCATATTATACCCACGGTACCAGTAATCATCCTCCTCTTCCTCAACGAATAATGGATCATCAACATCTAACTCCAGCTCATCTGCATGTCGTGGGATGAACCTGCAGCGTGGGCATTAAAACTTGCATCCCCATTGCTTGCAATAGACATTCAGTCATAGCAATCATTTTGAAGTGTTTTGACAGGTACTGAAAAATAAGAGTTCCTTGAGGCTTTGTGTACTTTAAACCAGCCTGGAGCTTTTTGATTAGATCTAGGTGATTTTAGGTTATAGCGTGGGCAGCATTACTCACCTGAAGACTGCTCTGTGAGTCTGATCTCTTTCTTCTCCATTTATAGTGCACGAGAAAAGCCCAAAGGACTCTGTGCCTGAAACACGCATAGTGCACATGCATTATCCCACTGTACTGAGGTATAAGCCCCAAGGTAGACCGTCTGTTTGTGTGTGTGTGTGTGTGTGTGTGTGTGTGTGCGTGCGTGTGTGTGTGTGTGTGTGTGTTGGGGGGACATTTTTGGTCCCCATGAGGGGAATAGGGAAAGGGATAGAATATACAGTTTGTACAGTATAAAAATCATTATGTCTATGGAAAGTCCCCATACAACTTGGAAACCCAACATGTGTGTGTCACAGAGTACTGTAAAACCCATTTAGAAGCATGCCATAGAAAACCCTTCATATTCAGTCATCTCATTAGGATTATTAAATATCCTTTCTATTCAGCGAGACAGCCTCCTAAATTATGTAAAATGATCATCTAAATATCTACTAAACTGTACTAAAAGAGCTCGGAATGGCTCTGTGTCTCTGTGGGAGTGAATTTAATTTGGTAATTTATTTAGGTATTATACAACAATTTATTTAGCTTTTTCCCTTTGTGCATATTAAACCTTTACAGTAGCTTTGAATGTTGTTTTACTGTCATATTAGTTAGCTTTGAATCCAGCAAGAGAGAAAACAATAACATTTGTTAGGTCCATCTCTGTCTCTCAAGGGATCATGTTACTAGCAAGTGGACCACCACACACAAATGCAGCCTCAAGTTTCCCTTTAATATCAGAGTCCAAACCAGTAAAGCAAAGTTCTTTCAAATATATAAAAATGGGACATTTGATGTTAATTTATTTAACAAAAGGGTTCATCCAAAAACAAAACTTCTGTCATCATTTACTCACCTTCATGTCGTTTCAAACCTGTATGACTTACTTTCTTCCTGTCCATACAGTGAAAGTCAATGGGGTCAAAAACAACATCTTTATTGTATGCACAATACAATTTTTTTCAAAACATTTCATTTTGTTTACAGGTTTGGAACAAAATGGAATTGAGTAAATGATGACAGAATTTTCATTTTTCCATAACTATCCATTAAGTATATCATGCAGATTGTTAAATTTCACTTACTGGAGGACCGTGATGTGCTGTTGACAAACACATTGAGGAACTTCTTTGAGAAAGGCAAATCCGCCTCAGGGGAGGAGTCCTCTTCAGAGGAACTTAACAGCAAATTGGGTCTCATGCCTCCTACCAACTGGCTCTGCCCGTAAATGTCTTCATCTTCATCAACCACTTCTTCATCACAGATAGTAGAGAGTCCATCGCTGTCCTCGCTAAGAACAGAGGTACAGCGCTTCAGACTCACCAGCTCAAGCGTTGTGTTTTCATCAACCACTAGGGTGTACTTCATCGAATCATATGCCAAGGAATTATCAATGGGCCGGTCGGAGGTTGCATTCCTCAACTCTCGTACACTTTCGTCAATAGGTGGGGAGCTGTCCAAGTAAGTCTCGGTTCCATAGGGTGAAGGTGCCTTGTGAAGATCATCCAGAAAAGGGGAGGTATCTTGCTCATCTTCATTATTATCTGTTGAGTAAGTAAGACTGAAACAGTGATTGGTCTGTGCTGTTGGGAGGTCCAGCGTAAGGCTGTTTTTGACTTCTGTGATCCGCTGCAAAGTGAGCTGATCAACCCATGTCTCCCGTCCCTCGTCCTTGTCACTGGTTATGCTCTCACTTAAGCTGGGAGAGTCCAGCTCTTTCATTCTCTCCATCATTAAGTCATTATTTGGCTCCTCCTCTTCTTCTTTCTGCTTGTTTTTCAATGAGTTCTGGGATGGGAAGTCTTCCGATTCATAATTCTTTGTCCTTGTATCGAATCTCGCCATAAACACGGGTGTAACGGTGCCATATGTAGGGTTGCTCATGTAAAGACAAGAGTCTGTACTCTTGCTTTCCTTCTGTACCTCTTCAGATACGGAGCTGGCTTCTTTCTCCTTCTCTTCCTCTACTCTCATCTCTGACCTTTCAGTGTTCACCTCTTGTGACTTTTCTTCAGATTTTTGATTTTGCAAATTGCAGCCATCTGTCTCATTGAAAGCATCTGTTTCTAGGTCCGACGAGGGTGAGATGGTGTCGGAGATGGAGGCTGAGCGTTTGAAGCACTCCTCTGGGCAACTGATTGGGTAGGAGCCTTCTGATATCATCCTGTTGACCAGATTGCTGAGAAGCCAAGGAGAATCTGAGTTTTCACTGAGCTCGTCCTCGGACTCGGACTCGGACTCTCCCTCGCTGTTACCATCATAGTCATCCACAGAGGGCATAAGTTTGGGGCCAACCGGCAAGTAGAAGGAGCGTTTGAAGCTTTCAAGACTGTGGTCGGGTTCAATCTTCAACAACAACTGCTGAGAGCTACTATCCTCACAGGGTACGGCTGGGGGTAGAGTCTCGTCTGGATCAGCCTGGTGCTCATAACCCTGTTCGTCATCTACATTCTGCAGACCCATCAGAGCTTGGCCATCATCTAGTTGCAACATGTCTGGGCTGGGATCCAGGCCTGGTGAAAGGTCTTGTTTAATTGGATCAGGTTGTCCCAAAAGAAGAGACGCTTTTAGACCTACAATACCGCTGTCCTGTTCTGTGTCAAGCTCTTGGTCCAGTTCTTGGTCTGAGGTTGGGGAGCTTGCTTCTTCAATGGAATTGGTGAGGTGTGAGGAGCGCCCGCTGCTGGATTCACTTGTTAGGTCCAACTCTGTCTCTGAGATGGAGGAAATCATGTTACTAGCAAGTGGACCACCACATGCAAATGCAGCCTCAATTTCCCCTTCAATATCGGAGTCCGAACCAGGAGAGCTTAGGTCATCGCTGTGACGATCTGACTCTGCATAGCGTTTGGCATTCATATCAGCAATACCTGGATCGGAAGAAGGAGAAGTTGTGTCATTTGCAGCAGCAGGTTGGCCCTGATGCATGTTTCGAGGTTCATCCATAGCGTCAAGAATGTCTGATCGACTGGATGACACGTAGCTGGAGACAGAAATGGACTCTGTTGGTTCAATGCAGGGGAACTCAATGTAAGAAGAGCCCCCAGCTTCCTTGCAGGTTTGATCATAGGTCTCCTTACTCATGAAGTCAATGGCAAACTCTTTGTCCAGCTCCTCATCCGATAATGGAGTTTCAGCATCATTACCTAGAGGTGCAGTTGAGGACAGACATCTACTTGTGCCATCGTTTTCTAACTCTAGGTCATCAGCAGTCTCTGTGGTCACAGTGTAGGTGTCATTGGTGGGTCGAGAGCGGCAAGGTCGACGTTTGGCGTGGCCATTCAGGTCATGGTCGACCTCTGTGTCGGAGCACTGAGAAGTGCAGTCATCAACTGAGGGGATTAGCTCGCTTAGAGTAGATTCCTCAACATCAGGTTTCACCTCAGTTGCCTCAGAGCCACTTGACGAGTTATGTTGACCAAAGGAGCCTGGTTTGGAAGACAATAAAGAGGTTGAGCATTGGACAATTGAGATAAGTTGAAAATAATAATAAAAAGACAAATCAAGAAATTTTTTTCATTTTGCCATCATCAACATGATCAGACTTCTTACCGTATTCAGAACGCTCTCGTCTGTTGCCCTCAAAGTCGTACAGCAGCGGCCTGCCAGGTGACGGATGGAGACCGCAATGTCCTGGTGGGTTTGAGGGTGTACCTTTGGCAGAGCTGGTGGTGTCTGGAGCCCCTGGGCATGAGGTGGTCACATGGGAACCGTCCTCAAGGCAAGAATGGTTCGGAGACAAACAGCCTAAAATCAAAATGGGATGGATTTATAGCTACAGATATATCCAGAATAAATAATGATTAACAGAATAAGTCAGATTGCAATGCAATAATTTAATGAATAGTTAAAACTTGCATACATACATTAGAGCACACAAACTGAATGTAAGGAACTTTTGAAAAAGGTGCTATGTAAATAAATAAAAAATATGATTCAAAATTTGTAATTAAATAAATTCATAAATTTGTTATATGCATACATACTTTATTATTATATATATATATATATATATATATATATATATATATATATATATATATATATATATATATATATATATATATATATATAGTATATGAGCAATAATCACCCTGTGATGTTGGGTTTCGAAGAGAATCCTGCCAGCTTGACTTTCGTGGTGAAACATTGCTGTTGTTGTTCAGGGAGTCCTGAGATTAAAACAAAAAAGATGAGTTTAAATATTGAAATACATTTAGTGATTTATTGATTGTGTAAGGTGTGTTGAAGCACCTGTGAAACTGGTGCAGTCAGGTTTAGAGTTGTTGGGCGGCTCTTGAGGGTGCCCAGGGTAGGGGAAGGGGGAGGAGATGCTGATGGTGAGGGAGGGGGATCAGGATCTGCTTCCTCTTCTTCTTCCTCATCATCTTCATCTTCATCATCGATCATCTCAAACTCTTGGAAGTCATCTTGGAATGAGCATACTGGGTGGTGAAAGTCATTCTTTTCCAAAATTAAGCAATCCTTTACAAAGGAGGAAAAAAGAAAGAATATACTTTAAATATTATTTACCTGAAAATAAAACTGGTATAGCACTGTAAAACATTACCATAAATCAATACTGAAGCCTGAAACAGGGGTGACTGAATGGAATAGTGAAGACAAATTGTGAAGAGAAATTATTATCAAAAAACAAATATGAGTCAGCATGAACAATCCAGCTCAGAGCAAATGCTTCTCATGTTTACCATACATGATTCAATATGGACGTTTTTCTCTGTTGTGTTTCATCCATTAGTTGGGCCATATGTTCATCATGGACTGGATGAGGACTTGACTGCTAGCCAGGCCATCATTTTTTAAACGTGTTACTGTATATAGATGGTTGCAGGAAAAACAGATTCCATCTTGCAGATATGTTTAATGACAAATGCAGCATATATTTCTGAATGTAATAATAAAACCAACAGTGAGTTTAAAGGTATATTTTAGATTTAAAAAAACAGGAACGTGATTACCACAGGCAAGAATTTTGACTCATCCTTCAGTTTGTAAAAATACATAAAAATTAGTCTATGGGAAAATTATCGCTGAATATTTAAAAGCAGAAATGTGAAACTCACATTATTGATAAACCTAGAATACTCCTTTGAAGTCAACATAAAAAGTGTTCACAACCCATTTTACTTAAATATAGGGAAGGATTCAATTTTATTGATCAGTAATTTGATTGATTAGTGAAAAGTCTGACTAAAATGGCTCTGATTCAGAATAAATCAATATGACCACACGTGTATTAAGAAAGTAAAAAATTATCATTTTTGAATTTATTTTGTCTTTAAAATAGAAACACTGTGGTTGGACTGAACAAAGCTGAGAGAATCATGTCTTGTGGGGAAGGGCAGATGGTGATCGATGTTACAGCTCCTCAGATTTCAGCGCCCTTCCAGGAAAACAAGTCAATGCACTTACATAAGCATAACGTCTGATATTCACCTCAATTAAGAACACACACACACACACACACACAAATTCTGTTTGTTGCCTGGCAAATGTGTGTGGGTGATGTCATTAAAAGTCCCACACTGCATTAGGTCCACAACCAGCTGGCACTGCAGGGATCTGAATCTATACGCCATCTCTATCCAAATCAATACCCCTGACCAGCAGCAGTCAAACACACTATGACTGATAACTACATTTAGGAGAGTGCCTAAAATGCTGTATGTAGTTCTAGCTGTACTGCATGAATTAGTCTATAAATGTTCTACTGAAACTCTATCGCTCTAATATTTCCAAGGACGAGGCCTCACCCCTGACCAGCACTGATTTAACATCCCTGCTCAGAGACGGAGTCAGCATTACACCAGCAAAAAGTGTTCTGCTGAGCCAGCCGAACTCACACAGAAGTCATGAATGAATGCAGTGCTCTCAACGCTGACCGCAAAGGCAGAGTAAGAAAGAGAGATAAAGAGAAAAAAATAAAGGAAACACCATAAGATTGTAAAGAGAGAGAAAAGAGGAGCTAAAAGAGCAAACACACACACACAAAAACATACAGCACACATCAGCTTTATACTGCAGTAGATGCAGGAAGGAGGCGGGGCAGCGAATGCACTGAAGTCTCAGACAAGTATCTATACTAATGCAGAGACATTAACTACAGCACAGCACTGCATAGTCGAGGGCTGTTGAATAATTCATAAGACGACCTATTCATCAGTTCTCAATGAGTCAGTCAGTAATGCCTGATTTATGCTAGTTACAAAAAAAGGGGGGGGGGGGACAATATGTCCAGCAGGTAATCATAGCTTATTTGCTTTAAATAAAATACAAAAACTAAATATATATAATAGTATATTATTAGGATTCTTTTAAGTGGCGTAACGAAAATATATATATTTTTTTACTTCAATAAATATTTCTTAAAGGGGTCCTTGATTATGAGTTAACTTTTTTAACTGTCGTTAGAGTGTGTAATCGGAGCTGCTAATACAAGCTGTTGTATTAACAGGGAACAGCAGCACATTTGCATTTAAAGGGACACACACAAAAACTGTGTTTTTGCTCACCCTCAAAATGGTGCAAATTTTAAAGGCACTTACTTATTAGTATTACTTATTGGTATTACTTATGAGGATCTATTGATAGATATGCAATATCATATTCATAACTGTTTTCAGAGTAATCCAGTCCAATAAGAGACTTTTAACTACTATTATTCCTTTTAATTATCAGTGTTGGGGGTAATGCATTACAAGTAACTTGATTTACGTAATAATATTACTTTTTCAAGTAACTAGTAAAGTAACGCATTACTTTTCAAATTTACAACAAACTATCTGAGTTACTTTTTCAAAAAAGTAACACAAGTTACTTTTTCACATTTATTTTTCTGACAGCTCTCCTGTTCCCATGAAATCGAGAGTAAGAGGCGTTGTGTGTGAACATGATATTTATTGTAGTTCTAGACTAAATTTGAGCATTTATTCATCTCACTTGCATAAAGATTTCCTCAAAAAGAATAAAATCAGTCAAATGCAAAATATGCAAACCTCCAATAATTAAATGTTAAATAAAACAAATATTTTTATGCATTTAATCTACTTTTATTGACCAATTTGCTGCTGACCTTTAATGATTCAGTTAAAACGTGAGCAAAAATTTCTAGATTTTTTTATTTTTATTGGTAAAACTTTTTTTCTCATGCATCCTATTCTTCCATTATCCAGAATGGCAGCGCACAGCAGAACAGAGTGTGTGAATTTGTATTTTTACCTATTCTACCTTACCTCTAAATTTCAATTTTGGTGTGAAGAGGTCTTTACATTTGCACAAAAATAGAACCTTTTTGTTATAAAAAAACAAAAACCAAAAAAAACAAGCCCAGTCCAGGTGAGAAAAAGTAACGCAAAAGTAACGTAACGCATTACTTTTCTTAAAAAGTAACTAAGTAACTCAATAAGTTACTTTTTAAGGGAGTAATGCAATATTGTGATGCATTACTTTTCAAAGTAACTTTCCCCAACACTGTTAATTATACTAATGTCTAATATACTAATGTCTACAAATGTATAAAACTGATCAGAGATCAGGTAAAACCAACAGACACTTGTTCAATGGTTCTCAGTGACTCCTCGTGATTCATGGGTTCACAGAGATCGCTCCCTAGCAGTGAACCATTGACATTTCTAAGTGTTTTTTATTTTTTATTAAAAAAAATTGTATTAAACATTTACTTACAAAATACAAAAGTAAAGAGCCATAAGCCAGAACAGAGAGCCAGACTTTCAGGGACAGACAAACATTACATCACATTTGAACTCAGAGAACGAAAGAAAGGAAAATAAATAAATAAATACAAACAAAAATAAAACAAACTAAATAAATAAATGAGGAACTATCAATTAAACATTTTGAAGTGTTTCGTAAGAGTGATGACAGCCTCGTTTACTGAAATCACTTGACTTAGGCAGTTTGATACACGCTCTGAACCAATTGACTCGAAACAAAAGATTCATAAAGCTTCGAAGCTTCATGAAGCACTGTTTTGAAATTGCCATCACTAACTCTCTACTCTCTCCAACGACAAAATTGTTTTCCTGTGTCGGACACCATTGGTTCTCTATGTGCTTCGAAAGGGAGGTGTGAGTGAGGGGTGGTTGCAATTCACAACCTCACCACTAGATGCCGCCAAAACTTTCACACTGCACCTTCAACATGCTATAAAAAATTATCAGTGGAGTATTTTGAGCTAAAACTTCACATGTAATGAGCTGGGGACATCAGAGGCTTGTCACATACCTTAAATTCTTAGCTACAATTAAAATAAAATAAAATAATACAATTAAATGAAATTATAAAATAAAATATAAAATAATATTTAAAAATAATAAAATAAATTAAAATAACAAATAAAATAAAATAAACATATATATATATATAAAAATTAAATATTGTAGAATGATGCATAATTATTCATTGTTATTAATTTTAGAATTTCTATTTATTAAATTAGAAACACTTTTCAGTTTCAAATTCAAGCTCATTACAGTCAGTTGTCATTACATGTCAATTTTCATACTAAATCTAATATATAGCTTTAGACAACTTCCATGTGACTAATTATATTTGATATATTATATTTGAAACCTACAAAAATGTCAATAATGACTAAATTTTTTTTTTAAATAATAAACATTGTAAAAGCCGAAAATAAAGGTCATCGCAGTTTTAGCAGCAAACCGCCCACCTGTGCTGTTTTCAACTCCACACTATGAGCTGATGATATCAATTATAACTATAATCTTTCATCTGTGCTTTTGAACTACAGTACCGCTCATTTTATCAGACTGAAATGTGATGAACAAACAAACAAATGTTCGTAAAACAACAGAGAAGTACTGTCTATTCACACATATCCTGTTCTACAAGAAAAACATCTCACCCTCTTTTCTTTGATCTCTCATTATGAGCAATTTGGACAGACACTAAGATGGCACATCTCATGCTGCTTAGCTAATCCCTCTCTCACACACACAGTCATCAAACACCCTAACTGCAGATTTAACCCTTAACAAGCACTTTATTTCTTCACAGGTGGGCCTTAAAGACAATAAGAAATCAAAATTGACCGTATTTACTTAGTGTGAACAAATTATTAGTGCCTGTAATTAAAAAATATATTTTTACCATGCTCTTTTCATAAATAAAATGTATGAATCTCCAACACAGAAATAACTCTTTTCTACTAACATAACAAAGGCCGCACAGCACAAAACTATTATTAGACTATAATATAATAATTTCATAATAATAATAATATTTTTTTAAAATCATGGATAATGTGATCACATTCATAATTTCATAATGTGCACTTTTAAAACCAACAGCATTAACTTTTCATAATAAAATGCATGAATAGCTTTTATTAAAACTCCTACTTAAATTCCTTTTCTTTTCTGCAGATTTAGTTCAAGCTGTATATGAGGGAAGTAGTGCCCCACATAATTTTAGGATAAAAGTTTAATTAAGAAATGCCAAATTATATAAATTAAATGTGTTGTGAATGCTGTTTTTTTTTTCTTCCAACATTGCACTCTACTCAGCTAATGTTCATCAACAGCATACTGTAATATGCAAAACCCCAGAAACCCAAATCTGTTAAATGTATTCAGAGAGCCAGAGCTTTGTGTGACAGAATGAATAATCCATGAAGGAATCGAGAGCAAGGGTGAGAAAGCTGGAGCGAGAGGGAGAGTGCCTGGAAGGATGGAATTGGATCTTGAGTTTTTGTCATAGTGCTGTTGGCTGGACATGATCTGTACAAGAATCATTCTAGAAATGTTAATGTCTAAATGTCACAATTGTTCTTGACTGGCACAATGGGCACAGTCACAAATAGCTAAAATGTATTTTTACAGTCGACATGGTAGTCGTCTCATTGGCTTAAATAATTATGTGACATTGTGACCATTCACATCCTGCATATGAGTAATATCCAAAACCAATTGACCAGATGGCATCCACATAATTCTCTGGGGGGAGGGTTTGCGTCATGACAAATGATAGAATTAGAAGTTTTACATTCCAAGCACAACTTCAAAACATGCGTACAAAATAATAAATAAATATGTAATAAGAAAGTTTGTATAAAGTGCGAACAAGACAATTTTCCTAGGTCAGACTTTTAGAACACCCAAAGCCCTTGGTCACTTGGAATCCGCTATGGAGCTGATTTATTATTTACAGTTTTTTTCTCCCCTTCGAATTTATTTTAGGCACCATACTAAAGACCTGTATGCATGTTTGGGCTGTTGGAGAAAACGTTAAAAAACATCGACACAAATGAAAATGATAACAATACAATAAGCTATTTAAAAAACACTCAGCTGAAAGGCACAATATGTAAATTTTTTGGATGAAATATCCAAAAACCACTAGAACAATGTTGTATATTTTGTTGACTATGTACTTACATAATTCCAAATGTTTTCAACAATGTATAAATCCAGAGAAATCCACAATTTTAACCAGTGTAATGGCCCGTGTCATTGCGTCACCTGTCAATAACGCCATAGCCATGTTAGCCTAGATTTCACTTTTGTAGAATCTCTCCCAGACAAGACACCTGAGCCCACAACAGACAGCGAGCCTGAGCCTGTCGCGATGCCAGCGCCAACACCTGAGCCAACTATAGACCCGAAGCTGAGCCAATCGAAGAGTGTCCATGCAAGTGGAGTATGAGGGAATGGAATGGACACACTCCCGGTCACACTCCTGCCTCTGAGGGTGAGCTGCAGCTGGCCTATGAAGAATATTATGAGGATTTTGATGAGGAAACTCGCCGGATAAGTCTTCCCTGACTCCACCTCCAGCCGCACAACCCGTCACTACACCTCTGTCCATCGACCACTCGGCTCCATCTAGGCACAAACTTCCAGGCCTTCAGCTGCGCTTCGTTCCTCCAACCCCTCTGCTTAGCCCCACCCCCTTAGTTACTGTTGCTAACCTGTCAAGCTTTCCTAGCAATTGCATATATTCCCCAAAAAAGGCTGTATGGTGTGTAAGGCTACATATGAAAAGTGAAATTTGATTTTTGATTCATAATCAAACACATTTAATCTGGTTTTGCTTTTTTTTTTAAATGCAAAGTATTCATTTAAATGTTTAATAATTAATATTAAATAAATACAAATATGCATCATTATTGTTATATATTGATTATGACCATTTTAAAAAATGTGATAAAATGTTTTATATATATCTCACACCTCAAAACAATGAAGTTGATCCAACAAAATGCATTTTCCAAAAGCAAAAACTATTGTTCATGTAAACCTAGAAGGTTTCTTATGTAACCGCCTTAGTGGCACATTGGAGGCACAGAGGATGTCTTCTGTGATTTCGTAGTCTCTAGTTGCATAGCCAAGGGACAGGCCCTTCAAACACAATGCAGTGGTGCTTCCACATGACATAATCCTGTGGGACAGGCATTTGTGTGTGTGTGTGTGTGTGTGTGTGTGTGTGTGTGTGTGTGTGTGTGTGTGTGTGTGTGTGTGTGTGTGTGTGTGTGCTGGATTAGAGCTGCTAACTGTGGCAAAAAAAGAAAAACTGTAGCCTGATGCACTGCGTATACCAGGCATCTCCAAATCGGGGACCCAGGCTTGGTTCCAACTGGGCCGCAAGACAAAATAACAACTGCAGCACCATTTTACTGTTTCTACAGTTTAAAGTGAGCACTTCACACCACAAATGCTCAGACAGGGACATTTATGGTAATGATAATTCGGTGCTATTACCTCTAATATTTTTATCTAGAGCCAAACACGCTTCATTCAAGCCCTTTCCGATCCATACGCATTGCTTCTATCTCGTGCTAAAGACATATACCGATGCAAGAGCTGCAGAGAATGCATTTTTTTTAATAGTAGCAGAAACACAATGAGCAGCAAAATACTTTCGTTAAAATGCTTCAGAAAACAAGAATGCATCACTATTATACAGTATATGACTCTGACCATTCAAACCAGGTGTGTGACAAGATGTTATTTAGCATTAGCCAGTTAATCAGCATGTTAACAGCACTTATAATGAACAATGTTATAAATACAATTATTTGTAGATGGCAAGGAAATACATTCTTAGGGGGAATTCTTAGCTAACTTTGTTTCTGCTCATAATGAGAGCGTTTTGATTATAATGTACGTTGTTTGTTTTTAGTGGATACTGTTTTTAGTTTTTAAGCAAAGGAAACTTTAAGAGGAAAACCTGAACCCCCATACAGTATCAGTCACGTGGCCTTCTGCCATGCACAGGTACCTAAATGTAAAACATGATAACAGCCTGATAAAACATCTGCTCTTACCTTTTAATGTTCATATCCAATTGGGCTCAACTGAAGTATTTTTTTAAATTCTCAGACACCCCTACTTTGGCTCTAAAGGCCCAATATCCTCATCTTTGATGCCTATTTTGACTGTTTACAGTATGTTATTACTCCAAAAAAGTATTGTCCGGACCTCCACTGGCAGAGACTCTACCGCTCACTTTTTAGAAAAACTAACCAATCAATAAAATACCAGCCTATGGACCATCCAATCATCAGCCAGTACCAACTAATCAATCTGCCTATAATATACTGAACAATCTGAGGTCACTGCATGCTATGATGCTCATAGACTGCAACTGTGTGGTTCAAATCAATTCGACACACCAACGTGAAGCGTTATAATCGAAACTTTACATGCACGTTTGAACATCGAGAACACAGGCAGAAGAAACTAGGAGCAGGGTAAGAAAGAGGAAATGGTTTTGTTGCAATAGCTGAGGTGCAGAAGGCTGAGAAGAGAGGTCTGCATAGCAGCAAATTTCACTGGGTCACCAGCCCTTCTACTGCAGCCGTGGCACACCGCCACTGCAACAAAACATTTACAAGCCCTCAATTCAGCCAGCACACAAATACACACACATAGTATCAAATACAACTAATCACACTCCATCCATATTAACATATAGCACACAGGGAGGGCTTCAAAGGCAAGCCAATGCATTTGGGTGTTTCATAGTCTAGCATAAATTCATATGTTTCCGTTCCTTTGGATGTTAACATTCAGAATTTAATAGAGAATGTTTTTTTCTTTAATTCCTGATTTTGAATTGAGCTGTTTGCTAGGATGCAGAATACAATTTAAATGCTAAGGCTATTAAGAGAGTAGAATTAAAATGAATTGAAATTCAAAGAAATGAATGTAATTGTCATTTTTAACTAAAAAAAAGAGCAAAGTTTGTCAAAACAGACTTTGAATGATGGCTTTTTGAAAAACTTTTAACAAATGCTAAAGTTTGAAGGTTTATCGTCTTTACCGATAGACAGACAGACCGATAGATAACCATAAAAACAAACAAAATCAACAAAATCAAATCAACTTAGCAGGAGGCAGCCATTAAAGGGTTAGTTCAGCGCTGGGAAGATACATCTGTATTTAAACTGGGTCATTAATGTAGTAGAAATGTGAAATTATTTTTGAATTTGGTGCCTTCTAGACTGAGAAAACACAGAAAATGTATTTTTGTCTCATGGGGATGAAAGACAACAATTCCCAGAACGCACTGCTTCACTGCCTTAATCTAGGCACTGCTAGTCGGCTACTGGATTACTGGATCACTTGCCCACCGCGTTCATTTTCAGAAAATCAGTTCAGTTAGAGACACTACAATTAAAACCTGAACGTGTCTGTTCGATTTAATGTGAGTGAGTTGATTGAGCGTCACGGCACAAACGCAGCAGGATCGGATTACATTCATCACATGAGCTGAGGTAATCGCTGGATTCGCGGCTGCGGCTGCATTCACAGCGCGCGATCAGTCTGAAGCGTGTTCAGTTCATGTCTTTGGAAGCTTAACTTTCATAGGAAGTTCATTTTAAAAGTTGAAACCCCCATGTTGTTCGACACCCGTAAGACCTATGTTCATCTTCGGAACACAAATGATGGCTCAGAAAGGTCTCCATTGGCAGCAATGACATTGCGTCATGGTGCTTTGTAAGTTATTAACAAAAACTATTCTCGTCGCTTCATAAAATTATTGCAGAGCCACTGAAAGGAGATGGACTTTGTAACGACGTCTTTAGTACCTTTTATGGGTCTTGAGAGAGGGAATGTCATTGCTGCCAATGGAGACCTTTCTGAGCCATTGGATTTCAACAAAAATATCTTAATTTTTGTTACGAAGATGAACAAAGGTCTTACAGGTGTCGAACGGCATGAGGGTAAGTAATTAATGACAGAATTTTCATTTTTGGATGAACTAACCCTTTAAATTCCACTTTACGTTAAAAATCAACATCAACACTCAGACTTACTGTCATGAGGACACGTGACTATTTATGCTTTCAGACCTAGAGCCTTTTAAAATGCAAATGAGCTCTTTGACATGCCAACTGGCGAGTGATGACACTATTTCCAATAGTGTGATAAGCCACATTCATATATCTATATGTCTATGCTAGCTGCTCTTGCTGTGAGCATAAACAACATGTTGAGCACGATAGAGATGGATTCTAAAAGTGAAGCTTACGGCAGGAAGTATCACACTTTACTGGCGACACTAGACTCATTGCAAAAAACAGCATACAGTGTCAAAAATAAATCAGGTAAAGTGCTTGTCTTGCACAGTGCACAAAGGATATCAGTATTACTAATGAGATATGGGTTTAACACAGCTGTGGATCATTGTGGTAGGAATAGAATAGAATAGAATAGAATAGAATAGAATAGAATAGAATAGAATAGAATAGAATAGAATAGAATAGAATAGAATAGAATAGAATAGAATAGAATAGAAGAGAATAGAATAGTCTCTTCTAAAAGAAAAGAATAGCATGTTTGCCAAAATAGAATATAACAGATTATCTCCAATAAAAAAGTAAAAAACAAAACAAAAAACATGCAATGTGAATGGTTCATACCTTTTCATATGGATCAGAGTCGTAGTTGAGGCCTATGCCACAATCATCTGTGATTTCAGACAAATCTTCATCATCAAACTCCTCAAGACTGATGTCATGAGCCGGCCTGTAGACAGAAACACAAAATAATGAACATGCCAGTTCTCTCACTATTCGAAAAGCTCATAAATTAAATCTTTATTTAATTTACATGCATTTCTTTAAATGTACTGAAATCAGCAGGTTTGTGAGATGGTTAGGTTTAGGGAAAGTCATTTAGGAAATACCATCACCTCTGTATAAAAAACGCATGAGATGTGGTGGCTAATATAGGGAGACCAGTGTGTGTGTGTGTGTGTGTGTGTGTGTGTGTGTGTGTGTGTGTGTGTGTGTGTGTGTGTGTGTGTGTGTGTGTGTGTGTGTGTGTGTCCCTGTGGAATTCTGATCTGAAATATGAGCTGCCACGGCATATCAGCTGATTCCACACACACACACAGGTCACTACAGCCTAAGAAATCCACAAGGTCACTCAGAATAACACACTCTACGGTATATGCACAAACATACACAGAAGCATAACACCAGCTAGGACATGTCCATCACATCTTAAACCACATAATTTCTCTCCTCCAACGACCCCGTTCATTAAAGTGGGTTAGCATAGGTTAGCATGCTGCTAAATAAGGCCAGCCTCTGTTTTTTCTCTGCACTGGCTCAACAAAATTCTGGTGGATTCTGGTGTATGCTAGCCGCTAACACAGGGAAGATTTCATCCTAGCTGAGCTCCACTCGGCTGTCAGCAGTGCTGCAATGCAGCTTTTCACAGTCAGAGCGTCACAATCACACAGATCTGTAATGTATGGAGGATCCAAGACAGAACAAGAAAAGGGGGAGGAGGAGAGAGAGGTTTGTTTACTGGGTGCATTTGTCTGAAAATATAGATTTTTATATATAAATCTGGATTCAGAAGCATTGTAATTGCATTACTATTGCTTCAAAAAGAACGTCTCGGTTACGTATGTAACCCTAGTTCCCTGAGGGGAACGAGACGCTGCGTCGAAACGCTGTGAGAACGCCCCTGCGTGATCGCGTCATGAAGCGCGTGTAGAACCAATCCAATCAGGAGATAGAACGTCATCGGCTGGGTGACGTCATCGACCGGAAACTATAAAACACCCGTGAAAACAAACAGGAACTAGCTTCTGCAAAAGCCTGAAGTAAGTGATCACGGGCATGCCGAGTATGGCCGAGCGACGCAGCGCCTTCCCCTCAGGGAACTAGGGTTACATACGAACCCAGACGCTCCTCATCTGGGAACTCGAAAGGCGCCGAAACGCTGTGAGAACGCTTATACCCACATCGCCATAGGACCAAGTGCTTCAGATGTGTGAAACCGTAGCGCACACGATCACGATAACACCTGTGCCCCAACTGTAGATGCTACGCCAAGTTCGTAGAATCTAACAAAGGTCAGCGGCGAGGACCAACCCGCCGCCACATAAATATCTTGGAGGGAAGCCCCGACAGAAGTGCTTTAGAAGCCGCCATACCCTAGTAGAATGCGCCGACAGCCAGAGGAGACGGCTGTCCGACGCTTCATAAGCAAGAGAGATGGCCTCGACCAACCACTTGCTCATTCTCTGCTTAGACACTGGCGCCCCCTTTTTTGGGGCTCCGAAACAGACAAATAATTGATCCGTCTTTCTCCACAGGGCAGCTCTGTGGACATAGGCATCAAGCGCCCTAACCGGGCAAAGCAGATTTAATTTTTCCTGGTCTGACGTCACGAAGGAGGAGGACAGAAGGCTTGCAGAGTAATAGGACCCCTCGGGCTCGACTGAACCTTGGGGATATATCCTGGTCTGGAGTGAAGAAAAGCCTTCACCATGCCAGGCGCAAACTCTAGACATGAGGGCCCTACCGACAGGGACTGCATGTCCCCTACTCTTTGAGGGACGAAATGGCCAATAAAAGATGGTCTTAAGTGTCAGAAATTTATCTGGCACTTCTTCCAATGGTTCAAAGGAGCCTCAGACAGGCCCGCAGAACAATAGCCAAATCCCATGCCGGGACCCTCGAATGCACCACCGGCCTCAACCTCAAAGTGCCACGGAGGAAGCGTGTAACTAAAGGGTGTCTTCCCAAAGACACTCCACCCAAAGGAGTGTGGAAGGCAGCTAAGGCCGCCACGTACACCTTTATTGTGGAGGGGGTCAACCCTGCTGAGAATCTCGCCTGCAGGAACTCCAGCACTGTACCAACCGGGCAGTTAACTGGGTCCAACTGGCGTTCTCTACACCACACTGAGAACAATCTCCATTTTAGTGCGTACAGCTTCCTCGTGGACGGAGCTCTGGAGTGAAGAATGGTCTCCACGACCTCAGTCGAGAGACCCTCTTCTAGGAGCCTAGCCCCCTCAGAGGCCAGGCCCACAGTTTCCACAACTCCGGGCGGGGATGAAGGAATCTCCCGCCCGGCAGGAAAGGAGGTCCCTCCTGGTTGGAATCTCCATGGGAGAGCCTTCCAGGAGAGATATCAGGTCCGAAAACCAGATCCTGGTCGGCCAGCACGAGCCACTAGTAGCACCGGACTCCGTCCGGCGCACCTCTCCAGAACTCCCGGAAGCAGAGCGATCGGGGAAATGCGTACAGGGGCAGCCTCGGCCACTCCTGTACCATGGCGTCCAGCCCCAGAGGGACAGATGTGACAGAGAAAACCACTGAGGACAGTGGGAATTCTCTGCCGAAGCAAACAGATCTACCTCTGCTCTCTCGAATTTTTGCCATAGGAGCTCCACCACCTCGGGGTGGAGTCTCCATTCCCCGGGCCTCGGCCCCTGCCTCGACAGGATGTCCGCTTCCTGATTCAAGACCCCTGGGATGTAAACTGCCCTGATGGAACGCAGTTTCCCTTGGGCCCACAGGAGGATCTGACGTGCCAGCTTGTATAAGGGGCGAGACCTCAGACCCCCTGGTGATTTATATGGCGACCACCGATGTGTTGTCTGTCTGACTAACACATGGTGGTCCCTGAGGTCGGGCAGGAACTGTTTCAATGCAAGAAACACAGCCAGCATCTCTAGCCGATTTATGTGCCATAGCCGCTGATGTTCCTGCCATAGACCCTGGGATGAGCGACCACTCATGACCGCCCCACCCGTGAAGCATCTGTCGTTAGCGTTACGCGACTAACCTGAGCCCCCAACACCGGTCCCTGGGCCAGAAACCGGGATCCTTCCACATGACCAGAGCACGAAGGCATCGCCGCGTGACTTTGATCGTCGCGGATTTCCTCGGGAAAACCTCTCGTTCTGAGCCACCACTGTAACGGCCTCATGTTCAGCAGGCCAAAGGTATCACGTTGGGCGCAGCTGCCATGAGGCCTAACAGTTTCTGAAACTGCTTCACAGTGATAGCACGGTCTAGCTTCAGTTCTTTTACTGCTGTGCGGATCGATGTTATGCGTGTCGGCGATAATTGCGCCCGCATAATTACGAGTCCCACTTCACGCCTAGAAAGGTGGTCCTCTGAGCCGGAGAAAGCACACTTTTCTTTGCGTTCAGTCTCAACCCCAACCTTGACATGTGTGCGAGAACAGCATCTCGATGCTGAACCGCCATCTGCTCGGAGTGAGCTAGGATCAACCAATCGTCGATATAATTGAGTATGCGGATGCCCTGCAGACGCAACGGCGCCAGAGCTGCATCCACACACTTGGTAAAGGTGCGGGGTGACAGTGCTAGACCGAAGGAAGTACTCGATATTGGTATGCCTCTCCCCGAAGGCAAACCTCAGAAACTTCCTGTGATGTGGAAGGATGGAGGCGTGAAAGTATGCGTCTTTGAGGTCTATGGTCACAAACCAATCCTCGGATCTGATCTGAGACACGATCTGTCTGAGTGTAAGCATCTTGAATCTGAGCTTTGCCACAGAGCGATTTAGTAGACGCAGATCTAATATCGGGCGCAACCCCATCCTTCTTTTGGCACGATAAAGTAACGGCTGTAAAGCCCGACTCCCTGCTGGGAAGAGGAACCCTTTCTATAGCCCCCTTTCGCAGGAGTGTCTCTACTTCCTGTGCCATTACCAGAGCCTGCTCCGGGCCTACCTCTGTGGGTAGGACACCGCTGAACGGAGGTGGCCGCTCTTTGAACTGAATCGCGTACCCCCTCTCTATTATCTGCAGGACCCAACGAGATATGTTCGATGAGCGTTTCCACTCGTCTAGAAATTCTACTAAGGAACCAGCCTCTCGAGGCTGGCCTCTGGTGTACTTTGAGCAACAAGTGCAGTGCCCTGAAACGGCGGACCGGCAGGGAACGCCTGACTTGACTGCTCGGGAACCTCCCGAGGAGGAAGCGGACCACCCTCGGGTGGCCCGCGAGGACCATCTGCGCCCCGGCGTTGCGGCGGGGGTGGCAGCGTGGCCCCAGAGGCGCGCAGGAAGGCGGGTACCGTGTGCTGAGGTAAACACCGTCTTCCTGCGGAGGGGACAACCCTCAGCGTCCTGACGTTCCTGGCGTCAGGACCGCTTTGACGAGGCCTTCTTGGCGATAAGGACTGTCCTCAGATCAGCCCTACCCCTCGAAGGCCTCGTCTGAGAGCGCCGCCCCGCCTCCCATTCCCTTTGCGGAGGAGCACGGGTGTCGATGCTCTGCTTCTGTTGCGCCCTGTGCGAGGAGCTCGTACTCGGCCTTTCCTTGGGCTGCTGCCCCGGGACTTGGATTCGGAGAGGGAGAAACTGCTTAGCGCGCTGCCTGTTTTCTTGACTCCTGGAACCTCTCGGTGACTGATTGTACAGCGTCACCGAAGAGGCCCTCAGGGGACAGCGGCGCATCGAGCAAAAAGCTCTTCTCCCTCTCCTTGATCTCAGTGGGGTTTAGCCACAAATGCCTCTCCGTGGCCACCAAGGCTGCCATAGAGCGGCCCACACATCTAGCCGTCTCCTTGGTGGCCCGGAGGCGAGATCGGCAGACTGCCTGAGCTCAGTAATTAAATCTGAGCCCACCTCATCTCTGCCATCCAAGTCCCTAAGCAGGTCGGCCTGGTATGCCTGCATGATAGCCATCGTATGCAGGCATGCCGCGGCCTGACCTGCCGCCGAGTACGCTTTACCCACCAGCGCCGACGTTGTTTTTAACGGCTTGGTGGGTAAAGTCGGGCCTTTAGGACGATGCCGAAGAAGGCGAGAGATGGCTGCAAGCGTCTCTTCAACCTTAGGCATCGCCCCATAACCATGCTGTTTCAGCCCTATGATGTTACTATAGGTAGATGTCTGAGGGCTGAAAACCTAAATGACGCCCGGCTTCTTCCAGGACCTAGACACCTCGGTGTGCAGGTCAGGAAGAACGGCAGGCCCCGACGTTGAGGTTCTGCTGCGAGAGGGCAGGAACCGCTCATCAAGTTTACTCCTTCTCACTTGATGGGATTCTGATCTCTCGGCTGGCCAGTCTATATTTAACCTGGCCACCGCTCTCGTGAGCACCTCCATTAGCTCCTCGCCTGCTGGTGACTGAAGTGGCGAGTCTTCAGTTGCGATGCTCTCAACGTCCAACTCCTCAGAGCTGGATAGTTGGAGCATCGGCGCCTCACCCGGGGGGGAAGAAACCGCAGGGCGGGCTTCCAAACCCCGAGATGAGGCGCTGACGATGCAGGTGAGGGCTGAGATAAGGCTGGGCCCGTCTCACACCCCTCTGCAAGGTCCATTTGTGACCCACGACTGAAGCCGCCGCTCTGCCTCGGCAGAAGCGGGACCCGAGCCGCGGGAACACGCGCCGAGGCACCCTCCTCAAAGAGTGCCTGGCGGGGCGCAGCGTTCTCAGCGGAAGCCGCTCACAATGCTCGCAAGCAGCCCCCTCAAGGGCTGCCTGGGCATGCTGCGCTCCCAAACAGATCACACAAAGAGAGTGTGTATCCCCAGCCGTGATAAAACGAGGGCAGGGATGCACACATTTGGTGAACTGTTCACTCGCCATATTTTCTCCTTTCTTTTCTCTTTTTTTGTAATATTTAACAAAAAGGTTGAAAATTCTCTCTCTTAGACAGACAAAAACACCAAATAGACAGACAGGTTCACACAGATCGCTTACTGAAGGCACAGAAGCTAGTTCCTGTTTGTTTTCACGGGTGTTTTATAGTTTCCGGTCGATGACGTCACCCAGCCGATGACGTTCTATCTCCTGATTGGATTGGTTCTACACGCGCTTCATGACGCGATCACGCAGGGGCGTTCTCACAGCGTTTCGACGCAGCTCGAGTTCCCAGATAGGGAACTAATATTGTTGACAGAGGATGAAATGGACATCATATAAAGGTTAGTTATGGATCTAAAATCTGACGAGCCACTTTAAAAGCTGTTGCAAAAGAATCAATATATCTGTGACAGCACATCACTTAAATTCTAAAAAAAAAAAAAAAAAAAACATATGCAGGAAACTGAATTAGAGGGGTCCAGGTCACATGTCCCCTCACTGTAAGCTGCTCTGGTCCACTTAAAAAGTAAAGGCTTTGTGAATTTAAGAGACAGACAGAGTTAGAAATGTTTTCAAATTTAAATAAAATGAATGCATGGTTTTGATAATATCATTTTATTAAGATATTTGATAAACATTTAAATAGAATAATAGAATACAAATGTAGTAAACTGTCATTTAAAAGAGAAGCATTCCTCTCTCTCGATTTTGAAACCGCTTTATGTGGGCAAACATGATTTATGCAGTGATGAAATACTTCCTGAACGTAGCATTTGCTCTGTTGAGTTTGTTTTGGTCTTTATTCTGTAAGCATTTCTCTGCTGCTGTGTTGAATCACATTTATCAATAATGAGTCATTTTGTTCTAGGTTTCTATAAATGTTCATGCTATTCCTAGTTTTTGTGTCACAGTTCAAAACTGCTAAATCCAGGATTAACTACGCTGACAGAAATGTTACCAGCCATCTTCTAAAAACCATATATCATTTCAATAATAAAGTATACCTTCAAAAAGAATGCTAAACCATCTGGATTAACCTGCATTTTAACATATGAAGTATTGTCAAACTCTTTTTAGCACCTACTATAAAGCCAGTCCTTCTTTTTCTTTACTCTGCAGTTATGGTATAGTACAAAAGCAAGAAAAAATGGTCAAATTCAGGTTCTTCTGGTGTAGTGTGATGTGATGTAGGCTATATGAGTTGCCATCTAAACCTGCTGGGCTGTGGTCATTCAGGAAAGCTCAGTCTGGCAGTGAAGCAGCCTTTTGTAGAAGTGGACACCACCAAGTATCAGGGTCAAATGTACTGGGCTCCAGTCAGCTGACTCAGCTCTCACACCTATCGGCAAGTTACTGTTCAAAGTGAGTTGTACTTGTTTAGTCACACTTCTTTGGGCTTTTTATGCTCTTCTGACTATAGGATATAAATTAATGATCTCAATTGACATTCTTATCAACAGTTTAGGCTGGAAAATATTAGCAAATTCTATTCTATTGATAATTTAGAGATACAACAGTTTTTCATCCGCACTGTAAAATGTTTTGTCATGACTGTTTATTTGATAAAAATATATATATTTCATAATGCTAAATTAACCTGACAACATTAAATATGTCAAGAGTCAAACAAGGTAGAAACTCAAGATAAAACCGAATTCAGACTTTTATCTCACAAAAAAAAGTCAGCCGTTTAACTGAAAGTCAGTCTTTAAACTCAAGTTTATATCACGCATTTCTGACTTCTTTTAAGAACTGTGAGATATAAACTCACAATTGCAAGAAGAAAGTCAGAATTGTGAGATATAAACTTGTCTTTTAAAATATTTTATTCTGTGGAGTCCATAAGAAACAACCTTAAAAAAGAACAAATGCACATACTTACTTTTGTGCACGGTTTGTCATCAAATACACACACACACACAAAAAAACTGTAAAAAAAAAAAAACTTTTTGTGACAGTTCCCTGTGTGCTGATGCACATCACAAGGGAAATCAAGTGTAGATTCTAATCAGGTGTGCTGACCTGTGGGTCAGATTCCAGATGAACAGACAGGAGACGGGCTGGTGTAATCAGGGATGCCAGGCTATTGTCGACACTGGCACATCATAACAGTAACCAGCAACCTGACTCTACTGGAGCACAACAGGACCAAAATGGAAAGGTAAACTACTACTAACTCTTCCCCACCTCTGAGCAAACAAGGTGATAATTAATCTGGGTGGTTTTTCCATACTGCGCTTGCTTTCTCTGTGACATCTAGTAGACAGCGAAATGCAACCAAATGAACTATATATATATATATATATATATATATATATATATATATATATATATATATATATATATATACATATAAACATATATATATATATATATATATATATATATATATATATATATATATATATATATACAGGTCCTTCTAAAAAAATTTGCATATTGTGATAAAAGTTCGTTATTTTCCATAATGTAATGATAAAATTAAAATTTCATATATTTCAGATTCATTGCACACCTTTTTCATTGCACGTCTTTTATTGTTTTAATACTAATGATTTTGGCATACAGCTCATGAAAACCCAAAATCACTTCTCAAAAAATTAGCATATCATGAAAAGGTTCTCTAAACGAGCTATTAACCTAATCATCTGAATCAACTAATTAACTCTAAACACCTGCAAAAGATTCCTGAGGCTTTTAAAAACTCCCAGCCTGGTTCATTACTCAAAACCGCAATCATGGGTAAGACTGCTATCACTCCCTCCAGGAAATAAACGACACCGTGGTTCTGGTTACTGATGGATTTATTGTATGTCATCCTTTCTCTGTCACATTCACCGTCAATGAAATCCACTGTCAAACTACAGTATGACAATGTAAAAGACACGTGACATACACTATGAAGCGGTAAATACAAATACACTCTGAAAATACAAACGTAATACACATACCTCGCTGGCTGCATATAACCAAGAGTTCACTTGAAAATACCTGAATGAAAAACATGTCCTTTACTTCTTTGCTCAAACACGAGCAACTATTGCAAACACAAGCTACTCTTGTAATCCACACATGGAGAATAACGCTGCATTCACCGAAAAGTAAACATTTCCTGTTGCACCTTTTTAAAAATGTCCGTGTGCAACGCAAATGAACTTTAGTTCCTTGTTGACATCAACACTCAATACTCATGAATAGATTAAACGAATATAACAAAAAAAATTAAATAACAAAAATAATATGTATGGCAGTTATAACTGCCGACCTGACTGCTGTCCAGAAGGCCATCATTGACACCCTCAAGCGAGAGGGTAAGACACAGAAAGAAATTTCTGAACTAATAGGCTGTTCCCAGAGTGCTGTATCAAGGCACCTCAGTGGGAAGTCTGTGGGAAGGAAAAAGTGTGGCAAAAAACGCTGCACAACGAGAAGAGGTGATCGGACCCTGAGGAAGATTGTGGAGAAGGACCGATTCCAGACCTTGGGGGACCTGCGGAAGCAGTGGAATGAGTCTGGAGTAGAAACATCCAGAGCCACCGTGCACAGGCGTGTGCAGGAAATGGGCTACAGGTGCCGCATTCCCCAGGTCAAGCCACTTTTGAACCAGAAACAGTGGCAAAAGCGCCTGACCTGGGCTACAGAGAAGCAGCACTGGACTGTCGCTCAAATTTTGCATGTCATTCGAAATCAAGGTGCCAGAGTCTGGAGGAAGACTGGGAGAAGGAAATGCCAAAATGCCTGAAGTCCAGTGTCAAGTACCCACAGTCAGTGATGGTCTGGGGTGCCATGTCAGCTGCTGGTGTTGGTCCACTGTGTTTTATCAAGGGCAGGGTCAATGCAGCTAGCTATCAGGAGATTTTGGAGCACTTCATGCTTCCATCTGCTGAAAAGCTTTATGGAGATGAAGATTTCGTTTTTCAGCACGACCTGGCACCTGCTCACAGTGCCAAAACCACTAGTAAATGGTTTACTGACCATGGTATTACTGTGCTTAATTGGCCTGCCAACTCTCCTGACCTGAACCCCATAGAGAATCTGGGGGATATTGTGAAGAGAAAGTTGAGAGACGCAAGACCCGACACTCTGGATGAGCTTAAGGCCGCTATCGAAGCATCCTGGGCCTCCATAACACCTCAGCAGTGCCACAGGCTGATTGCCTCCATGCCACGACGCATTGAAGCAGTCATTTCTGCAAAAGGATTCCCGACCAAGTATTGAGAGCATAACTGAACATAATTATTTGAAGGTTGACTTTTTATTAAAAACACTTTTCTTTTATTGGTCGGATGAAATATGCAAATTTTTTGAGATTTGAGGTTTTCATGAGCTGTATGCCAAAATCATCAGTATTAAAACAATAAAAGACCTGAAAAGGCCTATATGGTGGCCAATATATTGTGCATTCCTAAAAGTGGAATTAACTCATTTACTGCAATTGTTATGACTCAAGTATTCAAAGATATTGTGTATTAATTTGGATTCATACAGCATGTCATAAGGTTCAACATAGCATGTTTGAAAAGGCTTTAAAAATACTCAAGATTATAAATGCTTCCAGAAAAAACCTTCTGTCAACCTGCCATCCTGATCAGAGCACAATTTACAGGGATTTTAGTGCTGAACATTTTTCTACATGAGCCTCTAATGACCTTCCCATGAGATGAAACATGAGAGTGTGGAAATAATCCCACATACACAGGAAAAACGTCAAGGATCCAGACAGTGGATTGTGTGCTTTGATGAAGTGTTTTAATAAGCTTCTGTTTAATCACTGAAATATCAGAGGATTTAAAATAACGTCACTCCTCTGAGCAAGGCAACCAAAGCGTGTGCGTGTGTGCGTGTGTGCGTGCGTGCGTGCGTGCGTGCGTGCGTGCGTGTGTGTGTGTGTGTGTGTGTTTAGGACCTAATGCCACTTCAATCCGGCTGGCTAAACCAAATCATACCTTACACATTTTAATTTTTATTTCTCTACAGCTCCATTCCAGCATGTCTCTGTCTCAATTCACAGTCCATGCTAAACTCTGGCTTCACTGCAGACAGTACAGGAGCTCCTGGGAGAGAAGCTGTGCTCTAGATTCAGAACCACTCTGTGATATTAGTTACAGACTCACAGTGATTCATGAATTATGAATGAGTACAAAAAAAAAGAAAAAAAGAATCTGCAGGGATAATGATGGGATACTACAAACACATTTAGCTTTGGATATTAACCTACAGTCTCTTTGCTCTAGTCTAATCGGTGTGATGTTCGTTAAAAGTCAATTTTAGCTCATTACAGATGTTTTATAGCCTGGATGCCAGCCGAATTTAGCCCCGCCCACAACATTTTTTGCTCGGGCAATTCGGTCTGGACTCGCTCCATAGAGGAGTAATTATGCCCGAACAGAAACTGTTCGGACCAATGAAATCATCAGGGCGGGCTTTAGACGATGATGGACAGATGATAAACAGTAACGTAATCATCAACGTCATCAAAGGCGCTTGGGTTGAATTTGCTCTTATCCTAAACGGAGAACTTGTTCGTATATGCATTCACCTTCACTATTTCTCTTAGAAACGATGATCGTGTTGGTAAGTACTCTGTGTATCCTTAAATTCTTTTATTACAATACTGGCAAAGATCGTTTACACTCATCTTTTTCTTGTAACGTTACTTAATCCAGCGCGCGTGCAGACAGGGTTGCCACGTTTTTTTGCAATGTCGCACAATTGCTACTCAAAACTATAGCCCAAAACAATAACTTTCCGGGGGGTTCTCCAGAAAAAATGGCGTTTGGTTGGCAAAATATGTTATTTTGGCAAGGTTGCCTTCTAAAATTTGCATTCCTGGGTTTATATAATCACATAATTGGGGTCGCTTCAACCTGCGGACATGGAGAAAAACATGGACTTGGCAACAGTGCAGTTGAGTTCTGTTGACACTTGACAACTAACGTTACGCGTCGCTCCGTTGCTCTGATTGGTTGTGGGTCTATCCAATTGAGGTTTTTGCTGGCTCGGTTGAAACACGCCCCATAATCAAAGCTCAATGGAGCGGTACCAGACTCATATTCTGACTAGAATTGAGTATAGCCACACCAGGCTAGGTGTTTTATACAAAAATGTTAATAATTAATCATACTCAAAAAAATATGTAAAAATGATTAATGCTATCAAAATGATTAATTGCATCCAACATAACAGTTTGTAAATATACTGTATACACAGTATGTTTGTGTGTGTCTGATGTGTGTATATATATTTACAAACGTTTATGTTAGATGTGATTAATCGATTTGACAACACTAATTATTATTATAAGTTCTTCATATAATATTCACACATTCTACACTGAGAGGGTCACAAAATGTTTTGAAAAAAGATTAACTCAATGAAAGGTACCAGAATATTATAGAGACTTGTCATACAAAGAAAAATCAGGTCTCCAAAATGTTCTAAAATCTAAATTTTTTAGTTAGCCAAATTGAATTTCTGTAAATTAAATTGCATCAATTTAGATGTGACCAGTCACTAGAACATTTTGGAGACCTGATTTTTCTTTCTTTTTTTACAGTGTAGAGAAAATATCATAGCGAGGGTTGACTTTGTGTCACCTAGCAACCACCCAAAACTAGCAACGCCCTGGCTACCACCAAGAACATGTAAAAAACACTCACTAACAACATGGCAACGCCCTAGCAACCAATCAGAACACCCTAGTAACTTAATTGCTATGCATAAAAACACACAAAACAATAAAAAGTGCTCAGAGCACCCTAGAAAGGACATAGCATTGCCCTGGCAAGTGATAACCACCCAGAAATAGTATTATACATTAGCAACAACATAGCAACGCCCTGGCAACCACCCACAACATCTCAGCATTCTGGCGGCAATTTTTGCACATGCAAGCACTACATCTATTAATCTTTCCAAAGCATGTGTTCTGTGGTGATATGGAATTATTTATTGTTAAATCAATTAAGAAGGTGTGAGTTAATAGACAAGGTCATTAACTGTAAATCACATAGACAAAAAGATTTCAAATGTTCCCGGAGGGCCGGAGATGGGATGTTCTTCACATAATAAATCAAAGATGAAGTACCTGTTTTCCCAATGAACTACGGACCTCTCCAAAGACAGCCTTATCAATCTTGTAAATGAAGAGATTATTTATTAAGATTCTTAATCATCCCCATGATCGACTGTCTTCCAAAGCCCCAATTTTACTCTCTAGTGGGAATCTTAAAGCTCCCCATGATCGACTGTCTTCCAAAGCCCCAATTTTACTCTCTAGTCTTCCAGGCAACCAACAGTTGGCCCTTCCAAACCCATTTATCCTAATTACGAAAGGTGGGGCATGTTTCACACCCTGTGGATGCACATAAGCTGCCAATCATTGATCGTTGCCATAGTAGCTGCGCTGTGCAAGGGGTGATGTCACACCATTAACAGAACACCACTGAGGCACAAGGCAGGTTAAATAGGGTGAGGTCACCTCTGCAGCTGTCACCATGACAACACATCCCATCAGAGATGGACTTAATGTGCTGAATCATGCATATATTCACTAGCTGGTTTGTTTTCAAACAATGGTAATTTCTGGATTGTTACATGCAATGAAAATGCAATACATTCCAAATGCAATAAAGGGTTTGAGAAAGTCAGATTTACGTGGGTAGCTTCTCATGTAAATAAAATAATAATAATAATAATCAGAATCTACTTAAGTGATTCTCAATATATATTAATTTCTGCTGATAATAATCTACAATAAGATAATAGACTAGTACAGAATAATATAGACTTTCCTTCAAACCTTTATTTTCTCAACTCTAAGACAAAGAGAATGAACTGAAAAATAAGGGACACTAATGAAGCAAAACCTCAGGAAACCCAGCACTTGACTGAATGTATCTGCATTAATTATGAGGAAAGGAGTAGAAGACGAAAAGGCAGAACAGTAAATGAGAAGAGAGAGTTAGAGAGAAATGTGCAAGATGTAAAGGTTAGACGGGTCATAAGAGATCTTGTATAAAATAGTTGGAATAAGACAAACGATAAACCGCTAATACTTTGTGTCTTTATCTTTGGATGCATGTTTAGAACATGGATCTATAGAATACCTGATCCAATCTAATACTGAAATATACGTACATATACATATACAGTGTTTCTCTAGTCAAATATGATTTCAACTTGTTTACTTATTGTCAATATCTCGCTAGTACAACACAGAATGTCATTTGAAATCTAAGTCTTACACCATTCAAAGACTTCATGTGCATTATTGTGACAAAGGACCAGAAATCTTTGCCAACACAATTCTCTTCTCCTCCTGTAATGAAATTACGTCTCGTGACTCACAGAACAATTTAAATTTAGAACCTGTCACCACAATTGATATATTAGACAAGCTGATTAGATCACAGGTAGGTCACATAGCCTACTATTCTCAAATATCATTTTAGACATGATGCGGAAATATAATGTGACCATCCCTTTTATCAGCATTCTAATTCTATTTCAAATTCGTATTAACTTTTTTATTCATCAAAGAATCTTGATAAAAATGCATCAGTTTCCACAAAATATTAAGCAGCATCACTGTTTTCAACATTGATAATAATAAGAGATGTTTTTGAGCAGCAAATCAACATATTAGGACGATTTCTGAAGGATAATGTGACACTGAAGACTGGAGTAATGATGATGGAAATTCAGCTTTAACATCACAGGAATAAATGGCATTTTAAAATATATTCAAAGAGAAAACTGTTATTTTAAATTGTAATATTTCACAAACGTACTGTTTGTATTTTGAATCAAACAAATGCAGCCTTGGTGAGTGTAAGAGACTTCTTTCAAAAACACTTTTTTTAATGTACCAACCTCATGGTAATGTGTATGTCACTGCACTAATAACAGTGACAATATTGCTGCCTTTTGTTTTTACCTTGATCAGACTTCTCTCACAACCAACAGTTATATTATAAGTAAAATGAGAAGATAAGCAAACACAGAACATTTATTTTCAGAAGCTGCTACGACATCCACGTACACAAACATTTTCATTGTATTTCTGTTATCCAACGGGAGCAGCTGTAGACTTACATAAACAGCTTAGAGGTTGCTTTTATTGGTGTATTCTTTACTGCATGTGTTGTGTGTCTCTTTCAGTCGATATGCTGTGTCTATCTGAAAAAGCTTAAACCTATCCCAGAAAAGTTTCAGATTTTTTACATTTTCACAAAACATCATTCTGTATTATTTATAAGCTGTTTACCTCATGGAGATCAAAAAATCGGGACAAGGATTTCAGATATTGCCATCTTTGTGGGGACATTTTGTCCCCATAAAGTAGGGTGTACCTGTCCTGAACCAAACACACGCACACACACACACACACACACACACGTACACAGAGCTACACCCTGAGAAATTGGATCCTTTCTTCTGTTTACTATTGTTCCACATTTTTTTTTTAAGTCTAATCTCTTTGGAATGGAATCTTGACTGATGGAGACGAAGCCCATAGTAGTGGAGCCCTGGGTGCAGACAGAGAGCAGATAGGACCGGATGACACCGATGGTCCTGGAGGCCGAGCCACAGCGGTGAGCGTTCGAGGTGCAGCCAGGGTGCCTGAGGATTGAGGCGAGGTCGTGGGACTAAGGACCGAGGTGAAGCCGGAGGGAAGGTGAAGCCAGGCGGAGCCATGCTGAGCAGAAGGGGTGGAGAGATGGAACAACATGGACTGCTTGTAAGTCCTTGGCAGAGGCAGAGTGACATCTGACCAAAGCAGAACCATAGGGACGTGGGAGCATGGTGGAGCAAAAAGGACGATGGTATCTAGTGGATCCAAGGGAGGGAGGAGCCAAGGCACAGCCTGACAGGTCAATGGATCGAGGTGGAGTGACGGGATCAGTGGCTGAATGCAGAGGCGGGGGATCCACTCGCCTGGGCAATGCTGGCGAACTGAAAACTCAAGGCAAATCCACACAATGAAGTGGTCTAAGAGGAATCGTCGAGGGGGCTGTGGTAAATCACTGGACTAGGTGAGTTTGGAAGAGGAGGCGGGAGAGGAGGCTGGGCGGGAACTCAGGAGACACAAGAGACTTTGTGCTGGACAGGACCAGCAGGGTCACAGAAGACTTTGTGCTGGACGGGACCAGCTTGGGCACAGGAGTCTTTATGCTGGATGGGAGCAGTAGGGACACGAGAAACAGGAAATTATCCTCAACCAAATCAAAATGGTTCCCAGAGGCCAGGCACAACACATCAACAGTGGCTGGGGTGTGGGCGGGGCTTCCCTCTATGCCCTCAAACTCTACAAGCAACCCCACAGACGATGTAGCCAGCTCACGCACCTGGTCAGACGTTTTGTAAGGCTCAGGCTCCGGGGCGATGGTTGGCTCAGTCCTCCTTTCAAGATCTGGTTCGTGCATTGCGGCTTACCCGAGTTCTCAATCTAAGGTGGGCTCTGAAATACCCTCTGAGCAGCAGGGTGATTGTTGGCTGGACTCTGGATCTGGAGTGGGGCTGGTGATGTTCTCCTCTACGGGCCAGATCGTGTACAGGAATCCGCAGTTCACCAGCACCCACTCCACGAACTCGCAAAAAGTTCCCAAAGGACCGACACCAGGCAGACGAGCCTTTGAGCACACGTTTAAGCTGAAGGCTCACAAAAAGTGATCAGGAAAGCGATTGTTTGGCTCGCCAGATGGAGAAATCCACGGATGTAGTCTTCGAGGCACTGCTCTTCCTGCTTGCCTTCCGGTAAGTCCATCTTTGCCTTATTCTGTAACACGTTGGTGTTGGAGAAAAATATGCATGACAAAGGAATGGAAAATCTAAATAATATTTAATAATAAACAAAACAAACATGCATACATCAACAATAAGGGACAAATGAACTAGGGAAACTCAGGGCTTATGCTGCCTTGACGTGCTATCGGAAATTTCATAATTCCCACTTCAGAAGTCGTGATTACGAGCTTGTTGTATTGAAGTGCTTTGTTGTCTGAATAAACAGGAATCATGGAGGACAGAATCATGGAGGACAGCAGGTTTATTCTTGCCTATTTATTTGGAAAATCTTATTAAAACCAAAATTAAGTGGTGCAGCAGGCTATTTTTGTTGTGTATAAAACATACAATGCGCTTCAAATGATTACTCGTATATGTAGCGTGAATGATGCTACGTTTACATGTTTAATAACAGAAATAACATAAATGCAACTGCAACTCTGAACGCTTCCATGATCACATGTAAACATAGGTCGCACTTTTGACGTAGGTGCGAGCTCTGGCGAGCTCTGGCGAGCTCTGGCTACTGTGACGTTGGCTGCCTTAACACCCGTTTGTCTCAGTTTACATACAAACGTGCAAACGAAGATTTTCAAAATCTCCACTCTGGCCAGAGTTTTTAGAAAGACTCGTTTTCAGAGGCGAATTCTCCGTTTGCGTGTAAACGAAGGCCGCAAACGAAGGGAAATGTCTCAAAAGTTTTTCAACGGGGCCTGAGTAACCAAGAGAATTAATATGAACATACAAACAGGAACAGAGAGACCAGAGAAAAAAGCAAACTAAAACAGAACATACATGTTGCAACACTAACAACAAAAGTAATTTTAAGGATAAGATCAAGCAAAAAAAATCTGCATATTCGCTTTCTGTCTACAGTATTTTAAGTCATTTCATAACTTTTTGCACTAAGTTTGTTTTGTACTTTTTTGTATACATCAGTACTTCAAATGTTTTAGCTATACAAAGTATTTGTGCACGTCATGCACATTAAACCTGACACTTAAAACTGAGAAACAGAGACAGAGTTTGCAATGTAAAGCTTTTTTTTTTTTATCGTGCCAGTAAATCTACTTCAAATCTAAGGAGGGAGTGACTATGTTTTCCTCTTCATTAAAATGTCTTCCCGAGGCATTAGAGAACGCAAACTGCAGCCCATTATTTCTACTCCAAGATATGACAGGTTTATTGGAGGACAAGGAGAGGATACAAGCCCACAAATCCAAGTAAACAATGAGATAGAGAAAAAGTACATTAAATATAAAAACAGAGAGGCACATCCAATTTGAGCTGACAACAAAACCATCATGTTTTGCTTTCGTTGTTTTGGGGGTTTTTTGGTTAAGCATGTCGTGTTTTTGTAACAAAGGCCAGCTTGTTAAGAGCTTTGCAGGTAAACCTCCCTCCCCTGGCCTCAAGAGGTGCATTAGCGACTAGCATTACCAATTAGCACACCCGCCTCTCATGCCAGAAATGTCTGTTCGAATCCTGCTCTGAGCGGTGCGAGTAAAACTAGAGGGGTTATGTTGGTGCCGTGACCCGGTTGGGAGTACGGTTCAGAGGGGTGAGTGTAATGGAGGTCAGCTAGTAAAGAGCTATGCAGGTTAACCTCACTCTCAAGAGGCACATTAGAGACTAACGCTAGTGTCTGCGGTCTTTAGCGTCCTTGTTAGTGTGCCTGCCTCTCATGCTGTAAATGCCGGTTCAAATCCTGCTCAGAGCGGTGCGAGTAGATCCGGAGGGGTTACATTTACAGCACATGCAGTTGATAGCACCTGCCCTGTTCCAGCGCATGGCTTTAGATTGATGCTTGACCTGAGATTATCAGAATGTGATGTGACCCATTAGACCCTTCTGATTTATTCTGCTGGATGCTGAAGGACTTTTTGGATGTTTTATTTCTGCTCACATATACTGATGCTGCGCAGGAGGTAAATTTAGTTTAGTATGATGGTGGAAGGATCACTCTCTCTGACTGTCTTTGAGTGTTTGTTGAGAAAACATCACCTTCATTTCAGGAATAAAATGTGATACCAACACATACCCTTACATTAATACACTAGATGAGTGAGAGGAAGACCAGCAGGTCATAACTGCCATGGAGAAAATGAAAATGAACTGTCACTCATTGGATGGTTGTAGCCAAGTTAAGCCAACAATTTCCCTTCATCCTTATAAGTAGTTAAATCTAAACCATATACTTAATTTTCTGTCACATCAATCAAATATTTACATTCAGCAGTTTAATCAAAAGAAGACCACCTATTTTGTTAAAATAAAAATCCAACAAGCCAATTAAAATGATTTTAATCATTTAATATGATTATGTTTTGAAGAAAGCAAATAAGGGGCAGAAAAAATAATAACAGCTGAATGCAATTTGCTTATTTGCAGTATTATAAATGTTTTATAAAATAACCTAAAAATGCACTTAATGCGGTAACATCTAATTTAACTACTTTTATGCAAGTTTAATAAATTATTTAATATGACTGAATTGACCTGGCCATAGTGTTACACCAATTAAAGTCACTTTAAGGGTCAGGTACGGTAGAAATAGCTCAACTGTAATTTTTATATGGAAACAGAACCGTGAATACATTGTTTTCAGAATGTGATGTGGCTCCATGCATCCATTGAAATGACTAATACTACTTACATTCACATGTACATTCAGCCAAGTTAATGCAATATGCACTGCACATCAAAACTTTTAATAAACATCTACCCTCTGTACATAAACCAATCCATTACTCGTGAATGAGAGTAAATGATTGTACATAGCATCAGAAGAATGAGGTAAGATCTTACATTACACAGAAATGCCCATATTAGATGTTCCAATAATTATTCAAGTATAATACCAACAATAACAATGTGCAATTACAAGCAGGTTCACAACACGATTATGTACTGTTCATTAGTATTACCTAGCACTGTATAATTACACAATTGTGGGAACACTGTAATGTGTCATCAAACATTAAAATGCAGTTATGAGCAAGCATCACAACAGGGCGTGGGCCTTTCCAGTATGCCAACTAGCCTATCTGAGAGAGGATGCGTCAGGCAATGACATGCCAGGGGGAGAGAGAAGAAAAAAATCAATTGTCTGTCCTTTGCACATAAGTGCATTATTTTACATACACGCTGTATTTATTTGTTTATTAAAAATTAATAAATTAATTAAAAAAACAACAACAAGGGCGTTAGTGTTAATCTTCATTAACAACACAAGGATGTTGCTTGCGGATGCTGATGCTGATCTTTGGATCCGTTTGAGGACATTACAGATGCATAAACAGCGCTGATGGTCACATATCAGCTTCTATAAATATGAATGCCAAAAGAAGAGGAAACCCCGCTCATACTGGAGAGAGAAACACTGCGCGTCTTACCTGCATCCCGGAGGAGAGAGGGAGTGGAAGGTGGAGAGAGAAAACATCTCTGCCCTGTCCGCCATCTTCTTAGTGACTCAAAAACAGAGACTGCAGATGCAGATGTCCGCAGCCCATCCACAGACACTGGAGAAGCGGATATTAAATATGATCTCGCTTTATTCTCTCTCCTCTTCGGCCACACTTACTGCTGACGCCCGATGGGAATCAAACCATCAAAACGGTCCAATTGGTGATCCAAAGAAATGAGAGTCAGATATACAGAACGCACATAGGTGGCGATGTATTGATATCGATTATCTTCTGTTTCAGTCACACACCTGCTGATAAACCAGTGCGCTGTTTAGCGTGATCTGCGCGCATCTGATGATGCTGATGCTGATGAGGGAGGGAGGGAGGAAGGGAGGTAGAGGCGCGTGCATGGATCTCATAGAAATAGAACGAGCTGATAGAATGCCAATGAACAGGCAACGGGAACCATAAGTGGGTGTGGCTTAGAGTTCCAGAAGCTGTCTGTGATTGGTCAGTCTAATGAGTCAGATAGTACTAAAATGCAAACGTTACATGTTTTGTGTTTAGAGATGCAACAATTAACAGTTGAAATGATTTAAATAGCCTATTTTTAAATATAGCTAGTTATCTAAAATGTATTAATAGTTAACTTCATATGTAAAGGGTATATTTTCAAAGAGTCACTTTTTATTCATTATTATTATCATCATCATCATCATCATTATTGGCTTATACAGAAGTTTTGGGATAAATTCCATTTTACAAGACGTCATGGTCAATCCAAAACACTTTGTTTTATGACTTCAATGTGGTGACAAAAGGATAAATTGCGTGAAAGGCTGTCAGTAAAGTTTATACTTATTCGTGAGAGCCAAAAGCACCCCGTTTAGTGGAATGAGCCGAACATCACACATGGTCTCAGTCACTTTTCTTGGCGCAGGTCGAAATGGGCTAATAGTTCTTTGCGATTACGTTTTCTTTGTAATTATTTACTAAAACTTTCTACTTGCTTACATTGTAAGTACATGCATTTTTATGTCAGAAAATAATACAATTAATAATTAAATGTAATATATATATATATATATATATATATATATATATATATATATATATATATATATATATATATATATATATATATATATATATATATATATATATATATATATATATCATAATTAAATTAATATATATATATTTTTTTTTACTGTAGCCTACAAGTATCTCCAAAACGTCTCGGATTTGTTTTCTGAGCCGCCGAGTGCCATCTAGAGGATGAAGGGTTTGTGTCTCTTTTAAAACAGTAGTCTAACTGCTCAATAATCGGCCTCCGTATCCCGTTCGAGAGCTAGCCTAGGGTTTTGCAGCACGGTGCTTCGTGTGGGCATACGGGCTACTGTAGCTTGACAATGTTATGATTGTATGAGCATACAGGCCTATTTTTTAAAGTACTTATTCAGTATTACATTAAGTAAGCTACTATACGGTAGGCCATATATGTCAAAGTAGGCTACAGTGGTATGATACCGTCATTCCAGATCACCAGTGTAAGTTGTGTAAATAATAGGGCCTATTGAAAAAATAGATGGCAGAAATGGCAAAAGTATGCACAGATTTTACAAATGAAAGACATCTTTGGGAACATTTTGGGCATTGGGGTAATTACCAAGCACATCATGTTTGCTCTTATCGATAAACGTGGCTATGAAAAAAAAAAAAGCATAGATAATTCAATTGGACCATTAACCCTCGTTCTGCCGCAGAGGAGCTGTTCAGTGATTGGTGCTGAAAGCGCTACTGGCAGTAAGAGTGGCCACAGTGGTGCAAGTTGGTAATGCAGGGAACATGTTGCGCTGTAATGAAGGGGTCGTGGGGTTACATTTTTTTGTGCCCCATGAGGAAAACAGCTTATATATCATTCTAAGTTATATATATATGAATGATGTTTTTTTGTTTTTTTTTTAATGATGGGCAGGTTTGGGGGGTTAGGAGACAGAATATACAGTTTGTACAGTAAAACCATTACATCTAATAATGATAATAATAATAATAATGATAATCAATTTTAGTTATATTGCACTTTACATTTAGAACAATCTCAAAGTGCTTCAGGGTCAAGAATTAAAATTAAGTTTAAGAAATTAAAAAGTAAATTGTACATGTCAGTTGTATGCTTTTTTAAAAAGATATGTTTTTAAGTTTTTTTTTAAAACATCTGTAGTCTGTGGGGCCCTCAGGTGGTCAGGGAGGACGTTCCATAGCCTGGGGGCAGCAGAAGCAAAAGCCCTATCACCCATGCTGCAAAGCTTGGTTCTGGGGCTTGAGGTTGCAGACCGGGTGTGTGAGGAGGTCTGGGGGGGTGAGGAGTTCCTGTAGGTGAAGGGGGGCATGTCCATGAATGCACTGGTGAGTGAGGAGGGAGACCTTGTACTCAATTCTGAGTGGGACAGGGAGCAAGTGTAGGGATTTCAGAATGGGGGTGATGTGGTCATGCTTGCGCCTCATCAGGATCCTGGCAGCGCTGTTCTGTATGTACTGGAGTCTCTGGATGCTCCTGCCAGAGATCCCGATGAGGAGTGCATTACAGTAGTCCAGCCAGGAGGAGACAAAGACATGGTCGAGCTTCTCTGCATCTGGTAGGGTGAGTGTTTGACGGAGTTTGGCGATGTTCTTGAGGTGGTAAAACGATGTCTTACAGAGTCTATGGAAATTCCCCATAAAACATGAAAACCCAACGTGTGTGTGTGACAGAGATCATAAAATATTCAGATAATTTCAGCTGTAAAATTATTGTGAATAAATAAATATTTTCGTTTATTAAAATAAAATATCCAGAAATTTACAGCATGATAAAGACAAAAATATCAGTTTGCTATTTCATACAATATACTGAGAATAATGTAGGTGGTACAATGGAAGTCCAAGTGACGTTGCAAAAAAAAACAAAAAAACCCTTAATGTTGTCAGCAATAACAGAGCGTAACCCACACAAACACTAGGCCTATAACACCAACACATAGGCTATTAAACTAAAGTAATGCTATAACATTAACTAAACAGCATGCGATGTAACATATAATGTAAAATAAATAAATAAATAAATCATCATGTTATAGTTAGTCTACTTAAAATAATAAATTAAAAAAACACTTCTTACATTAGAATACTGAACTCACATATATTATACAGCCTATTATACATGACCGTATAGTAAAGTTAACTAATTAATAGATTTCACTGTAAAATTGTATTTCTCGACATATCTGTTAATTTAACTACACTTCCCACTACTCGTTGTAGTTGTGTTAGAACTGACCATTCAGCGCTCTGACTTTAAGGGGGCGGTACTAGAAATGGGTTGCTTGCCGCGGTATCCAAATCTGATTGGCTAAACAAAATGTCAATCTTCTAAAGTCAATCTGCAATGACAACGCTAGCGGTTACTTCTCAAGGAAGTAGTGGAAGTTGTAGTGCGAATATGTTCAATTAGAAGCCTTTACAATTTGTTAATTCGTATGTGTGGTTATTGTAACAGAAAATGTAATGTGGAAAAAATAGCTAGTTAATTTTCTGAGATTTTTAATACAACGGCCGTTTCTCTCGCCGTAAACGCAGTTCTGATATCGCGAGCGATTAGATGTTTCATTGTGCGCTCGTGATAGTGGTGCATGTGCGTTTATTCAAGCTCAATTAATGCTGCTTCTGGGGCGGGTCGGTGTCCTTAGTTACAGCGGTTCGGTTCTCTCACTCTCTTTAAGAAGCATTGGGTTTCTAGCACGTAAGATCATGAATGCGGGACAAGAAGTGAAGTGCATGAGTGATGGTGCAGCAAATGTAGGCATATGCGTTAAGGATGACGCGGATTCGGATAGATCTGCTGGCGGAGACTCACTGATGGTAGCCGAAGAGAGACATCCGAGAACTGCCAGTCCCCGCGGAGCTAACGGAGATGATGACTCTGAAGCGGAGTCCCACCAGGACGGGCGTAACGTGGATGTGGACCCGGATACTAGAAGGAAGGCGTTTAGCTGGTGCCGAGACTTTCTGTCTGGGTCATATAAGACTATATCAGAGCATGACTTTCAGATCAAAATAGTAAGGTAATAAACGCTTTATAAAAGTTCATACAAACTTCTAAATAATCATAAGTCCTAAGCAAAATAAATAAATATATATATATACATTTTTTTTACCTGTGCCTAAATGTTTAATATCTATATGTATTGTATATCTTTTAATCCATAAAATCAGCAAAGCAGTTATCCACTATTTTTTATTCCTATTAAATATCGACCTTAAAACTGTGAATATAAATAGTACAATACTTCTTTTGTTTATGCCTGCAGTGGAGGACTCAGTAACCTGCTGTACATGTGCAGTTTACCAGAAAATGTTCAGCCTGCTGGGGCCGAACCTCGAAGAGTTCTGCTTCGGATCTATGGGGCCATTCTGCAGGTGGGCTACCCTGATCACATTAAGGGTTAGTTCAACCAAAAATTAAAATTCTGTCATTAATTACTAACCCTCATGTCGTTCCAAACCCCTAAGACCTTCGTTCATCTTCTGAACACAAATGAAGATTTTTTGATTGAATCTGACAGCTCTCTAACCCCTCCATAGACAGCAATTTAATTAACACTATCAAGGTCCTGAAAGGTAGGAAAGACATTGTTAAAATAGTTCATGTGACTCCAGTGGTTCAACCTTAATTTCATGAAGTGACAAGTGACTTTTTGTGCGAAAAAAAAAAACTAAATAAGCCAGCATTCTGGAAGCGCTGCACTGTTTACACTACGTCAACAGCGTAAGAGTTTGACACAGGCTAGAAGAAATTGTTGAATAAAGTCGTTATTTGGTTTGTTTTTTTGCGCGCAAAAAGAATTCTTGTGGCTTCATAAAATTAAGGTTGAACCACGATGAACGAAGGTCTTACAGGTTTGGAATGACATGAGGGTGAGTAATTAATGACAGGATTTTCTAACTTACCCTTTAAGTAGACCAAAATGCAGCAAACTGATAGTACGCTATATCTTGGGCAAGATGTTTATTGCCCAGTGTTGTCGATTCACTGTTATATAACTAATGGATATCTGATCATTTGTTTATATGCACACACAGGGAGTGGATTCTCTTGTTTTGGAAAGTGTAATGTTTGCCATTTTAGCAGAGAGAGAGTTGGGCCCACGTCTCTATGGCATTTTCCCAGAAGGTCGTCTAGAGCAGTACTTGCCTGTGAGTCTTACAGCAAAATCCCAGATCCTTTATGCATGTTTTTAAATTAATCTTTAAACACAGCAACACTTGAACAATACAGTCATGCAATGGAGAGATTTTCAAACCTTAACCATAGATAACATTTTTTACATGCCATAAATGTCTGCATTCTAAGAGTGATAAGTCAGCTCTGCTTCTCTTCCACAGAGTGATCGATTGTGTACGGCGCAGTTGGGGTTCCCAGAGATCTCGGCTGAAATAGCCAGTAAGATGGCACGATTCCACGGCATGGAGATGCCGTTCAACAAGGAACCCAAATGGCTGTTTGCAACCATTGACAAGTAAAAGTCTCACGTTGTCTTCGAGTTAACTACAGCCCTATGGTTATAGCAACACACACACAGACACTACCATGATCCTGTATCAAAAATTAAGCTTAAAGGTGATGATTTTTTAATTTTTTATTCATGCCCAATGATTAATATGCAGATTAATATTCATATATGAAAACTGTGGAAGTTTCAAAACATTAATTTTAAAACATAGAGTAGCAACACTGGAGGGTGTGAGTTTTAGCTGAGCTATCTATTTGGCTGATTGGGGAAAGCTGTTTTAAACAGACATATTTTGTTGAAATTTTATTAAAGTTTACCTGAAGAATAACAGAAAGTGTCCCAGAAAATGGAATGCAGCTAGTGGAAGAAATAGGCCTTAAAGATATCAATTTAAATTTCGGTTTCTTTAAAGACTTTCCACAAGGCGTAGTTCTGATTGGTTAGCCAGCCACAGTCTGTTGTGATTTTCTAATACTTAGAGCATGAGTTGGAAATGTAACGCCCTTAACAGGACCATTGAGTCCTGAGGCTTTGTGAGGCGCTGTAAATACTACTGTAACTATGCTAACTATGGCGCAAGTTTTGCCGTACAAGTTCAAACCCGAGTCCGATAATGACAGTCAGGAAGAAGCTGATCAACCTGAATCACCTTCACAAACAGAACTTGTGCAGGATGTCACATTGGTAATTCTTTATTTTATACTTGTAACATTTCAGATGTAGTATAATAACTGTCATTTCTCTACATCACAGTAAAAACTGAATGTCCATATAACACACTGACCTGCATCACGCTGCATGGGTTGTTAAGAAAAATGGTGAGAGCACAACAAAAGGTTGTGGTTGTACTGCTGAGGAATAGTGTACAAAATACATTTTAACCACTGATTCTTAAAGGGTTAGTTCACCCAAAAATAAAAATTATGTCATTAATTACTTTCCCTCATGTCCTTCCACACCCGTAATACTTTTGTTCGGAACACAAATTAAGATATTTTTGTTGAAATCCGATGGCTCAGAAAGGCCTCCATTGACAGTAATGTCATTTCCTCTCTCAAGACCCATAAAAGGTACTAAAGACGTCATTACAAAGTCCATCTCACTACAGTGGCTCTACAATACTTTTTTGAAGCGACGAGAATAGTTTTTGTGCGCAAAAAACAACAACTAAATAACGACTAATATAGTGATGGCCGATTTCAAAACACTGCTTCCTGAAGCTTCGGAGCGTTATGAATCAGCGTATCGAATCAGTGGTTCGGAGCGCCAAAGTCACGTGATTTCAGCAGTTTGGTGTTTTGACACGCGATCCGAATCATGAATCGATTCATAACTCTTCGAAAATTATATAAATATTTACAAATTATATTTAAATTAAGAGCATGTTATTTGATGGACAGATGCACTTTTTATGGACTTCAAAAACAGAGCCAATATTACTGCAATTCTTATGCTTGGATTTGCCTGGCATTTTGTAATTTAACTCAAATTTTATTAGTCTGAAAGAAGAATGTCACACACCTAGGATGACTTGAGGGTGAGTAAATCATGGGCTAATTTTCATTTTTGGGTGAACTGTCCCTTTAAGTGTGCTCCGTACTATATGTTTAAATTGTCATCAGAGTTAAATTACTTCTTTTTGTTGTTGTTTTTTTTGTCCTTCTGAACAGGTACATGGAACAAGTTAAAACAATAAAATTTGTGCGTGAAGCTCACATTAAGAAATTTAACAAGCTGATGAAGTATGATCTACCTGCGGAACTGGAGAATCTGAGGTAAGTGAATAAAAAGAGCAAAGAGGTTGAATAAAAAGCATTTTTGTAATAGTAAACGGACAAGGTCATTGAATGCGTGAAGTATCTAAATGTTTAAAATGTCCGTTCGAATGTCCGTTCGAAAAGTTAGATTTTCTTCTTATTATCAATGTTGAAAAAATTTTTGTGGAAACTTTTATATATTCTGGATTTTAATTAATAGAAAGTTCAAAAGAACAGCATTTATTTGAAATAGAAATCTTTTGTATAATTATATCTTTACTATGACTTTTGATCAATTAAATGCATCCTTGCTGAACAAAAGTATTAATTTCTTTCAAAGAAAAAAAATCTTACTGACCCCAAACATTTGAACAGCACTGCCAACACCCTTAACCCAATTCCAGGCATCACTGATTAGGAACGCTTACAGGAAGCTGCATTCTGTGCATACTCAGCTTGCTTTGTCAATCTCACACACACACGTACACATACACACGTGATTGTGTAACTTTTCTGAATGAAATGCTTACCTACTTCTTTGTGTGCGTGCGTGTGTGTGTTCCTGCCCATGAAAATCAACAATGATTTTAAAAGCAGGTTTAGAAGAGCAATATAAAAAAGTAGCTTTTAATCATGTGCTGTATCTCTCTCTCTCTCTCTCTCTCTCTCTCTCTCTCTCTCTCTCTCTCTTTCTCTCTTTCTCTCTCTCTCTCTCTCTCTCTCTCTCTCTCTCTTTCTCTCTTTCTCTCTTTCTCTCTCTCTCTCTCTCTCTCTCTCTCTCTCTCTCTCTCTCTCAGGTCACTGCTGGCAGCTACTCCCTCTCCCGTTGTGTTCTGCCATAACGATGTACAGGAAGGTAAAAGATTGTACATTCGCATTCATACCCACATACTAGCGTCCTGTCTAATCTGGTAATCTGATACGGGTCTATCGGTCACTGTCGCGTTGTACCGTTATGTAACACATCTGCCCTTTCACCTATAAAATCATACTTTGTTGTTCAGGTAATATCCTCATGTTGGATGGGCGGGAGAATTCATCTGACAAACTAATGCTTATTGATTTTGAATACAGCAGCTATAACTACAGGTAAATGTACTATTTAGCCTTTAGCATACATGTGCATACTATTTTATAGTTTATGATAAATATAGATCTAAAGAACTCTGATTTTGGTCTGCTCTGATTGTAGAGGCTTTGATTTTGGAAATCATTTCTGTGAATGGATATATGACTACACGTATGACCAGTGGCCCTTCTACAAGGCAAAGGTGGAGAATTACCCTGACAGACAACAGCAGGTGAGTCACAGCCTGCCCACCCACACATTACAGCTTATCATTATTTGTCTTAATATTACAAAAGATTAGACTAGCAAAAAAGGTTGACTTGTAGACTGATAAATAAAACTTTATTTTGATGTTGCGTACAATCATTAATTATTGATGCAAAGCAAAAAAAGAATACAAGTAAAATATTATAAATTGATTATTAGTTACAGCAGTATACAGCAGCTTTGGATCAAGCATTTTGATTAGATAAAGGAAAAGATGAAGAAACATGAATAATCTTTCATGTTAATTATTATATTCAATTTTAATAGGTCGCTTATTCAACACAGGTGTACCTTGATGACGCCTTGATTTTGTGGAGCTTTTATTATGCTGCAGATGACGCTTCTGCTTCTTCCAGTTATGCGTATATGGGTTCATGCAGTGCTGCTTTATCATATTACATACATTTGAGTGTGTTATATAATTATGTTATAATACTACTCTGTGCATTTGCTCTGCGGCTACTATGAGACACTTGTTGCACACTGCAGAGCTAGATCGATATTAGGCATGGTAAAACATGGTACTCACAGTAAATCATGAAAACAAGATTTAAACAACAAGACTAACTGTGTTGAGCCATACAACAATGATTGGTTTTCTGGTGATGAATGTATTCATACAGTTGCTCATCTGGCTAATAAAACACATAATATATTAATATTAATATAAAAAAATAAATTATTTCTTTGGATTTAAACATTCTTGAATCATTCTTTGTTTTTTTTCACTTTTTTGCACATACAGTTCAGCATCATCATAAATTATATAATTGACATTAGTTTGTTTCCTAATATTTGTCAAGCTTTGTCAATTAGTTGTAAGAAATCATTTGTGTTGGACATAATGTGGATATCATTTTGTGACTGGCATCTAGTGGAAAGATTTGGAACTGATGTGACAAAAAAGTGTGTCAAAGGTTATCACAATGACTTTTACGTGCAGAGGTCAGAAACCTGACTCACACAATGTTAATATTTACCAGCATAATATTTAATTGCCCAATATTTTAATCCTGACACGCATTCATTAGAAATCAGTAAAATTGTGACATAGGGGAGCGGACAATGTCAGTCCTTTTTAAATATCTGTAATGCATTTAACAAAATAGATATTGTTATAGATATTATTTTTAGAGTTTTTGTTTTTCAGTTACATTTTATCAGACACTATCTGTCAGAAAGGGGGAGAATTGCACCGGCAGACCAAGCCAGGATAGAAGAGGACATGATCATTGAGGCAAACCGGTATGAAACGTATTTACTATCAAACTTTTATTGACATAACCTGGGAAGAACATCACACTGTTTGTACTGGTGTACTGTTTGATGAATTTTCACCTCCACCTAGTAACCTTTCTTTCTGTTTGTCTTCCAATTTTTCGAAATCACACGGGCGTAAACAGGTTTGCCCTTGCATCTCATTTCCTCTGGGGATTGTGGTCCATTATTCAAGCCAAGATCTCCAAAATCGAGTTTGGATACATGGTAAACATAAAAATTGTATCACAACACACAGATTATAAACCTCATAAACTTTTTTCGGTAACACTTTACAATAAGGTTTCATTAGTTAACATGAACTAATAATGAAATGCAATAACTGCAATGAGCTGCATTTTACTTAATCTAATGTGATACCCATTTTTCTAATCCTTGTATGATGATTTATTTAGGACATTAATTGCATATCAATACTAGTACAATGACTAGTACAACAACTAAAAATATTCACTTATACATTAATTTAAAGATTGAGTAATCCTAGATTCTGAGCGCTCAATCAAACAGCATCATAGTTATGTGTACAGTAAACATAGCTGTGTATACAGAACAAATCCCCTCTGTTCATCACTGACCTGAAGTCATGTGAAATAATAGGACATGTCACCTCATTTCTCTATCTCTTTTTGTTTCTGTTTTTCCCTAAGGACTATGCACAGCACAGGTTTGACACGTACTTCAAACAGAAGAAGCTCTTTTCCTAAATTGCACTGACAGTGTGCGCATCAGGATATCATTTTGCATCACTTATTGTTTTTAAAGCATTCAAGCAAGGGCACAGGACAAAACGATTAAGACTGTTAAAGAACGGTTCATCTTGGGGAAAATTTGTATTAGTGTATCATGAAAAAGTTCAAAGATATGCTGCCTTAAATTAATTTTGTAGGGCTTTATAGTTGTTTTTGTTCTTTCCCAAAAATTTAAAGTTACAATAATCTGCAACTTGAGGAAAAAAATTGGTTTGATTGAATCCTAGATATAATTCATTCACTGCTGGTGCCACATCTTTATACTAGGACAACTGTAAAATGTATTTTGTCAGTTTATTTATAATAATGTTTGAATATTTAATGTGGTTACTTTTTATCTAACATGTGGTCGAGATTATCTATTAATTCTATTAAGCATCAATCTGTCCATCATGTAAACCACAGGGTCCAAATGACGTCTGTGTCCTAGTCTCATTTTTGTGTCCTAGTTTCATATACTGCTGTTTGTTTGTCCTGTTATCTTAAAAAAAAAACTGCAGTTGCTTGTTTATTTTTCCTCCCCCAGAATTTAAAAATATGACAAAATCATGATGTATCCTTATATTTATATACTGTGAAATACATTGCACATCTTTTTTAAAAGTCCATGATCATTAGTTTCAGAATGTCATATAAACTACTGTTTCTTTGTCATGATTTTGAATGGCTGCATTTCATATAATTATTTCAGCTACAAAAAACTGAAAATAATTGTTTTGAGCTATGCTTTTGTCTTTTACTTTTAATTATACATTTTTTAATAGTTAAATCTCTGCTTTGCCATATTGATATGTAGCAATAACTATAGAACTATCTTGTATACATTTTTATATAGGTTTAAATATGGTCTGAACTGCACATTCAAAACAGAAGTGTAATAACTAAACTTTCAAATGTCCCATCTCTTAACACAAAGATCCTGTAACTGCTGTTGTTTTAATTGTTTTACGCACATATATATATATATATTAATATATAATATATATATTACGTATATATATATATGTACTAATACAAATTTTTTTTTTTTTTTTTCTTACTTGTCCAAAGCAAGTATACTTTGTTCAGTTCAACCAATTGGTCAATGTATCTCTGTTTAAGTCTTCAATTGAAAAGTGGTAGCAGGAGAACAGTATAATTGCAGGATAGTAACATTGTACAGTAAATTGGAGGGATCATCATCATCATCTTAAAATAATCATATTGGGAGTGTTTGAATGGACAAACTGATGCTCTTGTATTTGACCATGTACATAAACAACTTTATCTGTATCATTTTCACAATGTGTAGCAAGTTGAGGGGCAAAAGAAACATCGAGGGACCATGAGAGTATTGAGCTAGGCCATTTTCACATGCTCCTTGTATCATTGTTGATAACTGTGACTTGTAATATTTAGTTGAGAAGCAATAGCACTGTTAGAACAAATGTTAACTTCTATATTGCTTTGGCTAAAACAAGTCACATTGTAGACTTCTCTATTTTTGTTTGTTGCTTTGCACTGCATTAAAAAAAAAAAAAAAAAACTTGCCGACATTAGTGTGAATGTCATATTCAAAATTAATAGTGGTATCTTAAAGGTTAAAAATCTGAGCTGTTAGCATAAGGGTTATGATTTAAATTGCAAGTACTGGTGAGCTATGAATTGAGATGTTTTGGATTTGTTAATGTCTGCCACAATATGCCATATTTTAACAATATGTGGTATGTAAGAATGTGCTATTCAAAACACTTCTAAATATTTCTCAATACAAATTTGACCAATGTACCAGTTCATAAATTAAGAGAAACAATATTACAAGAATCATATTGTGATCAAGCATCATCAGTTCCCAACATGGTTCAAGTGTTGTGTAATTCAGTAGACTGAACAGAGTGGCCCACCAGATTTTGTTTCCCGTTCCAGTGATTGCTTAAAATAGCTCTACTGCGATCACTCTGGCACACAGACGCCATATTGAGCCTTGAAAACACTCTTGCATGTTCTACCAAAAAAGACAGGCTGGATTTATCCTCCATCCACCATGGAATGACATGGCCTTGGCTGGGATTGTGAGTCAGACTTTCTTTAGAAACAGACTAGAATAGTTCAAAATGCAATAAGTTACCTAAAGAGGTATACAAAACCCGTAAATCTTACAACTTTCAGTGTATTCTACATAAATGTGGACATGGCTAATCTAAGGCAGATTATAGTTGCGGCCTTAATGTATTTTTGCACATGGCTAAAAAGAATTTTAGGACAGATACAGAGGTGTTTGTGCTTCGAAAGTAGTTTAAATTGGGTTCAGTTTAGACAAGCAGATTCTGATGTTGTTGAAGAGAAGTCTGATAACCTACAGTCAGATGTCTGGAGAACAAATCAAGACTACAGAACCTATCGGCACCAGAGCAACGGACAAATGGTGATGGTGCAAACCAGTACGCATACTTTCCATGTGAGTATCTACATAATCAAACACAAACCACAGACTGTGTAACAATATTGGACCACAAATGCATGATGTCATGCTTATTGGCACTTTTAGGTGGATCTGGAGAAGCTTGCAGACTGCAGTGAATATTTCAAGGCTCTGTCCCACTCCTCCATGAGAGAGACATCTGAACGGCTGGTGCACCTTGAATATGTTCCCTCTCCAGTCTTCCACAGCCTTCTAGAATTCTGCTTTCTACAGCGGTTTTGTGTTCCTGAAAATCTCCTTGGGGAACACCTACGGGTGAGCACATACCTGTTGGCTTCCGGGTTCACAAATCGTCTACTGATTGCCCTCTCTCAGGCCCTGACGGAGTTTACCTGCTTGGGCTATCTACAGCTAGCTGAGGAACTCTGCAGTGTGGAGCTCCAAGAGACTGTGCTAACCTACCTGAGCAAGTATCTACTGGAGCGTCCACACCTGAGCAAGGGCTTGGAACCACACCATAAAATGGAGCTTCTCACATTAAGGTCAAAGGGAAGTCCACACTTATGCTGCTTGAGAAAAGAGAACTTGACCTCAAGGAATGACCTGGAAACCGAGGCTGCTCGAAGACTCTTCACGCTGGAGGAAGAAGCGGATGGGAAATGGAGTTCTAACACAGATTTGCCTTTTTGTGCAGATAAGTGGTGCTTCACCACAGCGGTTCTCTATAATTACCTCTATCTCATAGGGGGTTATAGACACCGTGTAAAGAAGGGTTATGAATTCAAGATGGCTTCTTTCCGGTACAACCCTTTTACCAATCAATGGGTATCGACAGCTTCTCTGATTAAGGTATGAACTTTAGAACACATGATTATTGAGTACCATACACTCTCAGAAAAAAAGGTGCAAAAGCTGTCACTGGGGGGTACCCTTTCAAAGGGTACGCCTTTGTACCAAAATTGTGCATATTAGTACCTAAATGGTACATATTAGAATCTTTTTAAAGGTCACCGTCCCAGGAAAAGCCTATTTTTCTGAGAGAGTAGGATAAACGTCAAATATCTTTGCCAATGATAGTACACTCATCTACTCTTAAGGTTTCAAGGTGGTTTAAGTAGTTGACCAGCTGAATTACATGCTGGTGTGGACCTAACTGAGCTGCGAGACCATCTCAGTCAAGCTGGTTAGGTCCAGAAGACCACATTTGACCTGCAACAAACCAGTTTACCATGTTCCAACTTAAGGACCTAAAGATAGTTCAGCCTATCATAGGCAGATTTCTGTCTGGAACTTTAGATCTCATCCTCAAACCCCACATTTTCCTGCTGATAAGTATCAGATATGCATGAAAAAAGGTCAGATTTCAAATGTGACCATCCATGATCCTTCTCAGCACAGGCGTCACTTCAGTGCAGCAGTGTGTGAAGGGAGAATCTTTGCTGTGGGTGGCTGGTATCTGGATTCTCTTGTGACGCCAGATTCCAGCACTAGTGTCTACACCGCTGTGGAGAGGTATGATCCATGGACGGACACCTGGGCATTCGTTTCCTCCCTCCCTCTGACGGACTTCCAGTTCAGCCTGTCCCTTTCCCACGATTCCCCACTTACAACCAGCCTGGGACACTGCCTCTATGTATTGGGGAATATCCAAAGAACCGGAGAAAAACTGGTGCTGCGCTACGACTCTAGGCAAGGTACAACTTGGTGTGGTGTAGCCTAGAGATTAAAGAACTGAGATAGAAAACATTCAGGGTTCATTCAAGAGGTGTTGCCACTGAGTTCCTTGGTCAAAACGTTATACATGGGTAACACATTCACAAGTTCAATGAGATGCATTTAGAAAGTAGATAGTGAATTTCCATTTCATGCCAATTTTAATCTAATTTTTTTCCCGCGATTCTCTCTCTTCCTCTCAGATTGCTGGTGTGAACTGCTCCCCACTCTTACCCGCTCCAGTGTAGAGCTCCCCATCTTGCACTTCCTGGGTGCTACCAAAAATCAGTTGGTTGTAATTGGTGGGAACAATTCTAAAACCATTGTGACATCTTTCTGCGTGGACTCTCAAAAATGGGGCCGTGTCAGAGCAATGGAGAAGACCACTTTAATCGGCCAGGGCACCATTCTGCATAACGAGGTCTACATGTCAGGAACGGAGGACAGTTCTGTAGTTAAACTGAATCTGGATTCCCTGTCTCTCAGTCCTCTTCCTTCACTTCCTATCTCTACCTGCTATGAGAGCATTTTCCACCTCTACTTCTGACCTTGTGTTTTCTTGTTAAAACTGCAACAAAATATAACAACATTTCTCAAATTCACAAAATGTATCACCCTGAGAAAACCTGTTACCTGTAATCTTTCTTTGTCATAATTACAGTTTGCGCATTACACAATTAGTGCTGCTTGCTAAGACATGACCATTACTTTATAGTGCATATTTTGGATTAATATTGCAGCTTGTTGAGGAGAGGCATGCTATTACTTTTCTAGGTAATCAAAATTATGAATTTCACCTGAGAATCAATAAAATGGGAAGAAAAAAATCCCATAGATTTATATTGGAGAAACCAAGCCATAACAGACCATGATAGCATGGAGACTTTGAGGTGGAGTCTTTTGACTTGAGTCAGTAAGCAACATTAAAACACACTAAAAACAATCCTTAGCAACACCTTACAACACCCTGTCATCATGGCAGCAGGTTTTGGACATGTAAGCGCCAAAAGTTTACTTTACAATGCTATTGTCCATCCAGTTCCTTATATTTCAATATTAAAAAGCGAAAATGTTTAAGAAGCCTGACCTATTACATAACACATTCGCAAGCCACATTTCATGGATATTTTACAAAGACACATCCCTACATGTACATAAGGTCTCTCAATGTCTGACTGTCGTCAGAGCACTCTGGCATGCAGCCGTGAGATATTTCCAGCTGCACAAGATGTGGGCCTGTGTTTGATCATATGTGTACTGTACTGCCACCAGTTTAACTCTGCCCTGAGAGTATCCAGTTACACATACACAGAACGAGAGAGAGAGCATTTATGAGGGCCACTATGTAACGTAGTTAGACCATAAGAAGAAAGCTAACTCACAGAAAACAGGCAACTTGTGAAAATAAAGGAAAACAGAGAGGGGGGGAGAGGAGAAAGTTTGAGTAGAAGAGGAGATAACTAGTCACTGAGCAACAGACTTCGAGCGTGTATGAGGAGTCGACTGAAGGGCACAAGAGTAAAGAACATTTGACTTCAATTGAGGACATTCCAGCCCTACTGAGAGAAAATTGGATCTTTTTATCCACTGAGTTTCATCTGACTTGCACTGTTTTATCGTCACATTGCATTACAGGTAACGTAAATCCAGTATATTTCTAATTAAAACTTTAGAGACACCCTAAATCATTATGTTTGATAATGATTTTTGTGAGATAATGGAGTTTTGTGTAGTTGCACGAGAGCATGTCTTCTCTAATTGTCTCTGTAAAATTGTATAGCTTTGTTAGATTTTTGATCACTTCCAAATATGAAGTATTTTGGTGATAACAAAAATATTTTCTATGTAGAAAATATTTAGGCGCTGTTAAAGGTTAACTAAGATATAACTTTTAATTATGCCTTTTATTGATATTATAACATATTAGTGTGCGAAATGTACATATTGATTATGTTATCTTCGAAATTTACATTTCGTTTATATTATCGTATTATGTGTTGGACAACAATTTACAGTTACCAGAAATAGCAAAGTATTGGTTAAAAAGTTATGTCAAATATAATATAAAAACATTTCTAAAAAAAATAAATAAATCTAATCTACAGTCATGCGTCAGATGTCACGTGTGTTTTGGCCAGTGTCACTGAAACTTCATCACATAAGAGCACAGCCCTCTCAGATGTCCTACTACGTTATTTCTGACTGTTCAACTTTGCCCCAGTTCTTCTGGCTGCAGTCATATGACATGGAAAAAGAAACATAAGCTTGACAGTGTCACAGCATAACTGAACTCTGTGACTTCAGAGCGATATATGTCCTTTATAGGTTACTATATAGGTTCTAATAAACCCTTTTTTGTCGTTTATCAGAATCTTACAGGAAACTTATTAATGGCACATTCTACCTTGAGCAACTTGAGGTGAAATAGCACAGTGGTGATGGATTTTAATAATTCTCCAGTTCATAAATTTCCCCTGCCAGGTTTCAATCCCAAGCCTTTAATAAGGACATATATTCCCTGAATTTGATTATAAAATAAGGAGTTTAAGAAGTTCCTTTTAATTATTTTTATTATGATATATGATTTGGTTTAGGTTTGTTTCCACAGTGACCTACAGTACACTGATAACATTCAGCCTGAGGTCAAGTGTCACAATGGAGATAATCCATCGGTCACCCTTAGCGTAAACTTTCACACAGTAGACCAGATTTTTACACTAGACTACACAATCTGAGCTTAACTGCCATGTAGGCATAGAGTGTCTGCAAAATATATTTTTATATGGACTGTCTCTTTCCTCAGGCTGTGCTTTAAGCCTGTAAAATGGCAGAAGCTCATCAGGCGGTGGCATTTCAGTTCACCGTCACACCTGATGGCATCGACCTACAGTTGAGCCGTGAGGTTCTCAAACACATCTACATTTCTGGAGTGACATCATGGAAGAAACGTGCCATCCGTTTCAAGGTCGGTCAATCAATCAATCAATCAATCAATCAATCAATCAATCAATCAATCAATCAATCAATCAATCAATCAATCTATCTATCTATCTATCTATCTATCTATCTATCTATCTATCTATCTATCTATCTATCTATCTATCTATCTATCTATCTATCTGTCTGTCTGTCTGTCTGTCTGTCTGTCTGTCTGTCTGTCTGTCTGTCTGTCTGTCTGTCTGTCTGTCTGTCTGTCTGTCTGTCTGTCTGTCTGTCTGTCTATCTATTCTAATAAAAGTTATATTTTTATTTTGCCTTGAGTAGAACGGTGTTCTCACAGGTGTGTACCCCGCCAGTCCCTCCAGCTGGTTATTTGTAGTTATTGCGATAATGAGCACCATGTATGCCAGGATCGACCCCTCCATGGGCATGATTGACAGGATCAAGACATCTCTACCAGTGAGGTAACTCACTAACACATTTGTGGAAAATTCAGGTATGACCATGGTGGCTATATTTAAACAAGTGCTGTCAATCGATTAAAAAAGAACAAATTAATAATTTTATATTGTTATAATGTAGAATCAGCATAAAGACAGGATATTGAAAGGTAGGAAATATATAGAAATGTAATAGTTTTCAAACACTTTGCAGTCTTCACGGCATAGTTTATAAATTAAAAATATATCCTTATCAAAGCTACAAAAGTTCAGTCAAGAGCAATGAGTAATTTTGTCTCTGTCTTTTTTTGTTTGATTTATATTAAAGCATTAGTTCACTTAAAAATTACAATTTCCTGATAATTTACTCTCCCCCATCTCATTCAAGATATTCATGTCTTTCTTTCTTCAGCTGAAAAGAAATTACGTTTTTTTGAGGAAAACATTGTTTATAATATATTCTTAGAATGTACATTAATATTTATCAGACACAATTATTTGTTAAATTTCAATATCAAATATTTGTAACATTTTCCCTTGTAGTGAATTTATGACCGTGCAAACTCAGATGGTGTTGAGTGCCATCCTGTTTGCCACAGGTCTGTGGTTATCCTTCATCTTCCTTCTGCGGTACATCCTGAAAGCTCTCCTGTCCTATCATGGCTGGATCTTTGAGTCACATGGCAAAATGAGCTACTCTACTAAAGTCTGGCTGGTGTGTCCCCCATGAAATAAAATTGAAGTATGGTGCAGTTTAAAAAGTGGTTCGATTTATGAATAATTCTGTCTTTTTTTAGAGTCTCGTAAAGCTGTTGTCTGGTCGACGGCCGTTGCTCAACAGCTTTCAGGCATCTCTGCCCCATCTGCCAGTACCGAGCATTGATGACACAATCAGCAGGGTAAAATATCTTCACGTCTAATAAATATAATGTTATCAAGAGTAAATGCTGGTCACATTTTACCCCAAAATGATTTGTATACCTTTCTAAGGTAAGTAAACCTTTATATATATAAAGGTTTACTTACCTTAGAAAGGTTTATTGCTATTTTCCTTCATATGATTTGTTCGCTTCATTGTTTTAGTACCTAGAATCAGTACGACCTCTTTTGGATGATGAGCAATATAAACAGATGGAGACTGTTGCTAATGACTTCAAAAAGGACCCTGCCCCTAAATTCCAAAAACACCTCAAACTCAAGTCCTGGTGGGCCACGAATTATGTAAGTAACAAAGATAGAGATCTTCTACATGAGTGGACTATAAATCAGTGGAAAACCCTCTTAAAACTGCCGGCTAACTAACAGACTAACTAACATTGTGTGCATCAACAGGTGAGTGACTGGTGGGAGGAGTATATCTACCTGAGAGGACGTGACCCCATCATGGTCAATAGCAACTTTTACACAATGGTGAGTATAAAATTAAATGAAATTAAATCGGCATTAAAAATGGCTTGGCGGGTGCAGTTTTATTTACTGTGTTAATGTGGCCTGCTTCCTAATAGAAAACAGGAAGTTGTGGTACATATCAAAAGGCTCATCTCTTTATTTTTAGTTAATAACCTTTCATTTACATCAAGGCCATGAAGCATAATTTGCTACATGCTATTACCAGTCAGACTCAGGTGGGTTTAATTGGACATAAACATTTCATTGGACTAAAATTGGTTCCAAAAAATTAGATTTTTTTAAAGCAAAATAAAAGGCAACTCAACATACATTTCGGTAGTAAACTTTAGACATTCTAGCTGTAAATTTGCAACCACATATCAACTAACTCTCATTAGAGTATTAGTAGACTGTTAGGTTAGGGTTAGGAGTTAGGGTTCAGTTTAGTAGAATAAGTTGACGCACTTGCAAAGTTACTTAGTAGAATGTCTGTTGGGGACCATCAAAATATAGTGTTAGCATATATTAAAGCAGCACAGTCTACTAATACTAAAAAAGTACTAATAAGAGTTAGTTGACATGTACAGTCCCTGACAAAAGTCTTGTCGCTTGTGTACAAATTGAAGTGCCGCTGAAATATATTTCTTATCAAGATTTTTTTTACAAGAAATGGCTCATTTTAATCCCAACAGCTTTTGTAATAATGTTTCAGTGCAAAATGAAACTGTCGAAAAATATTCTAATATTCACAGCTTGGTAAAGCCCATTGAGTCAATTTTTGCAAAGACATAAGTGTTGTCGCCTTGTCATATGAGCTTCACCTGTGACTAATAATGGATCAATTAGATCTCAGGTGTGTATAAAAAGAACCCCAGTACACTAGACCTTCACATCAACTGCAACTAGACCTCTGCAAACATGCCTAAGATTCACCCTGAGACTAAAGTTTTGATTATCAAGAGGCTGAAGACCAGATCCACTGCTGATGTGGCAGACAGCTTCAATATGTCTCAGCGTCAAGTACAGAGGATAAAAAATAGATTTGAAGAGATTGGAAACGTTTAGAACAAACCCAGGTAAGGCAGACCCTGCAAGACAACTACTCGAGAGGACCGTTTGTTGGCTCGAAAATCCAAGCAGAGCTCCACGAGACCTGATCGCCTGAAGTCCCTGTGTCAACCAGAACAGTTTGTCGGATTCTGTCTCGAAATGGCCTCCATGGTCGAATCAGTGCCCAGAAGCCAGCACTAAACAAAATACAATTGAAAAACAGTGTGGCATTTGCCAAAGCCCACAGCCTGCTAAAAGGATGGACGCTGGAAAAGTGGCAGAAGGTGGATTTTTCTGATGAATCTTCTGTTGAATTACACCACAGTCGCTGCAAATATTGCAGGAGACCTACTGGAGCCCGCATGGATCCGAGATTCACCCAGAAAAAAGTGAAGTTTGGTGGGGGGGAAAATCATGGTCTGGGGTTACATCCAGTATGGGGGTGTGCGAGAGATCTGCAGGGTGGAAGGCAACTTCAATAGTCTAAAAAAACAAGAAATCTTAGCTACCTCTTATATTCCCAACCATAAAAGAGGCCACATTCTGCAGCAGGATGGTGCTCCATCGCATTCTTCCATCTCCACATCAAAGTTCCTCAAGGCGAAGAAGATCAAGATGCTCCAGGATTGGCCAGCCCAGTCACCAGACATGAACATCATTGAGCATATGTGGGGTAGGATGAAAGAGGAAGATGAAAACAAAGAATATTGATGAACTCTTTGCTATTCCTGATGACTTCATCAATAAATTGTATGAGTCCTTGCCAAACCGCATGGATGCATTATTTAAAGCTCATGGAAGTCATACAGGATATTAAATTTGGATCTCACAGCACCACTACTTAATTTGCTGACATATTTTTGTATTTGCAGTAACTTTGTTCAATTTCTGTATAGGCAACAAAACTTTTGTCTTGCCAAAATTTGACCTTTCTATCTTGATTAAATGATAAATCTTTTTTCAGTGAAACTAATTTATTTCAGTGCATTAAACGTCATTTGGGAGGGTTTTAGCTTTTCATATGAGCTATTTCTAACACCAATTGATGAATTAAAAGTCAGGTTAATAGCAGGTGTTTCTACAAAATAGATAAGTGACACGACTTTTGTCAGGGACTGTAGTTTCAAAGTTACTTACAGTTAGTAGAACTATTGAAATAAAGTGTTACCTAAATATCAAGTAATCATTCGACTGTTGAAATGCATCAACTGAAATGAAAACAAGGACGCCACCTTCTGACGAACTATGAAAACTTCATAAACATTTAAGTTATTTGTTGTTGATTTTTTTAAATAGCCTCATTTAATAAAAAATAAAAAAAACTATCTATATCCATAACTTTCACTATCCGTCTGTCAGGATTTCCTCTGTGTGACCCCAACACACAGACAGGCTGCACGAGCAGGAAATGTAGTTCATGCCATGCTGCAGTACCGTCGGAAACTGGAGCGAGGAGAACTTACCCCGGTACAGACACATACAACACATACAAATAGTTTTTCCATCCACTACATTGAAATACATGCAAAAATAAATATCCCATCATGTCCGCTGTTCTCTCTTCTCAGCTGAGAGCTCTTGGGATTGTCCCTATGTGCTCTTTTCAGTATGAGAGGATGTTCAACACCACTCGTATCCCTGGCATTGAGACTGGTAAGGACATTTTTCATTTATATTTTACTATACGTTTGACTTTAGATGATAGGCCTAAAGATTCATGGATGCTTATTTCAAACCACACGCTTTTGTTTATGCTCAGATTTTGTGCAGCATCTGACGGACAGGAAGCACTTGGTGGTGTATCATCGAGGCCGTTTCTTTAAGGTGTGGTTGTACTACGGTGGTCGCCACCTTTGGCCCTCAGAGCTTGAGCTGCAGTTTCAACGTATCCTGGATGACAAATCTGAACCACAACCTGGAGAGATCAAGCTCCCTTCACTGACAGCTGGGAACAGGTGATGAAGACCTCGTAATATAGTCCTGAGACTGTGTATTAAACCAGGGGTTTATCAAAATGAGGTTTTCAGACAGTTCAAAGAAAACTCTTTTATAATAATATAATATTTAAATGATAATAGTATATAATAACAGTGTAGGGGCATGGATATTTCTGTAAATAAAATGGCAAAAAAAGATGTCAACTTTAAGGGGGGTCTAATGCTATTTCATTTATTACTACTTATTTACACTGTTAAAGAGTTGTATTCTCATGCTAAACATGGCCAAATAAGTGCATGCGCACATCAACCAGAGCGAGAGCAAGAGCCGCCCATCAGCAAGCTCTTAGGGTTACGGAAGCCGTCGGCAGTGCTGTCATTTTGTTTTTAGACCACCAAATTAACAATGTCTCTAAAGAAGTGTGTTTTTGGTTCAGAGGGAATGATAACCTTGTTCAGCTTTTCAAAGAATCCAGCATTAAGGGAATAGTACGCAGTTGGTTTTTCCGGGGCAGCAACTGAGTGGTGCGAGTGTGTTTGTTTGTTCCCGGGCATGAGTCGAAACCGTAGGCTGTGAGTGAAACCGTATTAAATGTGTGTTTTGTTGGCAGTCCCGCGTAAGTGCATATAATGTAAACAACACAAACGTATAGTGAATCAAAAGTTGTCCAGGGATAATGTGATGATGTATTGTGTGTGCTGGTGACTCTTTAGCTCCACCCACTGCACGCCTTGACTAGTTCGGCTGTTTTCGGAAAGAATCGGTACAGCTTATCTGTCTTTTATAAATCTGATAAAACTAAAGACTCTTCGGAGATATAAAGGATTCAATACTCTATAGGTACTCAAGATAAACATGAGATTGACAGAAACTGTGTGTGTTATGTACCCTTTAATAGAAATCTTCCCCTTTAACACACATGCAGGGTTCCTTGGGCCAGGGCACGTTTAAAGTACTTTAGGGAGGGTGTCAACCGGGCCTCTCTGGAGGCCATTGAGACGGCTGCGTTTTTCCTGACCCTGGACGATGAGGCGCATGGATATGAACCAGAGAACATACGGTCCCTGGACCGCTATGCCAAATCTCTACTGCATGGAAAGTGCTATGACAGGTAGGAACCAGTATTATTTAAGTATCATTTAATATCATTTTAGCATATTTGTATTTAGCTTTATTTGTATTTCAGTTTTAGTTACTTAAACTTATTTTAGTTAGTTTCCAAGGCAACATTTCTAATTTAAATGGTTTTTCATGTAATTTTTACATTTTATTTGATCTTAGTTAACAATAACAACACTTGTAGCAACACTTTTATGTCTCATTACCAGGTAGTTCTTAGTGTTGACCATGACTAGCAGATAATATTCACACATTCAAACCACATAAACACATATAAATATACATTAACTGATCAATCTTCTCGCACCTGTCAGGTGGTTTGATAAATCCTTCACTTTGATCGTCTACAAGAACGGTAAAATGGGCGTCAACACCGAGCATTCGTGGGCTGACTCCCCTATCATTGGGCATATGTGGGAGGTAAACGAATAACAATAATTCTAAATATATTTATTAAATGACACTAATCAGCTTTAAGAAATAACATCCATTACAACTTTCTGTTTAGTATGTTTCGGCCACAGATTGTTTCCATCTGGGTTATACTGCAGAGGGACATTGCAAAGGAGACATCAACAAAAGCTTGGCGCCCCCTACCAGACTACAGTGGGACATCCCAAAAGCTGTATGGATTACCCTTACATCTTAGGTTTTGACTTGGTGTTTCATTGTAAAGATAGATTGAACTCATTTTAATTTTATGCAAGATGATACATTGATAACTGATTCAAGTTCCTTATGTCTCTCTCAGTGCCAGGAGATTATTGAAGGCTCTTACATTATTGCAAAGGGAATTGCTGACGATGTGGATTTCCACGGCTGCTTATTTAATGAGTTTGGGAAGGGCCTGATAAAGAAATGCAGAACAAGTCCAGATGCTTTTATCCAGCTGGCACTGCAACTAGCTCAATACAGGGTACAAGCAACACATATGCACATACATTATATTGCCAAAAGTTTTGGGCCTTCACATGCACATGAACTTTAATGACATCCCATTCTTAATCCGTAGGGTTTAATATGGAGTTGCAGCTATAACAGCTTCAACTCTTCTGGGAAGGCTTTCCACAAGGTTTAGGGGTGTTTTTAACTGGAATTTTTGACCATTCTTTTAGAAGCGCATTTGTGAGGTCAGGCTCTGATGTTGGACAAGAAGACCTGGCTCGCAGTCTCTGCTCTAATTCATCCCAAAGTTCTATCGGGTTGAGTTCAGGACTCTGTGCAGGCCAGTCAAGTTCCTCCACACCAAACTCACTCATCCATGTCTTTATGGACCTTGCTTTGTGCACTGGTGCGCAGTCATGTTGGAACAGGAAGGGGTCATCCCCAAACTGTTCCCACAAAGTTGGGATCATGAAATTGTACAAAATATCTGGGTATCCCCAACCCCTTAAAAAACAACCCCATACCATAACCCCCACCACCTAACTTTACACTTGGCACAATGCAGTCAGGCAAGTACCGTTCTCCTGGCAACTGCCAAACCCAGACTCGTTCATCGGATTGCCAGACAGAGAAGCGAGATTCGTCACTCCAGAGAACACGTGTCCACTGCTCTAGAGTCCAGTGGCGGCATGATTTACACCAATGCATCTGACGCTTTGCATTGCACTTGGTGATGTAAGGCTTTGATGCAGCTGCTCTGCCATGGAAACCCATTCCATGAAGTTCTCTATGCACGGTTCTTGAGCTAATCTGAAGGCCACATGAAGTGTGATGGTCTGTAGATGTTGACTCTGCAGAAAGTTGGTGACTTCTGCAAACTGTGCGCCTCAGCTTGCGCTGACCCCGCTCTGTGTTTTTACATGGCCTAACACTTCGTGGCTGAGGTTCCCAATTGCTTCCACTTTGTTAATACCACCAACAGTTGACCGTAGAATATTTAGTAGAGAGGAAATTTCACGAATGGACTTATTGCACAGATGGCAACCTATCACGGTAACACGCTTGAATTCACAGAGCTCCTGAGAGCGACCCACTCTTTCACAAATGGTTGTAGAAGAGTCTACAGTGCTAGGTGCTTGATTTTATTCACCTTTGGCCATGGAAGTGATTGGAACACCTGAATTCAATGAATTGGAGGGGTGTCCCAATACTTTTGGCAATATAGTTTATATGTTCCTCTGAAAAAATGTGTCTGTATATTGTGAACAAACTGTTTAATGAAGTAATTTTTTTTTGTTGATGTAGGACAAGGGTGAATTCTGTCTGACTTATGAATCATCCATGACACGCATGTTCCGCGAGGGCCGGACGGAAACCGTACGCTCATGCACCTGTGAGTCCACAGCGTTTGTAAAAGCAATGGACGACGAGAGCATAGTGGTGAGAGCAATATATTTATAGACCCAAGAGTTGCCTATAGTAACAGTGCCATTTTAAAACTTAACATTGTCTGACCTTTCCTTGTTTATCAGAATGAGCAGAGGTTAGCACTCTTTAAAAAAGCTGCTGATAAACATCAGAACATGTACCGTCTGGCAATGACAGGAGCCGGGATCGACCGGCATCTCTTCTGCCTCTACATTGTGTCCAAAGTAATGGGCATAGACTCACCCTTCCTCAAACAGGTGAGTGCAAGTCTGTTTCATGATTATAAATGACCTATTTAATTAAGCTGAAGTCTTAAAGACACCTTCTTTTGATAGGTTTTGTCTGAGCCATGGCGTCTCTCCACCAGTCAGACCCCTCAACAGCAGCTCAATCTCATCGACATGCAGAAGTTTCCCAAATATGTGGGAGCAGGAGGCGGCTTTGGGCCTGTGAGTGTCTCCCTCTACAGTACACAACGTGTCATTGCAACAAGTTTAGTAAATTAATATATCCATATATTTGACCAGTTTTGATTAACAATTGTTTATATGCAGGTTGCTGATGACGGTTATGGTGTTTCTTACATCATTGTCGGCGAGAATCTCATTACATTCCACATTTCCAGCAAGTTCTCCAGCCCTGAGACGGTAAGAGAATTTAAAACAATGACATTTTTCATAACTCATTTTACAGCCACTTTGAGGCCACACATTATTCAGATATAGACCCTTGTTATGGCCCCATTCACACCAATAATCATAACTATATCAATAACTATGTTAGCGTCTACACACCCCTTACAAAACCCCTTACAAGTTCATTTTAAGTATACTTAAGTAGTTCAAGTATATTTAAGTATACTTTATGTAGTAAGTATACTAAATCAATGTTCTAGAAGTAGACTTCTAAGTGTACTATTTCAATACTACTTGGGACTAACTTGGCAAACTTTTTAGTATTTAAAAGTGTAACAGTAAACTTTGGGTTTAGTTTACAACTGTGTTTTAACGTATAGGTATACTAATAGTTTACTAGTTAAATACTTTTTAGTTAAATAGTTTTTAACAATTTTTTTTGTTTATTAAAATACACTACTCTCAGTAAACTACTAGTTTAACTTAACATCATACTTATAGTTTACCATTTATTTATACACAAAGGTATTCATTTTTATACTTGAAATACACCTTTAACTGTTCTTTAAGTAGATATGTAAATTCTATGTAAAAGTCGCACTGCAGTAGCCAACAATATAATATGGGTCAAAATTATCTTTTTTTTTCTTTTATGCCAAAAATCGTTAGGATATTATGTAAAGCTCATGTTCCATGAAGATCATTTGTAAACTCTTACCGTAAATATAAAAAATATATATATACAGTATTGTTCAAAATAATAGCAGTACAATGTGACTAACCAGAATAATCAAGGTTTTTAGTATATTTTTTTATTGCTACGTGGCAAACAAGTTACCAGTAGGTTCAGTAGATTCTCAGAAAACAAATGAGACCCAGCATTCATGATATGCATGCTCTTAAGGCTGTGCAATTGGGCAATTAGTTGAATTAGTTGAAAGGGGTGTGTTCAAAAAAATAGCAGTGTGGCATTCAATCACTGAGTTCATCAATTTTGTGAAGAAACAGGTGTGAATCAGGTGGCCCCTATTTAAGGATGAAGCCAACACTTGTTGAACATGCATTTGAAAGCTGAGAAAAATGGGTCGTTCAAGACATTGTTCAGAAGAACAGCGTACTTTGATTAAAAAGTTGATTGGAGAGGGGAAAACCTATAAAGAGGTGCAAAAAATGATAGGCTGTTCAGCTAAAATGATCTCCAATGCCTTAAAATGGAGAGCAAAACCAGAGAGACGTGGAAGAAAACGGAAGACAACCATCAAAATGGATAGAAGAATAACCAGAATGGCAAAGGCTCAGCCAATGATCACCTCCAGGATGATCAAAGACAGTCTGGAGTTACCTGTAATTACTGTGACAGTTAAAAGACGTCTGTGTGAAGCTAATCTATTTTCAAGAATCCCCTGCAAAGTCCCTCTGTTAAAAAAAGGCATGTGCAGAAGAGGTTACAATTTGCCAAAGAACACATCAACTGGCCTAAAGAGAAATGGAGGAACATTTTGTGGACTGATGAGAGTAAAATTTTTCTTTTTGGGTCCAAGGGCCACAGGCAGTTTGTGGGACGACCCCCAAACTCTGAATTCAAGCCACAGTACACAGTGAAGACAGTGAAGCATGGAGGTGCAAGCATCATGATATGGGCATGTTTCTCCTACTATGGTGTTGGGCCTATTTATCGCATACCAGGGATCATGGATCAGTTTGCATATGTTAAAATACTTGAAGAGGTCATGTTGCCCTATGCTGAAGAGGACATGCCCTTGAAATGGTTGTTTCAACAAGACAATGACCCAAAACACACTAGTAAACGGCAAAGTCTTGGTTCCAAACCAACAAAATTAATGTTATGGAGTGGCCAGCCCAATCTCCAGACCTTAATCCAATTGAGAAACTTGTGGGGTGATATCAAAAATGCTGTTTCTGAAGCAAAACCAAGAAATGTGAATGAATTGTGGAATGTTGTTAAAGAATCATGGAGTGGAATAACAGCTGAGAGGTGCCACAAGTTGGTTGACTCCATGCCACATAGATGTCAAGCAGTTTTAAAAAACTGTGGTCATACAACTAAATATTAGTTTAGTGATTCACATGATTGCTAAATCCCAGAAAAAAAAATGTTTGTACAAAATAGTTTTGAGTTTGTACAGTCAAAGGTAGACACTGCTATTTTTTTGAACACACCCCTTTCAAATAATACCCCAATTGCACAGCCTTAAGAGCGTGCATATCATGAATGCTGGGTCTTGTTTGTTTTCTGAGAATCTACTGAACCTACTGGTAACTTGTTTGCCACGTAGCAATAAAAAATATACTAAAAACCTTGATTATTCTGGTTAGTCACATTGTACTGCTATTATTTTGAACAATACTGTATATTATTATTAGTAATATGCATTGCTACGGACTTCATTTGGACAAATTTAAAGGCGATTTTCTCAATATTTAGATTTTTTTTTGCACCCTCAGATTCCAGATTTTCAATGTGTCATTGCCCAATGAATTTTTGATTGATATTTCAGTTTCATTTTATTTTTGTTATAGTTTATACTTCCTCAAATGAGAAAATTAAAATGCATTAAACATTTGATTTGAGCTGCCATTTTGAGAATGTAATTTATCACTTTAGTTTTTGGTGTGAAGAGGCCTTATTGTAATACCCATAAATTCAGATGTGGACCAAAAAGGTGATCCAGATTATCTGAAAATTCATCCGAAATAATTATTTAAAATATATTCAACTTCATGTCTTTCTAAACCCAAATTAATTTTTGAAGATTATTCTGGATTAAATATTCTTAAAAAAATAAAACATTATTCTGAATGGTACATATGTTTTACTTTCACTATATCACACTTCTGAATATGAAATTGAATCTGCTCTTTATCTTTTCCTCCCTCTCCTCAGGATTCGTTCCGCTTTGGCCAGAATATCAGACAGGCAATGCTGGACATAAGAGCTCTATTCAACCAGAAAGACAAGATGTGACTCCTAAATACAGAACTATTCAATTCTGTTTCAACTTCAGATGGCCCAAAAGCACTAGTTTTACAATAATCTGAACAAACAGCAACTATTAGGTTGTTAGCATTAAATAAATTTGTAAATATATTCTCGTTATTTATAGCAAGAACATGCTTAGTGAAATGGTGCACTTAGATATTTTAGAGCAAAAGGGATTTATGCTGGGTGGAATTGTTATTGTATTTAATTGTAAATATTTTAGTATTTAGTCTTTTGCAAATGACTGTAAATATTTAATTGTGCATATTTTAAAATATTGAATTTACCCTGCACTTGATTAAACAGAAAAGCTATAAACAAAAATCTGGGTCTTAACATCCAACACACTCACTCAAACAGACATCTTTTCAAGAATTAAAAAAAAGATCTGAAATTTATTGGAGGGGATTCAAGGCATATATGTAACAATTAGCAAATATGAGAGACGGCAAGAAAGTATGACCTTTGTACAGAATATAAAAACAGCTCTACCACAGAACAGAACTAATGATGCTCATGTGAAACAGTGAATATCATACAAAACAAACTGCATCTCCAACGTTTAGCACATTCTTTGAGAAACATCGGCACCGCCGTCAAATACAGGGGTGGTGCGTTTCCCAGAATACGAGGTCTTGATTTATTAGAGAGGTATTACCTTGGGTTCCTTCAGTCCAACAATGTTTCCACCGAACAGTGAGGGAGGGTTATTTTATCCGACGCATGAGGGATAATACAAAAGTAAAAAAAGCAATCCTTTCCCGACACGTTCTTCCTCGTCACTGCAGCTTCATTAACTATTGTTCGAGGCAAAGATTATGATGTGAACTACCGTATTGGGTTGTGCATACTAACAGGAAAGGCTAAAACACATCATGGCTAAGTATGAAACCGCAGGTGATGTGTGAACAGAAGATATTTGGAAGTAATCAACAGTATCAGATAAGAATTATACTATTAATCATACGTTCTACTTGGAAGCTGCCTCACAACCAGGTGCATGATCAGTTAATGTAACAGAAAATTATACACATAAAAAGGCAATTGCATTTTCTTCGTTAAATGTTCTTCTGCTTTATAACCGTGTCCATGTAGAATCTGCCTGAAGGCCAAGGTGGACAGATGTTTTATATATCATTACGCTGATATATTTTCAGGTGAGGCTAGAGTACGCTAGCTGTTTGGGCCGCTCATGTTTAAGATGTGGCTCCTGGGGTGGTGTTGACATTCTGTGTGGCCACCTGCGGTGCGACTTCGATGATGCGGGGTTTGTCGATGATGCGTGCTGTGCGGTTGCCTTTCTCTACGATGCCGATGATCCACGCCTGGTGACCCTCGCCGTACTTGGGAGATTTGATCTCGGCGCAAAAACGGGCTGCTTGCTCACGTGGAAGACAAATCAGCAAACCTCCTACAGAAAAAGAAAAGAGATTCAGATTGCTGCTTTATGCCAGGTTAACAATAAAAAAGTGAATTGTGTAATAATAGCTTAAATACTAGGATAAAATACACATACAGTGGGATCTCAACATCTGAGATCATAGTGAAAACATTGTCCCTCGCCCTCTTATTTAAACTTGGAAATAAACATTGAAAATATTTTAGCTTAAACATAATTCTGCAAAGAAAAATAAAAGTTATGATATAAAGAAACAACTATCCTACAAATGCTGTTGTTTTGAATTTCCTATTCATTAATAAATACCTTTTTTAAATCATGGTTTCCAGACAACAACAAAAAACATTAGGCAGCAAAATCTAAAATGTTTCTTGGGCATTACATCAGCATATTAGAATGATTTCTGAAGGATGTGACATTCAAGACTAGAGTAAATATTCTGAAAATTCAGCTTTACATCACAGGAATAAATTACATTTCAAAATATATTCAAATACAAAACAGCCTTTTTAAATTGTAATAATATTTCACAATATTACAGTTTTACTACATTTATCATCAGACTTCTTAACAGAAGTCATAACAGATTTATTTTTAAAAATCTTCCCCTTCTGAACTACATTTTCTAGAATTCCTACATTCTTATATATGTATATACACACATATTATTATTATTATTATTACGTTCTCATATTTAAAAGGCAGAAGATGTATAAAAAATTTGAAATTAAGTTATATTTTATTATTATTTTATTTATTTTCTTCATGTATAAAATGTAAAAAAAAAAAAAAAACATTCTTATAAAATATAAAAGGAAAAAAATGTGGGTGGGGTGTCTCAGACTTTCAGACACCTCAGTACACTTTGCCGCCACAAGAATAAAAAAGGTGCACTGCAGATCATCACTTATACCTGAGGTCTCTGGGCAGGTGCCGTGCATAAGTCCAAACATGTTCCCGCAAGCTTTGCTCACGGCAGCCATTTTGGCAAGAACTGGCAAGTTGTGAATGACGAAGGACACCTCTGTACGCTGCTGCCGTGCCAGGTTCTGAGCGTGGCCCAGGATCCCAAACCCGGTGATGTCAGTCGCTGCGTGTGCGTTGAAGGTGTGCATCAGCCCGGCAGCTGGACGGAGACAGACGGATTAAAGTCAGATGTTTGCTGGAAACCCATTTACGAGCCACACTCATGTGTCATGCACTGACCTGTTCTGTTGAGTCGAGCCATGTTCAACATGGCCTCCTGATAAGCCAGTTCAACATCCTCCTGAGTGACAACCAACTTTATCTTATTCCATTTCTCTGGCTGAGACAGAAACAAAGATAGCAAGCAGTTAGACTCTATTCAAGCTATAAAATAAAATTACAAATGTCTAAAACACTCACAATGTCCAGCCACTGGTGCACTGCGACCGCCACTTGTGTTCCTAGTGGTTTGGTAAGAACCAGCACATCCCCTGGTACTGCATTATCTGGCCTATAACATGCACAAAATTACAGGAAAGGACAGACCTATTAGAGCATGTAGCAATAACTGTCTAGAGTACATCAAATAGGAGATACTTACATAATGAACTCATTAGGTTGGCACACTGTTGTGGCCACGCCTCCCAGGACTATCCAAGGATTTATAACCGTCTGACCACCTGTAACAGAGGTTCCCGCCTCTTCGGAAGCATCCTTAAACCCCTGGATGACCAATGGCATGACCTTATCACGCTCCTACAAAAAAAACATCATGTGATTTTTGTTTTGCATCATTTTCTGAAAAATACCACATTTATTAATCCTATAAATAAATTTACTTTTTTTAGTGTGAAATAGAACAGTTTAGACAAAATCTTAAAAAAGGGTTTTTAATTTGATACATCAGGCTTTTAATAGCTCATACTGTATGATATAGCAGAATATCTAAGACTCACATTTGAGGAAAAACACCAAGTTTATTCAGAGGCCCAATCTGAGCAAGTTACTGATATTTATATGGCCAAACTGTGAGGTGTAATTCTGATTGATTGTAATGTATTCACTGTTGATTGACAACTTACATAAAATGCATTTATCCTAAATATGGTATTTATATGCTTAGTTTGATCAAAGCTCAGTAGTTTTTCTATCGGCAAAACATATAATGTAATGCAATACAGTGATAATTAAGACAAGAGTTATAAATGTTCCTCAAAAGCCTGATGTATGTTTGTAACATGATTTTTCTAAAACATTAAGTACGGGTAATCAAACAAACCTTGTAAAGTTGCTACAGTCCAGTAAGTGTTCATCTTGAAATATTACTAACAATGTATATGTTATTCTTATAAAGTTATTCACAGGTTTCAGGTTTTTAGAATTATACTAAAAAACCTTTTAAGTGCTAAAAATAAGGTATAAACATTATGTACAACAGGTTTTCCATCAAAGTTGATTCAGTTGATCATTTAGATGCCTTAGAAATTTGCCAAATATTATACAGTTATTGCATTACATTTACCCCAAAATATACTGCAAATTATACCCCTCAGCCTCACCTTCTCTGTGAGTTTGTTGCTGACACCAAGAAGCATCAGCATGTTATCACATTCTGTTACACCCATGGCGTACAGGTCACTCAGCACATTGGCACAAGCAATTCTCCCCTAGAAGCCAAGAGAATTCATGTTAATAATGTAATGGCACATTTTCAGTCTGTGATGCATTTAATCTTTAATGTTATTATAAAAAAGTGTGTATTTACCATCATATATGGATCATCCACTATGGGGTAGATATAATCTGTGGTCTGCACAAGTGACAAGCCGCCATGCCTCAATGGAATCACACAGGTGTCCATACCAATGCCTATTGGAATTAAACATTTATATTTAAAAAAAGATTTAATGGTTTGACTGAAGTTTTATGTAGTGTTGAAACTTGCTGTGTTAAAGCTGCTAGAGGTCGCTTATTCAAAGCAAAGGCGTAGCTTGATGACGCCTTGATTTTGCGGAATCATGGGAGCTGTTGTTTTCGCCTCTACAGACAGTGGAAACAAATCTGACACGACTTGGGCAGAAATCATATTCATGGGTGAGCTAATGTATTAAAGATTTATTAATGTTACTGTAGTATGAATCAGGGTGGGAGCTAATGAGAGACAAGCGTGAGACAAAAGGCTCGAGAGCAGTGGAGCTTTTATTATGCCATAGACGACAGCTTCCGCTTCTTCCGGTCATGCAGAGCTGATTTATCATATTAGATACATATGAGTGTGGTGAAAGTTATGTTATATAATGCTACTCTGTGCGTTTGCTCACGGCTACTATGAGACACTTGTTGCACACTGCAGAGCTAGATCGATATTAGGCATGGTAAAACATGGTACTCACCATAAATCATGAAAACAAGATTTAAACAACAAGACTAACTATGTTGAGCTATATAACAATGATTTGTTTTCTGTCAATGAACGTATTCAAACAGTTGCTCACCTGTCTAATTAAACACACAATATATTAAAGCTTCTCTAGAGTTTCCATGGTTTTCACAAAAAAATGAAATTGTGGGTAATGCGGGTATGATGTCATTGTTAGGTGACGGATGGACACGTTCCATGTACTGGTTAAAATTGCTTGTTTCTCTGGATTTAATTCTTGGAAACATTTGGGATAATGTAAGTACACAAGTGAACAAAATATATAACGTTATTCTAGTGGTTTTCAGATATTTTAATCCAAAAATGTTACATATTGTGCCTTTAAGGATTCATGCAAAAATGAAAATTCTGTTTGTCATTTAGGTTTAGAAACTACAGGAACGTCTAAATAAAGAGTATATAATGACAAATCTTATAATGACAAAATTTCTCTTTTCTGAGAACTATTCCTTTAAGCATTTTTTTTTCTGGCCAGGCTAATGAAAGCTTTTCAAACTCTTTAAAAACTTTAAATTCTAGCTCTGTGTGTGAGTGTGTGTGTGTGTGTGTGTGTGTGTGTGTGTGTGTGTGTGTGTGTGTGTGTGTGTGTGTGTGTGTGTCCTTGTTTATATTATATTGTGGGGACCAAATGTCCCATAAGGATAGTAAAACCGGAGATCACCTACATTGTGGGGACCAGCCAGCTTTTCAAAAGGCTTATAAATCACACACAGGATGAGGGTTTTTTTTGAGAAAGTAAAAATGCAGAAAGTTTCCTGTGATGGGTAGGTTTAGGAGCAGGGACAGTGTGTGTGTGTGTGTGTGTGTGTGTGTGTGTGTGTGTGTGATGGGTAGGTTTAGGGGCAGGTGCAGTGTAGGGGGATAGAATGTACAGTTTGTGCAGTATAAAAACCATTACGTCTATGGAGAGTCCCCACAAAGATGGTGAACCAGTGTGTGTGTGTGTGTGTGTGTGTGTGTTTGTCTAGTTATGTACCTAGTCTGGGCATTACTGCCCCGAGGAACTGCTCATCTTCCTGATAATGGTTTTCCTGCAGGGATTCAAGCAGTTTCTGGAGCACATCTTGAGGGACTTTGCAACCTGTTCCCTTGAGCTCTGTGAAGCGTGTTAGTCTGAAGTTCTTGTCCAGATCATAACTCTCTGGGTTAAAAGATTCCCGCACCGACATGTTTAAAAAACAAAACGTCACTGGCACTCACACCTCCTTCACACTATGGCAAATGCAATCTGAAAAAGAAAGAAACAAGCATTACAGTGTGTAGGCTAAACATACAAAATTAAGACATCATAAGAGAGAATTCAAACAACCTGCAACTTGTGATAATAATACATATTGCGTTTTACACTTTTACCCTAAATATGAATAAAAATGCAACAGTTTTGAACAAATGTCTTTGCACTGATGCTGAGGTGATCCTCCCCTTTAAATACATCAGCTCTGTTCAAAACTCTTGCTGAGCTGAATTCACTGTCCATCCTCTTTTGTTTACATGGCATTTTTCTCTCCCTCTGAATCACTCAATGTTTTACAGGTCGGCTCATAACTGGATAAAAAACAAAACACTCAAAAACGTACGGATTTAACCCATTCTGCTCTTTATTTTGACTATTTCCTGTAATAAATAATAAATTATTTGAAAACAGATAATGCAATGCATCTTTATGTAAAGATATATGGGTGCATGCTGATGTTGTGATCTCTCGGATCAGATAGTTCGAAATGCACTCATGTGGCGCGCAATCTATACCCCAGACTGATTCTTTTTAGTGATTCGATTCGTTTGAAGAGTTCTTTTCAATGAACCAGCGGAAAAAAATATTTGACTCGTTTTTACCCATCAACCAAGAGTTCCCAAAGGTCTGCGCTCAACTTTTCTTTATTGAGCACAGCAAATATATTACAAGTATAATGTCAATTCAGACACCAATACAGTAACTTAGACAGCAAATACATATAAGTGCAATTAGTTCAATTCAAATTATTAAAATCTGTTTGCTGAATGGTTTCTTTTTCAACGTTTACTTAAGCTAGACAATTAGCAATATTCTTTTTAAATCGAAAAAATACGATTTTGTCTTCATAGGTTTACATCTATAAATGCAAGGATAATGAAGAATCAAAAATAATACAGGCGCATGCAAACGGCTTGAATGAGTCATTTTAAAAAGAATCATATCAAACGAACAATTCGCTCATGAATCACTAATACCGCTGCACGCGCTGATCCAATGCAACGCCTCCCGCTGTTCGGTCACTTTTCAACGCATCTAATATACAATATAACTTATGCATCCTAAGGAAAAAAACGTTTAAGAGGTCAAATGAGGCATATTAATAACAGAAGCAACCGGCCGAAGTGTTTCTAAAAATGTCGGCGGTGGAAAAAATTAACCCTTAAAGCGCCCGCGCCATGATTGCAGTGTGCACAACAGAGTAATAATATAGAATTAAAATTATTTGGTGCACTTTACACAAATTTCGCTGATTATGTCTTCTACTGGAATAAATTAGATAGCTCTCCTCGCAGTTAAAGCATTGTGGCACAGTTATATTCGTGCCCCATTTCCCCTTTAATTGTGCTGTTCAGTTTGTGCTTACCGGTTTCGCTCGATAGAAGAGACGCGACGCTCCCGCAATGCACCGCGCGCAGAAAGGGCGCCTCGAAAATGTGCCTGAAAAGAATGACACTGAATTCAATAAAGTATTTCTTGGTGAACAGCGCCATTTTCGTGATGCGTACAAGATTATTTAAAATGTTCAGGCGATGATACGTTAAGCCCGAACATCAATTTAAGCTAATGAGTGTTCTGAGGAGATATTTTAATTAAAAAGTCCAAGTACTAAAAGGGTCCTTCTTTCCCGCGTGACGTAATCACCTCCCCTTTAAAGGAGATCGGAGTGTGGCAACAAAAAATGTCCACATTAGTTTGTACCTTTAAACTTACTGTGTACCTTAAAACTCTACAGATTTGTGTCTTCGCTTTATACACAACATGTGCTTTATATTATTTTTGGTTACTAAATAAACCATCCTTTAATGATGATGAATGTTTTATTATACATTTAATTTTGTTTTTGTTAATTCTACATCCACAAATGCAAATATACCACAGTTAATTTTTATGAAATAAATATACAATTTCAAAATCTGTCAAAAATATGCTTTACTCTTTTTCTGTTCTTTAAGTGTTTTTTCTGTTTCTTTATCAGAGTAATTACAGATTATTTAACAATGACTTTTTTGAATATGGTCACTTTATGCGGTGGGGGGAAACAAGTACATTTGAAACAGGTGTGGATCAACCATTTAGGACACAGCCATAGTATTTATTTGACGTCTCAGACAAAACAACGTTCCACTAATAAATGTAAAGTTGAGATTTATCTCTTTTTTTTTTTAAACAAGCATATTAAAAAGGAGAAACAGACATAATTTCTGTGCTCTTAAAGGAATAGTCACGCTTAAGTGCCACCAACTGCATCTGTAGCATTAATTTTGAGTCAAATCTTAGTTTGGGAAAGCAAACATCAGTCTGTGGAAGTTATGCACTTACAGTAGATGTCTAATGGGCAAATGTGCAATGTAACTGCAGTTCTGTATGTGCGCTTAGAATTGCTTTTACAAACTGAGACATGAATCGAGCCACAGATGCTGTCCAAACAGCTTAACTAACTAGTATTTAACCCGGATATTAACATGAATAGTTATTCAAGCTTTTGACCGTGAGGTAAACACAGACGCAGGACAATGTTCATATTCACTCATTGGTACACATTCAGTAGACACTAAATCCTCTGGTCACAGGAAGTCAAACAGTTACATGTCTGCATAACCAGTCTGCCAGATTATATAGCCAACGACACATTAGTAAGACTGTGTGCAGAAAATGTGACATTAAGTACTATTAATATAATGCAACAGATTTCACCAGAAAGTGTCAATAAACAGCACAACAATGAAATGACATCAGTTTGTTGCTTGGCATGGCAGAGTGATTTAAAGGCACAGTCATGTTTTTTTTCAGCAGTTCTGCTGATATTTGTTGGTGAAGCATTTGGATGAAGCTGAAAAACTACAAACACATCCATATATTCATAGAAGACAACTAGTGACATCTGGGACGACCCACTTTAAAATGATCAAATAAGAGTAGGCCTATTAAGTGTTACAAAAGTGTGTCCATAGTTGTTAGGAATGCCAGCATGGGTCCTGCTGATCAGCCAAATGTTGCGCTTTTTATTTCCTCACAAACTTTCTGTCTGTTACACAGCTGACCATGAGAATTTCAAAGCCACATCTGTCGTGATATGTGTGATAACGTGTCGTGCTACAAACCAGGGTTCTTCGAATCTTTCCCCGGAGGGCCAATGCCCTGATCAAACACACATTAGCAAGCTAATCAAGGTCTTCAGAATCACTGGAAAATCACAGGTAGGTGAATTTGATCAGGGTTTGAGCTAAACTCTGCAGGGCTGTGGCCCTCCAGATTTGAGGAACCCTGGTCTAGACGGACGAAACTATTAAAAATGACTTCTGTGTGGGGGTCAAAGATTGCATTTGGTTGAAAACAATCACTTCTCAGGCAGTGTCCATAGCAACTAGACATTCTGTTCTCTCATAAACAGCACCTGCGGTACAGAAGAAAGTGTTACTAAAGAACAATGCCACTTTTTGAGAGTGAGATGTTAAAGGTGTCCATTGCCGTACCATTTTGCATCGCAGTTTCCACTTTATCGACAGTTAACTCTGAAAAAATAGGAATAAATATTATACAATACTAGTGGGAATAATATTCCAATACATTTTTTCCCTGAAGTGTATTATTTAGAGTATCTTCAACTCATGGAAATAACCAGTCTAATAATCCATTTGGTATTGCAAAGAATGATGGGATATTATGAGGTGAAGGACACTACTCAATCTTAAGCGCTTTCATTCATGCAGTGTGTGTGGGTTTGGGTCAATGCGTCTGAGTACCTGTTTTGTGCTGAATATCACTAGGAATATCTGAGGTTGTCTCTGCTGCAAATCATTAAAAATAAATCAAATAAATTAAGTATTTGATAAATTAACATTTTAATGATCAATTAACTCTTTTAATAGCACTCAACTAGCAAACCATCAATCATGAAGCAGCAGCATTGTTACAACTTTGAATCCTTGGTATCAGCTATCTCTCTTTCTTTTTCACTTGCCCTGCCTTGTCTCAACACATCTATTTCTCTTTCTTACGTTCTCACCTCTTTTTAAGCGTCGACGGGCAAGTTTAATCTGGTCTTGCAGAATCTGGACCCAGTCTCTTGGGCCGGGAAGCTTCTCAATTCCATTGGCAGTGCAATACTTTTCTGTGAAAACTATACATACAGAAAAAAAAATGATATACATTTTATTACAGATTGTATATATATATACATGCATACAAACACTCACAGGACACTTTATTAGGTACGCCTGTTTGTTAACTGCTCATTAATGCAAATATTTAATCAGCCAATCACATTGCAGCAACTCAATGCATTTAGGCATGTAAACACGGTCAAGATGATCTGCTGAACTGATAGAGAGTATGCAGCAGAGCATCTCTGAATGTACAACACGTCAGATGGGCTATAACAGCAGAAGACCACACCAGATGCCACTCCTGTCAGCTTAAAACAGGAAACTGAGGAAATTGGACAATAGATAATTTGGAAAAACTTTGCCTGGTCTGATGAGTCTCAATTTCTGCTGCTACATACAGATGGTTGGGTCAGAATGTGGCATAAACAATATGAAACCATGGATCCATCCTGCCTTGTATCAACAGTTCAGGCTGCTGGTGGTGTAATGGTGTGAGGGATATCTTCTTGGCACACTTTGGGCCCTTTAGTACCAATTGAGCATTGTTTAAACGACATAGCCTCAAATCACCTCAAACTGGTTTCTTGAACATGACAATGAGTTGACAATACTCAAATGGACTCCACAGTCACTAGATCTCAATCCAATAGAGCACCTTTGAGGTGTGGTGAAACAGGAGATTCGCATCATGGATGTGCAGTCGACAAATCTGCAGCAGCCGTGTGATGCTATCATGACAATATAAAACAAAATCTGTGAGGACTGTTTCCAGCACCTTATTGAATCTATGTCACAAAGAATTAAGGCAGTTCTGAAGGTACTAGCAAGGTGTATCTAATAATGCAGAATTGCTTGCTGGGAAGTGGCCGGTAAATGAAAATGTATATATACACTCACCTAAAGGATTATTAGGAACACCATACTAATACTGTGTTTGACCCACTTTCGCCTTCAGAACTGCCTTAATTCTACGTGGCATTGATTCCACAAGGTGCTGAAAACATTCTTTAGAAATGTTGGCCCATAGTGATAGGATAGCATCTTGCAGTTGATTGAGATTTGTGGGATGCACATCCAGGGCATGAAGCTCCCGTTCCACCACATCCCAAAGATGCTCTATTGGGTTGAGATCTGGTGACTGTGGGGGCCATTTTAGTACAGCAAACTCATTGTCATGTTCAAGAAACCAATTTGATTCAAGCTTTGTGACATGGTGCATTATCCTACTGGAAGTAGCCATCAGAGGATGGGTACACGGTGGTCATAAAGGGATGGACATGGTCAGAAACAATTCTCAGGTAGGCCGTGGCATTTAAACGATGCCCAATTGGCACTAAGGGGCCTAAAGTGTGCCAAGAAAACAGCCCACACACCATTACACCACCACCACCACCCTGCACAGTGGTAACAAGGCATGATGGATCCATGTTCTCATTCTGTTTACACCAAATTCTGACTCTACCATCTGAACAGAAATCAGACCAGGCAACATTCTTCCAGTCTTCAACTGTCCAATTTTGGTGAGTTTGTGCAAATTGTAGCCTCTTTTTCCTATTTGTAGTGGAGATGAGTGGTACCCGGTGGGGTCTTCTGCTGTTGTAGCCCATCCACCTCAAGGTTGTGCGTGTTGTGGCTTCCTCGGTTGTAACGAGTGGTTATTTCAGTCAAAGTTGCTCTTCTGTCAGCTTGAATCAGTCGGCCCATTCTCCTCTGACCTCTAGCATCAACAAGGCATTTTGACCACACGACTGCCGCATACTGGATGTTTTTCCCTTTTCACACCATTCTTTGTAAACCCTAGAAATGGTTGTGCGTGAAAACCCCAGTAACTGAGCAGATTGTGAAATACTCAGACCGGCCCGTCTGGCACCAACAACCATGCCACGCTCAAAATAGCTTAAATTACCTTTCTTTCCCATTCTGACATTCAGTTTGGAGTTCAGGAGATTGTCTTGACCAGGACCACAACCCTAAATGCATTGAAGCAACTGCCATGTGATTGGTTGATTAGATAATTTCATTAATGAGAAATTGAACAGGTGTTCCTAATAATCCTTTAGGTGAGTGTATTTAACCATTTTCGTAGGTCCGGCAGTGATTTTAGTGTATTTATGAAGTCAGTTCACACACAAAAGTGCTAGCAGAGTAACTACAGGTGTCATTTTGAACATTTTATCATGGGTTTTATCACTTAAAACAAACGTGTGCACCACATGGTTTGATATTTAAACATTAAATCAAATTAAAAAGTCTACACTGATTAAATTATTTATTTATTTTCACACACCTTTAATAGCTCCAACTATGTTTTGATCGAGTCCTTTTCTAGTGTCATTCAATCCTCTCTTCCTCTTGCCGTTGGGCAGTGAGTTTGCCAGCGTGGTATCGTCAAAGAACGCACACACCAGTTTTCTGAAGAGCAGGCTGCCAGAGCGTGTGTAGTTCAGTAAGATAGAGTCCAACTGTGCTTTAGGAATAAATACGTCATAATCCTCGGCCAACTGCACCTCCGGCTGGGAGAGACAGACGGGCGTGATATTAATAAAATAAATTAATAGACACTCATGCATTCATACACTGATACACACACTGTAATCATTCCACAATGGCACCTTTAGTCGGCTGAGACAAAAATAGAAGATATATAGTAAAAAATAATTATTTTATGCATGCATTACTTATACTCACTTATATACACACTTGTCAGAATAAACACATGGCCTAGAGAATTGTGAAAGCATACTTATACACTCATCCCTTCATTTTCTAAATCATTTATAGAAGGACATCCGATGGATGCAAACATGGTTCAAAATAAAAACTTTCCAAGAGTAAAAATGTGGTTGGGCAAGTAAATAACTGGCTAGCTGGGTCCTCCTTTAAAAAAAAACAAAACTGTTCTAAACAAAACCACAGCAGAATCAAACAACAGTAGGTTGTGTTTGGTTTTTGAATGAATCCCTGTGTTTGAGTTAATCGATTAAGAGAGTGATTCTTCAGACAGTGGCTGCATCCGAAATCGCATACTTCCCTACTATACTATATAGGCAAAAAAAAGGTTTGTGACAAAACAAGTGTGTCTGAATTAATAGTACACTGTAAAGAGTAGACAAAAAGTACCGGATGACCTTCTTCTGGCGCAATTCTGATTTGTTCACAGACACTTTACTATCCCACGAGGTCACGGGAGAGGATTTATGAATGGCAGTGAAGCGACGTAACTGACGCTGGCAGGTCACATGATAATGACAGCGAATGTAGTATGTTCCAGATTATATTCATACTACAGACATTAAAGGGCACGTTAGTTATATGTGCCTAGATGGTGTGCACAACTTATTACACACACAGGGATGCGCAGCAGCACACAAACATTTTTAAATATTAAAAATAAAATGATTCCTCTCTGGCGTTCAGTCTTTCCGCTCACAAATTCCACCATGTAAATAGTGAATCCACCATGGTGCAAGCGCAACTGGCTTTTGAAGGGAATGGGTTTATTGCATTTTACGGCCAAAACACACCCATGACTCATTAAGAGACTAGGTTCAACAGTTTTAGACCATGCGCCGGGCGCGCTGACCGTTTCTTCCGTCGTTAAACTAGCAAAAGTGCACCTGCGCCATGCACTTCAGACCATGCTCAGATCAATAAAATAGGGCCCTTAGTCTTCTTGAAGTGTGTTTTATATGATATGATATGATATGATATGATATGATATGATATGATGATATTACAAGTAATGCATTGACTCCCACACATTCCCAGTGGTGTACCTCTATGGTGCTTTGGCCTCTGGTAATGCTGTAGTGAGAGGGAGGTGTCTTCACACTGGGAATGGGATCTGGGATAAATGTTGCCACTGTGGAGGGCTTGTCCTCTCTAGACTGATTACACTCATTGACCTCAGCAGGTGGCGACGGAGGTGTGCTTTTTTTAGTGGCCGTGGCCAGAAGTGACACTCTGTGACCGGGCCTCCTCTTTCGAGTCCTCCTCCTGGAGATGGAGGCTCGGGACGAGGAAAGCGAGACCTGAGAGCCCTGTTTGTCCTGGGTCCCTGAGAATAAAGCACAACACAAGTCAATGCGGCTGTATGTGCGTTCAGATGAACTTGAGGGTAGTTATGTATGATTTACCTCTCTGAGTTTGGATCAGTTTCCTCATGGTACGTAACTCCAGCAGAATGGCCTGCAGGGTGCTCTTGCAGTTACACATACAGCAGCTGGGCTCAGTTGCCATGGCAGCAGGCACAGGGGGCAAGGCCATGTCTGAATCAGAACACAGATGCATCGTCAACACAACGGCCATCACTGATGATGTCTAACACCCAGAGGCTCCAAGCACCCGGCACAAAAGCCACCTGACTTTCTGACTCCAGTGTGGGTGCGCCAGACTGATAGTGAGGGAGTTATTGTGTCTTTTTGTGTGTACAGAAGAAAGACATTACGTGTTTGCTGTGTTATCCAAGGCTGTCTAGACACTTGCTGTTGTGGTGCCAGACAGTTCATCTTTCTGTAGCCAACAGTCACATAATACAACGTGCCCTGGAAAGAATCCCAAAGGGGGTTCAAGTAATATCTTCCTGTTTTCCTATATGAAGTCATTTTAAGAAGAAGCATAGCATCAGAGCCACTAAACTGCAATAACTAGGTTAAAAGAAGTGGTGTGGTTTAGTGGTAAAAATCTGGACTGAAATGTGATAAATACAAAAATAAAATAAAATGTACACAAATAAAATAATAAAGTGCACTAAAAATAAAATGTACTAAAATATTTAAAATGTCTTAATGTTATTGCATTAGATTATGAAATGTCCAACCAAGTAGCATGTGTAACCAAATAATGCCATCTTCAAGTGTCAGTATATTAACCCCTGACATCCACAAAGTATTCTTTTTTCTTAATTTTGAATTCCCAGGCAGTGCATGAACTAATAAAATGTTTACATTGAATGCAATGTAAGTTGCTTTGGATAAAAATGTCTGATAAATACATACATGTGAATGTTTTTATAGCATATAATTTAAAGCAACCTTCTTTTTATTGTGTGTAAATAAATACATAAATATTTAAAATAAATTTTTGATCATAGAAATTCATGATGCAATGAAATTCATTCATTTATAAGTGTAACAGCTTTTTTTAAGGGATAGTTTTGTCATTATTTATACCCTCAAGTTGTTTCAAATATGAGTTACTTTATTCTGTTGAACACAAAAGAAGACATTTTAACCTTTAAACCTAGGGGCAACCTCTCCCAGTTTCTTTTGAAGCGAATACAGAAGTGACTTAAACTCCAGAAGGGAGCAGAATCTCATTGAGCCCCATGTTAAAATGCCTAACTTTACAGCAGGAAAAAACATGTTTACAACCTGGTACAAATTGTGGTTTTGGTCTAAACGGCTAATTTTTCCCTTCATGACAACTGTGAGGGGGTGAATTTTTTTATAACTCATTCGTTTACATTATATAAAGCCTTAAAGTTCTGCATAATTAAGGGCGTGGCCACTCTGAGTGACAGGTGGATTGTTGTTTGTCTGCTGTCTGTTAGTCATCACGTCACCTCAGCTCCGCCCACATCCCGCCTCTTTGCCCATTTTCAGTTATCCGGGAGTGACGCACGATGACGCGCTGCCAAGATGTTAACGACCAGCTCGACCCTACTTTACGCTTTAAAACTGCTCTTCATAATCCTATGGGTCGCGTCAAGGACACTATGTCCATATTTTTATACAGTCTATGCTTTAAACGCATACCTCAGGTCTTTAGTGACCCGTCTTTTAAAGTTAGACATCAACCTACTTAGTATTCCTTAATCAATTCATTATAAACAATATAACAAGAAAAGAATTATACAATTTTTTTTTTAAATGCCTGTTTTTCTTGAACGACACGAGGTGTGTAACACTGCATTTTTTCTGCACAACAATAATTGAATCTTTGATGACTGAATAAGTTGACCTTTATTCCACAATGTGGCAACGTCTGCTACACAATGATGAAATGACGTTTTACTCATAGTCATCACAGGCAGAAAACAAAAGAATAGGAACAATCATCAGCAAAACTTGAAATGTCTCCATGATTTACTGAACTCAGTCAAATATTAGTGTCTATAGTGAAGAAGCTGTCAGCGATCAAAATATTGATTTTGAAGACGTTGAAAATCATTTGAGAATATGTTTGAGATTGCGAATGAGCCAGATGCTGAATGTACTGGGAAATGAGCTCTGACGAGGACATTGATCATGGTATAAAACATCTGCTCCAACTGAACCCTTCCAAGCTCCAGAAGGAAACAAAACATGCTTTATTTTATTCTTCAGTAATTCTTACTCATATCAGGAGAGTTTTATTTTATCGCGATAGTTAGAGATCCTTCCATGTAGGAAAAAAATACTGTTGTTTTGGGTGAACTATCCCTTTAATGTCCAAATACTATTTGGGGCCACTGCATATTAATATAATCAAAGTGTAATATGCATACCTAAACGCGGCTCTGTTTTGCATTTGACACAAATCTTCTGAAGATTACAAAATCTCTGTATTGCTTAGAGACTCACCATTAGCTTTCAAGTGGTTCAGTATCCTCTGGGTTTTGGAGCGTGTGCCGTACTGCCCGTGAGTCAGAGGCAGGACTGAGCTCCAGCCGTCCTGGAGAAGTTCAGGGGCCGTGCTCTGTGCCACAGGCAGGCTGAGAGCCTCTTCCTGAGGCTCTTGTTTCAGGGTCTCTCCCTCTCGTCCAACTCTCTGGTACACTCGTCCTGTCTTGTCACTAAGCAAGCGCATCATGCCTGTTATCTGTTTCTTTATCTCCATCCCTTCGTCACCTAACCAGACTGAGAGACACAGTTAACACACAGAGCCTGTACACAGTCATAAAGTATGTGATGAACGTTAGCTACCTTCACTCTCAGAAGCTGCTTCTCCTTCAGTGTCATTCTGGTCTACATCATCCATTTCATGGCTAAAATCTAAATTAAATCACAGAAAAGTTACTTTTTTTTAACTTTTATTTATGATCGACCTATCTATCTATCTATTCACAATGTCAGTGGTTGATGACTTTCGACCAGCCGCAAGTTTACAAATATGCTTAAAACTTCATTTTTTGTAAGAATAATTTAAATTTGATTAATAATAATTATTTCAAATTTGATTAATTTCCACAATTTGGGGTCCACAGCTACACACACACACACACACACACACACATGTTGTGTTTCCATGTTTTGTGGGGACATTCCATAGGCGTAATGCATTTTATACTGTACAAACCATATTTTCTATCCCCCTACACTGCCCCTGCCCCTAAACCTACCCATCACAGGAGACATGCTGCATTTTTACATTTTCAAAAAACATCACTTAGTGTGATTTATAAGATGTTTTCCTCATGGGGACCAAAAAAATGTCCCCACAAGGACAAAAATTTGGATATTGCCATCTTTGTGGGGACATTTTGTCCCCATAACGTAGGGATTACCAGTCCACACACACACACACACACACACACACACACACACACACACACACATGTTGTGTTTCCATGTTTTGGGGACATTCCATAGGCGTAATGCATTTTATACTGTACAAACCATATTTTCTATCCCCCTACACTGCCCCTGCCCCTAAACCTACCCATCACAGGAGACATGCTGCATTTTTACATTTTCAAAAAACATCACTTAGTGTAATTTATAAGATGTTTTCCTCATGGGGACAAAAAAATGTCCCCACAAGGACAAAAATTTGGATATTGCCATCTTTGTGGGGACATTTTGTCCCCATAACGTAGGGATTACCAGTCCACACATACACACACACACACACACACACACATATATATATATATATATATATATATATATATATATATATACACAATTTATGTAAATTAATAAGGGAAAATAAAAGCATTCGCGTAAAACATTGAGTTCTCTAGGAAATTAAATATGACAACAATAAAATCAATTTCAACAGGATGTGGTATTTCAGCAAGTCCTACAGTAAAACACAAATAGTTTGTATTAGCTGTTAAAAAGTGCATGTCGGATTAAAACGTCTTAAATACAACAGGCTGTGATGTCACTCATCACAACAGCTGTATGTGTGACGTATGTGCGGTGCAGATGTGATGAAGTTATGCTGCAGGACCACCTGTAGGCTGCGTGACTGTGAAGAGCTTCATCCAGACCATCATCACATTCACGCAGCAAACAGACCTTTATTGTATTCTATCACACTTGAAGAAGAGCACATGGACAGACTAAACGCATCAGAAGATGAAAATATTTTACTATGAACGCTGCTGAAAAACATGCGATTAAATCTAACAAAGAATCAAAATGACTCAAACAGAATGAAGCGTCTGACATTGTGATGAAGCGAGCAGGACAATGAGGGAATGATAGATTGTATCACAGGTGCATTCCAGAGTGCTGACGTAACGCCTCCGATGTGCTCTCTATTGTCTGCTGTCATCTCTCAGGACTGAATGTCCGCTTACCTGCATCATTCACCAGTTTAAAGCTCTGAGATTTCCTGCTCCGCTTCCTCTCCACAAACTCCATTTTAAGGGCAGAGCGGTGAAGCGGCAGAATCCAGCCCAGCTCATCAGCACACAGGCTCTTTAATCACTGACAAACTCATTAAGTCCAGCTGATGATGAGTGAAGCGAACCTGAGCTTTAATAATAATCGCGCGTCTCTCTGGACTGATGATGATGGTGGTGGTGAGGAGGAGGAGGAGGATGGACAAGACGCGTTTACATTCTCCTGCGGGGCTGCTCGTTTATGATGTAAATAAATAAACCTCTTAATTCTTTCAGAATTCGACACGTCTATTCCTTTGCGCCACCTGATGGTCGCTAATATTTGTGGGGCGCAAAAATGAGGGTCCAGACATCCATTAGACAGACTGGAGGAAAATGAGTCACTGGGATTCTGTTGAAGAAACTTTCAGGTTTGGCAGTCTGAGACTATACTCCCACAAAAGAACGATGCGTGGAAAAAGAGTGAACTTTTTATTTTTATTTATTTATAAATAATCCCCATAACATTGAACATTGTTGTTTAATTAACATTACTATTTTCAATGTTCTTCTGCTCATCTAGCCTGCATTTATTTGATCCAAAATACAGCAAAAACAGTATTATTGAAAAATATTTGTTTAAAATAACTTTTTTCTATTTGAATATTTTCAAAAAGCAATTTATTTCTGTGATTCAAAGCTGCATTTTCAGCATCATTACTAATATTACTCATCATTATTCATATCATCATTACAGTCTTCAGTGTCACATGATCCTTCAGAATTAATTTATTCAGGATTATATAATGAATAGAAAGTTCAAAAGAAATGATACATTTAATGCATCCTTGCTGAATAAATGTATTAATTTCTTTAAGATCTTTTTTCTTTTCTTTTTTAATTCTTACCGACCCAAAACTTTTGAACAGTAGTACAATGTTACAAAAGCTTTCTATTTTTACTCGTAGTGTGTACAGTGGGTACAGAAAGTATTCAGACCCCCTTAAATGTTTCACTCTTTGTTATATTGCAGCCATTTGCTAAAATCATTTAAGTTCATTTTTTTTTCTCTCATTAATGTACACACAGCACCCCATATTGACAGAAAAACACAGAATTGTTGACATTTTGCAGATTTATTAAAAAAGAAAAGCTGACATATCGCATTGTCCTAAGTATTCAGACCCTTTGCTCAGTATTTAGTAGAAACACCCGTTTGATCTAATACAGCCATGAGTCTTTTTGGGAAAGATGCAACAAGTTTTTCACAACTGGATTTGGGGATTGTCTGCCATTCTTCCTTGCAGATCCTCTCCAGTTCAGACAGCTATTTTCAGTTCTCTCCAGAGATGCTCAATTGGGTTTAAGTCAGGGCTCTGGCTGGGCCATTCAAGAACAGTCACAGAGTTGTTGTGAAGCCACTCCTTCGTTATTTTAGCTGTGTGCTTAGGGTCATTGTCTTGTTGGAAGGTGAACCTTCGGCCCAGTCTGAGGACTTGAGCACCCTGGAGAAGGTTTTCGTCCAGGATATCACCGTTTGGCCGCATTCATCTTTCCCTCGATTGCAACCAGTCGTCCTGTCCCTGCAGCTGAAAAACACCCCCACAGCATGATGCTGCTACCACCTTTAATGTGTACATTAATGAGAAAAAAAAGAACTGAAATGATTTTAGCAAATGGCTGCAATATAACAAAGAGTGAAAAATTTAAGGGGGTCTGAATACTTTCCGTACCCACTGTAAATATAACATATATCCAACATTCAAAGTTATATAGGCTATATATATATATATATATATATATATATATATATATATATATATATATATATATATATATATATATAGTTATTTATTTATTTATTTTAGGTGACATTTTGTTCATATATACAATGTATAAATTAAAATATATAAACATAAAAAATATAGCCTTTATACACCAATCAGGCATTATATTATGACATAATTGGCACAACATTCCTGAACCATTTTTGCTTTGTGGCAGGGCACATTATCCTGCTGAAGGAGACCACAGCAAAGTAATAAATACCCCACTAAGAGGTGACGTGATGAAGAAATAATCAGTTGTCATTGACTTATATTGCTCGTTAATTAACTTATAATAATATATTAATTAATATATTAAATATTTATATATTATATAAACGTTATATAATATATAAATATATAATATATTAATTAATAGGCTATAAACAACGTCACCTAATATAAATAAATAACTAAACTACATTTAACATTCAAAGTTAAAAATACAAACTGTGTTGTCATGTATATTGCGATCACATGAATATGGAAGCCCGTTTCTGCCACTAAATAAAAAGAGTAATGGTGACTTTTAATATCAGAATTCTGACTTTTTCACCAACTATAAAGTCAGAATTGTGTGATATAAAATCGCAATTGCGTGAAGTTTTTCTTTTTTCAATAAAAAATTGACTTAGCTATCACACAATTGCGAGTTTATAACTCAGAATTCTGAGTCGCAATTGTGAGAAAATTGTGCGGAAACGGGCTTCCATAGGTTTGTGATTACATATATTGAACCAACTTTTTTTAGCGTTATTCTCGGATTTATCCACTAGATGGCAGTAATGACTCAGAATGATCTCCAGCAGTCAGCGACAGAGACGCAGTGAACGGAAGTGCAAACTGCTTCCCGTTGGATGTTTATGTTAAAAAGTGGCACATTTTCATCATACAATCGTAAGTATTTGTGCAATTTGTGAATTATGGACATCCTCAAAGCAGAAATCGCGAGGAAAAGAAAGCTCATAGAGGACAAAGATCTCGTAGACGTGAGTGTCGAATGTTCTAGAATATTTTATATTTCGGACCAGTTCCTTTACACCGCTGTGTCTTTAATGTTAATGCAGCTGTGTGGGTTTGTATAATGATGTACTCTCTCCAGGACTCAAAGAAATACTTCAAAAGAGCTGATCTCGCGCGTAAGGAGGAGGAAGAATATTATCTGAGATGTGGATACAAGGTACACACTTCAGTTGTGAATATAGACGTTACTTCATGATACACACATTCAACCAACGTTACTTCCATTTTTACTCATGTGTTTGGACACAGCTGGTCAAATACACCTTTAATCACAATGTGTTTGTAATGTAATTCGTTCTGAATCTGACAATAGCTTTATACCAGAGGTTTTCAGTCTTTTAGCTGCCATAGACCCCCAAATATGATCTCCTAAAATTAAAAAGACAGCTACATATTTTCATCTTTAAAGACTCAATTTATACAGCGAAAAATTATTAATATAAACATGTAAAATATTATTTAGAAAATAATGAGTTTCCATTGTTACATTATGTTTTTTACTCAGTGTAGTTCTGTAATGTTAGATGTATTATTTAAATCAATCTTTAATCTTTAATTATTTTAATAAATCTTTATTATTATAACAATTTCTTAAATGTATTTGAATATATTTATTTATTTAAAGTACTATATATATATATTTGCATAGCCTAGATCTTATTGCTCAATAATTAAACAACAATTGTTCACTACATTATTTTATGGTGATGTTGCAGGTTTATTTTAAATCGATACATTTTAGGCTCATTTGTATTTTATAAAATAAAATATTGAATATCTTTATATATTTTTTTTAATTCCCCTATTCCTTTTGTATATTATTTCCCATTATACGTGTATAAACAAAAATTACGTGTATAAACTTTTTCAATGCATTGCTCTTTTATGGGAGTAGTCTTAGACTATAAAGACCCAATTTACATAGTGAAAAACGAATACTAGAAATATGTAAGATATTATTTAGAAAATATATTTAGTTTCCATTGTTTAAAAAAAAAAACGTATGTTTTTACTCGGTGTAGTTCTCTAATGTTAGATGTATTATTTAAATCAATTTTATTTATTATTTAAAAAATATATATATTTAATTTAATTAATTTTATTTATTTTTTATTTATAATTTTTACTTATTACTTATATTTGTACTGACCATTTTACCAGACCATAATTTTATTTGTTTATATTTTTGTTAATTTTTATATTTTCATGTTTACTTTATAGTGATTTCATTTAATAATATGTGCTTTTTTTTAAAAAATATTGCTATTTAGGATTCGTTTATTTTTATTTCAGTTTTAGTTTTTATTTATTTAATAATTGTATTGCTTAAACTTAAACCTATTTCAGCCTATTGCCAAGGCAACTTTTCTCACTTTTGTTTAAAGTTTTTCAACTATTATTTTATTGTATTCCAGCGACATTAGAGGGGTCGCTTACTTGCCTGTCAATCATCCACTGTAGCTTGAAAATAATTGAACTGTCCCATTTAAAATGTGTCTTCCCATACTCACACATTCGCTCTTCTCTCTAGTTCTCTCCTCCAGCAGTGTCTACTGTCTGCTGTGTATCTCTTCTCATATTGTCTTTCCTGCTGTTTGTCTGTGTGTGTGTGTGTTCTTTGAGTTTAGGTTTCTAATGAGCAGCCTGTGAGACAGGTAGGGCTCAGGCAGACAGAATGCATGCTGCCAGAGAGAGATGTTTGACCGGGTTTCGGCATGACTGAAGAACATTTGTGTGTTTAATTGCCTTTGCTCCCAGTGTTGCACAATCTGAATTTTAAGCCCAGCCTGCATAATGATCACAATAAAATCGGTGCTTTATGGAACAAGGATGCCCACCCAGGAGCAAATCAAATCAAAGTTGCTTAAATTCTAGATCTCTTGCCTGCTCTTTCATTTGTGCAATGCTCAAGTTTTTTTTTTTTACTTACTTATTCGGTTTTGATTTAGCAGTGCACTGCATGCATGGTGTGTTCAATTCAAATCAGTGTCAAGATACAGCTTCAGTATCAGAGCATGGCCGACAGGTTCATTATGGCGAGAGATATGTGTTTCTTTGCTGTTCACCCATTGCATCTTGGGAGAATGATGTGCGCTCATACTTACACAATATTAGAAGATTTAATCAAATTTAAAAAAAGCATTGCTGCATGATTATATGGAGAAGTATCTGTTTTTGGCCTTTTTACTGGAAAATCTTCCCAGAATAGTTTTTCCTTTTGTTGTTTATTAATTTATGATTATTATTTTGCAAGCTGCCCTTCTCAACCTCACATTGATATGATTTGCAGTGGAATCAACCTACTGTAACTATAATAAAATGGAAAAGAGAGACTCTATATACATTTTTTTTTTCTATTTTCTTTTCAAGCTGGACAAGACTGAGGATGAGGAGCCTCCATCTACATCAGCCAATCCTGTGTTAGAGCTAGAGCTCACGGAAGAGAAACTGCCAATGACGCTCTCTCGACAGGAGGTGGGTCAGCCAATCAGAGCTCACTGTATGTTACTCGTATACTGTGCTTGTTTCCTTGGATTAATAATCAATCTTCGGCTGCGTGTAGGTGATCAGACGTCTGAGGGAACGAGGCGAGCCGGTCCGTCTGTTTGGTGAATCCGATTATGATGCTTTCCAGAGACTCCGTAAGATTGAAATTCTGGCGCCAGAAGTAAACAAGGTAAAAGACCCACTGTAAGAGCCATATGAATTTAGACGGATTGCTATCACACCCACCTTTCCTTTCGCCATCTTGACACTCTTGTCATGTGTAGTGTTTGTTTACCAGGAAACCACATTGTATTTCCCTGCAAGGAAAAACATACTTGAAACATACTTTGCCTGTGTTTTCAAGAATATAGTACATTTATATTACTCATTTAGATACTTTTTATGGATGACCTTGTCTGTGTGTTTAGGGTCTGAGGAATGATCTGAAGGCTGCCATGGATAAGATCGATCAGCAGTATCTGAATGAGATTGTGGGTGGAGCAGAGGGTTCAGTTCTACTGGACACACAACATGACCTCAAAGTGCATGAAGAAAATACAACCATTGAGGAGCTGGAGGTAAACCCACACACATAGAATCCCCAACGTTAACTTAAACTAGTTTATATATCATCCGTATAGTAGCAGGTCAGTTCCATAATCTGTAGAAAGGTGTCTAATTAGGAGTATTTTAATTATTGTCCCACTAGGTGGCACTATAGTCTTACATCTGAAATCGAATTTTCTTCATAACTGAAATAACTAGTAGACTAGGGGTTCCCAATAATACTCCTCTCTAAAGACATTAAAAATAAACACTTGTGAATTCATCAATATTGCAAATGTGCACACTTTAGTGCCCTGAGTACATTGATATGCTAACTGGCTGACTGTATAGAATGCTTTTATGATTGAAGTAACTGTATAATATCAGATTAAGCACGTGTGATGCTAAAGGAATAACCTTTATAAAACAGGTTCTGGGAGCATCTCTTGGCACTGATGATTTTAGAGACATGGACATCATAAACAAAGTACTGAGGGTATGTATTTCTTTTATTTACTGTGGTTTTACATATGTAAGTTAGTTTAAATCTTGTACTGATTTTAATATCTATGCATTCAGGCAATATTCAAGTGCATTAATTATTGAAATTAGGGATGTCAAATGACAAAATTTGCCTTGATCAATCGTCATTTATATGAATAAGATGCATCTACTGTGGTGATCCAGATGATTTAGCTTAGCTCAATTTACTCTAAATAATAGGATCGTAGGATTGTGATTTTTATAATCATTTGATAAAATTATCCATAAAGAATATGTAAAAAATAATTGATGACTGGTCATGGATTTAAAAAAAAAAATGTACACAGTGGTGATGTGGCCATGCTTCGATGTTGATTTAACTGACTGGAATCAATTAGTCTTTTGTGGTAACCACACCTCAATTTTCTAATTAAATGTACATATTATATTTATAATTTAGAGAATACGAAGGGTAGGGGTAGGCAATGTGTTTAAAAAAAACACTTGGTTATACTGATTGAAACTCTCTTCACATCCGGATAGCAATCAATAATAGAAGTGGTCTAAATATTTATGAAATACTTCTACTTATTTTTTTTATAGTTCTTGCTGGGTGTGTGGGCTAAAGATCTAAACAGCCGAGAGGACCATGTGAAGCGTAGTGTCCAGGGCAAGCTCGCCAGTGCCACCCAAAAACAGACTGAATCTTATTTGGAACCTCTTTTCAGAAAACTACGCAAGAAGGTATGCTGTTCTACATACGACGTATTTTTAGATATAGATTCACAAGCCGTTTGTTTAACTCATTGTGTCTTCTATATGTAGAATTTACCAGGAGACATTAAAGAGTCCATTACAGACATCATAAAGTTTATGCTGGAGAGGGAATATGTTAAGGTTTGTCTTGCTAATTACAATACTTGCTTTGAATTTCAGTTCTTAATTAGTATATTTGTGAAGAAACTTGACTAACACTCTGTGTACATGCAGGCAAATGATGCTTATCTGCAGATGGCTATAGGAAATGCTCCATGGCCCATCGGTGTGACCATGGTGGGTATCCACGCTCGTACTGGACGTGAGAAGATCTTCTCCAAACACGTCGCACATGTGCTCAATGACGAGACCCAAAGGAAATACATTCAGGTCTGAAATGACAGTATGAATAGAAGTGTTATATTACATAGTGTTGTGTTGTTGTTTTTTCAGGTCAGTGATCATCTTTTTATTTTATTCCATCTTTTCAGGGGCTGAAAAGATTAATGACAATCTGTCAGAAACATTTCCCAACAGATCCCTCAAAGTGTGTGGAGTACAACGCTCTGTGACGTACACACCACAGCATTCAAAGTCGTGTTGTAAATAACCTATTGATTTGTAAATATACAGCCTTGAGAACATATGGATCTCTACAGCAGTGGTTTTCAGTCCTGGTTTGCATGTGTCCCTTATTTAACGCGCCTGATTTAGATCATCAGCTTGGTAGGTGAGAGTTCCATGAACTTAACCATATCAGATAAGAGAGAAATACAAAATGTGCAGAGCAGTGGGTCCCTTGGACCAGGATTGAAAACACTAGTGTTTTGTTTTTTAAATAAAAGCTGATGTTACTAAAGTGGGTTTTTTTTCCCATTAAATTTTTTTCTTGATGCATTTGCATTTTAAAGGGGACCTATTATTCCCCTTTTTACAAGATGTGATAAGTCTCTGGTGTCCCCAGAATGTGTCAGTGAATGTAAAGCAATAAAAGTTGTATATTAGATCTGTGTATTAAAGTGAAAACAGCGTAATATACAGCACCTGCTGCTGTTAATATGAGTCAAACAACTAAAGAAAAACAATCACTCACTGATCTTGATTGAATAAATTTAGTAGCTTTAAAGGTGCTGTATGTAAGTTTTTGACTGTACTAAAGCATAAAAATTGAGTTCACATACTTGTTTCTGGGTACCAGTTTAAACAATGGTATTTTTACACCACAGGTTGCCAGTTGGTGGAAAACGTACTGTTGCCATGGAAGCCAGCAAACAAACTGGGTCAGAGATCAATGATTCCACCCAACCTAAAAAGCCTCGGCATCCATCTACTTTAAAACACGGATAAATCAACTCAACTTACAGTGTGCAAGTGTCCTTGCCTTCCATTGTCAATTGTGCTTGTTCCTGTTGCGTGTCCTCAATCTGGAAATCCGCGTGAGCGTCTGAGGAGGAGGGGTGAAACAATATTTTGGGCTGCAGGACCCATCTCAACCACTAGCTGTCATTCTTACATACAGCACCTTTAATAAGAATACATTTCTTACTTGAATGTTGCTGTTAAATGCTCTGGCGAGGAGATAAACATGGCGGACTGTGTACAGCTCATTCAGGGTGGGGTCTATGCTAATAGGGCAGAGTCTGTCAGCAGTTGTGGGCGTGGCCTAAGCATATGTGATGTCACATTGTACAGAAACCGTAAACGGCTTGTTCTAACACTGCTTATGATTTATGGGGATTAAAAAAGAGGAGCGGGTGTTGTGTACACACACTACAGACATTATGTTCAACCATATAAAAGTGAATTTTGCATTATAGGTTCCCCCTTATTGTACATTACTGTCATAGTGGGCCGAATGCTATGGAAAGTGTCAATTCATCTCTCTATAGATTTATATTTGTTCTTTGACAGAAAGAAAACAATCCTTTTAAGGATGAAATCAAGACAACTTGCAATTTGATGTCATGTTTTGACCACCTATCTGAGATGAGTTAAAGGAAGTGCTGAGTCACAGGAAGAGTGAGTGACTTCCTCAAACTGGGACCAAATCATAAGCCAAATTCGTATAACTTTGATTCTTGGATTTCCTGCTCACTTCCTGTTAAGAGTTGGGAAGTCTGATTCATTTTAGCGATTTGGATGAAACATTCAATTTAAAGGGGCCAATCTCATATGTCTCTGCTGAGCAACATGTTTTCCAAAACTGAGGTTAGTAAGAATGAAAAGCTAATTGTACAACAAAAATCAGTGTTTAATGTATGTTGAAGAATTCCAGTTTGATTCTATCACCCTAAAAGATGTAGTTCTAGGAAAACAACTGCTCAAACAACATATTGTCAAACATTTCATTTATTATGGTTATGGCATATGACTCACACTGTAGTTTTACTGGTGAAAGGACTTCTCTCTAAACTAGTCTCAAACATTTTACTCGTGACCCTCAGATTATTACGTAAATCAATTCACTAGTTTTATGTGCCATTTATGGGTAGGTTTATCTAAACCAAATTGTACCACTGTAATATAATTTGGTATTTGAAAAAACTTTATTTAACCTTAATTTAAAATGTACAATTGTACAGAAAACACTGAAAATTGTATGTATAGCCTTTTACACAACTAATCACAAGACCTTTTTTTTTTTTTTACCAATACAATTAGGTATCATTTAAGATCGTTAATGGATTTATCCTCTTAAACAGGTGACAGCAAGGTTTTGCAAAGTTGTGTTTTTTTTTTCCCTGGAGCTTTATGAATCAGCGGCTCGGAGCTCCAAAGTCAAGTGATTTCAGCAGTTAGACACGTGATCCGAATCATGAATCGATACACTGATTCATAACGCTCCGACGCTTCAGGAAGCTTTGTTTTGAAATCGGCCATCTCTATATAAGTCGTGATTTAGTTGGTTTTTTTGTGCACAAAAACTATTCTCGTCACTGCATAAAATTATTGTAGAACCACTGTAGTGAGATGTACTTTGTAACTGACTTGGTTTTTGGCCTTGTGAGTGCAAATTTCATTGTTGCCAATGGAGGCCTCTCCAAGCCATCGGATTTCGAAAATATTGTCTTACGGGTGTCGAACGACATGAGGGTAAGTATAAGTATTTTTGGGTGAAATAACCCTTTAAGACATGACAATGTGTTTGTGTGAACACTCGTCAAGATGGTCATTATGAGATACTTTTGTTGTGTGTATTTTTAGATTCTAACAAGACGACGTGAAAGAGAACCAACTTAAGTAATCGTGAGCTGTTTTGGCGCACATAGGGAGCTGTTTGAGACTCAGGTGACAATCTAACACCACCAGAGCTCTTTTAAAACTTCTGGGTCCGGCCCGCCCTCATCCAGAGACTTAAACAGCTTGACCTGATAGACCTGGAGGATCGCCAAGCTGCTTGGCCTGCCGTGGAGAATACCTTGCCAGTGAAGTTTGCCGTGGTGCTGCAAGGTTTAGAGGGCAGGGCAGAGATGGGCAGCGACGGCTTCTACACTGTCCAGGTGGCTTCTTGCTGATTTGGCAGGAGGAGCCCACTCCAAACAGAGCTTATCAACTGCCTTGGACAGGACACATAGGAGTTTGACAACATCACTATGATGGAGGTCTCCCGCATTGCTTACGTGGGGCACGGTATAATCCAGTGGGCTGTTGGACCACTCATCCTTTGACATATCTTGATGGGGATGGGGGATGGGGGTGGGCATTGAGCAGGTGCAAGCTCATCACCTGACCCTGACAGATCCACATCAGAAGCTCATGCCACCTTCCTCAGCTCGAAAGAGGCGGCAGAGGCTTGTTAGTCGAGTTCATCACCTTAGATGAAGGCCAAACGGAGCCTGAGAGTCTGGAGGCTCCTATATCCACAGTTGGGGCAGTCCGACCCCCCAAGTGCCAGCCTCTGCATGGGCGCAACCCAGGCAGAAGACACGTCTCTTGGCCATCAGAAGGTTCATTTGGCTCTGTGCAGGAGAGGCAATCGCAAATCATCCTTAACCGAAGGGTTGCCGGAATGCAGGGAAAGAGATGTTGTCCAGTGCGGCATAGATCACGGCAAGTCTTGCTTGATGATAGGCTTTTTGCAGAAGGTTGGCAGAAGGAAAAGATTCTGAATGAATGCCACCTTATATAGTGGGAGAAGCCCCGTCATATTTCACGTGTTTGAATGCCATTGGCCAGTGTTACTGGAATGATTCAATCAGGTTTCAGTAGTATTTGGAGGAAGGGGTCCCCCCCAGAAGAGTTAACAAATGCAATGTTGAAGTAAACCAAATTGAAAGGGAACTGCCTATCTTAAGGCGCCCCTGTATATACCCCCCCTTATATTGGCAGAGCTAGATCAGATCTCTCTCAGGGCTGTGGAGAAAAAAACAGACTCCAGCTCCCATCACCCCTTGCTGCAGTTTTCATGGTGATGAAAGAGTTGCGATCATAAACACACCAATCCCAAACTCCCAGGACACACAGTATAGGCTACGTCCTTTCACACAGCATTCCAACACGCGCTCTGTTCTCACGGCTTGTGGGAGAAACACACACATACACACTTTCATCACATAAGAGAATAACGGCTTCCAGCTGCTGTGGAAAGCTGTAACGGAATAGCTGCTCTGCTCCAGACCCTGCAGGGCTCATACAGAAACATTATTCTGGAAGAATGGACTTTATTAGCATGGGATATAGCGAATATGTGCGTATTTATGCGTCACATGAAATATCAGTGACTACATGGGGGAAAAAAAAGACATAATGCCGTAAAGTAAAAGCCGTAGCCTATACTGTCTTTTAAGTGTTATGGTCTGGTCGATATATTTGGTTGCTAGCTAGTGTCTTAATTCAACAAGCGATAACTTACATTTTAGACGCAATTTAGCTGGTTACGTTATTTTTGCTCCGCCAACGAAAATAGGTCCAAATGAGGTCAACATCTTTTCAACTGTAGAAACTAGTAGCGTTCCTGAATGAGTCAGAATTTCGAACGAATCGGTTCAGTTAGTGGAAATCAATCTTATTTGCTGAAACCGGGAATATAATTGACACTACTTTTACCATGATATGGCAGAAATAGTAAGACTAGTAGCCTATTATAGCAGTTCCAATTGTAGCAGTCGTGTTGTTCCTGAAATAACAGTTTGCGAAATGATTGACTGAATGGTACTTCCTTTGAATAAGTAGGCCTACTTGTTAAAAAAAATTATGTTCTAATTTCCATATAGTATGAATGTGTGTAGGCCTAATATGAATTAGTTCCAGACTACATGTCATTGTCATCTGGCATAGGCTACCAACATAAATTGAGTCCCTACAGTAATTGTCATCAAAAGTGCACTTTAAAATCTTGGTGTAATGGCTAGTTGGTCATTTGCATACTTTTCACCTGTTTTATAAATACATTTTTCAGGAACTTTAGTCTACTATATAGCAGGGAAGTATGCATACCTACATGCATTCGGTTGATGATTGAATCGCTCATCATAAAGGCAGATAACTGAACAAATCCATGTTTTTAAACAAATCGGTTGAATAAATGTTTCACTGTCTCAGTCAGACAGTCGCCACCTCCGGCGTAATGATGCAACTTGCATAGAGAATATCTGAAATAGGCCTAATTAACTTCAGAATGTAAATCTGATTTGCATTGACACTTCCTGTTTTACCATGTTGTGCTTGTTTGGACAAGGTTTGGGTCCCTCTGGACTCAAGTAACCTAGGTTTAAGGGCACAAAGTTAATTGGGTACAAATTATTGGTGGAGAATAACCCTTCTGGTTTCAAGCCCAGATCATTCAAGACTTCATCCCACCACCCCCGTGGCTTGGACTGATAGCAGTGGTGCTTTCTACAGCCTCTAGTGTTTATTTTGGCCTATAGTCAGTAGTGAGCCTGCCAAATTTGAACAATTCTCCAAAATAACTCCAAATGCCTTGACCCTCCATACTAGGGGTCACGATGATGCCCTATGAAGTCAAGCTTTCATGTTCACTGAACACAACATTCCTCAGTGTTCCTCAAGCCCTTCACACACAGCAGGGGAATGCCATGGATCCAGTGGTGAAAATATTTCATTCAACAAAGCGTCCACTGAGCTTCACAGGAAATGGACGATTTCTATAAACACAGCGTCTCTTGTTGTTCACATTCCAGCTGCAGTAGGTACAATAGACCGGCTGCCCCAAAACACATATCTCGAGCATCACACATGGTTGTCCGCACAATAACAGCAGCCAGTTCTCCAATGTTTGGTTTTCCAGTGTTGTGTTCCTGTTGCCGGGGGAGACCCCAAGCCATTGTCTAAGGCACATCATCATCACACATTTCCTGTAGGGGAGTGAGACTGTGAGTCATATTAACACAGTATGCAAGACAGCTGTAGGGAGTTGATCGGAACCCTAGTAGGTTTGCATAACTTAGAGTCCTGTCTCACACAGGAAGTGATAACAGGGACTTATGGGAATTCCACTTGCATGTGTACTATCAGAGACAAAAGAAAGTCGTTGTTTACTCACCCTTGTGATGTCCCAAACATGATTCTCTACTTTCCCTGGAACATAAATGGAGCAATATATTCGGATATAATAGAAAAATGGATGCTCCAAAGGTCCAAAAAAGGGCAAAACAGCACACAGTAGTCCATACCACCGTTGTTATTGTTAACTAAAACCAAGTCATAAATAATCCATCAGATAAATACAATATTAAAATTTAGTGCTGTCAAATCAAATCAATCACATCCAAAATAAGTTTGTTTACACATGTGTGTACTGTGTATAATTATTATGTATATATAAATACACACACATTCATGTATATATTTAAGAAAAAATATTATAATGTATTTATATTTATATAATCGATATTATATATAAATATTTTTTCTTAAATACATGAATGTGTGAGTATTTATATATACATAATAAGTATACACAGGACACACACATATTACGTAAACACAAACTTTTATTTTGAATGTGATTAATCGATTTGACAGCCTTAATTAAAATAAATAAATCATCATTGTTTTATAATCGTTATCAATATTTTCACTGTTTTTTGTATATGCACGTGTATTGTTGATTTGGCAATATTGTATGTAAAACAACAACGCCAATAAAGTAATTTAAATTGAAATCTTTGAGGTTCACATTCCATTCATAAGCAAACAAACGTTGAGGACAAAATTATGAATATGCAATTAACAACTGGTAAGACAAGAAATTCCTTATAATTTCTGTCCAAAAGAGGACATTCAATACATGTAACCTTGAATGCAGGTTCAAAGCATGACCATTTCCTTTCTCTTTTCCTCCATTAAAATGATCCATGTTTTCCGTGACACGACTTTGGCCTACATTTACATATTTTTAAGCAGCATTCAGATTTGGCAAACGAAATTTTATTTTCATGTACTTGGTATTTCAATCACCGGGTGTGATTGTCAGCTTCACCTGCGGCTGATCTCATTACAAATGCAGAAACATAATCCACAAAGGTGACGGAAAGAATTTCAATTACGCCCGGAGGAAGCGGATCATCACCTTCTTCCACCTGGAGGGGCATGTTGCGTTATGAATAACGATAAATGTACCTTAACAATGCATATTCACTCTGTTATCCACACAAGAGACCCACAATCTGGATACTAGCAATAAAGTGATTTCACGCTTCAGTTTAGCGAACATTCAGCAATAATTTATTTCAGAATCTCAAGAACCACCACATTTCTCATCTGGAAAATTCAGTATCAGTTGCCAACAACACGGTTTTTGAAAAATGTTACTATACAAATTCTTAATAGAAAAAAGAATAAATTAACTGTGGAATTTGGTTATATTTAACCTGCCCAACAATTCCACTTTATTTTTTCTACAACACCATTTTACTGTGTCCGGTTATATCTGAAAATGAACTCAAGAAACATGCTCTATTGTCAAGATGAAGTGGTAAGACAGTTTAGTAACTAAAGTCCTTCATTTTGCACAACTGGTATTAAAACTATGGACAACAGTTCGGAAAAGTCTACAGCTAGGAAACCAAAGCAGCGACTGGTCTTCCTGTAGCACCTGAACCTGTTGTTGCCATTTCCCAGCGTAAAGACCCGAAAATAAAACGAATATTGATTTATTAAAATCAAATGATTGGTTTTACTTTTTCTTTTAAAAGAACCCAGTTTCCACAGTCCTGCCTTTAAATGTTGATAAATGTGTTAGTTTTTTTTTATATATATAAAAAGATTTACGTTTTTGTTATCGAGTACAGGTAGACGAAAGGAGTGAGCTCACATTGGCCTAAGAGGGTATGAGGTCTGAACGACCTCTAAATGTAGACGCGGATGAGGTGTTTTACTTTCGACTAGGGCTGTTTTCACACCGGGTTTTAGTTTTAACATCAAGATGCATTACACAGTGTGCTGAGCATGCACGAAAAGATGAACAATCAATTTCAGGGCAGAGAAAAACATCTACTTTTAGGCCCTTGAATGAGCATGACGTTTGGATTTAGCGTCTGGTGATTTGGACCCTTTTGAATACTCATTTGCAATGACTGCTTATGTTCATTTTTATAGATCTATTGAATAGTAATGGCAAAGGGTGTGCTTCTAACAGCATGTTTCTTAAGGTATTTTGCACGTACGATATTTTTCATATCTTGTAGAGTGTGTAACAATGTCTTTAGCGGTATGGCTTGATGTTTTTCCTCGGTCGGGCGACCGAGGCGAGGGGCACACGTGGTTTCGGATCTTGTTGACTCCATGATGACAGCATGAAACACCCTGTATTGTTTGAGCTCATGTTTCTTACCAGCCGCTTGTAAAACTAAGCACCTGCTTTAAATCGTGTCACATTCTGGAATGCTGTTCCCCTGAAAAGCCTTCAACAGGTCAGGGCAGAGGTAACGTCATTTCCGTTGAAATATTGAGTCGGTGTGCCACGTTGTGTTGTGCTCGTTTGACGGTTTTATAAATATGAACGTAATGTCATAGTGGTGTTATAGTTACAATCCTGAATATTAAAAACAGATACATAAAACAGAAAACCGATAAGGCCAGGAGTGTTTGGAGAAGGTTTTTTTGTGTGTCTCGTTACTTCACTGATGTCACAACACTATACGTGGGGTTTTGTGACGGTTCTGCATGCAGTGTGGGCTTACAGCAGGGCATTGTGGGATGTACAGCTCAGGCTCAGAGCACCATGGTGGCGAGTTGCCGTGGTAGCAAAGTACACCGGTTGCGGCCTGAGTTGCAGTACTTCACAGATTGGTCGTTCAACGCCGAGGGTCATGCTAATGCCTCTAACCTAATGCTTCGGATTTGTTGTACAGTTATGGCTTCTAAAAGTTAGCTAATGTTCTGCAAAAATGGTTGAACTTTCTGGACAAGAACCAATGAACTTGAGAATGACAAACCAACATTACGTACAAAGACCACAATGTTTTGAATTTCCTTGAAATTATACAGTTGTTTGTGATGCTTGCGGCATCACCATCTTGAGCGATATGATATCGGGGCTCGTTTTCCAATCCAGGATGACCGAAGAAAGTCTTCCGCCATTTTAAATGCTCTATTGTTATTCACAAAATATCAAAGTCCACAGAAAGAGGGAGCTTATGGTGCGCTTCAGTCCAAATGAGAAGGATGAAGGAGGGGTTTGTGGTCACATATTGTATTGTTTTTTTTTTTTTACAGAACTGAGAACATAAAGATCTACAAAGATGGTTGACGACAAAGCAATCCATCGGAATGTGTTTTTGTGCATGTCATGTGCATGAGAGAGAACAACGGCGGCTCTCTGACATTAGTGCAGACTGACACGCACACGACAGCAGGGGACGAATGTCTATGTGTGCATGAGTGGGGCTCACTTATAGTACAACCCGCATAAGACGTCTCTCTTATGCACATCACTCCAGCGATGGAAAAAAAAACACAGAGGGTTTGTGCATACGGAGGAACCGGCTGCCAGCTAACTGGGTCAAAGTTCAAAAGTCTGAGGGGGAGGCTCAGACAAGGTCAAGCTCAGTTCATTCAGAGTCTTGTATTCCCATAGTTCATAAGCACTGTACCGCCGGGTATACAGACAGACAGAGATGAAAGAGAGGTTGAGGCGGTACTGGCTCCAGCCTTAGGTGTGTTCGGATGAGTTGAGGTCCAGACTGTGGTCAGCCCTGCCTTCTGAACACTCTTTTAAAGAGAGAGGGATGAGGGATGATGGTTTAGACGAGCGTTCCCGGCTTTGCCTTCTCGCGCCCGTACCACTGTACGTCCGCTATCTCAGAGCACAGGGGACTGCTCAGGAAACAACTATCGGTGAACGGGGATCTGCAATGAGAAGTCGAGAGAAGTGTCAGACATGTCTTGACATTTTATATGTGCGTTTAACCATTATATCACTGTAGCTAGCTTTATCAGAAAGCTCACACAGAATTGCATATTATCTGAATAACAGGTTCATTTCAACACACTTTCAACAATCCTCATACAGTTTAGCAGAAATTAAAAACATTCTGCAAAAATCAGTGCAGAAAAAGCAAAAACATGGACATGGCCAACAACGGGAACGACTGCTTTATGTTTTTAAAGCTAAGATAAAGCCACGGTAGTAAAGAAATCGTTAAAATAGTCCATGTGACTACAGTGGATCAACCGTAATGTTATGAAGTGACGCAAAAAATAACTCTTTTCATCAATCCCTTTCTTCAGTGTCACTCTCCTACACGATTCACGTAAGCACCACAATGCATGCATGTTGTGCTCAGCCAATAGAGAGGCGCCATTCTACCATAGAAATCAGAAGCGCTGCACTGTGAATAGCCCAACAAAGTGAATAAGAATAAGAGAGTGACACAGAAATAGAACAATCTATTTCTGTGTCACTCTCTTATTCTTATTCACTTTGTTGGGCTATTCACAGTGCAGCGCTTCTTGCAGTCCTTTTTGTTTTGTTTTTCAAAAAAAGTATTCTTGTCGCTTCATAACATTAAAGTTGAACCACTGGAGTCACATGAACTATTTTAACGATGTCTTTTCTACCTTTCTGGGCCTTGAAAGTGGTCATTGTGTTGCTGTCTATGTGGGGTCAGAGAGCTCTCGGATTTGAACGAAGGTCACGACATGAGGTGAGTAACTAATGACAACATTTTTTTGCATTTTTGGGTGAACTAACCCTTTATATAAATATGTGCTGTTGCGGTGTTGTCATTTGTGGAGCACGTCTTAGCAGCTCGGTTAACAAACTCCATTTCGGGTTTGAGTTGCCTATAATGGGCTACATCTGGGAGTGCAACATGCGCCATTTAAATTTAAAGTAACTGTTGTTTGGCCAATATTAAGCGAGGATTTGGTGCTGTACAGTGTAACAACAACAATTGCAGGCCACTGGCAGGTATTTGTTATAATGTGTATTGTACAGAAGTCTATTGTTTATATGTATTACATTATGTATTTTAACAGTGCTTTTCCCTAAAAACATGGTTACTTGCTTTTTGATTTTTTCAATTATTATTGCCTTGTTATATATGTATTTTATGTGAAATTTTAAGTCTATTATTCACTAACATTTTATCATATTGTTTTGCATTTTGTGACTTTCAGTCTGTTATACCCCTAACAGTTTATAACAAGTCAAATAAAAGACAATTTTTCCAGTCATATTTCGTCATTGAAGATTTCTTAAATCTCGTCTTCATGAACCCAATAATATGTATCGTCTTGTATGGCGAGCTAAGTGTATAGTCACACCTAGGGTTGTGCCGATGGACGATATCATCGTCCATCGTGATGGCTGACCAACATCACGATGGAGCGCCACCATCGTGATGCCACGCCCCGCTTGAGTCACGAAACACACTAGTCCTCTTCTATAGTTAAACTAAAAACTTTGCAGGGATTGCTCTGTAAATTAAATTGAGAGTATAACTAAAGCATATATGCTATTTTAAATACTGTAGTCTATGCCAGATATATTGCCTAAATTTTTAAATAATCCATTTCATAAGCATGCCTGTTTATTTTAGCACTGCCGTCAGTGAAACAACACACTACAGCCTGTAAATCATTTAAACGATTATCAGTTAATAATGGTAACATAAAGATTAAGACAATTAAATATTAGTTTTAAAAAAAATCTTTTATTTCCCCGCAAATATGTCAGCTTTGAGATGAATGTGGGACACGAGCTGGAGACATCTTCTCGAATATCTTCGTCTTCATGTTTTCTCCTGATGTTGCAAAGCAACACGTGTTGTAAAACGTCTGAAGAGTGAATTTTATCTTCCACAGGGTCAAGACATTTAGGCTATTTGATCATGCACTGCCAGAGAAAACGAAATTAAAATCGCCTGTGTGTGTGTGTGTGTGTGTGTGTGTGTGTGTGTGTGTGTGTGTGTGTGTGTGAATTGCGCTATTCAAATAAATGTGACGCGCCAAGTCTAATAAGAACAAACTGTGTTAAATAAAATTGGAAGTAAAAAGGTATTCGTCCTACATTGTTTTTTTCTACTTCACCACAGAAAAGCATGTGAATGGGTAGGCTATAATAGACTTAATTATAAGCAAACGAAAGGAAGAAACGTTTACAATTCCCTAAGAAAATGAGTGTGACGCGAGTGAAGATTTATGAAAAGAAACGTGATGTCCAGTGGGATAAAATGGACTAACTGGTAGCCTTTTGGTTATGCATATTGTTAAAGTTCGCGGAAGGGTACAAACATATTTGAAAAGCTGGCAAATCTTTAATTGGGCTCAGCCTCCCCCTCTCATTCGGCATGAATCCATATGTTTTCATGGCTGCGATGTAACTGCAAATTTATTTCCTTTGAAAACAAAGCTTTGTGCTTCTGTCCTGTGGTAATATATTCACGTACAACAGCATTCACATACAAAACACGGGGATAATAACGAAATTATAGATTTAAATAGAAAATAGTATTTAAGGAGGTATATTAAAATAAAAAGTGCACAACTCTTTACTTTGTTTCCCCTCACATGCAACCTAGCGCGGGTGAGTCCTTATTTGGGTTAGCAAAATGACGAAATAGAAAATAGTATTCATGTAAAGAGATAGTAAAAATACAGATATAGTAAATTATATATTTTTATTTAAAAAAAAACTAAAAAAAACGACGATATCATCGTCCATCGCGATGTTTTACTGTAAACATTTTCAACCGCCAATTTAGGGGACATCGCCCAACCCTAGTCACACCCCTATTAATTACATTTCTACTATATTACTCTAATATTAAATGTAATATTTAAGATATATTTAATAGATTTCCTATATATATTTGAGACAATAATTGTTAAAAAAATTTAATAAATATAAATATTCATAAAACATTCACCATGTTATAAAAATTACTTTATAATTTTGTGATACAAACCGTTGATCATACACCTTAAAGTTTTTTAAGGGGTTGTTGCCTCCCTAGTAATTTTATAATGAAATATGTTATAATAAAATTTGTATTTTGACAAATTTAGTAACAAGTTACATTCCAACACAAGAAAATGACACAATCAGAGAGGTGACGGAGTGAAAGAGTGAGATCCAGAACATGCAGAGAGAGAGAGAGAGAGAGAGAGAGAGAGAGAGAGAGAGTGTACCTCTCTACTGGTCAGTGCTTTGGTGAGAGGGAGAACGGTCTTCAGTAGGAGAGCTTTCAGTCGTATCACTGCCCCAAGAAAACACACACATTCAGGCAGAGGTGGGTTAGTGAGACACAAAGAACGAGAGAGAGAGAGAGAGAGAGAGAGAGAGAGAGAGAGGTTAGCGTTTGTGGGTAGTTGTGTTCAGTTAATGTAGAGTGAGTTATTTAATTTTGACACTGGGGTACAAAGTGAACAACACAGACAAAACATTGGTACAGTTAGGTGAATGTCTAAACCAAGAGAATATGCTCCATAGCCCAGACTTTGACCAACATCCTCTAATATGTCTGAATTTACTGTTCTTTAGAGTAAATACCTACTTACAAACAAAGTGCAATCTACAGGAAAACGAAGCCAATTGTGGAAACTTGGACAAAAACAAAAACAGCACAATGTACATATACTTCAAATTCTTGGTCAAAGTTTAGTGCATGGAGAACCATTAAAACCTAGCTTAAAATCATACTCGCATCTAGAGTGATATCACTGACAAATACTAAAGGAGATTTTTTGGGGTTGCACAAAACTATTCTCACTGACTATTGGCAAACATGTCCTTTGCTTTACTTCGGGTGACTTAAGTTTTATTAAACGATTTTGATCATTCAATCCATCTAAGAAACTACAGCTATGCAGCACACTATCTAACAAGACACGGAAATACTAGAGTGTTATATACAGTTTGTGTTATTTACATTGACTAGCTACTAATTACATATACTATATATAAAATTACTCACTTAAAAAAAGTGAAATAATAATAATATATTCTAATAAATAAATAATCTTAAATACACTGATTCTATGTCTTACCCGCTCTGCCAATTGAGTATGTGTTGTGGGCTGCAGGGGGGCGTAGCTGCAGGGTCACTACAGGGAGTTCCACTCCTCTGACTGTGTGGAGATGCAGCTGAAACACACACACACACACACACACACACACACACACACACACATGTTGTGTTTCCATGTTTTATGGGGACATTCCATAGGCGTAATGCATTTTATACTGTACAAACCGTATTTTCTATCCCCCTACACTGCCCCTGCCCCTAAACCTACCCATCACAGGAGACATGCTGCATTTTTACTTTTTCAAAAAACATCACTTAGTGTGATTTATAAGATGTTTTCCTCATGGGGACCAAAAAAATGTCCCCACAAGGACAAAAATTTGGATATTGCCATCTTTGTGGGGGCATTTTGTCCCCATACCGTAGGGATTACCAGTCCACACACACACACACACACACACACACACACACACACACACACACACACACACACACACACACACACACACATGTTGTGTTTCCATGTTTTATGGGGACATTCCATAGGCGTAATGCATTTTATACTGTACAAACCGTATTTTCTATCCCCCTACACTGCCCCTGCCCCTAAACCTACCCATCACAGGAGACATTCTGCATTTTTACTTTTTCAAAAACATCACTTAGTGTGATTTATAAGATGTTTTCCTCATGGGGACCAAAAAAATGTCCCCACAAGGACAAAAATTTGGATATTGCCATCTTTGTGGGGACATTTTGTCCCCATACCGTAGGGATTACCAGTCCACACATACACACACACACACACACACACACACACACACACACACACACACACACACACACACACACACACACACACACACACACACACAGACTTTCCTATAAGACACTAATGCATACTGTTGAAATACAGTCACATATGCTTATGCACGTGGTGAACGTGTCGGAGATAAAGCTGACTGCTTGCTGCCAACACCCTCTTGATATGCTGGAAAAGGTTTGGAGTGCTTCTGCCACCCAGAGAGAGGCGATAATCCCAACGACACACACCCACACACTGACCAGACCACCCTGACAGCCTCTATACATACACATGGCTCACAGCAACGCACTGAAGTTGACACATTAAATAGATCTTATTCAACTACTATTTCTCTCTCTTTCACACACATACACACACTCAAGCATTGCAGTAGCATGTACGCAATTAAGTGAAATGTACAGACCTTACATAAAGGTCAGATATGTGAATAAAATGTGAACGAAAACGAGGTTGAGGGAAAGAATTACAGCGATTGCTTTACCATTAAATACCTGGGTGTTGATCATTCAGTGATTGAAGATACTTTATTTAAACGAAAACACCATAAAACATGGGTTGTGAAGTATAACATGTTGAATGGACTTTTTTTTTTCTCTCTCACAGCCTCATTTTCATTTCCCAGGGCTCCAAATATTTAAAATATATATAAAAAAATAGTTTAGATTAAAAGAACCTTCTAGTTATAGTCGTTCGATACAATGGTTAATCAATAGCTCTAAACTGAAATAAGTGTCAAAAACCTCAGAAACAGCTCAACTCAAATCAAATCAGACATAACCACACAAAAAAAGACAGTTTATTCATTAATCACTGTGTCTGTGAGTGAGTCTGATTCAAACTAATAACTCTATAGTGTCTTCAAAACTGATAACACATATTTGTTGCATAGAACAAGAAAATGTTTTTATTCTATGTTGCATAGAAATTTTGGCTATATATATTTTAAATAATTAATTTGAGGCACAATCTGGAAACATGTTTGTGTTTAATTCATGACGCTTACTCTAATCTAGCAGGTATACATTTATTTTTTTGCATAGTTCATATTTAACCTGCTTACCTGGTGACCCCTTCACTAGCGTCCCTATTCGTCCTCCTCGGATGTCAGAAGCGTTGGAGCTGGTGTGCGTGACGCGGCTGTGCTCCTTTAGCGATCCAGACGAACGCTGGTACCAGCACCTCAGCTCTTCTGACACTGCTGCCCGCCCCCCTCCTCCTCCTCCTCCTTCCCTGCCCAGAGACGGAGTCCTCACAATCTGCGAGCGGGAGGGCGTCAACCTCCCGCTGCCGCCACCCGCTTCCCCGTCCTCCCCAGAGCCCCACCCCTCCTTATAAAGCCCCCCAGCTGTGTAAGAGTTGGAGGTCTTGAACTGTGCCTTGACGCTATAGTGCCCCTCCTGGTCATTTTCCAAGCTACGGACTACCACAGCATTGGGGCTGCTGCCCTCTGTGTACAGCGGGTACTCTTTGATACGGTACTGCGATGATGGCTGGCTCTGGCTGTGGAGGTACACACCCTGGTGGCTCCCGCACACTCCTCCGTGGGTGCTCCCGTTACGGGCCGCTAGATTGGGCATGCTGCCGGAACTGGACGCACCCAGGTGTCCAGCGGACTTGTGGCGCTGTCGCTGGCGCTGACGGGCTTTGGATGGCGAGTCCTCGGCCAGCGTACAGTAGTTGGGGTTAGAGGTGGACGAGGGGTAATAATGTTCTGAGCTGGAGTGGCTGGTGCAAGATGAGCAGTCATCGGGGACAACAGAGCCATTGCTTCCTGTCCTCGGTGGTCCTGACAAAAAGAGGTCAGGGATAAGTCCTGCCTCTGTGTCTGGCTCCAAGGACAGCAGCTTCCCCTGAGACTCCAAACTGGAACTCCGGCCACGGAAGGGCTGTGTTAAACTGAGAAAGAATAGAAAACTGACTTTTAGTGGATAGTTTGATTTGTTTTTAAATATTTGTAAAATAATATTTATATAATTCATCTAAATAAATATTTAAATCTTAAAATTAAACCAAACTGAGCCAAGTAATATAGTTTACAGATACAAAACAGACATTTGCCTCATTAATATTCATTAATTTGACTCATTAATATTTAGTATTAATAAATAGAATTTAATAGATAGTTTTACAAGAACATCAAATTTGACTCATCCAATCAGATTTGCCATACTTTTTTTTATTTTATTTAAATATATTTTATTTAAATTAAATATATATTAATTTTGTTTGTTTCAAATTTATATGAAATGTATACTTTATAACTAAAATGTAAATTTTAAAAAGTTAAATTCATGATTTTAATCATGAAGGATTCCAATAAAAAAAGACCTTTATTTCACATTAAAATATAATTATGTAAATAGTATGTTAAATAAAACAATAGGTAATGTTCTCATGTTGACAGCAGAGGACATTCGAAAGAGTGTGGCAGCACCTGGCTGTGTGGACGTAGCTCCGTGTTCGCAGGTCAGGGGTGGAGGGCATGCTGGACTGGCTGTTCCAGTGAGGGAGGGAGCGCACCGGGCTGTTCTGAAGAGAGTTGCTCCCTCCTGCTTCACAGCTGCCTGTGCTGGGGAACCGCCTGTGACTACTGCAGAAAGAGAAAAGAATAAACATGATCTATTTATTTAAATGCACACCAAACTATTAATATCAAGCAGTACGCAAATTTTCAGTTTGGTCCGTACCTGGAGTGTGAGGATCGTTTCTTCACCCGTTCGTAGGGTTCGTCTAATGAGCTTTCGGTCCACATGCGGGGTTTGATCGGGGACTTGTCGTAGTCGCTGCGCTGGTAGTGCAGGTGCCTCAGTCCATCCAGGGACTGGGGAGGCGGCCGGCTGTGGGAGGGGGTCGGGAGGGAGACCTTTGTGTGGAGAGGCAGCTGGAGAGAATGTGGGGTCCCTGTCACCTGGGGTCATCTGGAGCACAGAGTAAGATGAACTGAGATAAATATATGACTGAATGTTAAGATGACGCTTTTATATGTGTTTCTGTGTTTGTTATACTTTTGTGGAAAAAATTGCAAAATTGTAAAAATTGTATCGAATAAAAAATTAATTATATATATATATATATATATATATATATATATATATATATATATATATATATATATATATATATATAACTATTATCTGATTGGAAGAGCCATATTTGAATCTATTCAATTCTATACTAAATATTAATGAGCCAAATTAATGAATATTAATGATGTTTAAATGATTTTCTAAACTATATTACTTGGCAAAATAATTATTTATTGTGTCTTTTATGAAATACCAAACATATGGCTTCATTCTTGTTTGCTACACCCAATCTTAAACTAAAGTGTACAAAACTCACCATCATCTAGCACCAGTGCATCAGACAATGAGCTGTCCTCCGAGCCAATATTTGCTTCTGCCAAACAAAGACAAAGACAATTACAAAGCGTAATCTTCCACACACCAACATGTCAAACAAATCCCTGCAACCTGAGTGTGAACACGAGTGAATTTTCGCAGCAGAGGTCACACGCAGACACATCCGTTCACACTGTTTTATAGGTCTATGGGGAGGTGTGATTACTCTTGCTCTCAGCATGAAAGACTTTACAGAGGAAACACTTAATGAACTCACAGTAACACTACAAATGTAATTCCTCACCCTCTATGATGAGAGAGGCACGTTGTGTGGGTTTCTTTCCAGAGCGAACGCGGTACTCGTTGATGCCGTTCTCGATGTCTTGCAGCTTCTTCAGGGCATTCAGATACGAAGTCTTCCTCTGTTTCTTCAGCTTCTTGCTGCTGATGTGAGGATCTGATGCTAACCGCCGTGCCGCCTCTGTTATCTGAGACTGGATGGCAAATTCCCTTTCCAAACGCTCCAATTCCTCTTCCTAAAAAAACACAGATGTAAACACAAACAAGATGAGTAAATTAAGCAAAAAACATGTAATTCATTACTTTGTGAAACTGCCAACACACACTCCGTCAGAATAACAAGACAGCTACGGGCGCCACGTTGTCTAGTTCTCACACACACATTTAAATATTGTGGCCTCTTATCAATGCATTCGATTAATCACCCAAAATCAACAATCATCAGTCATGCAAAAGGCACATACACTCGGAGGCGAAGATGACATTGTAACCTCTTATATAAATCATACAAATGCAGTTTTCTTCTTTCACACACACATTCACGCAGCTATGGTCTTTTTTGGGTTTTGTAATCCTGCTCCTTTGGCTGACACTCAACACATACACTGCACTATCGCCACTTCCTCTGATCATGCCAGACTGGAGCTATTTATAGACCCCTGCACACACACATGAGCATCTGAGTCTGAGTTTGGCATAAAGGGCATTTTATGATAAAACAATTGTGCAGCATTCGCTGTGGTCAGGGGGTCAGTAGTTTGAACGGCACCAACTAAATCAGACTATAAGCAGGATGCCCACTCAGCCAGGTCATCATCAAAGGGTCAGATGAGGTTGGATGTCACTGACCTCTCCTTTGGGCAGGATCTTCTGCTCATCCAATTTGAAGGCTGTGCCGATTTTACGTCTGACGGTGGGCGGCTCCTCGCCGGAATCCAGAGGGTACTCTTTTGGAAGTTTTCCTGTCAGCTCCTGAAACAAAGCACACTATGTTACACTCTTGATACAGCTGTTTTTGTAAGTATTATTGAGTAAGTAAAAATGATTCATATGGGATATACACAAGTGTGTGAGATTAGATACAAATTCTGATCAAAACCTTTGTGAACAGCAAATCCAGACTTGACTGTTCGCAACACAGTTTTTAGTCATTCTTAGGTGTGCTTGCACCGTGACGGTTATTTCAAACAGATGTGTGCTGCCTTATAAGATACTTTGTTTTTTTCAAAGTCTACAGCAGCACTTCATGTGTACTTATAGGATAATGCAATCCCAGAATGCATTGCTCAGTGTTAATGCAACATAGCAGAGAGAGTTAATAAATGGCAATTATAAGTATATCAGAAAATAATTATAATTGTAAATAGAACTAAGTGGCTAATCTGTATCCCTTTTCATGATTTGAAACACAAAAATATTGAGTGAAATTGATTTGTTTTTCTCCAGCAAATGCACGAAAAATCCTTAAAAAAATAACTGCAAATGTAGATTGCAGACAGCAAGTTAACTCAGGTTTTCAAAACAGCCGTTATGCTGAAGTGAAAGGTTGTTTCGGTGCTTACCGCTTCTCTGATGCAGATGCTCTTCAGTTCCTCTATTCTCTGTCTGAGCGTCTCCTCCAGTGCTTCCTGTCTGGCCCTCAGAGCCGCCAACATGTCCTTCTTAGCGGTCTGGGAGCTGTCTGACTCTTGAGAGCCTACAGACACACACACACACACACACACACACTGGGTTAGATCAAATCTAGGGTTGACATAAGTCACATTTGACAAAATACGAATGTGTGCGTGTAACCTAAAGGTCAAAGATCAAAAATATTTAAAGGTTAAACAAGCATCAGCAGCTCCATACTTCATCTTAAACAATAAGACTGACCTTCTCGTTTAGTGAGAGGTTGTGTACTTCACCTCTTTCAACGCTCTGAAAGGGGCAAAGTGTGTGTGTGTTTCCGGACAGAACTGAACAAAGGGTCCTAATTGGGGCAGCATTGTTTAGCAGAAACTCCATGTAGATCAGAGCATGGAGCAAAGCATCAAGGCCTGAGATGTTTACAAGGAAGCCAGTGGAATTTTTTGGAAAGATTGGCGAGGATTACATAACACCTTAATATCAAAAGACAATGCTTAAGACATTAAATCCGTGTTTATATACCCTGTGGGAATACTGGGTGTTTGTGACACTGTGTTTTCTCACACTGAAACTACGTAGCATCTTGAACAGTTTCCTGCATCTCTGCAGAGGAATATGATGTGCCTGGTGTGTTTAGAAAGGGGTAACGAGTGTGTGTGAGTGGGCACGCAGCTATCTGGGAATCAGTTAAGGGTCGGCAGTAATTGAGAGAGAATATGGCAGGGATCACTGGCTGTGTCGCTAGTGTCCAGTCAAGCCTCCTATGTGTGTGTGTCTGTGTCTGTGTCTTTGGTCTAGGGCTGCTCAAAAGCCCTGAAACCTAAGCTTGCCCTGTGTCACTGTAAATCAGACAATATGGCATGGCATTTGGCAATCTTCCGTATTGTAACATACACTACTGTTGGGGTCAGTAAGATTTAAATTTTTAAAAACAGGTATTTTAAATTATCAAATAAATGCAGCATTGGTGAGATTTTCTTACAAAACGTTAAAAAAATTGTGCATGCCCCAAAATTTTTGAACTGTAGTGTATTCTGTAAAAAAAATAAAAAATTATTCACTAGTATATAAAACCTGTTCACAATAAGACCAGTGACATGTATAAAATAAACAAGATCCATTTTAATGTCATATCGACTATAAGCTCCAAAACCAGCTGTGAGGTGAGCACTAATGGCACATTTAAACAGCTGTCTTCCCAGAATCACTGAACATACGAGTGAAGCAGAGTGGGAATTCTTGTCTCCAAGTTCCTGTGTGTGTGTGTGTGAGAGACAGACAGGAGAATTTAGCTGCAAACTGCTTTTCCACTCCACCAAGTCTGGATTTGCTGAGAAGCTAAATAAATCATTTTTGCTTCCCATTGGAAAACGTCCAGCACAAAGATGTGAAAAGAAAGACGTTAAGAGAAAATCAGTTATGGGTGGGGTTCATGGGAACTCCAGAGGGGCAGAACTTTCCTGCTGTGAAGCTATGAAGCAAATCTACTGCAAAAAAGGCATCACGCTACACGACACACAAAACACAGCATAATTCTGTCAGTGGAACAGAGGGACATTGTTTTGGAGAGTGTCTCTGTGAAAACTCTCCATCCTTTCAGACACAACATATAAAGAGAAGGAGGTCTCCTGTAACATCTGAGGACGTTTCCAGAGCAATGGCACACACATTTAACTAGGAGTGTATGTATAACAATGCACGTTTTCGAGCTGAAGATTGGAATAATGCGCAACAACATTTGTTTTCTGCTTATATAACCAAAACTGCATGGGCAGAAACATATAATATTAACCAACAACAATAAAACTTTTCACAACAAAAATAACACCAGTGGTGGTATTATAGTAGGGGTGGCACAGTTCGCTTGTCTCGTGTGCGTCGCACGGTTTGACGCATGCGCAATGTAGCCTCGTGCCCGTATGTTACCTCAGACAGTGGGTGTCCTTTCCGAGTGAAATTGAAGATTTAAAATAATTAAAAGACAGTAAAAGTGGAGTGCTGCAGGTCCTGTAACGTGTAAAAATGGAAAGGGGGAGAGATAAGGAAGGAGATGGAGGAAGCGCCAGCGTTGTAAAACCGTATAACGTCGGCTTCACACCGCAGGCGCAAGTTAGCAGGGCAGAAGGGAGGCGCCCTTTGTGCATTCACACTGGCAGTGTTTGTCTTGCACAGCTGAACCGCGGCTCGTGTATTGCAAATACAGACGAGTATCGTCCATTCTGTCACATTTTCCGGTGTTCTCCTCCGACCCCTGTCTGTCTCGTGCTTTATTCATGACGGGAAGCATATATCTGCTGAGAATGCGACCGTGTTCCCCTCTGTTCCAAACACACATGCATATAACATGTTGTAAGTAGTTCACATGATAAATGTAACATTAAAGTTAAGATATGCTTCTAGTTTTAATCATTTAAACAGGCCTTTGAAGTCTGGGCAAAAAGCTGCTCCCGCTGAATTAAAGCCACAGTGCATTGTTCTGATCAAAATTGACACGATTAAGGACAATGTGTCGGATTCGGTAGACAGCGTAAGACGGAGACAGCCAGTCAGGAAACAGCTTCTACGTACATGATATAACAATTTTTCAATACTGTATCCTAAATTGAGGATAATTAAGCTATATATCATATGCATGGAGTGTTAACGATTAAAAGAAAAAACAACAACAAGAACCGTACAGAAACGAAAACCGTGACCTTAAAACCGCGATCTGAACCGAACCCTGCCACCCCTTTATTACAGCCCTCCATTATTTCCCACCGAAGTCTTTTTAAAGAATATGAATGTGAAATCAAAATTGATCTTGTTTACTTTACACCTTATTATGCACAATTCATGCATGCTTTTCCAAAGAACGCAAACTGTATTAACTTGCTCTGCCTCTAAAACAGCTTTCTTTGTGAGCTGACAAGAGTATGAACTCTTCCCCTCCATCTCAACTGACTACATTTTGGAGTCTCCAATCAATTCCAATTGGTTAAAAACAAGTGCTATTCTACGTTTTTTATTTTTCTTTGACCCTCCACTAATCGCTCATGTGTTGTCAATGATTAAGAGGCTGAAGAAATACAGCCCAGATGAAAGGGTAGATCATATGACTAACACCACTCCTGCTATGAGCACATTTAATTCATGAAACCTGACACCACGGCAAGAGTCCAAAACCAGCATCATGACAAGCTGTTCTCACTCTCACCCCATAGAAAATGTACACACATGCCCACACCCCAAAACTCCCAGTGTATGACATCATCATCACCATGAGATCATAAACACTGAATTCACACATATTATAGGACAGAGTATTAAGTTAACAGCACACTACAAAAGTTTAAGTTTCTTTACAACAGGCCCCAGATCATTACCAGCTCGACACTGACACTCTAGTTGGAACGACACTTTATATTAGAGCTGCACGATTCTGGATAAATTAAGAATCACAATTTTTCTGTTTAAAATAGAGATCACGTTTCTCCCACGATTCTGAACAAACAACTAAACAAAATAACATGTAATTTACTAGAGGTTTGGATAAAATGTTTAATTCATTTGAATTAATTATCGGTTCAAAATTGGTTTGAGTGAATGATTCAACGACTCACTCAGAAAAGACTTCTCTTGTTTCATTACTGGATGGATAAGCATTTTTTAACGAATCTCCTGAATGAATGATTCAATGGCAAATCATTTTTTTAACAGTCACTTGTCACCAACCTTGATACAATCATTATTGAAGCATCAAGTTTCCTTCACTGTACACATCAATGTTTATATCTAACTATAATATTTTTATCCAAGTACCTCTGTGGTAATTTGAATGTTTGTAACACAGAAAAAATGATACTATATGGTTGAAAAGACTGTTTGTGAAGTTGGTACATACTTCCACATGACAACAACTCTCTGGGTCAGCGCTAACAGCAAACGAAGATTTGAATGTTCCACTGTGATCATACTTGTCAAAGGTTTAATAGACAAAGCCGAATAGCTGTCATTGAGGAATAAGATAGCGAGGGTGTCTGAATCGAGAACGCAATCTTTTAACAATTAATCATGCAGCTCTACTTTATATTTGTTTAATAATGTTATTTCTGGACCATAGCTATAGTCAGGGAAGAAAATGATCTTGTAATGGCACCTGGTTTCCTACTATGTGAGTAAAATGCTACAACATGACAAAAAAATAGAAACTGCGAGACTTTAAACAGTCTTGTGACATAACTGATTCTGTCTGTTTGTCGCCTTTGGCTTACTTAGGGTTTAAAAGACACTTTATTCAGTAATGTTATCTGACACTATCGGATAAGAACAAAACTTGCCTACACTACAGCCTTCTGTAGAGCTTCTTTATAGCTGAATAAAATTTGTTTCATAATTTATACATTTTGCAGTATTGACACTATTTCAATCACAGAACTGACTCAAGCCGTAGAGCTGCTTATTGCGGAATTGAACTAGTTTCATAAATGATGAACAGATATTGAAACTGTACTAAACCACCACTGGTTCTTCAGATGAATAATGACACTATTGTCTTTTTAGAACGTTTTTGCATCATTGATTCTGTTATTTTCCAGTTTTGAAGCAATCTGTATAGAATGAAGCAATATATATATAAGTAAAGGTGACTTGACTTAAAAATATGTATGTGTTCTGACCTGAGGACAGTAGGCTCCCGCTGCTGCCGCTGATGATTTTGCCTTTGCTGCCCATGTTGGCCAGTTTGGAGGTCTTGAGGGTTCCTGTTTCTGTCAGGTCTATGGCTATCTCGTTCAGACTGCGCGCTGCGTGGATCTTACTCTGAGAGATAGAGACAGAGAGAGTTGAATGTGCTTGCCAGCTGTGACGAGTGTGTCAGAATTTTCCAGGAGACGAACATTCCGCAGCTTTTAAAAGTGTAACAGAATCCTTGAGCAAGATCAGAGACAGATATTTGTGTGTGAGAAAGAGAGAAAGTTCATGTAGCCCTGATGATTGCAGAGAGATGGTAGTCTAGACACTGAGATTCTGAGAGGTAGACCACAGAAATACGGTTGTTGCAGTGAGAAAGAGGTTAACAAGCAAACACACACACCCACACCCACACCCACCCACACACACCCACACACACCCACACACACCCACCCACACACACCCACACACACCCACACACACCCACACACACCCACACACACACACACACACACACACACACACACACACACGTTGTGTTTCCATGTTTTATGGGGACATTCCATAGGCATAATGCATTTTATACTTTACAAACTGTATTTTCTATCCCCCTACACTGCCCCTGCCCCTAAACCTACCCATCACAGGAGACATGCTGCATTTTTACAGTTTCAAAAAACATCACTTAGTGTGATTTATAAGATGTTTTCCTCATGGGGACCAAAAAATGTCCCCACAAGGACAAGGATTTTGGATATTGCCATCTTTGTGGGGACATACCATAGGGATTACCAGTCCACACACACACACACACACACACACACACACACACACACACACACACACACACACACACACACACACACACACGTTTGGAGACAGAACCGAAAAACATAAATCCACTCACTTTGCTCTGTTTGCGGTCCAGGTAGAACTGGTGTTGGCTGATGGCCATGGCCCAGATGGATTTGATGAGGGTGGGACAGGCGTACCAGGTGTGCACGGCGATGCCACTGTGGCCAAATGTCCTCCGCGTTACCGACGCCCTGCAGTTGGAGCAAACACAAACCGACTTTATATTCACTGAATTTTATGACACTGTCAGTGCAAAAACGGATGTGAAATGTTTATTATTGTCTAAACACATTTAAAACACTGTTATGTATTAACAGATGCACAACATCTTTGTGTTTGTCTTTTCAATAAATACACTGTCATAAAAGGTTACTACCTCTAAATTAGATGAACTACATTCAAAGCCACAGTAAAAATAGGCAAAAACCACACCGTTGAGCATCTTATGTTGCTTGGCTAGTTAAGCTCATGCTAAGACAAAGCAGTTTGAGCTAAAATACAATAAAAAAAATGTATTACATCTTGAAATACTGTGATGGAAAGCTGAATTTTCAGCATCATTACTCCAGTATTCAACATGATCCTTCAGAAATCATTCTAATATGCTGATTTGCTGCTCAGGAAACATTTATTATATTATCAATGTTAAAAACAGTTGTGCTGCTTAATATTTTTGTAGAAACTGTGAATAAAAGTTTTGTATTCATTTCTTTTTTTACGAAAACAACAAAGACTTTTGAAGGACAGTGTATATTTAGACACTAAATAATATCCATTTAAATTATATTGTCTGCCATATTATTAGCCACCTGTATAATATATATTTATGTGGGAGATATGAAATGTGAACTGGTCTTAGCACATAGTACTCCTGACAGTCCTGCAATGTATCGGCTTAACATACCACACACAGTGCAGCCCACATTACACACACACCATTTACACTGCGGTCAAACCCAACGCACGTGTGTGTCCTGTGATGTGCTTTATAAAAACCTCCAGGCCTCTCCACTAGAACGCTAGAACACTAGAAAGATAAGCAGCAGACCCTCTTGTTCTGACTCTTATCAAAACGATATTAGTGTATGTGTGTTGCAATGACTCTAACTGAATGACAGTAAACCTAACAAGAAGTATAATACATTATAGTCCCTCATGCTGCAAGATAAACAGATTGTTTCATCTTCCTAAACTGTTTTGCTCTCTTTCATGTCTTATTTCCCCAGCCTCCAGCATTTCTGTGAACTCCCTCCGTGTTCTCCTTGTTTCTGCGCTGTCGTGGTGGTTGTTTGAACAGTGCGAATGAGGCGGTTTATCTGTCAGCATCTGAGGCAGCGTGTGCTGCTGCTTTTGGCAGTGTCTGCTCTCCTAAAAGACTAACCAGCCCTCAGCACACACTGATGATGTCATGAGGGCCTGATTAAACCCTAAACTCATCTTAATACCGATGGAGAGAGAGTCAGGAAAAACGTAAGATCCAAAATCTCCTGACAGAACGAGAGAGCTCAAACCGCATCTCAATCTCTACAGATGGAGAGTTAGACAGAAAGAGTAGGGTATGTTTTTGTTCAGTAATTCCTGTTGCATTTCTACACTCTTCTCCACAGGACACCGGAAGTAAGAGATTTCAATCCAATAACAAATAGCTTAGCTCAGTGAAAGCTTGTGGATGGATGCCAACCAGATGTAACTATAAACAATTACCTCAGAAGTGTTCAGGAAAAGGACAGAAAAATGGGTTTTCCTGTCAAAGTCTGACATATTTTAGAATTAACAAAACAAAACTTGACATGTAAATGCTTTATAAAGATGTCCCTCCATACAAGTCAGACTAAAAACAGCTTCATAATCAACCCTATTTTTCTCTTGATGCTGTAGAATATCCAATGTTTAAAGTTCAGAACATCATGACACTTTACTTCTAATTATTCCCACACTGAAATTAAAAAAAATAAAAAGACAAACAGAACCCACAAACTGCTGAGATCTTTCAAACATTTTATGACATCTAAACAAACTTGTCTTTAAAATTAATGCTGGGTTGGAGTGAAAGTGGTCCCCACCACATGTCCTGCCAGTGTGATAGACATTGTTTGTAAGCCTATATAGTCCACTACCTGCATATGTGAGTGAACACGTGTAGGCTGTAATGTAGATTTACCTTCTTGGGTCATGAACTTCCACTGAGAACTTCTTCTCCCTGAAGTACAGATTCTCCAATTGTCTCCATTGGAACACCTGCAGAGATGAGAGAACGCTTTTACAACTTTCCCAAAACCTTAATGAAACATTCCACGGATGGCACTCCAACGTCTTCAGACTGTAAACTTCTTCCAGATCAGAAAACTACAGGAACAAGCAGTAAAAGAGAATCCAGAATGCAAGTCCAAGCCAAGATATTTTACTTTTCCATTCACCTTTGTGCTTATGGTGAAAGTGTATGAGTAAAATCCTCCTTAAACACTGGGGAACAATGAGCCCTCCTCTGTATAAGTGTAAAATGAGAGAGACTGTTTGGCTCAAGACAGATGGAGAGAGCAAGAGTGGGAGGAGTCAAACCCCTTCCAAGCCTCTCCTCCCTCTGGGACACACACTTCCTGTGTGGGCGGAGTTTATGGAGAGTTCAGAGTGATGTGTTGAGAGTGTGTGCTGTAGTAACCCTTGAAAATGCAGCGCTACAGCTTTGTTAAACTCCTCCACCTCTTTCCCCTCATTCACTCAAGAAACCAGGTTCTGGTTCTCATTACACACCATCATGCACACACACGGCTGTCTGCGGTACACACACTGGACTCCTGGAGCCATCAGCTGCAGCCGACACAAAAAAAACGCAAAAAAAAAGAGAGTGGAGGTGAAAGTGGTATGAATATGCGCTCACTGAAACTATTGCTTTTATTTAATAACAGGACAGAGAGCCCTATACAGTCTTTCCAAGGTATATAAAAGATATCCACTATAAATTTCTTTCATAATTACTGTTAATACCATTCAAAGAAGCATTCCTTTGCAAAGACTTTGATATAAGAAAAAAAGTTGAAAAATGAAGAAAATGAAGAAAGGATGGAAGTGAGTGGAGAGGGAAAGGGAGGGGGGTTGGCTTGAAGAGCTCAAGAATTTTTAGAGCCTGGGAAAACAATGGACAGATGAAGGAAGAAGGGGGAAGTTGAGGAACATAGTTAGTTACACACACACACAACTGTTTCCACATACAGGTCCTTCTCAAAAAAATAGTATATTGTGATAAAAGTTCATTATTTTGAATTAAAGCTCATCCAGAGTGTTGGGTCTTGTGTCTCTCAACTTTCTCTTCACAATATCCCACAGATTCTCTATGGGGTTCAGGTCAGGAGAGTTGGCAGGCCAATTGAGCACAGTAATACCATGGTCAGTAACCCATTTACCAGTGGTTTTGGCACCGTGAGCAGGTGCCAGGTCGTGCTGAAAAACGAAATCTTCATCTCCATAAAGCTTTTCAGCAGATGGAAGCATGAAGTGCTCCAAAATCTCCTGATAGCTAGCTGCATTGACCCTGCCCTTGATAAAACACAGTGGACCAACACCAGCAGCTGACATGGCACCCCAGACCATCACTGACTGTGGGTACTTGACACTGGACTTCAGGCATTTTGGCATATCCTTCTCCACCAGTCTTCCTCCAGACTCTGGCACCTTGATTTCCGAATGACATGCAAAATTTGAGTGACAGTCCAGTGCTCCTTCTCTGTAGCCCAGGTCAGGCGCTTCTGCCGCTGTTTCTGATGCTGTTTCTGTTCAAAAGTGGCTTGACCTGGGGAATGCGGCACCTGTAGCCCATTTCCTGCACACGCCTGTGCACGGTGGCTCTGGATGTTTCTACTCCAGACTCATTCCACTGCTTCCGCAGGTCCCCCAAGGTCTGGAATCGGTCCTTCTCCACAATCTTCCTCAGGGTCCGGTCACCTCTTCTCGTTGTGCAGCGTTTTTTGCCACACTTTTTCCTTCCCACAGACTTCCCACTGAGGTGCCTTGATACAGCACTCTGGGAAAAGCCTATTCGTTCAGAAATTTCTTTCTGTCTTAACCTCTCGCTTGAGGGTGTCAATGATGGCCTTCTGGACAGCAGTCAGGTCGGCAGTCTTACCCATGATTGCGGTTTTGACTAATGAACCAGGCTGGGAGTTTTTAAAAGCCTCAGGAATCTTTTGCAGGTGTTTAGAGTTAATTAGTTGATTCAGATGATTAGGTTAATAGCTTGTTTAGAGAAGCTTTTCATGATATGCTAATATTTTGAGATAGGAATTTTGGGTTTTCATGAGCTGTATGCCAAAATCATCAGTATTAAAAAAACAAAAGACCTGAAATATTTCAGTTGGTGTGCAATGAATCTAAAATATATGAAAGTTTAATTTTTATCATTACATTATGGAAAATAATGAACTTTTATCACAATATGCTAATTTTTTGAGAAGGACCTGTATATCACTAGGATTGGGAATTAAAAACTGGTTCTTATTCAAAACCAAATGATTTTCACAATGGTCGGTTCCGTTAATGGTTCTTTAATGTAATCAAAACACTGTCTCTGTAAATTACTAAAGTTACAAAAGGTATTCAAACAAGAGCAGTGAGAGATTTTCTCTCTTTTGTTGTTTGAATAACATAAATTAACCAACCCTAATCAATTTAAATCAATGAAATGAGAGTTAAAGGCTAGTTATTGCAAAACAATACAAAAAGAATCACAAGAATACAGATCTGTGAACAACAATTTGAGGGATTTCTTGTAAAGAATCTCAAACTTGTTATTGGTTTGGATTGGTGTAATGACACATTGATGTTATCATCGACAACTAAAAATATATTTAAAAAAAATAAGTTGAAGTTTAAAAATTAAATAAAAAAAATATTAGATGAAAAACTTAAAAATTAGATAAATTTTGCCTTAGCAAATAACTGAGCAATAAATGAGCTGAAATAAATAAAAAAGTACTAAAAGTAATAAAACTAAATTAAAGCTAAATAGAAATATTTACACAAAAACAAAACTATTACAAATGAAAAAACTAAACTGTAAAAAAAGCACTGTTACATAAAATTGTAAAACAAACTAAAATTAAAATTGAACTGAAAATATAAAAAACAAAGCTGATTCAATATATTTATAAATACTATAAAAGTGTATAAATAATACTAAACTAATACTGATGCACAAGTTGTATGGTAATTTAATAGTATAAATGCACATTCAAATATATTACCAAAGATATTATTGTTTTTGTTTAGTGTATCAATCCTTAAAAGTAATAAACAAATTCAATTCAAATTTGCTTATAAAGCACATTATAAAACACAATGTGCTGAACTTTAAAAGAACTAATTAAGATAAAACAGAAGAACATTTTCAGAAAGCGCATGAAATCGCTCAGTGGAATTGGAACCAGAATAGTCAAATTCCTTACAATTTCCATGCCAATATATCACAGAGACAGTGTCACTGAACAGCAGAGAGATGTTGATGGTGTTGAAGTGAATGTTTCTTGGTGTTTATGAGATGCTTTGTTGATCTCATGGGACCAAGAACAAACTTGACCCTCAACACTTTCAAAACAACTTTCATTATGGAGATACTAATCTCTCTCTCTCCTTAAGTGAGAGGGAGGGAGAGGAAAAAGAGAGTGAGCGAGGCTACAATGTTCCATGACATCTAAACACTCTGTAGCACTATGCAGTTATAAGAGCCAATGAGGCATGGAGCATTAACCACACCAGAGTATTTTGGGCACAGTGAGGTGGAACTGGGGACTTTAGCTATTGTTCTGGAATGAAACAATCTCAACTGTAAGTGTGCGTGATTTAGAAGCATGCAGTCACGAGAGGCTGTAAAAGAAAAAAGGCATTTCAAAGGGCCCCATGTGCCCAGTGATGCTCTTATGTGTTGAATCCTGGTTAGTTCCAGCACATATTTCACTGACAGCTGAACCGTGCTCTAGACCTCGTGTTGTTTGGTTATTTAGATCTCTGGAAACAGGGTTAAACCTTGTCCTGAACTTCAAAGGATTTAAAATGAAGGCTCACAGCCATGGTGATGGGGTCCAGAGATTGGCCATGCCCCACCTCTGTTCTGAAAACACAGATGTAGTTGATTCCAATAAAGTCATGCAGCTTAACTAAAAACTTATAAACAAAAGCAACATCTATTCTCAATTATATGGTACCATTTTCATCACTACATTTATTAATGAACAAAACAGATTTACATTACTATTAAAAAATTTGGGGTAAGACTTTATTTTAAAGAAATCCATACTTTTATTCAGATATGATGAATTAAATGTAACAAAAGTGACAGTGAAGACATCTGTGACCCTGGACACAGTCATAAGTCACATGGGTATATCTGTGGCAATAGCCAACAATAAATTGTATGGGTCAAAGTTTAAGATCATTAAGTAAAGATCATGTTCCATGAAGATATTTTGAAAATGTCTTACCGTAAATATATAATTTTTTGTATTATTAGTAAGATGCAATGCTAAGGACTTCATTTGGACAACTTTAAAGGTGATTTTCTCAATATTTTTTTTTTTTTGCACCCTCAGATTCCAGATTTTCAAATAGTTGTATCGCGGCTAAATATTGTCCTATCCTAACAAACCATACATCAATGGAACGCTTATTTATTCAGCTTATTGACCCTTATGACTGGTTTTGTGATCCAGGTAAATGCATATACGAACAAGTTCTCCATTTAGGATAATAGCAAATTCAGCCCAAGCGCCTTTGATGACGTGGATGATTACGTTACTGTTGATCATCTGTCCATCATCGTCTAAAGCCCGCCCTGACAATTTCATTGGTCCGAACAGTTTCTGTTCGGGCATAATAACTCCTCTATGGATCGAGTCCAGACCGAATTGCCCGAGCAAAAAGATTTGTAGGCGGGGCTAAATTCGGCTGGCATCCAGGCTAGTTCTTTTGGACTTTCTATTAATCAAACATTTCCACAAAGACATTAAGCAGCATAGCTGGTTTTCAACACTGATGATAATAATAAGAAATGTTTCTTATTAGAATGTTAGGATGATTTCTGAAGGATCATGTGACAATGAAGACTGAAGTAATGATGCTGAAAATTCAGCTTTGCCATCATAGGAATAAATTACATTATTAAAACAGAAAGCAGATATTTTAAATAATTTAATAATATAAAAATATATCACAATATTACTGTATTTTTTATCAAAGAAACGCAACGTTTGACCTTTTTTCAAAAACATCAAAAAATCTTACCGACCTCAACCTTTCCCACCATTTTGCATAAAAATAATTGCAATGCATTCTGGGATTGCCTTATCTGTCAATAATACATGCAATGCTACCTTAGATTTTGCCAAAAATGAACATAATTTTGTCTACTATTTGACTATTTTCATTGAGACCATGATGCCTTATAATCTTGCCTATATAAGCAACATATGTTTTAGAACAGCTAACCACTTAGCTGGCCAAAACCTGCTTATACAGAATGTTCCAATATAAGGGAGTTTAGTAAATGTCATAGGTGTGTCATCACTATGACTCACATTCACTGCTGTTACTTTCAATATAACGCACAACGCCCACCCTGCAGTCTGTCTGTACATAGAATAATACAATAAACCCCCACCCCTCTCTCTCACAAAGACACACATACAGAGTACAGGAAGAATGTGTGTGTGTGAGTGTGTGTGTGTGTGGGGCATGGTATTTACTTAGCCGGAGCTATAATGAGCGCTTATGAGAAAAGACAGGGCATTGGGAGGTCAAAGATCACCAGCAGCAGACAGGATGAAAACAATCACCGGTGACTCAAGGGATGCAGTGTCATGATTCATAGCTGTAGCATCACATCTGGCTAGAAGGGCAACTATACGCTTTTCATATTCTGTTCATGTTTTATAAGGCACAAATCTTTTAGTAACTGGAGCTAATGAGCTGATCCAAACGAATCAGAAACAGCTACACACATGCCAGTTTTTGGGGAGTGGTCCCGGATTCGTCAGACGCACTAATGTTTCCAGCATGTTTTGTGTTGTCAGGGCGACAGTAATCCTGCGGGTGTCTGCTGCTGGGTTTCCTGTTGCGGGTTTTGGATTCAGGGAGGCTGCTGGAGGGGGTTTAGGTACAGGACAATAGCTCTAGAGAATCACACGCACCACAAATATATTGGTCACACCACTAAAACTTTACACACACATTTTGGCACATATGCTCTCATTAGGAGAGGGTTTAAATTAGTTTGAAAATCATTAAATAAACCCAACCACTAACTCACTAAGTCTGCAACTTTTAGTGTGTGGCATTTTTAACTGTATATCTCACAGTCGCGCACACACTGCCCACAGATGGAGAACAGCCACAAACCATTAGTGCATGTGAGCTTATCATCAAAACAAAAACGTGCATCTGTGATTGAAACAAACTGTGTAATGAGAACATCAGTGGCAATGACCCATCTGAAACGCAGATCAGAGCAATTGAAAGTTGCAGCTTGGCATTTTATGCAGGACTAGACATCTGAATGTCCACTGAGATGAAAGGAATAGTTTATACATAACTTAAAACGTTGCAATTATTTACTCACCCTCGTGTCATTATAAACCTGCAGCACTTTCATTCTTCAGTGGAACATAAAATAATTTTTGAAAAATGTTTTTTTGTTGTCAAAACAATGGAAGCCAATGGGGTCCAATGTTGTTTTGACTTGCACTATATGCACAAAACAGTAGAAACATCCTTCAAAATATAGTATTTTGCATTCTGCAGTAAAAAAAAAAAAAAAAAAAGTCTTATAGGTTTGGAACAACATGAGGGTGAGAAAATGGTGATTTTTCATTTTTGGTTGAACTATCCTTTTAAACTGTCATACAGGTTTAGGTGGATTTGTCAGTAGAACTATAATTTTGTTTAGTTTGCATCTGTGGCATTTTTGCAGGCGCGTCTGTTCTTCTTGCTGGTTTATCTTCCCTCCATTCTGAGCTGACCTCTGCTGCGTCGTTTCATTTTAACTCTCGTTTTCTGTAACAGATCCTTCTCTGTAAATAGGCCTGAGTTTGGCTTTTTCGCTTGGCTGGACTTTCTGCTTTGAACGCTATTTTTAGCTTGCGGTTTGCGGAAAGGTTTCTCTGTTCCTCACCACAGGCTAAAGTTTTTGCCTGTCCTTTGGAGAGAATTTAAACACGGGTGTGGGCTGTGAGAATGGAAAACCAAAGCCAGCGGGATGAACACCTGAAGTAAAGTCTTTCTGGCAGCAGGCGATTCTTTTGATTGAGAGATTTGTAGCATTTCAGTTACTGGGTGACACTGATTGTCTGTCTGGAAGTTTGAGGATCTCTGTCTAAAGTTACAAAAAAGAAACGCTAAATGGGGTCAGACTGCCAGAGGTCCTGACCTCTCCTAGGTCATCACACCCGAGTGTCAGACGATGGCTGACGTCATGAGGTTAAGCAAAGGTGACCAGGTGATGAACACATATTCACAAACAAACACTTGAGGAAGCTCGCACTAAGTTTCAAAACACAGCGACAGGGAAACTGCTTACATCCACTGGATTTTCTGCAAAGCTGAAAGTTTTAAAGAAGAAGTCGGAATTTTTTTCTCTCCCTCATGGAGAAGCAAAGAGCTTCATAACAGCTCTTAAGAAATGACTGGTGTTTGCCAAAGTAAAAAAAAAAGAAGACACATTTTGTTAATTTTATTGCCTAACAAGTGACAATCACAAGTCGGATTGTGTAAAAAAGTAATGGGAAACCTCTCCTCAACAAGTTAAGGTATTGTTCAGGTCCTTAGCACAAATGCTGCAGGACAAATTATGCAAAGCCAAGTACTACTAATTAACATCAGGGGGAAAAAAACATTACGAGATAATGGAGATGAAGAGATGTGAAGAGAGGACAAACAAAAGTCAAACTGTTGTTAGTCCACAGAGGAAAGGCAGTCTTACCTTTCTTGGTTTGACTTTGTCCTGGTAGTCATATTGAAAAATGCCTTTATAACTCAAACCCAGCCACCATGGGATACCTTGCTTATCCTGAGGGAGAGCAAGAGAGAGAAAAAAAGAGCATTGATACACACACGGCGATAAGATGAGAAGTGTCAGCTCATGACTGATGACAGCATGGTTATCTTAAACACACTGTGTCTTAAGCATCCTTTAACACTTAAGTAAAGTGCCGATACTGCAGGTCGTGAGAACATACATGTCTGTGTGTGTGTGTGTGTGTGTGTGTGTGTGTGTGTGTGTGTGTGTGTGGACTGACGGCTGTGCTTATAAATTTCCCCTCCGAGCAGACTGACCCACCTTAACAGCATAATAATGCACTCCATATGTGGGCAATGACTCCACTACACTCATATAACTGTGAGAGAGAAGAAAGAAGAAATCATGGACAGTATTTTATGTATGTTCCATATGAAAACAATTTACATTAGCAGCAAACACGTGGGAGTGGACCTCGGAAGTAGAAAAAGGATTTGGATACTTCAGGCACACTTAAAATGGATGAATGGCATTGCATTAGACACTAAATCAAAAGAACACAAAACAAGCACAGTTTCCAAGCAACATGTTTCACTGCTATAAAACAAGTATAAAATAACAGAAGGTATAGTTAAAGATGATAGGTAAAAAAATATATATATATTGCTTGCTTTCTTCTACGGAACACAAAAATAACAATAATGAAAGTCAATGGATTTCAAAACATCAAATCTCATTCTTGCACACCCTGTTACCAAACATGCTGATATTTGAGGATTGTGTTGCCATTGACTTTCATAATATGTTCTTTTGTGTTCCGCAAAAGTAAGAAAGTAATTTTTGGAATGAAATGTGGGTGAGAAAACAATGACAGAATAAAACATTTTGGGTGAACTATCCCTTTAAGATGAAAAGCATTCGGACCCTTTCTGGTCATCAAATAGGGCTGCACGAGATGTCGTTTTAGCATTGATATCGCGATGTTCGCATCCGCACATACTTGACATCCGCTATAGTCAAATCGCAGGATGTGCTATGTCAAGTATACGTTCAGGCCAGCTGCACCCCGGATCATGTGATTCCTGGATTAATTGCAAAGTTTAACCATTCTAAAGTGAAAGTTTATAATTTGTATGTGTTTTTAAGTCGAGTCAGGCATCAAGCGCAAGAGGATTGTCATTCGTGCACTGTTTTCTGCGCGCATACACAGAACCGCTCATACAGCACGTGAACGCTGAATTCACCCTTTGCCGCGAGTATGACTGACAGGCGATCTGACCAATCACAACAGCGAATCCGCAGTTGTCTGACAAAGCAGTCAGGAGAGTTGAAACAGCTTTTTTTCCGGTGTATACAATAAAATGGTATTTATTGTTTACATTTCTTAAAAAATAAACAAAATTGAAAGGTGAGACTTTGTGTCCTCTTTGCTGTGCAATATATTTTGCCTGCGTGAGAACATGATGTGTGGTGTGAGAGCGTAATGGCTTGTTGGACATAGCAACAGTCAGTAACTAAAGGGGGCGGTCTTTTGAGCTTAAAAGGACACGTGTGTGCAAAATGAAGTCAAAATGCCCTTCTCTGCGACTATCCTCGTAAACACAGTCGGTTATGTGTTGTACACATTTTTTTTTAATGCAGATTCACTCCCCTACAAAATCACCCCAATATTTCTAGAATGATTAATTGTTTTCAAATAGAGCTATTCAAATCACCTGGTGAAATATCGCAATATATATTGCAGAAAAAAAATATCGCAATGTAAGTTTTTTCCAATATCGTGCAGCCCTATCGTCAAACTTAGTGGAACATTTTGAACATAACATTCTTTCTTGTGGTCTTACTTGACAATAGCCTGGCCTCTGGACTGTCCGCTTAGCTTCTTATAGTGCTCAATGACCCGGTCCTCACTGCAACACAACACATATACACACATTAGAAGCAAGCAACAAATGACAACATTCATGAGAATGTGGCTGTCAGCCTATTTTAATTCCACAGGAACACGAAACGGACAAGAGTGAAAGCTTACAGATGTACAGAGACACAGCCAATGAAACACAACACCATGAAGGAGATAAGTTCATTCTTAGAACAGGAAGTTCACCGGTCTGCTCAATATGTATGTGTGAGTGAGTGTGTGCGTCTCTGGCAGTATCTGTGAAACACTTCATTCGCATCAAATAGAATTTGAGGTCAATTATGTTAGCGAATTATTCGAGGGAATCCTTTCCCATGGTGCTCTGAGAACACAGAGCAGATACATCTTGTTAATACCTCTTCATTATCAGCTGACAGCTGTGTGTGTCTCTCACCAATATGCGAGTGAAGGGTGCTCCTTCAGTGCTTGTGTAGGCAGTGCTGGCAGTTTCTTCAGATCAGCCCTAGTAGCATCATTACTGTAAAATTAACACAAAATGCTCAGAAATATAACCACCTAACAGGGCAAAGAATCAGCCAATCAGAATCACAGAACAGCAAGAAGGCGAAGAGAAATGAAAGAGTAAATGATGAAGAGAAAGAAGAATTAAAGACACAGGAAATAAATAATTAGGGAGCCTTAATGTACTTATTGTGTTCATATTGTATTGCAAAACACTTTTGCTGATATTGAGGTGGGATACGGGTGAATTTAATGACGAGTGTGGTGGTATGGGTAGGTTTAAGGGTAGGGTTAATTAATAATTAATAATCAGTGCTTTTCTGGGTACTCAAAGCACTTTACATGGAAGGGGGGGGGGGATCTCCTCAACCACCACCAATGTGCAGCATCCACCTGGATGATGCGACGGCAGCCATATTGCGCCATAATGCCCATCAGCTGATTGGTGGAGAGGAGACGTGATGAAGCCAATCTGTACATGGGGATGATTAGGAGGCCATGATGGACCGAGGCCAATGGGCAAATTTGGCCAGGATCCCGGGTTTACACCCCTACTCTTTTTCCTAGAAATTTTAATGACCACAGAGAGTCAGAATCTCGGTTTAACATCTCATCCAAAGGACGGTGCTTGTTACAGTACAGTGTCCCCCATCACTATACTGGGGTGTTAGGACCCACACAGACCACAGGGTGAGCATTCCCTGCTGGCCTCACTAACACCGCTACCAGCAGCTACCTAGTTTTCCCAGGAGGTCTCCCACCCAGATACTGACCAGGCTCAACCCTGCTTAGCTTCAGTGGTAAACCAGTGGGTGATATGGCTGCTGGCCAGGTTATGCTACTGGGTTAGGTGTAAGGGAAGTGTCAACAGTGTAATTATGAATCTAATTACAGAAATTAATTACAGATTTGAAATAATTGTGTACATAAATGATAACAATTGTCACATGGCTAGTTATAATCTGCATATCAAACCAATTTATGTAAAAATGCTGATCAAATAAATAAGTGGAGATTTAGATATTAAAATCACATCTGATATCACTTCCAGTTCATTTTTTAAATGGAAGGTTGAATTGTATATTATCACTCACAATGTGCTAAATGTGGCAAAGTTAGTAGACTATCACGGTATTCTACGCCTACAAAATGTGCATACTGTGCACACTAATAAGCTGCACACTGCAAAAAATTAGAGCAGTTTGGTAGTGTGCCACTCCAAAAACAGAACGATGGAGAGGTTGAGAGGAAGTGTAATAGGAAATAGAGACGAAGAAAACTATCAGACACAGTAAAGCTGGAAGGATGCACATGTGACAGATTTGTAGTTGAGATACTGTGTGTAGAAAGTGTTTCAAGAGTGTGTGTGTGTGTGTGTGTGTAATGGAGAGAGCCAGGGGTTAGTGTGTGTAATTTAACACTGTTTATCCTCTGCATTCCATTTCCTCCCCTCTGTCTCCGTTCCCAGGGTTCACACCCCCATATCTCTCTCATTCTCTCTCTTGAATCGTGTGCATGTGCTTATGTGGGAAGGAGAGTTTGATATATGCCACAAATTGGATCTGCTTTCACTCTGCAATGACACACTGATAGAAACTTTGATAGTGTGTGCATGTTAAAGGGGTCAATGGAAGGTGATTCATTCATTCAAAAAGCCTCTTACCTCGTGAAGTCTCCTTTAGCTTCCTGTGGGAGAGAAAAAATGACATATTTTAGAATCAATAATGAGTCTTGGAAAGATTGTATCCTCTTATACACAGAACGGTGCATGTGTGTCTCAGTGGGGGATGTAGTCACAGCCATCTGGACTGAATCCTCTGAAAGGTCAAACACACATAACATACCTGATACTACACCTGGATCACACATACACATCATAAAGGAAAACCATATTTCTCTAAAGTACTTCCCTCGTATGATTAACTTACAGTACAAAGGAAACATCCTGTTTTAGATTTAAAATAAAGCACCCTGTCATGCTGAAATACTGTAGTGACCTGAATATGACTCTATAATGCTTACACACGTGTGTTTGAGACGTACTGAACTTCATAAAAGTTCAGAGCAAGGTTCATGAAGGTGCATAAAATGATAAACAGTCCAAAATGATCTTACCTGTAAGATGTAGGAGGCCAGTTCAAACACCACCTCGCTGTCCACCTCTATGAGCTCCTGGAGACACACAGAGAAAAAAGAAAGCGAGGGTTAGGTTTAGGATCACAGCAGACAGGACATCTCCATTAATCTGTCTCTTATCTTATCTCTCTCTTTTTTAATGACCTGATCTGCTGACTTATCACCGAAGGGTCTATCTAAATCACTTCAGCTATTTCCTGTGTAATCAATAGCAGGACAAAGCCACATACACACACATGGGTTTTTTTTAGATGAGGGGTTATTGAAGTGTAGGGGGTCTTTATTACTTAAATGACCAAGACAAACGAAGCGATTCATTACCTTTGCCGAACACAAGAATTTCAGGAATGCCACACACACACACACAAAGAAAAGTGTGAGCAATGAGCTCATGGTGGGAAAGTGTGTGGTATGTGACCAATGACACATTCACAAATACGGAATGTTTTGTAAGAATGAAGCACTTTTTGAAACATTTTAAAACATTTATATATACATATCAAAAGATTGTTGAGTGTTGGTAATATATATTTTTTTACTGTTTTTGAAAGAAGTCTCTTATGTTCACCAAGGCTGCATTTTTATTTAATAATAAATGCAGTAAAAATAGTAATATTGTGAAATATTGTTGTAGTTTAAAATAACAGATTTCGATGTTAATTTATTTTAAAATGTAATTTAGTGCAGAATTTTCAGCAGTCATTAAAAATCTTCAGTCTTCAGTGTCACATGATCCTTCAGAATTAATGCTCAATCTTTTCTTTTTTTATCATCATTAATGTTAAAAACTGTTTACAGCTTAATATTTTTATGGAAACCATGATATACAGTTTTTTCAGGAACAACATTTATATATTTGCAATAGTAATCTTCAATTCAATGCATTCTTGCTGAATAAAAGTATTAATTTCATTAAAAAAAACCTGCTGACTATTTTATGCTGTCTGCTGCCTGAAGGATAGTCGATAGAGAAGAGCTTGGTAATGTGCATGTTTTTATGGTGCCATCAACCAATCAGTGTTGCCATGATGTCATTTTCCGCAGCTCCAGGGGGATTTGTTACATGGCATTTATGGCTTAGATGGTCCATGAGAACAGATGGAGGTAACAAAGGTATGCACTTTAACCAAAGGGGTAGAAGCTAATACTGCCCTCTAGTGGTAGAAAAGTGACAGCAGCTTACCTTATAGATGCAGGACTTTGCATTGAGGAAGAACAGCTCTATTGTGGCATTGTCCTTAAGGTAAGAGATACTTTCAATGTAGAACCTGTTGAAAAGAAAATACAAACATCAAAAATGCTGTATAAACAATATACACAATTTACATACTAAGATTAGCAGTGAATATGATTCAAAATGGTTTAGTACGAGTAACCAATTCTGATTCAACTTTAGCAGGTCATTCAATAAACTCACTGAAAGAAACTATTTATTATATACACCGATTCAAAGACCAATCACTAGAGGGCATCACAAACACTTGCTATATTCTCTTGTTGTCTCCATCCCTCTCAAAACCCACAAAAAGAAAACAATTTCCACTGTACAAGCTTCATTTAGCACTATAAGATTCAAATTAGAGGGAACTACAACAACAAACAAATACACAAGTAATCGTCTCAAAATCAGCATAAATAAATAAGTAGTCTCAGCTTGACATTTTCATTTCAGCTGTAGGCTCAAGCTCACATTCACACATGGACTGTTACACAGACACACACATTAATAGATATATGTACAGATGCATGTAAAATGATATGACCTTGAACATACCCTGAGGCACACAATGCACTTAAAATGAACTCTATGACAAATGATACATAAAGACATGCTTTGAATCCATAGCTGTTTAAAGAAGGAACTGTCAGTGAAGAAAGTGTCTTAGAGAGAGAAAGAGAGAAAATGAGTGAAAGTGAGAGAGATGAAAGTGATTAAAACTGTATTGACAGCTGGTTTAATTTGAGATGTGAGTGAGACAGAGTCTTACACGCATCAAAGACTTTAGCTCTCTCCAATCAATAGCCCAATCACGAGCAGAAAGGATAACACACATGCACACTGATGTGCACAGGACATCATGCATGCATTAAAACTGGGCCTCCACTCCAATTTAAACTGCACTGACATGCAATAGCTCAAGCACAAGACATACAACTCTGCACGCAGCTATTAAAGCAAAATGCATGCATGCGTTTTGCATGCATGCAAGCGTTTGTTTTTGTGTGTGACCCAGAAAAGCAAAGTGATGCAAGTGGAATAGACTGAAAGAAAGAAAAGTAATCCAAATGTGTCCCAACAAATGGGTGAAATGGTGAGCTATTTTAATGCTGAGGTTGACAGCAATAAACCAGCATCCGCCCACAGCTAGTGTGGTGATGTATGACTGTGTGCTGATTGCGACTTACACAGTAAAATACTGTGAGGAAGCAAACAAATTTGCCCACTATAACTCTCTTGCACACAGAGTCATACAAACACACAAGCAATAAATATACTAGCCACTCTTTGTATTGGTCATATTTCGAGGCAGATGCAATTAAAATCTAAACGAATCAACCCTCCCAGCAGATATCTGCTCATGCTCTGCAATTCAAACACAGTCTGATTAACACTCGGCTGTTGCCATGGTGCTCAAATTGCTGGGGGTGTTAATGAGAGGAACGGTGGATTCTGATTGGCTAAGTTCTCTGTAACTGCCAGTGAGCTGTGGTTTACTGACCCCGCTAATTTGAAAGAATAAACAAACAGACACAACCCCCCAATACAAAAATACTCAGACAGAAGTGGTGACGGCAATTCACTCTGAACTCATTCACTTTTTATGTAATGAGAACACATATACTATACATATACATACTGTATATATCAGGGCTCGACAATAACGCTTGTCCGGGACAAGTAAATTTTCTGAAGGGGCAAGTGAAAGAGAATTTTACTTGCCCTACCGGACAAGTAGCCTAGCCTGTTAAACGTCAATAACAAAAATAATAAAGGAAATCACCAAAACGCAATAATGATTCTGCATTCATTTAGTGGCGACTGAAAGTGAATAATATAATATACTGATGGTAACAAGGTTGTGCTGTTGAGGTTGAGGAGAAATAGAAACACATGAGCGCATCTCCACATACTGGCAAAAATTCTAAATGTGGAGTTTTTATATTTATAACATAAGCTAGAGTTAAGCAACATTACATGACCAAGAGTGCTGTTTTCCTGAACACTATCATGATTGAAAATGTGACACTGATTTTATACGACAGTTCAAGAAATAAACAAGTGGTTCAAATTAAGTCACTTACATTATAGACGCAATATTGTTTTGTTTTTGTTTCAGCAGCGAAATTTGATCCAAACAAAGATCACATCATAACTGTTGCGCGTCTCACAGAAGCACTCAACCGTGTTTCATTACTGAATGATTTAGCGTTTTGAAGGAATCGGTTGAGTCAAAGATTCAGATGCTGAGTTGGAAATCGCCCCCTATACCCTCATTCACTATTCCCTGCATTACTCCACTAATATAGTCCACTTGAAGAAGTGAGTGAATTCGGACACTGAGTGTGCCAGAAGGACTGCTGCTTTTGCATAGTTTGTACTTGCCGTTTAATAATCAGTTGAATCCTAGCAAACTTGCAGCTCCAGTAAATTAAAAGATTTATCTTGAACTCTCATGGAAACTAGCATGTATAAAACACAATTATACAATTTAATAAATCAACAAAAAAGGAATTTATACTTTTATATACGCTGTAGCCACATTGACGCATGACTCTCACAGTGCATTGTGGGTATTCTCTAGCTTTTGAGCTATTTGAGCTCATTATTGTAGTGAATTGTGGGACTGAATGAGTACACTCGATAATGTCCACTATGGTTTCGGACATTTTGGACACAACAACTGCCTCATTCCTGAACGAATCAGCCGTTTGAACGAATCGTTTGAATTAATGACTCAATAACTCATTAAGATGGTCACCTGCTGCCACCTATTGGTGGTTTAGTTTAGTTTTTAAAAGTATCGTTCTTTCCACCATTTCTTATCTGTATATTAAAAAAATATTTAAAACAATCTCTTAAAACAAAAAAATATTAAAGAATATTTAATGCAGGTTTAATTTTTCAGTGTAAATTATTGAAATTGATTGGTAACAGCCCTAGCGTCTTATTTTTCAATTTATTGATACAATTTAAGAAAATGCCCTTTATAAAAGGTCAAATTTAATAAATATGCAAATTTAAATATGTCAAAGATAACTGAAAACTGATGAGAATATTGCTTCAGAATAAATTATATTTACAAATTTTTTTCTGGACAAGTGTGAATGACCTTAAAAGGCTTAATGTCGGGTGTATATATATATATATATATATATATATATATATATATATATATATATATATATATATATATATATATATATATATATATGCATTAATAATAATAAATCAAATAATTGTAATAAATTATGAGTGTGTACATATACACCGATCAGGCATAACGTTATGACCACCTTCCTAATATTGTGTTGGTCCCCCTTTTGCTGCCAAAACAGCCCTTACCCGTTGAGGCATGGACTCCACTAAAGGCATGGACCCCTGCGCCTCCCATGACCCTGTCGCCGGTTCACCACTGTTCCTTCCTTGGACCAGTTTTGATAGATACTGACCACTGCAGACCGGGAACACCCCTCAAGAGCTGTGGTTTTGAGATGCTCTGACCCAGTCGTCTAGCCATCACAATCTGGCCCTTGTCAAACTCACTCAAATTCTTACGCTTGCCCATTTTTCCTGCTTCCAACACATCTACTTTGAGGACAAAATGTGCACTTGCGACCTAATTTATCCCAACCACCCACCCATCTTTTTTTAAATAACTTTTATTCAGTTTAATTTATTGTTGATAATTCGCAGGCACATTCAAATGTTTAATATGATACTTAAAAACGCAGCTCACTAGATTTTGAAACACGTTTATTATGTTTTGTTGCCATTGTACTTACCTTACGCAGAAGTAAAGCACAATAGGTCCAGATTTCTTGGGAAACTCGTGTTCCAGCACACGGCGATCTAACTGCAACCAGCTGAAATGACCCCTGAAACACAGCCCAAGAGAAAAGACTGATAGTATCTGTAACAACAACCGGAAATGTCTTGCAACATCTTACAATGTCTCATTCATAGTACTGCATAACGTCATAAAACGTTCATCATGCGAAAAATGAGCCACAAGAGGGGTGTTTTATATTTAAGATGTCATCACGTGCATTTTCATGCATAAGTTAGTCCCGTGATGACAAAAACAAAAGCACTCAGGAAAGTATAGTATTGATATTGCATTGATATGTATATATATATAAACTGTATATATATAATACTGATGCTAGTCTTAGCCAGTACTACTGACAAGCAACAACACAATGTGTTTTAAATTGTATTTGTATAGGAAAATTTTAACTCACACTGTGTGCACTTGTTTCTGACAAATCCATTTGTCTATTTGCATGTTGTCCATGGCGACTGCAAACTGTCAACCCCTTGTTGGGAAGGATCAGCGGGCGGATCAAAGGTCACCAGACAACATTTCAAAATCTTTGGAAACTACATATAACACATTCCCCCAAGCACACTAGCAGTGAGAACAGACGTGACGCTGCTCTTGAGGGTGCATATGTGTCTTAAAGAAATCATTAAAAGATATGTCTAACAAATATTGCACAGCGGTAGGTCACCCTGTGTAAGACTAAATGAAAAGCTGCTTGTCACAGAAAGTGAAGAAGCCAATCATCTCCTGTGGCATTATCACAGCATGCTCACTCATCCACAGTCCTGACACAGTCAGAGAGCTGAACTATTCATAACTACACCTTAATCTGACAGTCTTTTCTCATAGGTTAGAGGCAGGTGTAGTATTTTATGGGATGTGTTGGGTATACGTACGTCTCATCTACGTAAGAGATTCCAAAATATTCCTTCTCCTTCAGGTTGAAATGGGACGCTACCAAGTCCAGAAGATCCTTCGCCATTAGCTTGGGCTGAGAGAGACGAAAAATTAAAAAAAAGTTAGGTTTCATCAGATCTTTTCATTCAGAATACATTACACACACAGACAAAAACACCCAGATACACACACACACACACACACACACACACACACACACACACACACACACACACACACACACACAAGGTCAGCAAGTTGGCAGGCTGTGTGCGTCGTATTCTGATGAGTATTGATGCACTGCAGTGACTCTGCAATTTCATGCTGACTCTGTCTGCAGTCTGTGTGTGTTGCATCTTGAACAGAACTTGATTTTCTGCTAAAAATAATCTCTAAAATAACGTCCATTGCTCATACAACTGACATATTTGATTTTAAGATGGAAAATCGTTTTGATGATTTTCAGTTACGAACTACAGAGGTTTTTGACTTGGCACTGACACACACCCAGAACATTCAGAAAATCTGAGAGACACACTAGTTGTCACGCTGTCTATGATTCTGCAAGCTCGGGGCTTTCCCTGTGTGTAAGTGAGTGTGTGTCAGAGCCAGTGTGTGGTAAACCATGGGTGTGTCACTGGCTCGACACTGAAATCACCGGCGTCCTGGGATATCTCTGTACAGCTTACCAACCTACCAACATCAACACACAACCATTTATGAGTAAAAAGCATTTAACTTCCCTTTTAAAAACCATGTGACATTGACACCAGTATACTCATGACTTGTTTATAATTCATGTCTTTGACTAGTAAGTCAAAGTTCAAATCACAGTCTTTGCTGTCCTAACTTAATTGACATAAGTACCAATGTAGAACATTATATAGAAACTGTGTCTATTCCTCGTTTAGTGAGGTCAAACTTTAAATCTACTGTAAGATCTAGGAAAAATCTAATTGTGATTAAACCAGAAAATCTCAATATTAGTGAACAAAAACAATTTCTAAAACTAGGTCTTCTAAACATTAGATCGCTCACACCTAAGGCGGTTATTGTAAATGAAATGGTCACAGATAATAGTTTCGATGTACTTTGCCTTACTGAAACCTGGCTTAAGCCAAATGATTATTTCGGTCTAAATGAGTCTACTCCACCAGGATACTGTTATAAGCATGAGCCCCGTCTGATTGGTCGTGGCGGCGGTGTTGCAATAATCTATAGAGATATTCTAAATGTTACTCAGAAAACAGGTCACAGGTTTAATTCGTTTGAAGTACTAGTGCTAAATGTTACGCTCTTAGATGTAAGAAAGAAAACCGTTTTATCTCTAGCCTTGGCTACTGTATATAGACCTCCAGGGCCCTATGCTGATTTCCTAAAAGAGTTTGCAGACTTTCTCTCAGATCTATTGGTCAATGTCGATAAAGCATTAATTGTTGGAGATTTTAACATACACGTAGATAACACAAATGATGCGTTAGGGGCTGCGTTTACAGATCTATTAAACTCCTTTGGGGTCAAGCAAACGTCACTGGTCCGACTCGCGTCTTAATCACACACTAGATTTAATTATATCACATGGAACCAACCCAACCGATATAGATATTATACAACAAAGTGATGATGTCACTGACCATTACATGGTAACTTGCATACTGCGTACTGCTGAAATCTGTCATGTTGCGCCACGTTATCGACCAGGCAGAACGATCCTTCCAACCACTATAGATAGATTCTCAAATAGCTTACCTGATCTGTCTCAGCTGCTCAGTGAACCCAAACTAACAGATGAACTAGAGGAAATGACTAGCAGTATGAGCACCATTTTCTCTAGTACATTAGAAAATGTTGCACCAATTAGATTAAAAAGGTTAGAGAGAAAACTAAAGCACCATGGTACAACAGTGCTACACATGTTATCAAGAGAGAAACTCGTAACTTAGAGCGTAAATGGAAACAAACTCATTTAGAGGTCTTTAGAATCGCGTGGAAAGATAGTATGTCACGTTATAAAAGGCCCTAAAAGCAGCCAGGGCTGAGCATCTCCAAACTAATAGAAAATAACCAAAATAATCCAAGGTTTTTATTTAACACCGTGGCTAGATTAACAAATAAACAAGCATCGCCTGAGCAAAATATTCCGTTACAGTTTAGTAGTAACGATTTTATGAATTTCTTCACTGAGAAAATAGAAAGCATCAGAAACAGAATTGTAAATGTACAACCTTTAATGATGTCTTATGATTCAACCTCAATTATCGCCCCTCAAGAACTACTACACCGCTTTACAACTATAGGACAGGAAGAGCTAAATAAACTTATCATTGCATCTAAACCAACAACATGTTTATTAGATCCAATACCCACTAAACTACTGAAAGAGCTGTTACCTGTAGTGGAAGAGCCTCTTCTCAATATTATTAACTCGTCTTTATCTTTAGGTCATGTTCCAAGAATATTCAAGTTGGCAGTCATAAAACCTCTCATTAAGAAGCCACAATTGGATCATAATAACCTAGCAAATTACAGACCCATTTCAAATCTTCCATTTATGTCTAAAATACTAGAAAAAGTTGTGTCTGCTCAATTGTGCTCTTTCTTGCAAGAAAATGATATCTATGAAAAATTTCAATCCGGATTCAGACCACACCATAGCACAGAAACTGCGCTCGTTAAAATCACAAATGATTTACTTCTAGCTTCTGACCAAGGCTGTATCTCAATACTAGTTCTACTCGATCTTAGTGCTGCGTTCGATACTATAGATCATAAAATACTCTTAGATCGACTTCAAAATTACACTGGTGTTCAGGGAAAGGCATTAAACTGGTTTAGATCGTACTTATCAGACCGCTACCATTTTGTCTGTCTAAATGGGGAAAAATCAAAGATAACGTCAGTAGACTATGGGGTGCCGCAAGGATCTGTGTTAGGCCCTCTGCTATTCTCAATATATATGCTGCCACTTGGTAATATTATAAGAAAACATGGAATTAATTTCCACTGTTATGCTGATGACACTCAATTATAATTAATTGATTAATTAATCTCATCACGACCAGATGAAAACGCTAAATTATCTAAACTGACAGCGTGTGTTGAAGATATTAAATACTGGATGACGGTAATTTTCTGCTATTAAATTCAGATAAAACAGAGGTATTACTTATTGGTCCAAAAAACGGCCCACAAAACCTCTCACAATACAACTTAAACTTGGAAGGACGTCCTGTCACTTTATCCACTACAGTAAAAGACCTGGGTGTTATATTAGACCGCAACTTGTCTTTCGAAAATCATATTTCATATGTTACAAGAACAGCATTTTTCCACCTTAGAAACATTGCTAAGCTACGTAACATGCTATCTATTTCTGATGCAGAAAAGTTAGTTCATGCATTCATGACCTCAAGACTAGATTACTGTAATGCTTTATTAGCTGGTTGTCCTGCATCCTCAATAAACAAGCTACAGTTAGTCCAAAACGCAGCTGCTAGAGTTCTTACTAGGTCAAGAAAATATGATCATATAACACCAATTTTATCATCTCTACACTGGTTACCTATTAAGTTCCGTATCAATTACAAAGTATTGCTACTGACCTATAAAGCCCTAAATGGTTTAGCTCCAGTGTATTTAATGGATCTTCTATCGCCCTACAATCCATCGCTCTTTAAGATCACTAAACTCGAGGCTTCTGGTCGCTCCTAGGATATCTAAGTCCACTAAAGGAGGGAGGGCATTTTCATATTTAGCTCCTAAACTCTGGAATAGCCTTCCTGATATTGTTCGAGGTTCAGACTCGCTGTCCCAGTTTAAAACTAGATTAAAGACGCATCTCTTTAGCCAAGCATTCACATTATAATTACCTTTTATACTACAGCTAAATCGGATCGAAAGAATTAATATTCTGAACAGCAGCTATGCTAATTATTTCCCATCTGCTTTTCTGTTATTATCTCGGGACACTAGTCCCGAGGTAAATAGTTGGTCAGCTCCAGTTTGTATCCAGCCTCTCATGGAGACTTCAGATGCCCCAACACCTGTGATGAGACGACTCGACGCCTGTGAAGAGACGACTCAACGCCAGCGCTGTTATAGCGGCCTAAAATAATACATGATTGATTAACTTTTTCTAACATTTTTCAATGTACATTTATAAAATGCACTTTCTGTAAAGCTGCTTTGAAACAATGTGTATTGTGAAAAGCGCTATACAAATAAATTTGAATTGAATTGAATTGAATGTCACAATTTATTAGTGTATTATTATTTTCTAATTTTTATATATTTTCAAATTGTCACTTATTCCTGTGACGCAAAGCTGAATTTTCAGCATCATTACTCCAGTCTTCAGTGTCACATGATCCTTCAGAAATCATTCTAAAATGCTGATTTGCTGCTCAAGAAAAATTTATTTTTATTATCAATGTTGAAAACAGTTGTGCTGCTTAATATTTCTGTGAAATGTATTTGCAGAATTCTTTGATGATTAGAAAGTTCAAAAGAACAGCATTTATTTGAAATAGAAATCTTATGTAACATTATAAATGTCTTTACTGTCACTTTTGATAAATTCAATGTTTCCTTGCTGAGTCTACTGACACAAAACTTTAAGTATTGAATGTTTGGCTGTGTATACGCATACACATATATGGTTTTGTGTTTCTTTCTGTATGTATGGTTTATCTGTATTTGTGTGCACACTTATTCTTTACAAAATTATACTGCATGTTAATAACAAAAAGTACACAACTAAAAAGCACTGAAAAGAGTCTGAGAAAGATCAAAAAATCGTCAAATCAAATTAAAACAAGATGTGCACTCGATATGCACAAACATTGTGCGCATGAGCCTGTGTTCAAAACACTTTAATTACTGTTTCGGTTTCAACACAGATCATTCTGAATTAAGAGCACACATAAATACACACACACACACACACACACACACACACACACACACACACACACACACACACACACACACACACACACACACACACACACACACACACACACACACACACACACACACACACACACACACACAACTCTCTTTATATGAGAGCCAGCCCGCCCACACACCCTAAAAATAGCACAGCAAAATCTGGAGCAAAAGTACAATCACTGCCACAACCTCTGCTCACAGAACGAAAGAAAGAAAGAAAGAAAGATCCTCATTATTTTTGTTGTGTATTATTTCTTTTTTAAATTGTAATGTGCTTCTTCTAGATAAAGCTAACTAAGGTAGTTCTTAAAACCTAGTGAGCTGCTTTCCTAGACAGCACTTAAGGGTACTGTATCATAAGTGCGGGACAATAAGCAGCATAACTATTCCAGTCAATATTATGTGCTATGTATTTTTATTACTTATTAAAGCAGAAATTCCTAAACTTTTTTCTCAAATAAACCCACTTTGACCTAAAATATTTACTTGAAATACCCTTGAGAATATTTACTTGAGATTTTAAATTAGTATTTGGATCATTTAACAACACATGGGCATATTTAAAGTTCACTAATGCTGGTAAATAGTCATAATATGTGAAGATAAACAACACATTTTTTTTGTTTTTAGTAATAATACAATTATTTCAGTCTTAATCAGTAAGTAAAGTTATTTATATAGCACATTTTAAAAGAGTGTACAAAGTGCTTTACAGAATAGAAACACACAGACAGAAAAAACATACATACACATATAGAAATAAGATAAGATAAAATGAAATACAGACCAAAAATAAAACCACATATTAGGAATAAGACAATACAATACAATACAATTTATCAATCAAGGAAAGTCCCTAGTGAACAAACGTGTTTTGAGATACTTTTTAAAAGTGCTCGTAGGTTGTCAGGAAGTGAGTTGGACCGAAATGACTAAAGGCTGACTCGCCAATTTGTAGCCGTGTTTTTGGCACAACCAACAAATTACTATTTGATGTTCTGAGCGATCTTGCTGGAGTATATCTATTCAACAAATTGAAAAGGTACTGTATATTGGGGCAGTTCCATGAAGACTTTAAAAAACTAATAAAGAGGATCTTGAATTTCAGTGAAGGGATCTGAGTGTTGGAGTAATGTGTATGTGAATTATTAGCTTTTCATCAACTCACAAACCCCTTGGAGTTCCCTTGTGCTTTTCCCAGGGGTTCGTGAACTGCATTAGAGATGTTAGCAAAAAAACTTGTTAATGCTAAACCCTCCTGGATTCCATCATCGCCTGTCTTGTGCGCCTCACGTGAGGGCTATTTGTTTGGAGAGAGGAGTTGCTGCCTATGTAGAGCATCTCAAATGATCAGGTTCCATTTCAGTTAGATTTTGCATTAGAAGGCAGTTGCTATGTAGAAAGCAAGATTTTGAAACAGCAAAGCATCATCATACAGCTTTAAAAAAATCTTTGCAGTCTGCTGAGACTGCAATTATGGTCCTCTCTGATTCACTGCTCTCCCATATCAGGTCTGATCTTAAAAACCCAGCTTTCAGCAAGACATCTTGTTTTGATATTCTTTTATCTTTTATGGCGTTAACATTGTGGTTGTTCACACACGAACCAGTATATTATGAGATTCTTCACCTCAGGTTCTTTAGGTGAGACATGCATCTCTGTACCACATCAATCAATTGGCACATTTAGTCTCATCATTCAAAGCAATGTGGTGTGAAACAGCCTGCTTCCTCAATTAGCCAAAGCGGCTGTGTCTGCGGTAAGAGGAGGAAGTGGGTTTAATATGACTACAATCTTCAGTCTTGACCCATTTGTGGCGGTGTTTGTGTTTGTGCATTTTCTTAAAGAATGACAGTATATTTTATCTCTTTCCACTTCATTCTCTCTCCGATTAGCCTCCAGACTTGATTATGACAGTAACTGATTTAATAATATGTTCAGAGTCTCTGAAATATGCAGATAAGAAGGATAAAGCAGTATTAATATCCTGTTAGGGGCATCAATATGAGCGTTATATTGTTTTAACAGATTTAATGTGGGATGCAAATCACAGACACATGTTTTTCCACACGGAGAAGCATGTGATAGCGCGTGTGACCGTGAGGAAGAATATCCGGACTGTTGTGATTTAATATCATTAAACAGCGGGTGTCTGATCAGGACGGAAGCGATGACAAGAACAAACACCGTAAGGTCTCGTCAGGTCTAGATCACAGAGATAAGAGATGAGTCGGCTTTCATCACACAAAATGACTTCAACACAATGCAATGCTAGTGTTTTAGTTGGGGATTTAACACTGTTAAAACACATGATCAGATCAAGAATACAGACTAAACACTGCCCTACTCTGTCTGTACACTGTAAAATAGCAGAATTCACATCTGAAGCTGCATTTATACAACAAAAAGGTGCACATACAGATAATTCTTTGTGTTATTGCAAAGAATTATCTTGTCTTTAATAATATCTTACATTTATATTAAGCTAGTAGTTTTTCTGCGGTATAAAAATTGGGATTGAGAATTGTGAAATTTGGTGTCATAACCTTAAAGGTCCAGTGTGTGATTTTTAGCGGCATCTGGTGGTGAGGTTGTGAATTGCACCTCCCAATGCTGACCCCTCCCTTTCGGAGCACATTGAGAAGCTACGGTGGCTGACACAGGACAAAGATGTCATCATCTGAGACAGCAGAGAGTAGCTAGCGCTCTGTAGAGAAGTTTGTCCATCTAGGGCTACTGTAGAAACATGACAGCGCAAAATGCCGATTTCACTGTAAGGGGACCCGTGTTGTATGTAGACAGAAATGTTACCTATTCTAAGGTAATAAAAACATAACGGTACATTAAGTAAGTTCTTTATACTTTACACTTTATACTTACTTTACACTGAAAACAATAATAATGTATATTATATTGTATTTCAGATCCTCATAAATACTACACATGAATTAGGGTTGAATGGGTCAAACACAATGAAAACAATAACTATTTTAATTTATTTATTTATTTATTACTTTTGGTGGTGGGGCTTTTATTACGTTTGCTGTTTTAAATATAGTTAAACATATAGTTAGATTTTGCCAGGGCAAGTAAAAATTTGAACCACTGGCACAACCAGGCCAGTAGACAAAAATCCTTAGCGTTCAGCCCTGCAGACAAAGTAAATTACATCTGAGAGGAAGGATCAAGCTAGAATACAAGAGAACCTAACAGCACCTGCTCTGACTCACCATGGAAAATGACGAACACATTCTAAACGCATATAATTCACAAAATTACAGCCTGTTGTGGACAGACAGGTGGGATATGCTAACGAGCTAACAGCTGAAAAACAGAGCAAGCTTATAGAAAAATCTGAATAAGACTGTAGACAGCTGTTATTGTAAGACTATCAACCGTATTATAAACTAAAGTCATGTCAAAACTGCCAACAGGAAGTAAAAAAAGGAAACAAAAAGCCAATACAGACTGGATGTTTTCAACAGCATTTTATGCTGATGATGATACAGCATCAAAGTTCCATCTATAATGGGACTAGAAAATCATTCAAAAAGACGTTGCCAGTCACACAGTGCAAGATCCAGGATAACATTCAGAATGGTACAATGTCTCTAATGAGACGAGGAAGAAGAGAGGAAGAGGAGGCAGTTAAATGAGGCTCCAGAAAGAGCCAACAGAGACCCATCAGTAAAACCGAACCAGCCAAGGATTTCACCACTGCATGTGTAAGATGTGTTGTCACACTGGATTTTAAGTGAAAATAACTTTGAATCCCGCTGTCGCAATGTTAGTAAATTAAAACACCATCTAGCCCAGTTTCCCATGAGCAGTGTTATTTTTGTATATATTAGTATATTTAGTATATATTAGTAACTGATATACTATCATCATGTTTACGATATTTTAAATTCAATTTTATTTTTATATTTTATTTTTAATTTTAATCAAAGGTTTAGTCATTTTGTTGTGTTTTTGTCATTTACATAAGTTTTTAAATGTCTATATATATTTTTATTAAATAGATTATTTTGTAATCTATAGTAATCTATAAGTTTCTCATAAAGAAATTAAAAAATTATACAAAACTGCCAAAATGAGAGCTTCCTAGGTTCGAATTTTGTCAATCTGTGACGTTTAGATTCTCAATTGGACAAATCTTTTCGCCAAGCGAATTTGCATGTCTCCGTGCTTAAAATTCAACACATATGTTTGCGTACATGTTCTTTCGCACGCATATGAACGGAAGTGTACAGAATGCAAAATTCGGTGTGACTGCCCCTTAAGTTATCACAAAGTCCTGTAGCATTAGCCTGTAAGATATATCAACACAATTCCTCTTACAGAAAAACGAAGAGCTGTTCCTCAAGGAACATGCAGAAAAAAACTAACTTGGAATAGCATGAGAATTCTCAATGGCCCGATTAACCTACACAACCTCGTCCAGAGCATCTGCCTACATGGAGGAAGAGAAAGAGCAGAAAAAGAGAAGCCAAAAAGCAGAAAGAACAGGCTAAATCTTTTAGCCAATTCTAAAAGAATATATATCCAAGTACTCATGACTAAAGTAGGACAAATGCGTAAAGATTATGGAATAAGCGTTTCTGCAACAGCTCAATAAATCATAAACTGAAGAGAGAGTGAGGAAATACAGGAAACACTGCCTTGTTTTTTAATAGCTTCTCTTCCCTCTGCCTCATCCCTTCTTTTTTCTATCTCTTCCTGGAAATCCCTTCTTTTCCTCTCTCTCATCCTCTTACCTGATTGTTAAGGACTCTCTCACCTCCTCTCCTTTCTAGATTTCTGTATATCAGACCAAAACTGCAACCACAATCAACTCAACCAGCATTTTAGAGAGGAGAGAGAGAATGTGTGGAAAATAAGAGATGGAGAAGGCAGAGAAATTACATTTCTCCAACTATGATGGAGTTTAAACTGGATTGGAGTCTAGAGGAATCAGGTCACCTAATTGCACCTGACAGGCATGAGAGAGAGAGAGAGAGAGAGAGAGAGAGAGAGAGAGAACAAGACAAAAATAATAAAATAAAACAGAAGAGAACAGACTTACAGAACATAAAAAATAAAACTAAACAGAATAAAAAAATAGAACATAAGAAGAGAACAAAACAAGACAATGGGACATAATAGAACCAACAGTTTTCTTATTTTGAACTAAAACGGTTAACATTTTGTTTAAATATTATTTAAAATATTATTAGATTAATAATTTTCAATTAAAGTATTAAAATGACAGACTAAAACAAAATAAATTAAAGCGATGCAGTAATATTTTTAAAATTATATTTATTATTAATTTATTATTTTTAACATGTGAAAATATATTTTTTTTAATGACAAAAGCACATAACAAAATAACTAAATTCAGATAAATAAATAAAATATGAATAAATACTACAATAGCATCAAAATAAAGAATAGAACAGAGACAGAATACAATTAAAAACAGAATGAAAAAATAGAACAGAATAAAACACAGAATAAAATCTAACATGACAGAACAAGACAGAGGAGAATAGAACAGAACTTTATTCTTCACGTGTTCAGTGACTGAGATGCCACAGGTAGCGTTTACCTCGTGAGTAGGGACTTCCTGAGAAAGTTCATTTGAGTTTGAGTGTTGAGGAAGTTGTGCTAAGGAGACAGTTCTGTTTATACTGAGGTCTAACGGGGCATGGGAGACAGACAGTGTTGTTATGGAAACTAAACTCATCCTGAAAGAAGATGTTTGCATTCTGATAGGAGGATTTATGGAGTGTTTGGGGCAGGAGGGGGTCGCTGTTTGCATGATTTGAGAGGCTGCTGGTTTGGGTCTTTATGGGAACCAAAACCTGCCAGACTGAATATTAGTGGTACTGATGTTTAAAAGACACTTGGGAGACTGACATATGCATATGATTGAGTTCAGTTCAGGGTGACCTAACCTCAGAGTCTCTTTTGCCATGAAATCGGAGAACGGAATAAAGGAGTCATATTACACATACAAACAGAGCAAACATTCAAACTCATACATGCACAGACCGATAAAGAGCCACCTATTTCCACAAGACATTAATTATGTCTCAGAGGAACAATAAGGATTTCCCTTCCCAGACAAACGAGAGGAAACCCCAGGCCTTAGCACAAAAACATGCACTAAAATTTCACACCTATACATCAATATTAAAATTACTTTAATATTTCGCCACTAATACTAGACATTGTGCTGGTGAATCAAGTCAAACATAATCCATTATCTAAACAATCCATTTACCAACCTGCAATATAACATTAGGGTCATGCTGTGCCATTATCTGTCTTACCTGTACCAGGAGCTCCAATTTCCTGTCATCCAGTAGATGGACCTGACATCTCCGCCCTTCCGTCATCTGTTGTGGAGGGAGAGAGAGAAAGAGATTAACGAAAGCAACATTCACAGCAGGGTGAAATCAACTGTAAATACTAGGTCATGGTGACATGACAAAAATAGAAACTCTCCTTACACACATGCAGAGCAATTCCCAATCAAGCAGCAGAATTCAATCTCTTTCACTCTCACACACACACACACACACAAACACAAACACACACACACACACACACACACACACACTTAAAGTGAATTATCTCACACATCAGCGCTGATGCTGAGTAGCTTGGATGTGATAGGTCAATTTTGATTTAACCCCTTCTGGTTAAACATATAGTTAAGTAAACACATTAACTTGGCTACCCCCAATCTTTAAATTTAGAAATCAAGTATTATAAAAAAATATACCACAAGAACTGTAAAACGCATTTAAAAAATGGGAGTAACATTTACAGAAAAGACCCATTTTTTAACCAAAATGAAAACATTCTAAAGATTATTTCACAAACAAAAAGAATAAACAGTTTTGCTCGTGAATATCTAGTTTAAGTTCCTAAAAAGACAAATAAGGACTGATCTAGTCACAAATGTCAACTCTACAAATCATGGACCAATTAAAGGAAAAATTCACATAAAATTGAAAAATCTGTCATTTTTTATTTTGTTCTAATGCCCTGTTTACACTAGTGCCTTTTCGTTTTAAAACACTACACTGGCGTTTCCATTGCGTTTCAGAAACAATCTCAGTCTACACTGCATGCAGTTCCATCTCCGTGTAATTGTTTATACGGTCGTCGAGGCTGGTATGTTACAGAGCCGTAGAGAGAGCCTGCCTGCGCTTCCCAAAAGCATTGTAGCCACCAACAGTCTCTACGATCAACTTGTCGTAGAGTCCTACTGGTCTGTTATTGTCATGTCCTGGTAGCGTAATGTGGGCAGCCACGCCATCGTTTTTAAAAGTCTGTTTTGGTCTGTTTACACTGAAACGCAACACTGGAGGTTCGAAAACACCAGAGTAGTGTAGACAACAGGCGTAGCAAAATTTATGCGTTTTAAAATGAAAACGCACTAATGTAAAATGACTAAATCAGCATTTTTTTCATCTTTGGAACACAAAAGATGATTTATGAAAAATATCCATATAGTAAATGTCAATAAGATCTAATGTTGTAGAAAAACAGTTGAAGTAAAACTTGAAAGAGGAAACTTCTGATATTTTTGTATTCTGCAGAAGAAAAAGTCATACAGATTTGGAATAATGAGAAAAAAAATTTTTTGGGTGAACTATCCATTTAAACAGTTTCATACAAAACTCAAAACTGCAGTTAACTACATAAAGTCCCTTTGTATTGTATACACGTCATGACCATACACATCACACATCAGCTTCCTATATCTAGAGATCAGGGCTTACAGCTGCTGTTAATATCTGTGTTAAAAACTCCCCTCAACCATGGCTAATTTATGAAAGAGGGATCGTGCCACGTCAGTCCGTATAGATACCTGCACCAGTGCACAATCTGATTAGTGCTTGATTGCCATCTGCCATGGCGGGGAATGTCTTTATTTATCAAAGCCAGAATAAGGACTGCTCATAATTAATATTAAATTGAGTCTGCAGGAAAAACAAACACGCTAACAACACAGTTTCCTCAAGGCTAAAATGAGAGTGTGCGGAAGTCCTCACACTGTGTGCACTTAGACGTCTACTGTCCAGACGCATTCAACCTGAAACATATTTAGAGTTACCATAATCTCCACACTCTATCGTTTTTGATCTCAAATCACTGCTCACTCCCACCCACTTTCCATTCACTCTCACACACGATTTTTCAGACTGTTTACTTAAGATTGCTGCTTCTGTGCCAAGCCGTATAGTAAACATCCCATTACGAGCAGGTGGACGGACACATCTGTGAGGAAGAGAGTCTGACTAACAGCCATGTCATCACTTGAGTTATATGGCCTTTAGGATTGAGCTGGTTGGACAACTCGAATACAAAGAACTAAAGTGCAACCGGATACTCCCATTGTTCCTTTCCCTTCAAGAGAGCTTTTCATTTTTTGTTTATTTTCTCTTTTAGCACAAAATGCTTCGAAGGAATCTGAGAGTCGGTGAATGTGATACTAACAGTGGCGGTAGTTCACATCCATCAGTGGACTTTCCGTCCAGTTCCTGTTTATACATCCTTTGGATAGACGAGTCAGAAAGGCAGTACTGCACTGACTCACTCTCTCTGGAGTGCTATATCACGCGCTTACTCTATCTCTCCATGCTTTCCTGCTCTCATCCACCCCCTCTACCTCTATATGTAAGCCAAGTTTGAAAAAATGTGGAGAAAAAGCACGAACACAAGACGTTTCTTAAGCTTTTCAGCGTGATGGTGTATGTAAGGACATCAGAATGGGAACATGTGGAGTGTTCTGGCTGCCATCAGGAAGCGCCGTCCCTGAGGAACACTAACAATGAGGCTGATAAAAGCAGCATGGCTCACATTTCCTCCACGCACACGTGGGGGGAAAAGACTGGAGGAGGGGAGTCACAGGACTAGAAACACATCCTTTCTTCCTCTTCTCCTCTGCCTTGCTCCTCGGCAGAGCTACAGACTACACAGACACGTGACAGACCACATGATTGATATTGTGTGTCCGAACAGACTGGTGTGAGTTTGTTATTGACCTGTGAAGATGTGTTTTTACAGGGGGGCTAAGCTTGATGAATTTCTCTTGGTTGTGCTAACATTGAAGCTAACTCAATAGCATAGAAAATCTCTACCTCCTAAAAACTGATATCCTGTCTTCAGAATAACATTCCCTCAGGCAACATCCGTATTCTTATCCCTCAACCACTGAGTAGATCACATTTCCATATAATAAAGGCAAACCTAAATCAATATGAACTGGCTCACTTGAATACGGTCCAGTCTTTATTTATGATTTTCTTTTTTAATTGTAGAATTCCTTCCTTGGAGCTGCATATGACCCAATTAGGTCAGCTCAACTAACTTTTACAATACTCGTTTATGAGAATAAAAAATGGCAGCATAATTGATCCAAACTACTGCAGCACAATTATTTAAAACCATATATCTACTCCAGTTTAGGTATGGGTAATGATGGTTGACTAATCTACTAGTTGTCCAAAAAACAAATAAACCCCTTTAAAAGCATCTTTATGTACACCTCACGTAAGAAACACATCTGATTGGGTTCAGTTAACATGACACCACCCCAATTATACAGGACTTCCTAAAAACAAAGAGTTGATTATTGTTTAGGCAACCCACCAATCGAATGGATTTAAACAAAGTTGCACAGCACTACACTCTTATTGGCAGTGAAAACCATATTCAAATGAACCAAAACATTTAATAAACAAACATAGTTGTGGGATGTGCAAATGATGCTTGTTCCAACTTTGTGGAGATCTCTGAAGCTTTGAGAGCACAGATTCCTTGTGGGCCTGCTCATAGCAAAAGCAAAACATGCAGATCCCAGAATCAAGAGTTTGTGGCATCTGATATTGGGCTGACTTTCCGATCTTAAAGGTTAAACTTTATTACCGACCTTGCGGTAGCCCAAAAGCACCACAGTTTTGTTACATCACCATATTAAACCTCTAATGTGTGAGTCAGGCTTGATAGGAACACTTCCCACCACACAATAGGAGATTAAAAACCTGAGGCTTTGAATGGAGCAAACGGCACATCGCTAAAGCCTGAAGCTCAAGATGTCAAACCTTCGCTCCACTAAATGAGAACACATCTCACTGGGGTGTATTTGGAGGGGGAGGTGAACAGCTCTCAGCCGCAATGTCAGAATCTAACAATCAGGTGCTGGGAATTGTGTGTTTGTAGTAGTCTGTTTGTGTTCTGCGTCTGGTGTGGGGTTACAAAATGCCTCGCCTGTAATCACTGAACGGTGAGTCACTGGTTCCTCAGCTGAACTCCAAAGTGGCACCCTACACTCACACTGCCCTACGAACCTGTGATGTCATTAAAATCACATTGAACACACAAGTTAAACAGCACTACTCTCATTGGCAGCTAAAACCATTTTTAAATCATATTCACAACTTCCTCAGCTGTACTCCAGAGTGGCACCCATACGAACCTGTGAAGTCATTAAAATCGCATATCACACACATTTCAGTCATTGTAATATTTGTAAATCATTGTAATTCTTTTATAGATGAGGAAAGTAGTGCCCCACAACTAATCTAAATGAAACCGAAATTTCCCTATATGATTTACTTACTCACAAGTCATCCTAGGTGTATATGACTTTCTTCTTTTTGATAAACACAATCAGAGTTATAATAAAGCTACACTATGTAACTTTTCTGTCCACTACAGGTCTCCTGTTCAAAACGTCAGGATAGGACTCAGGCAGAAATCATGTTCATGGATGCGATTATTAACGTTACTGTAGTATGAAGCAGACCAGGACCGAGTGTTGTGGAGCTGAGCAAGGCCGCAGGAGCGATTGAAGAGCGAGACTGTTATTATGACATATTCGCTTGCGGGACTTTTATTATGACATGGTCGCCGGCGCCGCTTCCGCTTTTTCAATAATGAGTATGAAGTAACTCAGCTCTGTTTATCATATTAGATATCTGAGAGTGTTGAAAAGGAAGTTATGACGTTCGCTTGGCGGCTGCTATGACACTTGTTGCACACTCCAGTAAAAGTAAAGCGTTTATGCCAACTCAAACCGGAAACCGAAGGTAACGCAGATATGAGGCAATTGACAGGCGACTCCCTCACACGCATAGCTCACACGTCCCGGTTCATTGGTTAAAATAGCAATTTCTCACGATTTACAAATAGTCGGAAACATTTGGGATATTCTAAGTACTCAACAAAATATATAACACTGGCCTAGTAGTTTTTGGATATTTTACTGCAAAAATGTTACATAGTTCACCTTTAATAAATATCCTGGATCTTCCAAGCTTTATAATGGCAGTGAACGGGGCCCACAAGTTTAAAGCTCAAAAAAGTGTTTCCATCCATCATAAACGTACTCCACACGGCTCCGGGGGTTTATAAAGGCCTTCTGAAGCGAATCGATGGGTTTTTGTAAGAACAATATCCATATTTATAAAGTTCAAAACGCTTACACTACGTCATACGCCGCGCCAGTTATGCTTTTTTCTCAATTTGAATATGGAAGGTAGCCTGGCTGGTCTTTTAATTATGGATATTTTTCTTATAAAAAAACATTGATTCGCTTTAGAATGCCTTTATTTACCCCCTGGAGCTGTGTGGAGTACGTGGAAGCATCAGGATATTTATTAATATAATTCTGATTGTGTTCATCAGAAAGAATAAAATCATTTACACCTAGGATGGCTTGAGGGTGAGTAAATCATGGGATCATTTTAATTTTAAAGTGAACTAATCCTTTAAAGGCTCCCTGTGCTTTTATGCCAAAATAAAAGCTTGATAGTTTAACTATTTGAAATTGAATAATGACAGCCATGAATACTTGACTAAAACTATTATTGTTAATTTTTTAAATACTATATTTTTTATTTTACAGTGAAATATTAAAATAGTAATATTTATTATTTTGTTTAATATTTTATTTAATAATCAACATTTATTCAATAATCATCATAAATATTGACTATATTTATATATTTTTAAATATTTATTTCATACTCGTATTGTGCAGCCCTACAATCAAGCACAGCAAACCTGGAGATTTTGAAAAAACTAAAAAGAAACTATAGCTGTAATTTTAGTTGTCATTTTATACCAATTAGATACCTCAAACCATGCAGTCCTAATATAAAAGTGCAGTTACTCTGATGCACACTGCAGAGGAGACGATTACAGTGTAGTATAATCTGATCCGATGATAAACCCACTCTCTGGTGCAGAATTAAGATTGACCCTGATGCCCTGTTTAGGGTTTCATTGCAGTTTATCCGTACTAAATCCTAAGCTACATGTTAGCCTCACATACACTCTCACTGAGAAGTACAATTTGTAGAAGATACGGATTTAAGAGCATTTTAATTAGAGAACATCCAATTCAGATCATATCAGACACAGATATTAAACATGATAGGAGGTGGTTGATGTCCTTGTGATGGTATAGGCCAGGGTTCCCCAAACTTTTTTCTGTGAGGGCCACATTATTGTTATTTTCTTTAATGGGGGCCGGGTCGGTTACAGAAAATTACATGGGCCAGAGTGACTATTATTGTGGAGTTTTTATTATGATTTTAAATGTATTTATGCCTCCTAATGCTTTATTTATTATTTTATGCACCATACAGACAAAAGAGAATTACTTTAAAAAAGCATTATCCAATTGTCTTGTAGTCTCTAGTCATTTCTTGCTGGCTCGCGCACACTTGCTCGATCACGATGAAACGTTCATTGAATGTGCGATTCTATTGGTGGGTGAATCTAACAAATAATTAAGCTACGCTATGTTAATATTTTAGTTAATTACTAAGGGAAATTGTAAAAGTAAAAAAAAATAAGGGACATTTTAGTTTAAAAGGCAACCTTTATAATCAAATACAGATATGAATATAATTTTAAAATTACATTTTTTAAAAATATGTCTCTGGCATTGTTCAAAGGGCCGGTCCTAATGTGGGGGCGGGCCGTATTCGGCCGTAGTTTGGTGACCCCTGGTATAGGCCATCAGACCAAACTCCATGCACACAGCAAGGGGGTATTTAGCCATTATTTCCCCTTAATGCACATTGACAACAAAATGACAGTGCACCACATTGACCACGTATGCACATGGACACCACAAAGGCAGAACAATCGATGTTCATCACAAATCCAGGCACAAATTAGTCTCGTGGTGCAGAGTGACAAATGATAAAAAGTCTAGCCGACTACAGGTCTGGTTTTCATGCCTGGCCATGTGTGCTAGAGTACATCAGCCTGCTGACACTGCTGCCCTGCAGTGCAGACATCACAGGGTGAGCAGCATAAAAAAAGACATCCGTCACCCTGAGCCGGCAGGACCACAGCTGCCTAGATAGGCACAGCCCAGCCCAGTCTGCTTTGTTTACAGACAGACACCAATCACAGGCTGTGCCTCAAAACCTAGTGGGCTGGCTATCTAGATTCTACATAGTATTTTAAAGGGCATGCATGATGCCTAAAATAATGTCAAGGTAGGAAGCTCACATCTCCACAGAGATGAGGATGCCTGATCTAATAGGACATTGCAACTAAATCAAATAAAGTGGAATGCATATTTGAAGGCCAAAAATGCTCAACTGAGGTGTCTCTCTCTTTTTGGGTCCATGCACCAATAATGCTGTCTAGGTAGGCAGTTCACGTCTCATCAGTCTTTGGCAGCTGTCATAGGAAACTTCAACCAAAATGAATAAAGTGAAACACGTCTATGCAGGCCAGACGTCAAAAGTTTTTGAGACAGCCCTAATCAACATCTATCTATCTATGGTAATGTCCTATGACTAAGAAAAACAGCATTTTCATTAGGTCTTGAGAGACAGCACAATCCTTTCTATGAGGTTGTCGTAGGACATTTCGAGTAAATCTAATAAAGCATGAGTTTACACAGCTGCATTGTTCAAGGATTTTAAGGATATGGCCGTGATGGTCACATGCATGCAATCCTTTTAAGTTCCTGTCTCTATCCACAGCAGATCTGGTCACATTCAGCTGTCAGCACAGGTTAATAGCCTTGGAAAAATGGATGAATGAGTCTGAATGGGCAGTAATGGTGACCAAGCAAAGCAAATAAGCTAGCAAGTTCTGTATGCAAACTCCTTTAAACGCAACATTATTAGTTTCCTAAAATCACCTTAAGCATGATGTTCGTCAAAACAGATCAACATTATGAGAAAACGATGCCGTATTTCTCACATAACATGCGTGTTTCTGAGGTAAGTTAACTGGTTAGCAGGCTAGCTGCATTAACGTTAACGTTACATGAACAGTTTACACTCTGAGGAGCCTTTTCACCTCCAAAAATCAGATTTTAAGCAGGGTATCCTCCGCGTATGTTCATAAATCAGTGCTCTATCGTGTGGTTTAATCAGTAATCGGAAAATTTAAGCATAGATGTGTTGCTAAGTAAAAAAAAAAAAAACACGTATTTAACGTATCCATCCTTCCATCGTCTCTTAGACTGACTGAATCGGGAAGCGCGAGACCAGCGCAAAACAAGCGCGAGATGTGCGCGCGATTTACCTTGCTTGGAAATCCTTTACTCTCCCGCGTTCATGAATTCCTCGCTGAAATAAGAAATAAATGTTCTCTAACAACAACAGCAACAACAGTAATCCAGATGGGTTAAGTCCAAAAAGAAAACGTTCACACGCCGGCCTAAATCATCTTCGAAGTCAGCATCATCCATGTCGTTGTTGTGATCCCCGGCGAAGCTGCACAGGCGGAGCGGAGCGAACTGACAGCGGCAGTGCCAGCACATCCCATCCCATCCCTCTCCGCTCTCAACGCGCTGTTTCACAGGGACCGCTGGCCCGCGTCCAGCAAGCAGAGCCGCACAACACTATTCACACACACACACATAGTTCCTCCACAGCAAACCCCAACCCCTCCTCCTCATCCTCCTCCTGCTGCTGCTCCTCTTCCTCCGCCTTTCCCCCAATGACACCGGAGCGACTGTGATCCAGCAAAACGCGACGCACACACTAAACGGTCGAGCCTGACATTACCTTCAGTTTACACCAGTTGTTTTTGGTGTTGTTGTTAACTAAAACTAAAACTATTAAAAGTAATTTTCGTGAATTGATAAAAAAAATAAAAAAGTAAATAGTAATAAATTAGCACTGGTTTACACCTAACCCTAAATGCAAGTAATTAAGGGTTAAATCTGTCCAAAACGTACCACTTCACAACAAAAAGTGGTACTACCATGTTTTTTGGACAAAGTACGATGGTAACATGTCCAAAAAGCATAGTTCCATGTTAGTTTTTGGTATTTTTTGTATGTGATATCACCAGAATACAATTTGATATCTGTCATGTTACTGCTACAATACTTTTTGAAAGGATAAAAATACTGGTATAGCAATGTTTTGTGGATGTCCTATGGTAAAGTTTTGTTTGGCTTTTGACAATGCACGCGGTACTATCATATTCATTTAAATACTTTGGGGTATAGTGCAAATATTGTCCATGGTATTCTGTATGAATATGGTAGCCATTTTTATACCATAAATATCAAAGTACCACTATTACCATCTGATACTATGACTGCAAGGAATTTGCACTGTGGAAAAAAGCCCTGGTCGTGTGTGTGTGTGTGTGTGTGTGTGTGTGTGTGTGTGTGTGTGTGTGTGTGTGTGTGTGTGTGTGTGTGTGTGTGTGTGTGTGTGTGTCTAGATGCAATGACTAACAGACCCACATCTGGATTTGCAGTAGAAACGCAGAAACATTTGGGAATGGGTTGCACTCTCTTTCCCTCTGCCTGACTTCTTCCGCCCCTTCGTTTCTAATTCAGATTTCCTTTCCCATTTAGTTTGGCCGGGGTAAACGAATAAGGGGAAAAAAGAGAGAGAACCGTTTGAAAGATGCTTTTAAACTGAACCGACTGTTAGAGGGAGGTGATTTGTGTGAACTCCTTCACACAGACGTCTAACGGTCGTTTCACCGCAAAGTAAACATTGCAGAGGACTCAATGAAAACTTTTACAAAAATTGGAAGGTGTTTTTCTTGTAAGGGTCGCAGCCTGCATGCATAAACTCTGCATAACGATTCACAAGAGATATTTCTATAATACTCAGACCATAAGATACCAAATCACAAGCAACACTTTATAAAAAGTTTTCATTTGTTAATATTACTAACTATGAAAAAGACTTCTAAAGCTTAATCTTAGTAAATGTTATTTTAACATTTACTACAATAACAATAAATACTAATACAATAACAATACAATAGCAATAAACGGTTGTATTTTTATTAACTAATGTTAAATAAATACTGTATCAAATGTATTGCACATACAGTACTTCATGTTAGTTAATGCATTAACTAATGTTAACAAATGAAACCTGACTGTAAAATGACAAACAAAATGATGTGTTCTTTGTGGGTTACTTTACATTTCATATTTTAAATAGTTATTCAGAGACATTTGTATCACTGGAAATTCAGCTTCTGTGGAAACGTGCAATCAATTCACTCTTGTTGTCTTATGTCTTTAGAAACACTACAAAAGCAAAGACAAAATAATAGAAAGAAACATTTTCTGTATCTTTTGACATTTTTAAATGACATTTTCCTTCACTCACAAACTAAACACAATGCAAAACACACATGCAAAAGTTCTTATGACTATACAAGAGCATTAATATGCGTTATCAGTTCATTAATGCTTATCAGTAATTTGGGTAAACATTGTTTAGTTTATGATTCACAAAGTGACCTTTAAAACCCTAAGTGTAAAAAGAACCCAATTTTAACCATGTAGTGTGAAAAGCTCTTTAGTTTTTAAAAGTGATGTTGAAAAAAGTTGCATCTTTCTACAGTAGGCCGTGATATACTATCCTCAATGCACAGTGCCAGCCCTCCCTATAGGCAAAATACACAAGGTGTGTAGCGGAGTCATGTGGAAATGTCTTTTTTCTAATACTAAATGACTAAATTATATTGTTTTGGTGCGGCACATAATGGATTGCATCTTGACATATGGCTTCCAAACAAAGCTATCTGTTGGGAGCAGAAAAAAAGAGAAAATGTACAGAGAACCAAGTAGGTATGTATTTTTGTAACATTTAAAATTCTTATTTAGTCTTGACAAACCAATACATTCATTAAAAAAACAATACTCCAGTTCAGATCTCTGGGTTCAATATTAGTCAACAGTGTTTTTTTAGAAATGTCCCATGATGAAATGTAATTTTCAGTTTGTGTCAGTATACATCTATAATTAAAACATTCTTGTGCGTGGTGTAATGTATAAGAAATAAACACATTCCTCTTCAGTCATGCAAGCTGTCCTGTGAGTCCTGTCAAGTGCTTTAAGAACAATGCCCATTAGTCTAAGTTAGTACATTTTAGTAAGTAGTACTATTTTCTTGAGTAAACTGTATTTATCATGCTTTAGGGGCTGTTTACATGACACTGTTTTCAACCTAAAAATTGAACACATATGCGTTTTGACATTTTGGGGGCTTGAAAAAGCACACTTTTGAAAACGATACTGTTCTAGTCTCTGTGTAAACTACAAAAACGCGACTCTGTGAAAACAGTGTTGGCGTGCAGATGTTTATTACGTGTTTAGTCTATAGGCTCTTTAAAAGATTGCGTATGTGAGTAGGCGCGTAGTCTTTCTTTACAAAGTGACATCGCCAACTACTGACTTGGCATGCATAATACAGTGTTTTTAGTCGTTTTTGTGGATCCGTTGATAACGTTGTCATCTGTACAAAGAAAAAACCTTTCCATTTTTTGTAAATCGTTTTCAATACCCTTAGTTACATTATTAAATCACATTGGAATATCATTTCAGCTGTGTTATAGTTTTTCTGACAGCTAAATGGTGTCAGTAGTTATTTTCCTTTTTTATTATTTATTTTATTTAAAAAATGTCTCTCTCTCCCTCTCTTTTCTCCCTTCTTCACTCTCACTTTTTTGTCTACCTTTTGCTGAATATTATATACGTCCGTCTGATGTTTTTCTTTAAAATAAGCATTTTTGTCAGGCTCCTATGTATGGGTTTCTACCTAAGAACCAGTACTTCTGAATGGACTGAGGCTGGGATTTGAAGTGAAAGTATTGTATGAACGTATACTATGTGCGGAGAGCATTCACTCAGTATCGTTATCTCATTTTTGACCATGGCTTTTAGAGGCTTTTGCATCTGAACTCTTCATATATATATATAATATAAGATACATGACAGATACAGAGGTACACAACCTCACACACCAACACACTTCACATAATCACATGTAAAACCAAAACTTTGATGTTTTTGTTTTGTATTTATAATGTTGTTTTACTATGTCCTAGTATCTAAAAAAAAATTAAAAAAATATATATATATATAGTATCAGAGCAATACTTTCATGAATATTTATTTAGCTTGACGCAAATTTGGATTTATTTGACTTATTGATTCTTACTGGCAGTTTAGTGTGTTTTTAAAGGGATTTTCCTTTGCATATTTATATACTTTTTTCATAACGTGCAATTTGTTGCATGGAATACCATTGTCATCAGCACTATTGTTTATTGAAATACAACTCACTGTATGTTGTTTGTTGACAGTGAAACTAATTTCGACGGAGCCCCCATCACAAAGTTTTGCTTTGGGCCCCCTAGAAGTGTATGAACGGCACTTACAATGATACAGCACAGAATTTCCACAGCCCTTGGTTTAACGATTTTCAGCCTTGCTTTAAACACACTTGAACGATGGAGAGAAACACTGCACTGAGGGTCAGGATTTTCCATCTCTCTTCATCACTCTCTCACGCATACTCATGGGATGGCCTTTGAAAAGTAATTGAAAAACACTCCAAACATAATGCAATTAGGCTGCAGGCTTACATTTCATTATTATCTGACTGCGGGTGATAACACCATCAATAAACAAACACAAGTATCTGAAGTCAATCAAATCTCAATGTATTTGTTGAATTTGATGACAGTCCGATCATTCATCTTTGATTTAAATCGTTATTGAGGTCATATCGAAGGTGGTGCAAGGTGAGCGAGACAGCCACAGCCACAGCGGAAACACTACTGTCCAATTTAAACAATCCTTATGATCTCTGTGCACTCTAATACATATTTTAACTCCATTTATTTGCTCCTTCCTCTGGGCACAGGTCCCAACAGTGTCACAAGAGCCCGTTGTTTAAAATAGGCATAGTGTGGTGTGTGTATTTCTGTGCGTGGATGGAGGTGAACATTTGTACAAAAGGAAACCCTTGATACTGTGGGGGCGTTTCGGATAAATGAGAATGTCCAGGCTCACACGACTGTGACTGGGGAGAGAGAAGTTCTAAAATAAACTTCTGAAAGACCAAGCCCAACTATGTCTGCCAGACCAAAGCGCACAATTTGTATAATAAGAACCGCCTTTTGTGTCTAAACCGTCCAGAAAAGTACAAGAGGAAGAGATTGCGATGTTCTTTGAGAAAATGAAAGGCTGAAATTTCCTCAAAACGTATAAACCGACCTCTTTTGCCGTCTCTGGATTTCTCTAGGAAATGTGGTTCTGGTTAGGAGTCTCTGAGTTTGGTTATTTTTGTCTCACTGCCTCAGGCTCCGAGACAAAGCAGGGTGTATGTGTGTGAATACATCGAGGGGTTTGTTATTTTTCGGAAGGCGGTCACAAGGGTTCACCCTTCTACTTCTGCAGACATAAGGACAGGTTGTATAGATGACGTAAACCAAATTGGATGGAGGAAGGATTGAATGCTATTTGTGTGTGTGTGTGTGTGTGTATATATATATATATATATATTTGTGTGTGTAGTGAGGTTGCAGCTATGGGGCCTATAATGTCTGAACTAGATGTAAACAATACTGACCTATAATTGAAGCAAGATGTTCATCCCTTGTCTCACACACACACACACTGACTTTCATTTTTGTCATCAAAGAATTCTTAATGTTTTATGGTTTTGTGGAATAATGTTTCCCCAAAAATATTAAGCAGCATCACTGTTTTTAACAGTGATAATAATAAGAAATGTTTCTTGAGATGTTTCTGAAGCATCATGTGACACTGAAGACTGGAGTAATTTGTAGCCATTTGTAGTGGTGTCCGAAACCATAGTGGACATTATCGAATGCACTCAGTCAATCCTACAATGCACCGCAATAACGAGTGTACAACCGATGTATGCTTAACGAGAGAATACTAATAATGCACTGACGGTCACGCCCCATGAATTCCAGAAGATGGCGCCCGTAGCTGAATCATCCATTTCCCCAATCTCTGGTCCAATGTGGCTACAGCGTAATATCATACAGGTATAAATTCCTTTTTACCTTATTATTCAATTGGTTAATTAAGGTTTATACATGCTAGTTTCCATGACAGAGTTCAAGATAAATCTTTTCATCTAAGTACTGGAGCTGCCAGTTTGCGAAGTTTCAAATTATTATTAAACAGCAAGCACCAACTATGCAAAAAGTAGCAGCCCTTCCGGCACACTCAGTCTCTGAATTCACTCACTCGTTTTCATGCACACTGTAAAAAAATCCCCGTAAAATTCACGGTAAAAACCCGGCAGCTGTAGTTAGAACTTTACCGTAAAAAATATGGTAGTAACATTTTAGGCTTTACGGGACAGCACTTAGTTTACTGTCTATTTTATAGTTCAAAACCGTATATATTTTAAAGGTTTATATTGTAATAATTCCATGTACACAGTAAAAGTTTACGTTAAATTTACAGTAAACTGAAATAATGTTTAATTACCAACCTATTGCAATACTAATATTTGTTAAGTAATTTTGATATATAATGACAACCAACAATCACAGTGGTGATGACTGTCACATGATGAATCATAGCTCATCACAAGTAGCTTTAAGGACGACAATAGTAATAAATGTAAGATCTTGTTCCCAAAACACTAAACACCATCATGGTAACCATCGTTTTTAAAATGCAATAAACATTAATTTGACAACATTAGATGTAACATAAAACCCTAATGTACATAAATGATTAGAAAAAAAATAAGAAGAAACAGTTATTTCAATGAAAATACATCAAATGTGAAGTGTCACGCAGGGAATTCTGGGAATGTCAATTTACGTTTTTTTCCTGTTGTGACGGTTCCCTGAGTTGTTTATCCCTGAATTAGAGGTTATTGGCTGAAGGAGGGTGTGGTTTCGCACCTGAACCTAATCAGGGTCCTTTAAGATGAACTGGATCAAACGGAACGGGAGAGCGAGTGATTTAGCGCGTGAGAGCTAAGCCAGTTAGGCTTGGCAGCGAGTGCTATTGTCCGCCGTTCGAGTGCCTGAGATCTGAGGTTATATGGGAGTTGGAGGGAGACAACGCATCGGAGTTCACGTGGAGTTACCTTCACAGTAGTGATTTAGACTTTCCTTTTGGTTGTGTTTGGTTGGACTGACTACATTTGCACTTCCTACTTACACTCACATGCTTACACGCTGACTAACATTTAAACTGAACACTTGGCACTTCCTGTTTTATTATGTTACTTAAATAAATTGTATTATTTATGCAGCGGTTTTGGCGTCTCCCTTTTGTTTGTTGCGATCTAAGAACCTAGATCGTAAAACTGTAAATTACACAACAACTTCTTTTTCAATTCCAAAAACTGTAAATGTAATGGTATTTTACTGTAAATAAAGTTAAAATTAAATTAAATGTAAGGTTAGATCTATTACAGTTATTCACCGTATATAGTAAGGAAACTTTCTGTTAACCAATGAACTGTTTATCACTGTACCATTTTTACAGTCTTTTACTGTTAAAATCACAATAATTTTTTACAGGGCACTCCTTCACATGGACTATATTAGTGGAGTAATGTAGGGAATAGTGAATTAGGGGCGAATTTCGAACACAGCCTTAGTTTTCATTTGAGTTTAGTCATTCAAATCCCTGATTAGTGTCTCACCTGTTCCTTGTTCCACTGATTATCATCCTCTGTGTATTTAAGCCTGTCTTCCTCGGTTCTTTATCTTTAACATTACGTGGATTGTTGTGTTAGTATTGTTCCTGGTGTTCATTAAAAGTAGTATCTTCATTTGTTCTGCACCACACATCTCTTCCTTTGGATTATCAATACAATAATGACAGTTAGTTAAACTTCAGAGACTTAAAAAATTGGACCATTAACCCTTAAATGCACGCACGTTTTGCCAATCAATCTTACATATTAGGGTGTTTAGCGACCCGTATCTATATCTAACACGGGTGGATCTCTACCAGTCGTTATACTAGAAAACTCTCCTGATATTAGAATAACAAATACAGAAGAATAAAATAAAGCATATTTAATATTTGATTGAGTTCAGTACTTGCTCTGCAGTAAATCACTGAGCTATTTCAAGTTTTGCTGATGATACTTCCTATTCTTTTGTTCTCTGCCTGTGATGACTATGAGTGAAACGTCACTTCATCATTGTGTATCAGACATTTTGCCACCTTGAGGAATAAAGGTGAAATGCACTTATTCAGTCATCAAAGATTAAATTATTGCTGTGCGGAAGAAAAAAAAATACTTTAATACACACTTTGGGTCGTTAATGACCCTATACAATTTTTACAAAAAATGAATGGGAAAACAGGCAATCTTTTATAATTGTATATAATGAATTGATTGAGAAACACTAAGGTTGGTTGATGTCTAACTTTAAAAAATGAATGAGGAGGAGGGTAGTGAAACGATCACTAAGAGACCCGCGGCATGTGTTAAAGGGATAGTTCAATCATGCTTTCCATCATGTTGCTTTTTCTTTCTTCCATTGATTGTTTACACTGACTGCACTTTCACATACAACAAAAGCATATAGTAAATACGGGCCATAAATCTTGTGTGTTGCAGTCATAAAATGTCCTTTCTATAAAATAGGCTCTTATATGTGCTATGTTCTCATCATCATCAGCAGCAGCAGCTCAGGGGCTGGGGGTGGAAAAGCCACAGGGCTTTGGTGGGGTTTCTGTGTTTAGGGTGTAGGATGTTGGCTGTGGGTGGAGGTTTTTTTTATGAATAATCTTAGTGGTTACAAACCTCCTTTAAATCACATCAAAGATCCCCCACAGTCTCTGCAATGAGCCCTGTGTTGATACTGAATTTGTGCAATTCTATATGCAGAGTTTTTACAGATCCAGGTGTGAGTGAGGTTAACAGCAGACATTTATGGTATTTTCCTCATAGGAAAGTCTAGATGTATTAGCTGTGGGTAATAAAAGAGTTTTAGATCTTCAGAGGCATTAAAGGACTAATTGTGCAATAGTTATCCAACAATGTTTTTGGGATGGACACCAAAGCACCTGTGTCTGTACAGAGGTGTATGCTATTGGACAACTGAGAATCATAACTGTGCTCAGATGTATGTGAGAATGTTATTGAATGGTCTAAAGAGACCTGTAACTGCTCTACATATAGAAACCAGCGCAGAGAAGCACGAAAAGACCGGGAATTACTCTTTCTGTGCCTCATGTCAGCATGTGTGTGTGTTATGAGAGAAGAACATGTGTTTCCAGTTAAATCCAGGGGGAAAAAAGCAACACACACCCACATGTAAGCACTTCAAACGTGTGTGAGATCTCCCCTGCTGTAATTTCACTGCAAAGCTTATACTCCCATCTGGCCTGTACACCATACGCGCGCACACACACACACAGACACAACCTAAACATCTGAAGCTTCTAGGCTACTAACACACCCACACACACAAATATATCCCACCGTATACATCGGAAACACATGGGACAAATAAATAAGATAAACAAGACCAGATAAACAGCACGTGAGTTGATAAACTTTACTAAAATGTACTGGAACACATTAATCTAGTTTTAGGTGAGGTTTTCCACTGTTTCAGTGTGATTGTAAAAGTCTCAGTGTTGAAAGCTGAGTCATTCTGTTCTCAAGCCTTTTTGAATATTGATTGAGGGTAGATCTACTGAATGCAAATCCACCTCTGACAAAAAGAAACCAACCCTGATGTGAATGTGTATGAGAGAGAGAGAAAAAAGCTTAGTTAGAGATTGTATCTAGACAAAAATAACATGGTAAGTATGAATTCAATAAGAAAATTGTATTTAGTGTTATATGTATTCTTCATTACTCTCCAGTAGACACTCTTCAGTAGTGATGGTAGTGCAATATGCTTTATAGACTATTTGGGATTTGTTAGTGACGTTTTATGTATGTTACATCACTCCGCCAGTAGGTGGCAACAAGTGAGTCACTGAATCTTTAAATCAATCAATTTGTTCAATAACAGATTTACTGTCTCAATGGCTGCATCCGAAAACTTAGGTAGCTGACATGTTGCCTCACTGCCTTATCAGACAATGACTCCGCAGACAGCGTTTGTGCATGAAAGGCACCTCACAAAACTGATTTCAGACAGATTCTGAGGCAGTGTGACAGTTTAATGATCTACAGCAAAATAGAGCGAGCTTTGGTGAGAACTAAACAAACATTTAATTACTACATTGGTAATCGCTAGAAATGAAATCAGAAGTGGAAAATATTGGTGAAAAACTTACATTTACACACAAACTGACCAGCAAACGCAACTTTCGAACGCCATCTTTTTTTCTTGCTCAACTGTCACAGAATGGAATGGGATTTCAAAGGCAGCAAAGGATACATATATGCTGCCTTCAAAAATCTATCAGATGAAGGTCTCTCAGGAGGCAGGAAGTGAAGATAACATTGGATTCGGATATGCCTTGATGCCTTCCTACCTTGAAATGTGTCCATTTTCCAGGTTTCGGACGCAGCCTATGAATCATTGGCTGAGTCCGAAAGTGCATACTCTCGAGTAGGTACTTATTTTAAATATGTTTTATATAGTATGAGTGTGTGTATGTCATCTGGACATACTACATTCACCATGTTGTCAATATCATGTGACCAGCGTCAGTTGAGTTGCTACACTGTCATTCACAAATCCTCTCCCGTGGCCTCATGGGATAGTAAAGTGTCCATTGAATGCACACTTCAGAATCTCAACAGAAGTAATAGGTCATATGGGTACTTTTGGCCTCCTTTTTTATGAGTACTCTGTATTCGGACATACTTCTTTTGTCACATACTGTTTTTCGCCTATATCATATAGGGAAATAGGTGATTTTGGATGCAGCCATTGACTCCATTGATAAAAGATTTTTTTATTCATTAAGGACCAAATCAAGTGATTTTCTTTGAATGATTCAATGAATTTGTGTAAAAAATGCACTTTGAGTGATTCAATCAACCCTTCACTTAACATGATCATTCAAAAATCAAGTCTTTATGAGTGATTCAATAAATCATTCACCTCAATTGATTTCATTCAAGATTGTTAAAATGACATCTAAAACCATTGTGTTCTTTATAATTCCTTTTATTTTAAAGGCCTTATATTTTAAATATTAAATTGTCACGCTACATGACTATTTGGGTAAACTGTAAAAAAGCTAAAATGAGAAACAACGAAACATTTTCGCAGGCAAACACAAACATATAGGCAAGAGTTATGATTTATCGTGCAGAACTTGGCCAAGCCCATTCAAAAAAAAAAAAAAGCTTTCAGAAAAGTGTGCTATAATTGTCACCAGTCATGGAGAACAAAAAGTGTTACATGAACATCGCTGACTCAGGCATCGATAAATGAGATCTCCTCTCCTCTCACATGACTATGTGTGTCTTTAATTGTGTGTATGTCAGCATAATCCAGCTCTGAACGAGTCTCTGAGAGCACGGAAGTGTGTGTGTGTGTGTGTGTGTGTGTGTCCTTGTTTATACATTGTGGGGACCATCCCCATAAGGATAGTAAAACCTGAGATCACCTACATCCAGCCAGCAGTCCCCATTTTTCAAAAGGCTTATAAATCACACAGGATGAGTTTTTTTGAGAAAGTAAAAATGCAGAATGTTTCCTGTGATGGGTAGGTTTAGGGGCAGGTGCAGTGTGTGTGTGTGTGTGTGTGTGTGTGTGTGTGTGTGTGTGTGTGTGTGTGTGTTGGGTAGGTTTAGGGGCAGGGGCAGTGTAGGGGGATAGAATGTACAGTTTGTACGGTATAAAAACCATTACGTCTATGGAGAGTCCCCACAAAGAAAGTGAACCAGACTTGTGTGTGTGTAAACTAGGACATAAACCTCAGTGAATATATGAGTCAGTAGAACAGAAGAAATGATCAGACTCACACACATCACAAGACAGAGAGCGCTTGTAGCATCACTTACAGCAATGGAGTCTATTCCTCCTCCATCCAGCCTCTTACACACTCTGACCACAGACCACATCACTGCTCTCACCATATACAGCCATTCCGTACGATCATCTTCACAGGCCGTGTATGTTAGTGTGTGTGTGTGTGTGTGTGTGTGTGTGTGTGTGTGTGTGCGTTTAATAAAGGGCTCTCCAGGGAATGATGATCTATTAAAGAGGAAACCTTATCTAGGAGAGGTCTTAAAGGAATAGATCCCTCAAAAAAGAAAATTGTGTCATCATTTCACCCTCATGTTGTTCTACGATTCTGTGCCGCTCAAAAGAAGATGTTAAATGTAAATTAAAATGTCAGAATTAACAGTTGTACTTTTTGGATGAACTATTCCTAAAACATTCTCTTAATTTCTATCAGTCACTCTCAGTGTCATCAAGCTGTTTTCCCATAATGTGTGTTAGAGGAATGCTTTCATGAAGCACCGTTGGCTATTTTTGTATGAGAGAACATCTTTAGTCAGTCAAGCATTCTTGGGATTCTGGAGAAACTAGAGCAATTTGGAGTTTGTTGATAAAATAACTAGTGAAGGAGAATTCTGGGCCACACACACATCTGCAGTTTATTAAACTGAAATGGATCTGTGAATGGACTTCAGGTGTTCCTGGATATGATGGACCCCCCCAAGATAAACACACACACTGCGCTCTGCATTGACAAATGTTTTTACTCCACCAGAGACTATTGCTTCATTCCAACACCTACTGAGCCGAATATACAGTCTGTTTCAAAAGTAGAAATGTAATGCCTCATTTTGACAATATTGACAGGTATTTTTAAAAACATGTATGTACACAATACGTGCATTGTATCAAATTATTAATTTAAATGTTAGTAATAAGGACACCTAATAAAAAGTGGGTCCGAAATGTCAAATATGAAAAATTATATTTAATCAATTACTGCAAAGGAAAGATGGAAAAAAACATATTGTTGATGCACCAGTATTAAAATTCTGATATGATAGTTATGTCAAGTCTTCATGATAAATGGTCAATATTAAAATTGTACACTATTTTGTTTAAATAAATAAAACAACAGTAAAAACATAAAACAACCATTTAAATCCAACACGATCTCATGACAATGCGTATCAATAGTACGAGTGTGCAATCTCGTAGAATGTATACGCCAAAATGAGTTTTGGCGTGCAAATGGTATGCCGTTTTTGGCGTGCATATGATACGCACTTTATGGCGGGTATATGACACGCTTTTGGGTAGGTTGAGGGTGGGGGTGTGGGGGGTTCGTACATATAATACGCCATAAAGTGTGTATCATATGCACGCCAAAAACGGCATACCATTTGCACGCCAAAACTCATTTTGGCGTATACATTCTACGAGATTGCACACTCGTACTATTGATACGCATGCTACAAGTGAATTTAGTGAATTTATAATCACAACATTAAAAATAGCAGTGTTGTTAGCTAAAACTAAATCTGCCAAATTCATTTTCAAGAAATAAAATATAAATATTAGCTATAGTCTGAAGTACTAAAATGATTAAAACGGAAATACAAATAAATAATATTAATAAAAAATAGAAATATTAATAAAAATGACAAAAGCTAACAAATATGTAAATGCTATAATATTCATTTTGAGATGTTAAAGATTACATTTTGTGAATATCCTACAACAACTATTTAAACCTAAACAATCTCTCATGTCTTCCAATAATCAATATCAATAAGTTGTGCTTTCTATCTCATGCTAATGAGCTTTCATTTCAGTTAGAACGCTGTCTTAGAAGCTGGAACAGAAATAATGTGTGACACTGAACCTCCTTAAACAAGACAGAGCTTCGTAAGTTTATTCTCACACACACAGTCATGAGTACATCATTGTGTGTCACTGTCATAGTAGACTAACTGGGCAGTTTCCACATATCTGTTTCTCTCCCACTCATTTATAATTAAACAAGTGTAAATCAATCACTTTGACCGGGCCGCTGCTTAAATACCCATCTCAACAGTTTCTCAAAGCTGTGATTGGTATGTTCAGCTCAGGTGTAAGAACTGAGCCCTGATTGGCTGAGTCTCTGATTGGATGTGTTGTGCAGGCACTGCAGACACAATGAACTTCATGACCCATCACATACAGTAGTCTAACCAATACACAGAATATCAAACAGAAAGAGAGGGAATGAGTGGGACAGCTGCCCTTGACTACCCTTGATATCACTTTCTCAAACAGGAAGAAACGACATCCTTTCACACACAATTAAGGTCAATGGGAATTGTAGTTTGCAGCCTATTTTTTAATTTATCAGGAATGAATTACATCAATAAAAGTGGTAACTAAATATAGTAGCTGAGTGTGAGCTTTCAAAAAAAGTGGTTTTTACACTCTTCATATCAGAGCAGATCTGACTATGCACAGAAAATGTTGGGTCAGTAATTAATACTTTTATTCAGAAAAGATGCATTCATTTGATAAAAAGTGACATTTCTATAATGTTGCAAAAGATTTATATTTATGTTCTTTGGAACTTTCTATTCAGCAAAGAATCCTGAAAAAAATTATCACGGTTAAAAATATTAAGCAGCAATTTTTTTACATTGATAATAATGAGAAAAGTTTCTTGAGAAGCATATTATAATGATTTCTGAAGGATCATGTGACACTGAAGACTGGAGTAAAATATATTCAAATAGAAAATGTAATAATAAATATAATATATCACAATATCCTTTTACTTTATTTTGATATGCATTGATGATCAATGAAGTTTAAAAAAAAAAATTATATATATATATATATATATATACACACACACACACACACACACACACACACACACACACACACACACACACACACACACACACACACACACACACACACACACACACACACACACACACACACACACACACACACACACACACACACACACACACACACACACACACACACACACATAAAATCTCTTTGATCACCCATGCATTATTTAATTATAGCTATATATAATCTTACTGCCAACATATCTGCCACCATTGTAGCGAAATCCTTTCTTTTTTTCTCCTTTCTTTTTTTTTTTTTAGGGCATTTCTTTCTTTGGAATGACCTGCACATTAACAAAATAAATAGGTACAATTTTTATGTTTTTAAATGTTCTGTGAAATAGCAGCGAAACAGATGTACTTGAAAATCAAACAATCTGAAAAAATACAGGTGAAAGAAATAAAGACTAGATTAATCTGATATGCAAATTAGCCTTAGGTATAATTCCAACATGTTAAACACACATCTCTCTTCAATCCCTTTCCTGTTTACTTTTCAAACACTAATAAATCAGCATTTCAGCCTCCTCTTGACGCCCTGATGTCACCATTAGTCACACGTATCACCATAGTAACAGAATGTGGCTGCAGGTGCATTTATCTCTCAACTCCTGACTGGCACTAAATCAAATCTCAGCACACCTGTCTTGTACCTGGAAGCTGAATAAGTCAGCTCTGGAATTCCTCAGAGCCAAGAGATCCGTTTAAGAACAACTGCTTTAGACTATATATGAGATACTTACAATAGATTCATGTTCATATTCAAGTAATATGAAAGATATCCTTTGGTTATGTTTTGAAAAATACTCTTTATTTCCTCAGTGTGTACTATGTTGTGCGCAGTATGCAAGTTTTCTGTGTGAAATCCCTTGGTGGTCCACTATATTTGCCAAATGTGCAGTATAGAATGGAGCACACTGTGCTGGGTTGTGTATCCCATGTTGCAACTTGCTCAATTTTGAACATATGTTATTAAATATAACACAATATGAGGTCATTTGACAGCTGTTTAAAAAATGTTTAGCAATGCATATTCTTCCATATATATGTTAAAAAAAAAAAACAACAACAGTATACTACACAGTATTCTGAACACAGTCTATCTTTAACCACACAAACACAATGCCGAACCGCTAACTGATGTCATTCACGTATTCATTTCTGACTTATTATGTTAGTGATGTGCATTATTGACAGCCATTAAAGTGCCTTCAGTTTAGGCTTAATGTTTGATGAATATTAAAACAGCCCTAATGATGCTGAATCAGGTCATATGTCACATTGGATGACGTAGGAGTTTCTGAGTGTAATTGGGAAAATGTTCTGGGCTATGCTGGTTTTCATCTCTGAATATGACAACCCATGAAGGCTCATGGCAGAGTTCAGTTAAAGTCTTTATTATTTTAACAGGAAGTTCATTAAGAATCTCTTCCTCTGTCGCCCACCAATAAAACTGGACTATTCTAAATGCAGCTGTGTCCAGCTGAGACAATTCAATTGATGGATTGATGTTAAAACAGTTTGATGATGAATTGTGTATCACAGTTTCACAAAAATATTAAGAACAACTGTTTAACATTAAAAACATGATAATATCAGAAATGTTTCTTGAGGAGCAAATCAGCATATTAGAATGATATCTGAAGGATCATGTGACTGAAGACGAGCAATGATGCTGAAAATTCAGCTTTGCATCACAAGAATAAATTACATTTTAAAATACATTACAATAGAAAACAGTTATTTTAAAATGTTGTGGTTTTACTGCATGTTAAACCAGTAACGAATAAATGCAGCCACACTCTTTAATTTTCCCTTTTCATTTAACACCTTAAATTAGAATCATTATTTAGAACATTCTTTATGAATTTTGCTTGTGTGTACCAATGAAACAAACAAACTTCTCATGAATTATTATGTCATTCAAAGGTATTCATAGAGCTATATTTCTGAAAGCCATTAGTGATAATGAAATACATACTGGGAAAATGCAATTTAATTAATGTGAAAATAAATGTGAAAAGTGAGAAAGTGTCATTTTCTGTTCGCCTCAACTGTAGTTAATTGGCATAGAGACTTTATTTCATCGATAGCACCATTATCCCGAAGAGACTACATATATAATCAAAAACAATCAGCCTTCTCATACTCTCATATCTGTGCTCAACCCAGCAAATCTAGGGATTCCCTCATCTCAGTATCTGTGCGTGATCTGGCCTTCTGGGTAATATACACTAATCACATGCATTTGACTGTAATCCCGCCAGATTACACACAGGCGCGCACACACACACACACACACACACACACACACACACACACACACACACACACACACACACACACACAGACACACAGACACACAGACACACACACACACACACACACACACACACACACACACACACACACACACACACACACACACACACACACACACACACAGGGAAATCCCACGATTAGAGAACTGCTGGATTGAGCCCAAATTAATCTGTGTCGGTTTACTAAATCAGTAGTGCACGAGAGAAGGCGCAACATTTATGCTATTCCTCTATTATATGTAAAATCTAATAAAACTCTAATAAACTAATAAAATCTCAATATTAATAGAAAATCATAAGCGTGTTTGCGATTTAAACTCTGCCTCAAATATGTTGCCAATATTCTGATCTTTTATATTTGATTGTGTTTATCTCCAAGGGATTCCGTTCAGTAGTATGGCAAATAATAATCTAATACATTTTTCTTACCCTTATGAAAAAAATATAATAGGTCTCAACTGTTGCTCCTACATAGCAATGAGCTTCAGTGTAGTGCAATTAGAGAGAGAAAAAAACCCACTCGTCTCATATTTAGAATACCTTATCAACTGCATAGCAATGTCCTGGAAACCGTCCAAAAAATCTTAGCAACTGCATAGCAACGCCCTGGAAACCAGCCAAAACACCTTATCTACTGCATAGCAATGCCCTGGCAACCAATCAAAACAAATTATCAACAGCAGCATAGCATCCCCCTGGCAACCAATAAAAAAACTTAGCAACCAATCAGAAGAATGTAGCAACTGCATAACAATTCCCTGGCAACCATCTACAGCATTAGAGATCCAAAAACATCTCAATATGTCTTAATCTGTGCTCAAAAGAAGCTAAGTCTGCAACTAAATTCAAAGATCTCAAAATAAACAACATTTCTCCTCAAATTCTTCCAAGACCAAATGATCTGAGCAATACTATCCACATTCATTTTATAACTCTACACTCTTACTGTGTCCAAATCTTAAGCATATTATATTCCTTAAATATTATACACATTGTAAGATGATACTTTAGCTAAAACATAACTAAGAACTGCTGTAAATCTCCTGAGATGTGAAAGAGCAAAAAAAATTCCCTCTGGAAAACCTGTTCGACTTGCGTATTCATTTCATCACCTTTTTTCGGTTATATCCATTTTCAGCATCTGTCTCACTCTCACCTATTTGCATTTTTGAAACAAAACAAACAGTTTAATGTTTCTTGCAGTTGCACTCTCCCACACACTCCCAAGCAGCATCTGCAGCCTAAATGACTGAAATTATAAGGCACTCAATCATACGATCAGCCCGTCATCAGCAACGCCACACACATAAACGTACTCTGATCAGCATGATAACACGAACTCAGAATGAAGCCCTGAAATAACCACCAAAGAATGTGCAGAGATTAACACACATTATGTTCTGGGAAAATACCATTGTGGATAAATACAGCTGTGGCGTATCAGTGTGTGTGTTTGGTTGCGTCTGATGTGATGTTTAGAGAATTCTAGTTTGGAATGAGACAAGGCCGAACAGCTCCAGAAGGCTCTTAAATTTTCCTTCTCTGATATCACAAGGATCCCAGAGCAGCATGGCCCATTTACCTGCTCCGCAGCTGGGAAACAAACTGATGGATTGTGGACCGAAGGGAGAAACGGACTGAGAAGAATGGATGCAAGTCACCCCGACCTGTGCTCTCTACAGAGTTTGAAGTGGAAGAGTTCACTCATAAGCAGCTGGATGGCATGTTGCCATCAAACAGGAGAAAATGGTATTTCCCTGAAATTCAATCCATGTCAGTTAAAAAGACGCAGCAAAACACAGCAGGAAAAACTGCTGAACATAGGCAAACTGAAATACACACATTCAGTCTTATTCAGAAGTAGCATACTGTGGCACCTATCAGTTTTGTTATTGCTAACTAAAACTAGTTAACTGAAATAAAGATGAAATTAATGGAAACTGAACTGAAATACACTATATTGCCAAAAGTTTTGGGACATCTGCCTTCACATGCACATGAATATTAATGACATCCCATTCTTCATCCGTAGGGTTTAATATGGAGTTGGCCCACCCTTTGAAGCGATAACAGCTTCAACTCTTCTGGAAGGTGTTCTTTAGGGCTGAGGTCAGGCCAGTCAACTTCCTCTAAACTCGCTCATCCATGTCTTTATGGACCTGCCTTTGTGCACTGGTGCACAGTCCTGTTGGAACAGGAAAGGGCTATCCTCAAATTGTTCCCACAAAGTTGGGAGCATGAAATTGCCCAAAATATCTTGGTATGCTGAAGAATTAAAAGTTCCTTTAACTGGAAATAAGGGGACAAGGCCCACCCCTGAGAAACAAGCCCATACCGTAATTTCCCTCCACCAAACTTTACACTTGGAACAATGCAGTCAGGCAAGTACTGTTCTCCTGGCAACTGCCAAACCCAGACTCGTTCATCGGATTGCCAGACAGAGAAGCGTGGTTCATCACTCCAGAGAACACGTGTCCACTGCTCTACAGTCCAGTGGCGGCGTGATTTACACTACTGCATCCGACGCTTTGCATTGCACTTGGTGATGTAAGGCTTGAATGCAGCTGCTCGGCCATGGAAACCCATTCCATGAAGCTCTCTACGCACTGTTCTTGAGCTAATCTGAAGGCCACACAAAGTTTGGAGGTCTGTCTCTGCAGAAAATTGACAATTTCTGCACACTGTGTGCCTCAGCATGTGCTAATACTTCGTGGCTGAGTTGCTGTTGTTCCCAATTGCTTCCACTTTGTTATAATACCACTAAAAGTTGACCATGGAATATTTAAAAGTGAGAAAATGTCACAAATGGACTTATTGCACAGGTGGCAAACTATCACGTTACCACGCTTGAATTCACTGATCTCCTGAGTGCGACCCATTCTTTCACAAATGTTTGTAGAAGCGTCTGCAAGGAGCTTGATTTTATAAACCTATGGCCATGGAAATGATTGGAACACCTGAATCCAATGATTTGGAGGGGTGTCCCAATACGTTTGGCAATAGTGTAAGTTTAAAGGGATAGTTCACCCAAAAATGACAATTCTGTCATGGAACAGAATCCCTCAAATTGTTCCAAACCTGTATAGATTTTTTCTTCTTCTGCTGAACACAAAAGAAGATATTTTGAAGAATGTCGGAAACCAAACAGTTGACGGACCCAATTGACTTCCATATTATAGAGAGAAAAAAAATATAATGGAAGTCAATAGTGCCCACAGGCTTCTGACACTCTTCAAAATATCTTTTTAATACTATAATAGTAAATAAATAAAAGTAAAACAACACTGGCTCCTATGGTACTACCTGAATGATAACCATATTCATATAACATGGAATTTACATGGTACTTTCAATACCATGGAACAGGGATGGTATCAGATCGGAATAGTGTGGTAACTTGTTTTTTAAACCATGGAATTAAATTCATGTACTTGTAAGGTAATGCAAGGCACTTCAAAAATACATGATCAAAATACCAAGGTAGTACCATGTCCATAATTCCAATGGTCGTACCATAGTATTTTGAAATGTACCTCAAAGTAATATAAATATTTCAGCACTACATACTATCTGATACTATCACTGTAGTATTTTTTTTAACACCATAGCATCATGGCGGCTTTTGCACGATCAAATGTAAACTATTCAATTTTCTATTAACCTGTCCCTTTTATCTATATACTGTAAATCAAAATATGTGGGTCAGTAAAAGTAAAAGCATCGACTCTGTCAGTGTTCCATAAATCAGTGGAGAATGTAAAAACACAACCAACATTTACTATGCTGAGAACTAAACTAATCTCGGTCTTGAGTCTTCGGTCTCGCTCACAGTCACTCTTTCTCTCACACACCCTCTGAGAGACACACAATTAGCAGCTTAAACGGAACAAAAGCAGCTCTATGGATGTGTATTACGTCGCAGGAGAGAAAGGATAATGCCTTCACAGAGCCTGACGGACTGTGCTGGGGTTTAACAAGGAGAGGGAGAGAGAGAGAGAGAGAAAGAGAGAGAGAGAGAGAGAGAGAGAGAGAGAGAGAGAGAGGGGAGAAAGATGGAGAGAGACTTGTTTTTCTGGCTTGTAGAATGAAAGGAAAAGGGGAGAGGGGGGTTAAGGGGTCTCCCAAGGAAATACCTGCTGGATCAAACACTGCTGCCTGCAAGGAAATTGAATGTGCTTATAGATGTGGAAAGAATGCATTAGGAAGCCCCTCCTCGTCTCCTGAATGTGCCATGTATGTTCATCATATTTACAAGTTATGCTAAAGCCATTATCGTCACAATGTAAGTGTATGTGTGTGTGATTTTATAGACAATAACACCATGAATTACACTGCAGACAAAGAAAACACCCTCTGGCCAAACTCAAAGGTCATTTTGGGTGGTCTTTGTGAGATTACCTCATAGGTTATACAGGGCTGTTGTTTCTTTTTGTAATCTTGAGATTCAAGTGGTCATTTCTATGATCGAGCCTAAACATGAAGAAGGTCAGAAGTCACTTGGCTTTTTATAAGCATGTACCGCTCTTATGGAACAATGCATACTTTTGAAATAAATATTTTACATTAATATTTAAACCATTAAATCAGAACATTTTTTGTTATGTCTGTCAGATGTTATATATCTAATTGTTTTTCAGTTTGATTACTGTATATTATTAATATATAATTGCATTTACATTGTACTCCAAAGTACTAGTTATAAAATAGCATGGATCAGATGCAAAGCACACTGTGAGAAATGTCTGTCTGGTTTGTTCATTTCTGTAGGCTCTGTTACTATAGCAGCGGCCTGTCATATATCATCCCTGGAACAGACAAACACTTTTGCTATCATTCATTCAGGTATGTCACAGAGAGATGGAAAACTCTGAGATTTGTCTGCTTCAGTCTGGTCTGGTCTGTCCTGTTCACACAGTTGGAAGGTAGAGGAGAGACACAACCTGAATACTGATCTCTCTCCCTCACACACTCACATACAGATAGAGATGGAACCGTAGACTCCTGTGGAGAGCGGTTTTCATGACCGTGAGACAGTGGGTGACTCAAGCCCTTAGAAACCCTCATAGCAACACTAATGCGCTTTATGGCGTACACAATGTCCTGAGTAATGAATTTAAACAGGATGACAAAACCTCTAGAGTTTTACATTTTCGGAGCAAAATGTGAGTAGTGCTTGTCCATGCAAAACTCGCCAGTATGATGCCAGGGTGTTGCTATCCAGTTATTAAGGAGCTGTGGGTCAGATATGCCCATCCGCAAGTTTCTATGATATTCTGGTCACTAGATATAGTTAAGTCTCCGTTTCACCCATTTTATTGTCTACCGATTTAAGGTATCATTCATGTGTGTGTACAAACAAAGAGCCTGAGGCGAGTTACACGTGAAATCACCATCCCTAGACGAGCTACAGTTATAGTGATTTAAGCAATACAATATTTTATATAAAAATATAAATAAAATAAAAAATACATTTTATAAAATAATAATAAATAACATTTTATTTAGAATATCAATTAATATTTATTTTATATATTTAAAAAATACATAAAAATGTAAATAAAATAATTTAAAGAACAAAATACACATACATACATATAGTTATGCAATATTCATTTATAAAAAAAAACAAGTCATATTTAAGGTGTCATTCATGTTTGTACAAACAAACAGTGTCAGACAATTTACATGTGAAAAGTGTTTAAGTATGACCAATATTAATGTTGATACAATTAAATATTTTACACAAAATATAAATAATCTTATAAAAATAGTAGATTTAATATTGATAATTGAATAAATATTTATTTGTACATATTTAAAAAAATACATATACATAAAAAAATATTTAATATGTATTTAATAATAATAAAAAAAATATATATATATTATATATATATATAATGTAAATGGATATATAAATATATAAAATATAAATATACAATAAATATATTAAATACATCTAGTTATACAATATGTATTTATTTAAATAAAATAAAAAAATAGTAATATAAAAAAAATCTAAACAACATTTGTTCCTTCACTTATTGCCATACTGAAAGTGATTAAGCACACTAGCCTGCTGTTCATACCTGATAGACGGCACGGACCAGGATGTCAGGAGCTCTGAGATGCGTATGCCTTAATCTTCTGAGGGCGGCCGAGGTCACATCCCATAATGCACTGTGCCTTACACACACACTCTCTCCCAGACTCATGAGCATCGCCTCCATGATGACAAACACACAGGTACACAGGTGTGTGGTCAAATAATCCCTTCTCAGCACAGGTGTGTGTGGGAGAACAGGTCCCCAGGTAATGCTGCTGGTCTCCTTTTTGTGTTCTCCTCTTTCATTTTCTCATCCCTTCTTCCTTTAATCCTCAAAAATGCCCCATGGGAGACTGAGATTGTGACTTCTGTGTGACTCAGATCTCGTCTTAGAAATGAATTCAGTCTCACTGGTCTCTCTCTCCACTGCAGGACAAATTCCCAGAATAACAGCTCTTGGTTCGCCCAACACAAACATTCCCACATATAGAGCACTATTAGTTCCTCTCTCTCTCTTTCTCTGTCGTTCTCTCCCTCCTTCTCTCTCCCTCTCCCCTACTTGTTTGTTTGTTTTAAAGCAACAGTCCCAGAGCAGAGAATTGAGGGTTTTAAGCTTGCGCGATGCTCTGAGACGCCCATCTAAGGCAGAGTGAAGGACAGTCGTCCCTCCCCGCAGGATGGATCCTGCTTGGGTTCATCGACCCCGGGCCACTGAACAGATACCCGATATGTGTGTCTCAGCTTTCCCAGTGAGGTAGAGCAGCAGACAGAACTCATGGAAGTTGAAAACTCGTTTTTCCAACTAGTTTAAACAGTTGGGATGACGTCCAGATTCCAACGTTTTAGAGTGGGACATGTCGTTTGTGCCAATGTTCTCAGAGCACTGTGTGCTCTATCCAGATCCAGTCACTAAACTACAGACTAACCGACAAACATTTACCTTCCAAGCCCCTCCCACAACCCCCAAAAATGTAAAAAAGATAGAGGGGGCATCTGAAATAACGAAAAGGGTCGATGACGTAAAGCAAAGTACAGCTACATTGCTAATGGCATGGGAAGTTTTTAGGTTAATGTGTCTAATAAGCCAATCAAAATTTGACTTTGCAAAAGAGAATAGTCCAGGTGAGAGGGCAGGATAGTCCAGGTGAGGGGGTAGGATAGTCCAGGTGAGGGGGTAGGATAGCAGATGAGGTTGGCAGGATAGTTTGGGTGAGGGGGACAGGATAGTCCGGCTGAGGTTGTTAGGATAGTCCAGGTGAGGGGGCAGGATAGTCCAGGTGAGGTTGGCAGGATAGTCTGGGTGAGGGGGCAGGATAGTCTGGGTGAGGTTTTCAGGATAGTCCAGGTGAGGGGGCAGGATAGTACAGGTGAAGGGGGCAGAATAATCCTGGTATGGGGGCAGGATAGTCCTGGTGAGGGGGCAGGATAGTCCAGATGATGTTGGCAGGATTATCTGGGTGAGGGGGACATGATAGTTCGGCTGAGGTTGTTAGGATATTCCAGGTGAGGGGGTAGGATAGTCCAGATGAGGTTGGCAGGATAGTCTGGGTGAGGGGGACATGATAGTCCTGCTGAGGTTGTTAGGATAGTCCAGGTGAGGGGGCAGATTAGTCCAGATGAGGTTGGAAGGATAGTCTGGGTGAGGGGGCAGGATAGTCCAGGTGAGGGGGCAGGATAGTCCAGGTGAGGGGGCAGGATAGTCTGGGTGAGGTTTTCAGGATAGTCCAGGTGAGGGGGCAGGATAATCCCGGTGGGGTTGTCAGGATAGTCCAGGTGAGGGGGCAGGATAGTCTGGGTGAGGTTTTCAGGATAGTCCAGGTGAGGGGGCAGGATAGTTCAGGGTCAAATGAGACTAAGATGGTGGTCAATTCATTCAGTACTTTATTCATGGTTATACACATTGAATAATACGTTGAATAAATGCCTTATTAAATATGTAAACACAAAAAAAATCTTTCTCTTGCTTTTCACTAACTCTTGCACTCCAACTAAACACAGATACAGTGATTTACATTGCCTCTTATTTGTACACTGCACATTTTTCTTTCTGTAATTGAACAGAAAGCCTTGGTCAATAGCGTAACAACAGCGTAAGCAAATCATCTGATCCTAATTAAAATCAACTCCTGTCTTAAAAGAGATTCATGGGATTGATGCTGGGATGGCATATGATTAAATTTGCACACATCAATATTTATGATGAAGAAAAACAATGCCTGGTTAGATCAAAATGGGAAGTACATTTAAAAATCTGTTAGTTTGGGAAATTGGGAATTCAATTTAAAAATATTATCAGCTAAAATGCCACACAAAAATATTGTAACATAACTTGGTATTAGCCACCAATGTAAGCCAAACTAAATAAAAATACATCGATTTTAGTTTATTATGCTTTTACATCGACAATAACTGTTTTGAAGTTTTACAAGATTATACAAAGACTAATTGACACATTTCGGTGGTGAAATGCACTTGTTGGATTTATAACAGTAAACTCATATGATTACAGAGAGTGCACTGAGACTGTGTGACACCAAACCTCATTCACTGACAGTAAATGACAGCTGGAGTCTAATGAATGAGCACAGAAGCACATGCACTTCTATTTGTCTGCATGCTTCGGTACTGAGGGGCAAATACAGGCCTATAGAACCAGGACAGCAGGGTAAAGAATTACAATAACTCATTCATGCTACTGTTCTGCCATTATGTGGCTCAATGCATATTGATTTGTGCACAATAAACCCGATGTGAAGAGTGATAGTACTACTGTAATGCATAAATGTGAGAGTATTCATGGAAGTGCATGCGGGAGAGAAAGAGAAACAGAATTCCTAAGAACCGTCTCAATAGCTTTGACTGAATGTTTAATGGCCTGTTACAAAATGCAGATGTTTCTCCTTGAATTCTGTTCAATGTGGAAAAAAAAACTCAGATCCTTTGAGAAAACATGTGAATTTTGTCTAAAATTGTCTAATCTATGTGGTTCTTCAAGGAAATGCTGGCAAAAAAAAAAAGCATACCATTCCAGATTTGTGTGATGTTGTAAAAGCTGCGCATGGAAGTCATGAGGGCATAAAAACAAAAAAATATGTCCAACAATAAAGCAGCATGATGTCCTTAATTGTGAAACATGCAGCGACCTTTGTTTCCTGCTGTTGTCAGAATTCATGTTCCTTAAATCTTTTGACTTTATGAGTCACCAGGTGCTTCATCCTCAGGGGTGAGCTCTGTCATTTAGATGTGTGAATGTGTGTGAGCGGCTTTTGTGTGGAGGAAGAGGATCAAATATTTACAAATGGAGGTAATTCTCAAACTTGTGTGTGTATGCAGTTTATCTTCTGAAACCCAGGGAAATGCTGTGGTATTCAGTGATTTTACACAATGCTCTCACCTACACAAAAGACAGAAACCATATAGGCCTAACAGCGATGAGTCGACCATGTGCTGGTCACACAAACACACTCGGACTATTTAGATGTGAAGGAAACATTTGAGAAATGTCACAATAAATGTGAAGGGAATATCTGATACACAAACCTCCGAATTTTTGTATAGCATCACTGAACACACTCAAACATACAGACATAGGCTGCATACAACTACACAAAGACAAATTTTGTGAGTGATATCTTCAGGAAAACCAAGAGTAATGTCCCGGTCCATATAATTAGTTATCAAAGCTGAACATCAATTAATTAATTAATTAATTAATTAAAAATCTTTAGTATTTTAGTATTAATTTAGTATTTTAGTATGTTATGTTTATTCCAGTGCTGTACAATTACTAGTAAATTTCCATTTCAAGTGCATTACTGTATTGCTTGTTTTCAAAAATGAGATTTGAAATTAACATATAAGCTAATCTAAGACAGCCCACAAATGCAATACATTCTCAAATTATTCTTCTCTTTCTCATCCTAACACACACACACACACACACACACACACACACACACACACACACACACACACACACACACACACACACACACACACACACACACAAAAGAACCTCTGGCATCTTCAGTACCATGTGACAGAAGTAAAAAAGAGAAACAGAGTTGTAAAAGAGAGGGGGGGGGGGACTTGCTATCCCAGTGCACCAAAGCTGTTTGAAGTTTATATGCACTTGCATATATGTATGTGAGAGTGCACATGCGCGCACTGACCTACTTCATCCTCCATATAGGCTAATAAGTGTTTGCTCCTGAATCTTTCTGTGAGTATAAATATTTATGAGGATTATAATATAATAGCGCAAACCCACGAGAGCGCAGAGGAGGCGGCCGCACACACACACGCGGCTGAGCCAGTAGAATTAAGCCTGGTGTAACTCCAATCCAAGGCCACCAGCAGAAAGCACATACATTTCCTCCCTAAACACCAAGGCGCACCATTACACCCCCCCAGAATGACATGAATAGACTATTGAGAGAGAAAGATGAGTCAAAATGTATGTGTGGTTGTGTATTATACTCTATGACAGGCCTGTTCCAGTGCATGTGAAATGATCCATTCTCTACTCTTATTTTTAGCACAAAGCTCTGTACTTGTTCATGTCTAAGGAACGTTTGGGACATCTTGGGGGGTGATGCATCCTGTTTTGGGGGACGAATGTGACCCCAGCTGACCCTGGGACCATGCACGGGTGTTTCTGGGAACAGAACATGAGATTTAATTGAAACCAGTAGACGTAAAGTTCACACAGAGGTTGGACTCATTTAAAAAAAGCTTTCTTTTCTCAGACATACAAGAGATTGTGTGTGTGTGTGTGTGTGTGTGTGTTTGGCTGAGCTGCATTCCTTTCTAACATATATTAGGTGATTCAAAGCAGTCAGAACACACTTGATATCTTACACTGATATGAGGAAGTGTGTGTATGTGTGTGTGCAATGAAGAATTCATTTCTATTCCTCAGGCTCTGGGGCAGCTGATATTGCAGCATTCACATGCTGAAGTCTTTGAGGGGTATATGTGTGCGTGTGCATGTGTGTGTGTGTGTTATGGGATGTTTTTTTCCTACAAAGATCAGTTTGAGCTTGAGGGGATGTCTAAATGGAGAGGAGGACAATAAAAATGATAGCGGCAGCTTGGTGCATGCATGCCTATGTCCGGATTTCTTGAGGGCCCAAGTGAAAATGCTAGTACATGATGATGTGACACTGTTCTAAATGATCGATTTATCATCTAGATGTCATTAGTAAAAAAAAATCTTGATGTTAGATGAATCATCAACTCTGCCTGAGGCCATAAACATACAAACATGTTGAAAAAAAAAACTTGCTTAAAGTCACAATTTAATGCAAGTAGCGTCACATCTTTCACAAAAAACCTCAGGGGCAGAGATTCATTCATTGGTTGTTGATTGGAGGGATGACATTTTGATTAAAAAAAAGAAACTACATTTTTAAATAAAAGTGGTGACCTTTCTGTCACCTTTAATCTAGCCTAAACTGTTTTGCTGGTCTGATTCAAGTTGGTTTCCCAATCAGGCCAAGCTGGTCTTCCTCTGAAAATCTCCCAAAATCCCTCTAAAACCAGCCAATAGAACAGTCTGGCCAGGCTGGGAGACTAGCTAAAACCAGAGACAATAATCTTAGGCTGGTACAAAATTATTATTTTCTTTTTCAGCAGGAAACAAAATGCACAGAATGATAGTTTCCTTCAAATGTGCCATTAAACCAGATTATGCTAGCTAGGTATACTTAGACTTAAACTTCATCAGCAAGATTCTTTTTAAAGTGTTCATGCCATGACAGTATTTGACCTATGGCAGATAAAGATAATTCAAAGTATGAAACATTTTGAACTTCGACAATGCATGAAATGTATAGCTTGTAGCATCTGCGTTTGAGTACTTGCACAGTAAAGACAATACAAATATATAAAACGCAACACACACGCACTTCTACACATTCTTGATTTCAGACATGGCACAAATGCATTAGCAACAGTAAATGTGTTACTTCTGAGTATTTTAAAGAACAGCTGACATTGCACAAGCTCAAGCACATACTTGGATATTAATCCACAATTTGTCTGCATCATGCCTGACCTGCTTCCTAATGGGAGGCAACAGAATGGTTAAATTTAACAAGCCTCAATTAGCACTCTGGTTTAGCCGAGCAGCAGAGAGTTAGCACACTGCCCAAAGACAAACTCTATGGAGCACACAAAACAAGACCCAATTAAAGACTCTCACACACAGAGACAGGAGTGATTCTACCCAATGCAACAAAGGGTCTCCAAGGAGAACCCCGGCAGCCCACTAAACATGAGCGCTTTTAAGCGGCCAAACTGCTACTGTTGTTTCGCTAAGAGCACTGGATTGGAAATCTGGCTTCGAAAGCTGCAACTGGTCACACCATATTACAGCAGAAGGACATGCTGAGATAAATTTGTAAGTCGACCTCAAAAAGTTTCAAAAAGAGGAAATGAGGAGGAGGAGACGAAGGAAGTGGGAAGTGGGAAGCTGAAAGGACAGGAAGTGGGAAGCTGAAAGGACATGAAATAAAACAGAAGAGCATGAAAAGGTAAATTACAGAATTATGTGGGCAAGTAAGAGAGTAGGGCAGATGAAGGAGGCGTGAAGAGAGATGAGTGGAGGGTAAGAGGGCAAAAGAGAGAAAGATGGGGCTTCTTTCATTGTCTCAATCTAATGAGGCAGAACATATTTTTCTGTCACAAATGTCCAACAAGCGTAAAGATTTTACTCTTATGCAAAGCCCTCCAGCTACATGATTACATTAACCTTCTGTGAAGAAACATCTCACATACAAGACACACAGATCGACTCAATTCAAATTATGCACAAGTTATTAGGAGTCTAATCAATGAGTTGTGAAGGGTGAAACCTATCAAGAGCATGTCCAGGTCATATTTCACCCTAAAACCAAAATAAATGAGTACTATCTGGCTAAAAAGAAAATAAGGACCATTTATAGACCATTACGGGTTTCATTGTGACACAAAGATGACGTTCATTTCTTATTAATGCAATAATCACATTACTGGGTAACACTTTACAATAAGGTTTCATTAGTTAACATTAGTTAATGTATTAACTAACATGAACTAACCATGAGGAATTACATTTGTTATTGTATTTGTTCATCTTTGTTAACATTAGTTGATAAAAATACAGCTGTTCATGTTAGTTCACAGTGCATTAACTAAAGTTAATACGATTTTAATAAAGTATTAGTAAATGTTGAAATTAACATTAACAAAGTTAAATAAATGCTTTATAACTGCAGTTCATTATTAGTTCATGTTAAAGGGGTAGTTCAGCGTTGGGAAGATGAATCTGTATTTAAACTGGGTCATTAATGTAGTAGAAATGTGAAATTATTTTTGAATTTGGTGCCTTCTAGACTGAGAAAAGACAGAAAATGTATTTTTGTCTCATGGGGATGAAAGACAACAATTCCCAGAATACACTTCGCTGCCCTCTTTTGAAAGAAACTACTCTAGGCATAGCTACTGGCGGGATCACTTGCCCACCGCATTCATTTTCATAAAATCAGTTCAGCTAGAGACGCTACAATTAAAAACTGAACTTGTCTGTTCAACATGATGTGAGTGAGCTTGAGTGTCACGGCACAAAAGCAGCAGGAGTCAGATTACATACATACGGCCGCATACATTCACAGCGCGTGATCAGTCTGGCGCATTTTCAGTTCATGTCTTTGGAAGCTTAACTTTCATAGGAAGTTCATTTGAAAATTTGAAACACTCACTTTGCTCTCCACCGCTCCGTTTACATGAATCTCCGCAGCTCCCTGAGCCGAGTGCTGTGAGTGCGATGACGCAAAATGACGATATTTGCGTCATCGGAGGAATTTTTCTAGAAATAAAATACATAATTCTCTCATCTCAGGGTCATATGAGGGGTGAAAGTACGATAATTTGAATATACTCCCGTGTTTCTACTGATACAAAGCTTAATGTTAATCGCTGAAGTAACCCTTTAACTAGTGTAGTTAACTAATGTTAACTAATGAACCTTATTGTAAAGTGTCACCCATTACTGTAATGTGAAAATGTATTTTAACATTACATATTTAATAATTTATAATTGTATTATTCGATATTTTATCTTTGTCATTCTATCTCATAATTATAAATATTTTTAAAGAAAATAAATACTTTTATACATTAAGGAATACATTAAATTTATCAGAACTGACATTTATAATGTTACAAAAGTTTTTTGTTTCAAATAAATGCTGTTCTCCTCCACAAAAATATTAAGCAGCACAACTGATAATGATTAAAAGTGTGCCTTTAGCAGCAAAATCAGAATATTAGAATGATTTCTGAAGGATCATGTGACACTGAAGACTGGAGTAACGATGCCGAAAATTCAGCTTTACATCACAGGAAAAAAAACTATTATTTAGTATTATAATATTATTTCACAATACTTCTGTTTTTACAGAGATTTCTCTCAAAAATATTTTTAAAATCCCAAACTTTTAAACTGTAGAGTATATAATCATTATCAAATTTTAAAGTATTTATACATAAAGGTAATATTTGTTGGACTGCCTTTAATGTGTGCTGGTTCAAATAATAACAATAAAAAATTTGTTTTCGTGAGATTCAAAATAACTTGGCCTTTCTGACAAAGTCTCTCCCGCTCTGTGATTATCCTGTGGTGTATGTCTGCTGTCTGTGGGAGCTGTGAGTAAAAATCGCTCAAACAGATGAAAATGAGAGATGGCAGAGCACAAAAACAAAAGAAAAGGGGAAGGAAAAAAACAATGAGGGGAAGGAGGGGAGTTTGAGAAGCCTAGTAATCAGAGAAGGAGAATGAAGCCCTTGTTCCTTTGATTAAATCGCTTTGTCTGCTAATAGCAATGGTTATGCCTTATCAACCGCTGCCGCCCCAAAAAAACTCGTCTGCCGTCCTCACAGGAAATCCGTAAATTACAACCGTGTTTCAAAAGAGCCAATCAACGCAACCCAGTGAGACAGACTCACAACACACCACAGCCCTTTATTAAGACCGGCGCTGCCTCTTAAAGGAACTGAACAGCCCGAAGACACATTCTAATGAAAACACAAGGCAAAGCAAAGAAAATCTGAGTGAACTTCCATCATGTTTCATTAATCTAAAAGTGAACAGTTTTGGGATGATTGGCAGCTTCATATAATTCAACTCATCAGTCGGAGTGATTTTGGTTGAACGAACCATTACGCTTCCTCGGTGGCTCTCTGATTGACAGATCATAATTGACGGTTAAACAGGACGGTAGACATCTGCACCCCGGTTATGACCCATATGGACATACGATAGATTAAACATGCCTTCTTGCAACAGACAGCTGGAGAACTGGGAGAGAAAGTGGGAAAGTGGGCGAGAAATTCTATTGAAAGAAACTAAGAGAGGCATAAGCAGGTTTGAAAACAAAGTAGCCTATATTGATAACTCAATACTCAAATCGGAAAAATGAACACTTAACCGAGTGTCCTTACTCATAGTCCTTGAGTATAAATTGTATATATAATTTGTATTATTTATTAATTGCATGTATAAATTGTATTGTTTCTAAAAAGTCATAAAATCAAATAAAAAAATAATTTAATTTGAAGAATGCATTGTATAATAAAATAATAAAAAAAAACATCTTTTCCAAAAGCACTTGTAAAACACACATTTTGGCCCACATGTATGTGACATGTTTCTATCAGCGGGACTTTAGATTAAGTTGCCAATCTCTTTTGTTAACTCATCTCAGCAGGTTAAGTAGTATCTCAGGTGGTAGTATGTTCCTCTCCAGCTGGTCCGGTGCAAAACTAAGAAGCTTTAGTCTCAACTACCGTACCCATTCTTCTCTGGCACGTGCTTGCACACACGCGTATTCAATGCAGAGCAGCTGGCTATCAAGAGAATCTCACATTAGTCACGGTACAGTTTTGTTGAGTGCACTAACAACATTCGTGCTAGATTAGTTAAGTGGATGGATTCTGCTGCCCGGCGGCTCAGCACTGCTGACGGTGGAAACCGAGTTTTGTGAAGCTGCTTTCACTGTAATGAAGAATCACAGTGAATCGGAGTTACAAGCACACACAGATTCACATTCTCTCTTACTGTGCTGGATATTATGGAGAAGAATTTTGAGTCGGTTTTTGCATGCGAGTCTGCATGTACATGCATGTAGGCATCATGCCACAATGCAGTTAGAGCTAAGTGTATGCAATTTCTCCTCTAAAACTCCCAGCAGCCTCAGGCCACCGAGAATGACAGAGCGAACGAGAAAGACAGTGAAGAGGAGGGGAACTCTGCAGGGATGCAGTAAAAGTAACGTGCGTGAGGAAATCCTCTAATCAATAATTCAAACTGCTATAATTACACACATCTGTCTCATCGCAAAGAGAGAGAGAGAGAGAGAGAGAGAGAGAGAGAGAGAGAGAGAGAGAGAGAGAAGTTCCGTGTACTACGGCATTGTGAAATATTAAACATTTCTTGTCATTTTAGTGCAGAGCTGGATTCAAATTAGCACACAACAGCGATATGAAAAAGCCATGAATGTAGGGCACTTCACAGAGATGTATGTTCTTTTTATGTCATGTGAAGATAGTTTAAGATAGCAGGGTGGTCTGTGTGTGTGTGTGTCCTTGTTTATATTACATTGTGGGGACCAAATGTCCCCATAAGGAAAGTAAAACCTGAGATCACCTACATTGTGGGGACCAGCCAGCGATCCCCACTTTTCAAAAGGCTTATTAATCACACAGGATGAGTTTTTTTTGAGAAAGTCAAAATGCAGAATGTTTCCTGTGATGGGTAGGTTTAGGGGCAGGTGCAGTGTGTGTGTGTGTGTGTGTGTTGGGTAGGTTTAGGGGCAGGGGCAGTGTGTGTGTGTGTGTGTGTGTGTGTGTGTGTGTGTGTGTGTGTGTGTGTGTGTGTGTGTGTGTGTGTGTGTGTGTGTGTGTGTGTGTGTTGGGTAGGATTAGGGGCAGGGGCAGTGTAGGGGGATAGAATGTACAGTTTGTACAGTATAAAAACCATTATGTCTATGGAGAGTCCCCACAAAGATAGTGAACCAGACATGTGTGTGTGTGTGTGTGTGTGTGTGTGTGTGTGTGTGTGTGTGTGTGTCAATGACATGACGTGCATATTTTTGTGTCCAAGTGCATTATTTCATAATAAAATAATTTGAAAAATTCATGACATTTATCACTTTCTTCTATAAAAACATATTTATTTTTAATTAAATGAATCAATTTAACTCAAAATGTCAGGTGGTGCAACTGTCCAAACAATGAACAGACTAAGAAATATATATATATATATATATATATATATATATATATATATATATATATATATATATATATATATATATATATATATATATATATATATATATATATACACACATATCGGTCTGTCTATCTGTTATAGTAAATTATATTTAAATAATATTGATCCTATTTAGAACTATAATTACTTAAATCACTGTATATCAGCCACTTGATCTGCCTGGTGGTGACTACATGGTATAGGCTTGAAATCATCATGCTAATTTGCATTTGTGATTAATTATTAGTTCTTTCGATGGCCCAAAATGTCCACCCACACACACACACATATAGAAGGACGTACACACCCACAAACAGAATGAAATCAAAACCATGTGTGCACGCTCACATACGCACATCTGTATGAACCGAACTTTTACCATGTGGCTGTTCGAGTAAATGACAGTCAAGCGAAGTGTAGCTTGCTGTATGAGTGTTTTGTCTGCTAACATGATTCACATAATTGGGCAGGCTGCTGCGTGTTTTGGGATAATCACGGTGATGTCTAGTGGATACCTGTATCTTCAGGGAACAAACACTATAATGCAACACTCTTCACTGTCATTTGAACTGTAGACCTCAGAAAGCCATAACCAAGATAGTGACCCTCGAGAGCCAACTGAAGCATTAAAACAACACAATCCACAGAGAATTACACAGAGATTCTGTGTAAAGGATTTACACAGGTGCATGTCCAGACATAAACAGCTAATCTTCTCCATTTTCTCCTCACCTGCAAGGATGCGACGCATACACAAACTAACACACAAGTGACAGTTCTTGATAACCTTGAGCCAGCATTCAGAAACACACAAATACACATTCATAGATCGCCTCACATCTTACCCTCTCCTCGCTGTTTCGCCTCAGAGTCCCCACCGGCAGCTTGAGCAGGAGCCTGCGGGTCCTACTGGGCGTTACGGCCGCCTGGACCACCATGGTGTGTGTGTGAGCGTCTGGTCTGCGAGCGTTCCGCGTCTGCTGTCCCGCCACAGACAGACGGGTTGTTCCTCTCTCTCGCTCCGTCTCCACGGCTCCCTCCCTCTAATTTTCCAGCCTGTCTTTCCTTTCCTCCCCTTTAAATATGTTAGTGCCTTCTTTGTTGTTTCTTGAACTCTTTCTGTTCGTTTTGCCTGTGTTTTTCAGCGGTGGGTGTCCTCAGTATGATCTTCAGCCCATACTGTGGCAGCTTTCATACTGCTTTCTTACGAGAAGCATGTGTGAGTGAGAGAGCGAGCAGAAGGGAGGGAGGTTGTTGTCTCTCTCTCGCTCTCTCTCTCTCTCTCTGGAAGTAGCCGTGGAATGGCGTGCGCTCTAGATACGTCAGCCTCGCTTCCTCCAGTCAAACTCAATTCAGGTCACTGGATTAATATGATTATTATTATCACATACACACACAATGTGTCACGTGATGCTATGCGAGAATGTACGTGTTTATACAGCAGTTCATGTTGTTGTGTATGTCAACGTTTATGATGAGGGATAAAGTGTGTGTGTGTGTGTGTGATGTAAAATATCCATTCTCCTGCTCAAACAGAATATCTGATGTTTTGCCATCTGCTGTTCAGATTAGCTGTAAATCCCATGGCTGCTTTCACCAGACAGACTACACACACACACACACACACACACACACACACACACACACACACACACACACACACACACACACACACACACACACATATATATAAAGGGAAAATACCCTCAAGCTGCCAACAAGATTACGCACTAGGGATCGTTGCATGTGTGTATAGGACATTATCGCCTGTATGTCCTAACAGGGACCATGTCTTGTTAAGAACTGCACTAAACGCCTGTCCGTCCTTCTCTGCTCTTCAGAACTAAATGAAGCAAGCAGACAGCTAGTATAAAGCAGGGTTTTTTTTAGGAGATGTCTGTCTGGAAAATGCACTTGAAGGAAATGTATCGTCATATTTACAATATGTTTACGGTTACACTTTATTTTACAGTACATGCACACGTGTACTTACAGTCTACTTACCTAATAAAGTACTGGGTTATATAAGGTAACTACATGGGTTACGGTTAGGTTTAGGTGTAGGTTCAGGGTAAGTACATAGTTATTACCCAGTTATTGAAATGACTGTAATAAGTACACAGGGAACAGGACTTTAAAATATGTGCTACAGAGTTTATTTTACAAGAACAATCCTGTAATGCTTAAGAAACAATAAGAATCAATCATGGGCTCAAAACTCTAGTAAGTTGAATGCCTCGATAGCATTTTAAAGAGATAATTGACACAACATTTTTAATTCTATTTTCATGTATTCAACCTCATGTTGTTCCAAACCTGTATGCTTTACTTACGAAGGTATTTGAAGAATATTTTGTCCGTTTTTGTCCTTAGAATGGAAGTCAATGGGGTCCAAAATAACACTGGACCCCACTGACTTTCATTATATGGACATTTTTCAAAATATCTGGACTGACATAAGGGTGAGTAAATTATGAATTTTTATTTTGGGGTGAACTATTCCTTTTTGATGGGACTATCCATCCCGTCACAAAGAATGTTCCAAAAGGTAGGCAGTAACGATATGTTGCCTTCTAAGATAGTTTTGACCAGTTTCTAATGCAGTATTGCATGGGTCCTCTGTGGACAAGGCAATCCCAGAATGCATTGTGATGTATTTAGTAAAAGTTCAGATAAATGTCAAATGCAAAAACACATTTCATTCAATGACAAAAACAGGCAAAAATATCATGATATCATGAAGGGTGGGTTCTTTTGACTTGTGCCAGTAAGCAACACACAGCAACCCCAAATAACACACTAAAGAACAACTCTGAACCCTGGGATGATTCTAAGTTCTTGTCTTGGTCTCAACCCCTCAAAGTCTTGGTCTTGTTTTGGTCTCAACACACATTGGTCTTGAATTAGGTGGTCTTTACTACAACACCAATGGTCAGGGAGGGGGACCGTTTGGCACTATTGGAGGGCCCACTCACCCATTCCATCTCTCTATAATTATTTAGAGAGAGAGTGAGAGTGAGAGAGAGAGAGAGAGAGAGAGAGAGAGAGAGAGAGAGAGAGAAAGAGAGAGATTTCCTTCTAATTCCTGCCTAGCATCATTCATTCAGTAGCTGCTCTAGATTAGAAATATTAAAAACCGCTTCTATTTTTACCATACTGCGGTTTGGATGGCTCTTTGCAAACTTGCCTTGCATTATGGATATAGAGGAACTGTTCCTTATAGCTAAATTATGCCAGTGTGGTAAACCAAGGTGGGGAACAGGGGAACTGATAAATTTGTCACACCGTGTGTGTTGGTTCCCTCCCCACTAAACCAAGCTATTACTTCCTTTGCAACCGTGACATTCTTAATACAACCCAAGAGTGGATAAAACGCCCGAGGGTATGGGTACTAACTCACACACATACTGTATATACAGAACAAACACCTGACCTGTCTGAGCATTTTCTACAACACAGCAGGCCATTTTAGCAAATAGGTAAACATGTCACCATTCAAAACACAGTAAATGAACCTGTCACATTCTTCACTGTTCGGCGAAGTCAATTTATCCAGTAGGCCTATAATAACGCAATCAAAATCTCTAAACACTCAATAACACAAAAGAGAGTGTATGGCAGGGGATGGGGGAGGCTGCTCGAGTCTTGCTGAGATGCTTTAATAGAGTTCTGGAGCTCTGCCTCTGTTCTGGGACTGCAGGGGCTCTTCCAGACCCTGTTTACACTGCACCCTGTAATCTTAGCCCATGGCACTGTGTGAGTGTGTGTGTGTGTGTGTGTGTGTGTGTGTGTGTGTGTGTGTGTGTGTGTGTGTCCGAGATGGCGTCCATTGCAGTCTGTGTGGCTGTTATCCAGAGCCAGTTTTCATAAATTACCATAATTATTGCAAAACCCTCCCCACACACACACAAACAAAAAAAACATCTATCAACACCAACGCTCTTCTCAGAGGTTTGAACCCGGTATAAGACCAACTTTGGTGCAACGGGACCAACGGAAGACAATTGGATGGAGAAGGAAAGGATTTCGTAATACTTATCGTGGGAAAGGGTGAGGCTGAGAACGCAGAGTGAAATAAAAAAGAGGGAAAACACAAGCGCTGACAGCAAGGATTTGTTGGCCATGTTGGAATAATTCACTTCAGTGAAGCAAATTGATAACACTCCAGGGGTTATTGAGCCTATAAATTATCAACAGCCACTTTAATTTTCCTCATTAAAATAAAGCACATATCTGTTATCAAGTGCTGCAGATGGTTTTAAGAAATACTGATCTTGGAAGGGAATATTCAAAGGCTGAGTTAGGACTATAGAAAAAACAGACTTAAAGAAGCTGTATTCTAAGCTTTTATAGCATTTTAGTGTTACTGTTTTGTTTTTTTTCAATCTCAGTAAAGGTATTCTGCTAATTCAGCAGCCAAAGTCGTAATTTAGCTTTATATGATCTTTTAATTTGATCTTTTCCTCTACTTTAAAATAAGAAAAAAAGTCATATTGTGAGATATAAGGCACTTATGAGAAATAATTGTGAAATATAAAGTCCTAGTATAAGGTTACATTTAAGTTGCAATTATGGAAAACATACTTATAATTGTGCAATAAAAAGTGATATTGTAAGATATAAAGTAAAAAATTTATAGGTTTAAAGTTAAAGTTTACTAACTATAGACTTTATCCAGTACACTTCAAAGTTTAAGTTATTAAATTAGTTAAAGTTAAAGTTTACTAACTATAGACTTTATCCAGTACACTTCAAAGTTTAAGTTATTAAATTAGTTATGAAAAAAGAAGTCACAATTGTAAGATAAGGTCATTGTGCAAAGTCAATTACGGGAAAGAAAGTAGCATTTGTAAGATATATATAAATAGTTGCAATTATGGGAAAATGTATATAGTTTTAGGTTGTAGTTATGATAAATTAAGTTATAATTTTAAGAAATACAAGACAGTCACAAGATATAAAGTCATAATCACAGAAAATAACATTTTATATACGTATATGAGATATAGTATAAAACATGTTTGATAACACTTTAGTTTATGGTCCAATTCTCACTATTAATTGTAATATGTATATTACTAGTATATTGGCTGTTTATTAGTACTTAAGCACATATTAATGCCTTATTATGCATGACCATTCTACATCCTTTGCGTAATCTGACCCAATACTTAAACTTAACAACTACCTTACTTTGTTGAGGCAAAAGTCTAGTTAATGGTTAGTTAATAGTGAGAATTGCACACTAAACTAAAGTGTGACCAAAATTTCAATTATGGGAAATACATTTGTAATTGTGAGATAAAATTCATATAAGATATAACGGGACAAATGCAATAAAGGTTTTGCTGCGTGGGAAGTCTTGTTTTCCTTGATATGGCCTCATTAAATATCAAAGTGACATAAATAGAATCATTGCGAGACAATGCATAGGAGTCGCTCCCTCCACCAGTACATGCACTGAACAATGTCTTGTATAACACATGGCAAAGGCACACAAGTATCTACAAAAAACCTATTCAAACACCAAATAAACCACAACACTGGGGACCGACAGTGTTGTCCCTGGTGGAAAGTTTGACTACTGGGTGCCATTGCTTTGCGAGCTGGAAACATGAAAGAAAGAACCTGCAGTTTCTTCAGGCTGAAACTTTGGGACAATGCTGTGTGTGTGAGGTGCATTTACAATAGAAGTCACTGAATACAGCACAACACTGCAGCGCAGCCAAACGCACAAGTCAAACAAACACGCACAATGGGCTTTATCGCTCATTCTTTAGTGGCCGGTTTCACCCTGTCCTCTAGTTGTTACTCTTGGTAGATTCACATACACACTTGCAGCGTGTGTGTATGTGTGTGTGAGACGGAGGGCCAATAAAATGGAGTCATGGCCAGCTATGCCCTTTACACCACCCCACTGTTCCCATGGTGACCAGTGACAAACTACTGGCCATGCCCTCTGCCATTTGAAGAAAAAAAAAGCTTTTATTCAGCAAGGATCCTGCAATACTTTGGCTGTAATGAGTGCACGAAGTTAAAGGAGATACATTTTTAATAAATCCAAAAAAATAACAAAGAACACTTAGGTCGTAGGAGATCACAGGAACCACACTAACATAAAGAAGACCAAACACTGAACAAAGTGAGGGCTTAAATGGGAGACTAATCGAAGGAACTGGGAACAGGTGAGTAACTAATTAGAAACTATGACAACATGAGTAACTATGGAAACTAACAAGGAACTAAAACACAGGCAAATGGCAACAGGGAAACCAAACTAAAGCCCTATTTGAACGGTAATTATTTATCTGATGTGACTCAGATGCTAACAGCATAAGGTATTTTCATCATTGACAGGGGCTAGTCAGTGATTTTATTGCCGTCAGGATCCAGAATGTTAGTGTTTTTCTCCCACCACCCACGTAAAAATCCCCTTGCTGAATTACATACTCTTTTCAACAAACACCATGGTGCGTATATCTTCCTATTTTTAAACAGATTTAAATAATAATTGGGATATTATTTTCCTATTCTTAAATGAAATATGCATTTATTCTTATTATACCAATGACATTTTAATTAGAGCATACAATCATGTTATTGACCACGTGAGCGGTGCGATCCCAGGTGCAGAGGATCACAAAACTCGCTCCTCCAACGTGAATAAACCACCATCCGAATGCTCAAGTTTTAGCACTGAGGTGGCATGCACATTTATTTTTATGGACTGGCCAGGCCAGTAGTTGATGTCACTTAGTCAAGAAACACCCCGGGAACACGTAATACGCATGTGTTTACAAATTCACATTTTTGTTATTTACATGGAGACAAACATTTTCAAAAGCTTGCTTTTCTGGCCCCAAAAACGCTGTTGCTGTGTAAATTGTCATAATGGTTTTGAATTGCTTGAAATATAATTTGGATCATATAATACAGTTAAGTGCAACATGTGCAGAGCAAGTCTGTCATTTAGGCTACATCAAATTATGAGAACATTATAATTGTGTGCTTGTGACATGGCTTTTAATGGCTTAAAATGTTTTTGTAATCATTCTCTCAATATAAAAATGTATATTATCAGCCAATATATTGGTTATTGGCTTTAACGTATAAAGAATTATCGGTTATCGTACAAGCCAAAATTTCCATATTGTGCATACATTATATTGATGAAAAATTAAAGGAAAAACATTTATAACATTACAAAAGTTTTCTATTTCAGATAAATGCTGTTCTTCTGACCTTTCTATTAATCAAAGAATCATGAGTTTCAACTTTTTTCAATACTGATTATAGTAAGAATTGTTTCTTCATCATCAAGTCATCATATTAGAATGATTTCTGAAGGATCTGAAGAATATTTAAAATGGTAAAAAAATTGTTTAATTAAATTAAAAATTGCTTAGTTAAAATGAGCTAAAACAACACAATTGCTATATATTTTGTCCAAACTGAATTTGATTGTGTTCAATCCACTTAAATAGAAGTCAAAATGAAGTTTACTTAATCTGTTTGTGTTGAGATTACATGAATGATTTGTGTTGCATTAACTGAAACTGGGCGGGGCTTGTTTGTTCCCAGCATGATTAGCATATGGCTAAATCAAGAGAGAGTAAATGTTTTGGTTTTTTAGGTAAAAGTGTTATATTATGGGGAGACTTGATTGTGTTTAATATTCAATTATGTTGGAATTATTAGAACAATTTAAAATTACAGTGGGTTACCATTGTGGAGAAGGGTGGAGCATTTGCTTAGGCTTTGGACTAAAACAACTAATGTCATAACAGCTTTGCTGAAGGAGCTTTTAATGCTGAGCATTTAAGATGCAAATGTATGATATTACTAGCTAAGAGTTTGTCAACTATCTAGTGCAGTATTATAATTCAGTTGTGTAATAGGATGCTAACTTAAAATATATGAACTTGAAGTGGATGAATGAATATATTAAAATGAATGCCTGAATCATATCAGGGAGCCGTATAAAATTCACTTTGAGACTACTTAATTAGGCCCCTTAAAATGTATTCATTCCATGCTGTATAAATTACATTAACAAATTATGTTTGTTTAACTGATTCATGTGGGACCAATGTACACAAATAAATAATGTAAATCCAACACACTTTTTTTTCCAGTGTATTTCACAAAATTGCTGTTTTTTACTTTATTTTTGATCAAATAAATGCAGCCCCGGTCAGCAAAGTCAAAGAGACTTTTATTAACAAAATATAACCAACACCCATAACTTTTGAACGGATCGTTTATCATACAAACTCAAGAGCATCTACTTCAAATACTTGTTTACTTCAAGGTCCAATTACATCCTAACACACCCTTACATGAAATGCTTTCGATTTGGGACAGCATATACCTCAGGGAAAATAACCTTCATTCTTTGCTCCTAAAAGATCTGACGACAGAACATCGCACATCACCAAAACTGTCTTTTTTATGTGACAGAAATCAAACTTTTTTTTGCAGAACAAAATTAATCTTTCCCAAAAATAACATCAGAGGCATTGTTGAAATATTTTACGTCAGGAGATTAAAATAAAGGGATTATAAACCGGTTGGGTAAAAATAATCAGAGCTTTGTTCTCAGACTTCCTGAAGGCACTGCAGGCTCTTGATGAGAGACAGCAGAATCACATATCCTCACAGAGACTATTATCTTCAAAGTCATGAAACAGAAATATAAGGAAAGACATGCTGATTGTGTTCAAACAAGAGTTGTCTTTCATTTAATTCATTCTAAGGTGTTCTGAGTGGTTACTAGCCCACCATGCAAAAATAGTCCACCCACAAGATCAAGTCCCTCTTTTAACGTAAACGTCCACCAGGCTAAAATTCAGTGCTTTAATGTTTTCAGTGCAATCATAATCATAGAAATTACAGTGTTTCTTTACCTGGCACTCATACATAGTCAAACACACACACACACACACACACACACACACACGCACGCACGCACGCACGCACGCACGCACGCACGCACGCACGCACGCACGCACGCACGCACGCACGCACGCACACACACACACACACACACACACACACACACAAAACTACCAGATTGCAATGCGAAAGTCTCAACTCAGGCATCTGTCAGGTCTGCGGTGTGTCACTCAGGTGAGATGATTGAATTATTTACAGCAGTGAAACTTCAGCATAAACTTTTTCATAAGCATCATCACCTTGTCACAGATGAAAAGCATATTTGAGCAGAAGCCAATATCGGATGGAAGAAACAACCCAAACCCTTTTCCTGTATGGAAAAGAGACATTTTACAAAACATCTTTTTGTGTTCCGCAGAATATAAAAAGACAAACTGATTGGAACGGCATGAATGACTCATACACAATTTTCATTTATATACTAACAGATATCATATTCATGCACCATGGGATTTACATGTTATTCCAAGTTACTTCATGCTGTAACTATATTTTTGCCACTTTTTTATACTAAAGGTTCTTTATTGGCATATATGGTTCCACAAATATTTGGAACATCCATATAACATCCATGAAACCTTTTTAATGTACTTTATAGTGGAAAAGTGGTAAAGTTCTTTGAGGAACCCAAAATGGTTCTTCAACGACACAATGAAAAAAAACCTTTTGGAACGTATATTTGTAAAAGATCAGTGGAAAAAGAAAGACAAAAAGAGAAAAAGAACTTCATTTGACTTACAAACACGTCCATTAGCATGTGCTCCAGAGTTGTTTCCAGGTCATCAAGTCTTGCTGCTAGTGTCATGATGGCTTATGCAGTCAAACCAAAATCAACTAACTCAACATAAACCGATGATGACTTCAAATCCGAAGAAAACAAGATGTTTACATAAAATGTTTGTGCTCTACAGCCAAAATGGTCATCCAGTTTCCAAAAATCTGAACATCCATCATAGGAATGTCGACACATCCGCATGCAATGTCCAAAATCCTTTCTTTTAATCAACGTTCTCTATAACAGCCAAAAGATATCTGGATCACAGAGGACCACACCAAACACAGCTTCTCTTGACTGCGTTCCTCAGAGGTCCGTCTCGGTTCTGACTGTGTCAGACTGGGCTCCAGTTCCAGAAAATGGCTTTAACTATAGTGTATGGGTTTCTGAACATCCTCATGAAGACCTCCCCTTTTTTGGCTCAATTCTTGAAAGACCGTATGACAACCACATGACACCTAAGTCGCTCATATACTTCCTCCAGCCGTAAACATTTTCACACACAGGACATCACTGAGACAAGAACAGACCGTCCAGCTCACTTCACATAAGGACAAAACTTCATTACTGAGGATGACCAACAATCTATGCGTGTGTGGAACAGTGTGTCCGCCTCTTCCTGGGGGCAGTGGACCCACAGTGGACCCCATTGTGCACAGGGACCCATGAGGATGAGGAGGACCCGCAAGGGTGTCTGTGTCTAATGCCCGTCTCATTCACACGGGCCTTCTGATCAATGCGGCTTTGTGCTGCCCATTAACGAAGGGCCAAGAATGTCTCTGTGATGCCCTGGCCACAAAACAAGGCAATGTGCAGAGTCTCTCCAACTTATGTAAGTGATCGAGAGTTTACCACTGTTTACGTCGCATGCAATGCGATTAGTCTTCTCAATAGGAGTTGGATTGTGTTAATGTACATTCATGCTGATAGACAGAATGAGAAGAGAAAGATGCACAGGGCTGTAATTATAAATAGCAGGATTTGACTCCATTTGAGTCAGAGTTTAAAGTGTAGCCAGTGAGCACACGCACACATACAGATGCTAACAGCTGTTGGCTAATCAAACATGCCTTATCCTGTGAGCATTTGCACACACGCTGAGTTATTCTAGCTTACCTTGAGCAAATGCAAAGCTGATAAATGTCCAGACGCTGAGGCGGCCATATGCTGGATCAATGATCAAACGTGGAATTCGTGCATTCATGCGTGCTTCACCCTAATTTGAGCTATCTTCCGCATAATGTAAAACGATCAGAGATCTTAACGATTTTAAAGAGCTTCTTTTTATAGAGCTAAACACCATAGAAACACTCTTTAAATACCATGGGAAATTATTCACTGATTTTAGCAGCACTGAGGCATGTTTAGATCTGAATACAAAATAAACTCTTAAATATGATACACTACATACATGAGCTCAATTTTACAAAAATGTGCCAGAAATAAAACATAATGTGACGTGAGTACATGTTGCATTCTCCACAAAGGGGCGCTAATAGCGGACATTCGCATAATGGGTCTTCTTCTCTTTAGTTAAAAGATATACAAAAAGTGTCCTAATTCCATGTACTGGCACTTTTACATACTTTTATTTTCCAAATTTACATTAAATATTGATTAAACATGACTGTAAAGACATTTATAATGTTACAAAAGTTAAAATAAATTGTTTTCTGGTAACCAATGTTGATATTTCAAATCACCAAAACAAACACGCCCCTACCCCAAAAGGGTCTCGCCCCTATTTTGATAGCTCCGCCCCACACATACTTACGCAACACAGGCAATGACTATGGCGGAATCTGCGAGTAACCCCAGAGTGCAGTCTTGACGATTGGGGCGGGGCGACAGAAAGGAATGCGCATGTTCAGGCTTGAAGTGTCTACACCATTAAGAATTATTGTATTGTCAACCAATTAAATTGCATTTGGGAAAATGTATCACCCCGCCCCATCTGCTAGACTGCACTCTGGGGTACTACGAATCTGCTGTGTCATCCGGCCGAGGGTATGATGTCATCAATACGTGAAAGCAATGTGTATGGCATTGCCCTATGGTAATCCATAATGCCCTATGGTAATCCAGTTCAAATGTTCAATGAAAAAGTCATCCCTTCCATTCCAAAAAAACAAACACAATTCTCATGAACAACTCGATAGCATGAGCACGGACATATTACATTTATGACAAGATTCGGGGGTCATATCGATCACGAAAAGAGAAACCATAAGAAACAAACATATATTAGGAGTATATTATCTTACTGTTTGGACACACTTTGGGAGCTGACACTTGAAACAGAAAGCGAGGACGTTTAGACATTGAATGGGTCGACCATACGATTGCAAATGAACAAACAAGCGAACATGACACACGAGCATTTCCAAGCAAAAGCCAGTATTTATTGGTTCTGTGAAACAAAACTAAATCAATGTTACTCGCCTATCGAGGAGAAATAAAGTAACCTCGGCGTCAGATTGCAGGCCTTCCCGCTCCTTGAGTTCTCTCCAGCGCTGGAAAGCTGATACTTCTTGCCATAGACATTTTCCACATTTGTTTTATTATCTGCCATCTCTCTCTTTCTGTCGTCACTCGGCTTATGTCCATCATGTGTGTCGTGTCTTTTGAATAATGAAGTGCACTGAGCGCTCTCTTCTCCCCAACCTTTAGTAGACACGCCCCTTACTGCTGATTGGCTACATGTTTGTTTTGGTACTCGGCCTGAGACAATTTTCTAAAGCATTTCTGAAATATCGCTTTCCCCAACTTTAACTTTCTATTCATTAAAGAATCCTGATAACTGTCTTTCCACAAAAATATGAAACAGCAAAAAAAAAATGGTTTTCAACATTGATAATAATAAGAAATGTTTCTTGAGTAGCAAATCAGCTTATTAGAAAGATGTCTGAAGGATCATGTGACTGAAGTGATGATGATGAAAATTCAGCTTTACCATCACAGGAATAAATTACATATTAAAATATATTACTTATTTTAAATTGAAATAGCCTAATATTTTACTTAATTACTGTTTTACTGTATTTTTTGATATAATGGACTTTAATGCTTGGTGAGCATAAGATACTTTTTTTTAAAAAACATTTTTAAAAATCCTACTGCCCCGAACTTTTGAACGTTAATGTAATTACACATGTCCATGTCAACACATTTTTAACCACAGCTGAAAGCCTGCAGACTAATCCCATTATGAGGGACACAGCCAGCAGCCTATTAAACTCACTAAGGACAGATGGATGTAACATTCAGTGTGTGTTTGTATGAGTGTGTGATAGTGAGGAACATGAAGATGACACACATACACACGCGCGCATGCACGCACACACGCACTCACTCCTTAAAGACCCCTTGACCCTACAATAGTCTGATTGATAATGACCTTTGACACTGCTGTGGCAACTTATCTGCAGAGGTGTATTTCTGTGCATATTCAATGGATATTTCAAAATATAAACAAACCAAGATCACTATTATTGATGCTTATATTTATTATTGTTATGCTATATGGTAAGAGTTTGGTTCTAAACATATCAATGCATTATAAAAAAAAATACACACCTTAACGGCAGGGCAAAACCCTGGCAACCACCAACAACACATCAGCAGTGAGGGTCAGTAATGTATGGGCAAGCACCACTTATTTAAAAACATACCTTCCAATATCATATGTAACACTTTTTTCAGTGCCACCTGTTCAAATAGTTTGTGCCAACACTCATATATTTGATCTCATTTGGATAGATGCTAATCGAAGGCATAATCAAGTATGTGCACTTTTCTAGTGTGACTGTATAATGCTTTCTAACCATAAATGGGAACATGGTCAACTTTATTTTTTTGTCCAGGAAGACACTCCTCTTCACTTTCACATGATTTATTTCATTCTGCTCTAGGAGTGACTTAAACTTCCTGCTGTTCATGTTCAATGTCACAGCCAACATCCTCACCAGAGCACATTTTTGATTAAAAGCAGTCGTCTGTCAGATATTCATCGTTTGATATCCAGATATCAATTCCGTTTGCTCTGACAACGTTCCGACTCCCCGCATCCGTTCAGTAGCAAATTAACTTTGCAATTCTGTCTAGTTTTGATTCAGAAACGAAATTTCTCAGCCACACTCTTAAGTCCACATGCACACATGACCTGCAGCCACTCTTACCCACTCTTCTAGGCTTAACACACACGTACGAGAGGAGAAAGACTTGATCCATTTTAGTCCAGACCTAAAGCCTCTTTCCAGCTTTTCTTAACGGACAAACATCACTCCCCTAATCCACTATGGCACTGTTGAACATACTGTTTTATTTATTTATTTGTAACTATACAACTTACAACTGAGTGTAAGTCTAGGGGACTTTATTAGGGGTTTATTCCATAACTCTAAGCAACTCTAATCATTCACTTCACTTCCCTATCAGCCTGACATTTACACACAACCACATGCTCGCCCACTGACATCAGAGGTAAAGAGGGCCAAAACATGCTCTCATATCAGTTCTGTTCAATTTGTTTTCTCCATGTTTTTAGTGTTTATTCGACACTGGGCTAGGTGGGACAATATTGTCAATGAAGATCTCAGTGTTTGCACTGACAGCAACTTTAGAATGGAAGAATGGAATTAAAATTTAATTCCGATTCTCACTATTAACTCCAACTTTTGCCTCAGTAAACTCAGAATTACTGCTTATTAACAGTTAGTAAGGTAGTTGTTAGTTTAGGTATTGAGATGTGGACTAAGGTTATGCAGAATAAGGCACTAATATGTGCTTTATAAGTACTAATAAACAGCCAATATACTATGCAACTAGTTATTAGTGAGAATTGGACCCTAAACTAAAGTGTTACCATACTGTTGGAAGAAAAAGTATGTGAACTGCTTGGAGAATCAGTGAAAATGTGAATAATTTTAACTAAATAAGAAAGATCATACAAAATGCATGTTCATTTTTATTTAGTACTGTCCTGAATAAGATATTTTACATACAAATTTTTACATATCGCCCACAAAAAAATTGCTGAATTTATTCACATGACCCTGTTCAAAAGTTTATAAACCATTGATTCTTAATACTGTGTTTCTTTGTTTTGTGATGGTTGTTCATGAGTCCCTTGTTTGTCCTGAACAGTTAAACTTCAGCAGTTCTTCAGAAAAATCCTCCAGGTCCCAAAATGTTTCCAGTTTTCCAGCATCTTTTGCATATTTGAACCCTCTCCAGCAGTGACTGTATGATTTTGAGATCCATCTTTTCACTCTGATGACAATTGAGGGACTCAAACACAACTATTAAAAAAAGAAGGAAACACAATGCATTTGAGTCCCAGGGTACGGAGTTCAGGGTCATTTGAATAAATTCATCTATTTTTTGTTTTTGTCTTGTGGACTATATGCAAACATTTTTATGTAAAATATCTTATCCAGGACAGTACTAAATAAAAAATAACATGCATTTTGTTTCTACAAGCGTTTCACATACTTTTTCTTACAAATGTAAATACTGTATTTAAATTGTATAATATATTTATTAAGCCCATGCATTACAAATCTTTTATCTCCTTTTCTCTCACTCTCAGCTTGCATGTCTTGAAAACAGGATTATGCACTATATGTGTCCACTTTAACCCCTTAAATAGTCTTGAGGTCAAGAGTCTAAATCGCAAGACCACACAAAGTGGTTTGCATCTCAATGGCTCTTAACCTACTCAAACACCAGACTACATTCAGTTACGCACGCTAGACAATCGTCCAGAGTTTTATATCATCAATGAATGATGCGTTCGGTGACAGTGAGCTGCATTACACGCTGTATTTAAATGGTAGCTACAAAGAAATCTCTAGCGCTTATTTTGGTCATGGTTTGTCTTGAAAAACAAAGATAATTTGACAGTCATCGTTGGAGAAGTCACACTGCAGGATTGTGCGCCAAATCTTCTGACACTGCCAGAATTTCGTCTGTGGTCAAATTTGATCGCAGCGGTCATTAATCGGCTGCCGGTGAACATGTCAAACTAACGATCAAAGACTTCAGATATTAGCCTAGAATAAGAGGAATCTTTTAGGATGTGCAAAATTTGTCTCAGACGGCCAAATCGTGGCCAAAATCGCACAGTGTGTACCCGGCTTTAAGCATTACCGCTGTTCATCATATAGGCATAGTGAGTTATATTGTTAAACAATAATAACATGATGCACTTTTTAAGTCTACTACCACTAATCAAGTATGGGATATGCTATTTTTGTGATGTGATGTCAGTCAACAAACCACAGTCTTCACTGTATGTGTGTCTGTGTAATAAAGGGCTCTCTGTATTCTCTGTCTCTCTGTGTATCAAGGTGACCTTGATTGCAGCAGTGTAAACCGATATCACCACACTCCTTCAGTCTTCTATCTTTCATTCCATTCATAGTTTATTCTTACTGATTTTTTCCTTCACTCTGTGCCTGTTTGTCAGGACCATGTTATCACTGAGTCTACTACCCACAATTCTCTACTTTTCCACCTGAGTCAGCATTGGCTCTCTGGCCTATATAGAGCTTTTTGCTTCTCTCTCTCAAATACACACACACACACACACCAACCATTGATGGGAACCCGTGTTGAATCAGAGTGAATCTCTCTGATAAAGATGCAGTACGGTGAGTCACAAGTCAGTATTATCTGCCCTACTAAACTCAGCCCAGTTTTATACTGAGAACAGCCATAATTCAGAATGACACACACGCACACACACGCACGTCTACTCCTGAATATCACAAGGATCATTGTATAAATTAAATACATTCTGAATTCAATTTCATTAAAGGTATTAGTCATAGCAGGAGCATGGTAAAATACTACTTACACACACGCACTGCATAAGAATACGCTATTACAAACACTGCTACATATGCCCACATAAACAGTGTATTGTATGTGTGTGTACATTCACCTCCCTTCCTAAACTACCTACACCGTTGTTTTCACTTTTCATAACTGTGCATGTTTTCAACTCTTCATACCTGCACACGCGGAAGAGAGATGGTGTGGTGTGTGTGTGTGTGTGTGTGTGTGTGTGTGTGTGTATGTGTGTGTGTGTGTGTGTGTGTTCTCATCCGATCTTTAACTTTCTCATCTAAGTGACATTCTGAATCACATAAACCAATTTCATGCATGAGATGAACCAAAGATCAGTGTTCATAATCACCCTAAGTGTGTGCATAAATTGTGCCTCCATGCTATACAGCCAGAGATCCAAGCAAAACACTGACAATTAAATATTCAATAATGATCACCTAAAATCTCATTGAGTCACCAAGCAGATGCAAATGTTCTGCATAATGACAATAACAACAGCAACAACAGTTATAATTCATGTACTTATATACAAAGTAAAATGAAGTATGTAATAAGGAGAGGTTTCTGGAGAAGAATGGTAATAGATAGAAGGACAGAATGATAGATAGAATGACAGATAGAACAATAGAATGATAGATAGAATGAAAAAACAAGACAGAATGACAGATAGAATGATAGAACAATAAATAGAAAGATAAAACAATAATGATAGACAGAATGATAGATAGAAGGACAGAGCGATAAAATGAACGAACAATCAATATAATGAACAACAGACAGATGATGATGATGATGATAGATAGATAGATAGATAGATAGATAGATAGATAGATAGATTATAGACAGAACGATAGATGAAAGGACAGACAGAAGGATAGATCAAAGGATGGAACGATAGATAGATGGATAGAAGGACAGAATGATAGATAGAATGTTAGATAGAACAAACGACAGAACAATAGATAGAGCGATAGATAGAATGATAGATAGATAGACAGAATGATAGAGAACGCTAGACAGAACAATCGATAGAATAATAAAATGACATAGATAGAACGAAAGATAGAATGAACGATAGAACAAAAGAACGAACAATAAAACGATGATAGATAGATATAGATGATAGATAGATAGATAGATAGATAGATAGATAGATAGATAGATAGATAGATAGATAGATAGATAGATAGATAGATAGATAGATAGATAGATAGATAGATAGATAGATAGATAGATAGATAGATAGATAGATAGATAGATAGATGTGTGCGAAAAACCTTTATCAATGTAAACACAGACTTCAAAGACATACTTAATTACAGTTTTCATCCATCATCTGCTGTCGCTTTATATCAATACATGACCGTCCGGTTTGACTTCAGTTAGCTGCCAATTCACCTGCCATTGCTCTTAACTTCTGAACGATAACACCGAGTAATTATCATTATTATATGTCCCTGACAGCCAAGTGTAAAAGTTGTTTTTGTGGTTTTCATTCCAGGAAAATTGTTTTACAGGCTCTAAACATTGTGACAAAGTACGAGCAACCTTCAGCTCAGTGCCTCAAGAGTTTTGGCTGCAGCCCTTAAAAAGTCTGTCTCATCATGTTCAATTTGAATGGAATGAAAATGTTTCTGAGGAAAGAAAAAGCCATAAAGCTATAGTATAGTGTATACTCAATTCTTCTGACCAGCGGGGTGCCATTAACTCACAAATGACTCTTATGAGCCAGTGTTATTTAGTGATTCAACAACAGTGCAACCATTGTCGTCTGAGTCACAAGATGTAATATAAGTCACAAGGACAATATAAGGTGTCCCCAGAATGTGTGTGAAGTTTCAACAAAAAATACACCATAGACTATTTATTATAGGTTTTTTTGAAAGCCTCTATTTGGGTGGCAGCAAAAACACGCCATTTTTGTGTGTGTCTCTATAAATACAAATGAGCTGCCGCTCCACGCCCTCTTTTCAGAATAGGGCGGAGCCTTAACAGCTCATGCTAGTTCGGATAAACGACAACAACAACTGGAGTGTGGAGAACCTCAGAAAGCGAGAAGAATTCGAAAAGCTGGATCAATACCAACTGTTTGACCAACTTCCTTTTCAGAACATGTAAGTACGCACATTATATTATTTTGTCAATGTAAGCAAAACGCCTTTGTGAATGTGCTGGTTAGGACGCCATACGTTGGCTAAAGTTACCTTTGTCTCTGTATTCACAGAGATCAGAGCTATGTCATTAGTTTTATTTTAAAGAAGTAATAAAAGTGCACTTCTGAATTGTACAGGGGGTGAGCATTTTGGGGTTAAAAATAACAAGCTCTGGTCTCTGTGAATACAGTAAGAGACAAATTCAGAAAGGCGATTTGCAGACACACATGCAGTACTTACGTGTTCTGGATATGAAGTTGGATCACGTAGAGTTGAATTTGATCCATCTTTGAGAAGCATATTTTGTACAAATCCTGCGTTTACTGACCCTCGTTAGCAAAGCAGTCCAGTGTACAATGATTCACACAAACATATACGAATTTAGCTCATTTCTTGGGCACATTCTCTTCACAAATGAAATGAATCCACTGCATCCTCAGTGGCTCAGATGCTGGGAGTTTATTAGACAAAAACAGAACAGTTATAATGTTTAAAAAGAGGAAAGATTTTATGACTAGCTGCTCGTCTACTTTTGCCATGGCGTTAGAACTGGTACGCCGCTGTTGTTTGCGAAAACAAAATGGCGGCACTGTGGGTGGAAACCAAGCGGCAACCTTTTCCAGTTTCTCGAGACCAATACGGAAGTAACTTAAACTGCAATTATTCGACTGGCCACTAGGGACAGGCTCCAAAAGAGAGCAGAATCTCATTGAGCCCCCTGTTAAATTTCCCAACTTAACAGCAGGAAGAAAAATGGTTAAAGCCTGGTACAAATTGTGATTTTGGTCTATACTGCTAATTTTTCCCTTCATGACAACTGTGAGGGGGATGAATTTTTTTATAACTCATTCGTTTACATTATATAAAAAGCCTTAAAGTTCTGCATAATTAAGGGCGTGGCCACTCTGAGTGACAGGTGGATTGTCGTTTGTCTGCTGTCTGTTAGTCATCACGTCACCTCAGCTCCGCCCACATCCCGCCTCTTTGCCTATTTTCTATTATCCGGGAGTGACACGCGATGACGCGCTGCCAAGATGGCAACGACCAGCTCGACTCTACTTTACACTTCAAAACAGCTCTTCAAAATCCTATGGGTGACGTCAAGGACACTACATCCATATTTTTTTGCAGTCTATGGTAGAAACATGCAGATTAAGGGCTGGTAATATTATAATAAGATCCCCTTCCCACGTCACTAGGGGAGCGAAATCTGAGCGGCTCGTTTTTTCACATACTTGCAGAGAAAGGCTTACTAAAACAAAGTTACTGGGTTGTCCTTTTTCACGTTTTCTGTGTTGGTAGATGCACCGGGAACCCGATTATAGCACTTAAATGCTGTAAAAGTCATGATATGTAATGTCCCCTTTAAATTAATTTTTAAAAAGACTTACAAGTTTAAATCACTTGGATGAATCCTTCTCTGAATAAACTGGCTGAATCAACATCTGACACACTTGATGAACTGCAAGTTATCACCACTTTAAGTGATGTCAATCTCAAAATGATCTTGTGTACTTGTGTTATTTTGATTTGAAATACAGTAAAAGAAGTCTTATTGTGAAATATTATTACAATTTAAAGTGACTGTTTTATATTTTATTTCAAAATGAAAATGTATTCCTATAATCCGTTCCCTCGTTTTAGTAAATCGGTGCCACATAACATTGTACTAATTAGTTTCCTGGTTTAGATTGAACTAAAACAATGACGATGGCTACGATTTACTAAAACAGGAGAACGATTTCTTAAAAAGGGGGAATGAATTCTTCATTCTTGGCCACTATATATTTTTTTCCGCATATCATCTGCGGGTCTCCAGAATGAACAGTTGCGCTGCTTAATATTTTTTGAGGAAACCGTGGTACATGTATATATTTATATACAAAATATGCCTGTCTCCTCCCACAACACCTAATTTTCATCTGTGCAGCCCTTTTCTTTTTCTCCATCTGTCATTCTCTCTTGTTTTTAATGGGCAGGTTCAGGTGTGTGCATGTAATGGGTGATGGTGTCCCTTACTGTCTACCTTCACTCCCTCTGTTGAGCTGTTCTAATTGGGGAAATACTAATATTTTATGCCTTGAGCTTGTGTATTCCAACTCACACTGTAATGTCTAACTGCTGCAAAGCTGCTTTGTTGGCAAAATAAATATGCTAATTTCTGCTGAACTTAAGTTTTTTTTTTCATGTTGGGATACCTGCCTGCGGTGCTGCAGAGTTTTCTATAATAATTTCTTGTACATCTATATTACTATCAAAGACATGTGTCTGTCTTTTGAGCTGGACAGTGAATTCATATAAAGGCCTTTTTATGTGAGAGAGAAAAAAGACAGTGAGAGAGAGTGAGATTTAAAACCAGCCATGAAAATGTCAGCCAGCGTCACACGGACGGCCTGGACTTGTCTTGCATTACCATATTTCAATTTCAATGACTCGCACTCTGTAAATCAGTGGGGTGTCCCATCTGAAAATGATACCTAGAGGGACCTGCCAATCAAATCACCAGGTGATCCGTATCAGGGTGACGCACACCATCCCTGCAGGCACACACACATGCACACGTTATAGAGTAATGAGCAATGAGCAATGAGCAAGACCCATGAATAAAACCAGATATGTGTGTGATCTGGTGAAGGGGGAGTGTCTAAAACACCCACCCCTCACCATCACCTATAATAAAGCCTAACCTACACCATTCAAAACACAGACAAGCTTTGACCTCACTTACACACATTCTCCAAACATGCCCACAATAAAAACAGGAATTTTCCAGCATAAGTATAACTCTTAAAAGTCTCTGCAACACTTAAAGGGATAGTTAACCTAAAAGGGATCATTCACTTTTGTTGTCATTTGGGTTTTATATAATATTGTTTGGCTTTTATTGGGACAAAAACGTTCTTTAAAATATATTCTTTTGCGTTCCACAGAAGAAAGTCATGTTTGGCATGAGGGTGAGTACATGATTTATACTTTTTTGGGTGCACTATCACTTTAAGAACATGTTAATTTTCAGTAACGTTCAATATTAATGTGTTCATGCCGACCAAAAGACAGGTTGCTCTCTGACAGACCAATGAAATTGAGATTTAATTAACAAAATTACAACACCAATGGAACAAGATGATATCGTTCATTAGGAGATCCTAAGAAAACGACCAAGTAAAATGCAAACTTTGTCCCTAATGAGGGTGCCTGTCAAACCTGCCTGAGATCCACATGTGCTGCAAATTATGTATCTTAAAGAAAGGTTCTGTACAACTTAAACAACTTTATGTGTAAAGTTAAGGTGCTGCTGCATCAAATCTACAAGTAAAATTTGTCGTCGGCGGAAGTACCGAGTGTTTACAAATGTGCGGAAAGAGGATTCAAAATCTTCAGACATCGTTGTTTTACCTTTTAACTCCCTTTTTTTGTAAACTGACCTTTTCAACATAATTGCGTATTACGTGACGTCACGTACACATATCACAGAACGGAGCAAGGCGAACATTTGTGCTTATAAAACTTAAACTTTTGAATTTTTTTTTAAAATGACAGATCGTTTCGTTAGATAAGACCCTTATTCATCGTCTGGTATGGTTTAAAGCCCTTTGAAGCTGCACTGAAACTGTCATTTGGACCTGTAACCATTTGGGGTCCATTTACTCCATTATAAGGAGAAATGTTTGCATCAAGAACCTTAATTTATTTTCGACTGAAGAAAGAAAGACATGGACATCTTGGATGACATGGGGGTGAGTAAATTATCAGCAAAAGTTTATTTAAAAGTGAACTAATCCATTAACTAAATCAACTCAATATTTGGTGTGTCCACCCTTTGTGTTTAATACAGCTTACGTCCTATTTAAACTTGCATATAGATTTTAGGTAGCTTTGGAGGAAGATTTCTTCAAGCGTTTTTCTGTTTCGTCATGTAATCACAGACAGACCTGATGATGGTGAGATCAGATCTCCGTGTGGATCATACCGGCTGTTGTCAGACTCCTTGTGCATATTAAAATATCATTGAATGATTACAACTAATGGCAAAATGAATATGTAATATTGTAGGAAATATTACATAAATATTGTGACACACTATAGCAAAAATATATAAATAACTGGCTTAAAAACTTATATTTGTAGACTTTTGCACAGTACTGTATATAAAAGTAACATCATGAGCCAAATCACAGCTGTGCTAATTGCAGGAGTGATGTTGCTTGTTTTAGTTTGAGAACATCAAGAAACTGACATTTCATTTGTGTTTTGCCTAGCCAATCATGCACAATGAACTAAATTTGTGTGTTAGTGAAAGGAGTTGTGGTAGCTGGAGCACTGCCTGTGGTAATTATTAATCATGGTGCATCTCTCAAACACATGCTACACCCTGGCAGATGCACCAGGACAGAGGGCATCAATTACACACACACACACACACACACACACACACACACACACACACACACACACACACACTTATCCTTTTAGCCTCTTTTTTAATAGGTGTACCCCCACCTCACGAACAGACACACACACACACACACACACCCGATGTGATTTATGAGTGTGTGTCTGGGCTGGACCTTGTATAAAACTCATCTTTAACGGTTAATGAATAAAACAAAAGTCATTGTCAGAGAGACACAGCTCTAACCTCACCTACTGCTCTCTCGCTCACACACACACACACACACACATGCTCAATGTCAGGCATTAAAAAGATGGATGATCTAGTCGTCTCTCTCTCTCTCTCTCTCTCTCTCTCTCTCTGTAGAGATAAAAGTCCTATGAGTGTTTTTTCTCTGTTTTTTTCTAAATATGCAACAAAAAAAATCACCTGAAAATGTATGTAGTGTGTACTGTTTCGCAGGAAATCAATATTCAGAGAAAACATCATCAAAGGAGGTTTCATCAGCGTAAACCACCATTGCATCATTTTCATCTCTCTGATATGCATGCCATGAACTGAACTTTCAGTGGGAGCTAAACCTCAGGAGGGTCATCTGTCACCTGACCTCTGGCTTTAACCTCGACCCTGACACTGACCCCACACCACATATTGTGTCAGCAGTTTAAGCACACACTCATGAGATTGAATGGATGTGTGTATTTATACTGGAAGCCTGCCGAATGCTTCAACAAGACTGGATTTGGGTTGATGAATTACTCCTGGATTCAAAACTGCAGAGGTTATTCTGTCTCTCCTCTCTGCCCCAGTGCCAGTGGTTTGGAGTTAAATACTAGTGTACTGCTTTCTATACTATAGTACTATAAACAATATGAACCCGCAACCGTAAACATTTCAAACTACATTGTTGTTTATCTCACTATGTTGCATACTTAAAGGTGCATTGTGTAATATTTATGAGGATCTATTGACAGAAATGCAATATAAATATACATAACTATGTGTTAAGTGGTTTATAAAGACCTTAAATAATGAACCGTTATATTTGTATTACTGTACCTTAGAATGAGCCATTTCTATCTACAAACACTGTGGGTCCCCTTACAGTGAAGTCGCCATTTTGCGCCATCATGTTTCTACAGTAGCCCTAAACGGACAAACTAGCAGAGCGCTAGCTACTCTCTGCTGTCTCAGACGACGACATCTTTGTCCTGTGTCGGCCACCGTAGCTTCGAAAGGGAGGGATGAGCTGTGGGCGTGCAATTCACAACCTCACCACTAGATGTCACAAAAATTTACAGTGCAACTTTAATTGGATGGCATAATTATTATCTTGGAAATATACATTTTTAAAAAGAAATTGATACTTTTATTCAGAAAGGATGCATTAAATTGATCAAAATTGACAGTAAAGACATTTATAATTATTAAGATTTCAATTTCAAATAAATGTCTATTCATCTAACAATCCTGAAAATGTTTTATTTATGTTTACATTTGTTCAAGAAGCCATTTTACTTATATATGTAACAATAGGGAAGAAAATGCTATTGCAACTTCCGTTTCATGCCGTCTTTAAATAGAGTTATGTTACATTGCTATATGAACAATGGTTATTTAGATTTGTTTGGGTTATTTGGCATATTTTGCAAACTTTAATAATAGTCTAATACAATCTAATAATATAAGAAAAAGGAGTGCATTGCATTATGGGATACAGTAGCCTTTTTTCACACAGTATGCAACTGCTGCAACTATAGCAAGGTATTCAGGTTTCCAAGAAGAAAATGCGCATACTATGCTCTATTGCACACTGCAGAAGTAGTTGTAGTACAAGTAGTATGGCACTATGCCATTCCAAATATAGCCAGGACAGTCTGAATCTGCCAGTGTTCATCTCACAGCGCCCTCTCCTGGCCATTCATACAACCATACTGAATCTAGGTCATATTTACAGCTGGCACTCAGTAATAGTAACAGTTTATGCAACGAAAATCAGTCACTACACCCTTCAGAGCTCATTCGACTATTTATAACATGAGTTCTGCTTCTTCCGGAGACACAGGGAGATATCTGACATTGTGCCTGCATCCCAGAGTCATTCAACTGTGCCCTGCAGCATGTGTGTGTCTGTGTGTGTGGAGCTCAACTCATGGCAGTGACTGTGAACATGTAACAAGATTAGCATCCACTTCCCACAGAGGCATGCAAATTGGGAAGAAGGAGACAAAAAAATAGACTCCTTTATTGTAGTTTCTTCAGTCCTCCAAAAATCAGTTTCAGTTCAGACTCAAATCCCTTATTGAACACAGGAACATCAGACGTTGATTACACATGACGGAGCACACCTGCCCCGTTACGTCTCAGATCAGGAGCAGAGGATTATGGGCTGGGATTAAAGCACTTTAAAGACAGAGGCAGTGTCCGAACACACCGCTCTCGAATGCATCTGATGTCCGGGGCAGACACACTGACATGCATAAACACCACAACAGAGATCTCTCCAACATCTCAGATGTTTCTCCTAGACTGCAATGAGGTTAAATGAAGAGCAATGTTTCCTTTTCAGATCATAAAAATTCAGTAATCTTATGTTCAATGTTAGAAAGACAATCAAATATCTGAGCTGCTACCCACATTAAAATCACACGAGTTCTGTTCAAAAGTTTAGGGTCGGTATGATTTGATTATGTTTTTGAAAGTAGTCTCTTACTAAGGCTGAATTTATTTGATCAAAAATACTGTAAAAACAGTAACATTATAAAATGAATATTTTGTAAAATGTCATTTGTTCATGTGATCGCAATGCTGAAATTTTAACAGTGCCACAAGATCCTTCAGACAATCTTTTAATAACATTTATTATTATTATTACAGTTAAAAACAGTTGTGCTGCTTTTTATGGAAACCATAATACAAATGTTATGGTTCTTTGATGAATAGAAAGTTCAAAAGAACAGTACTTATTTGGAAACCGAAACCTTTCGTAACATTATCAATGTCTTTACTGTCACTTTATCAATTTAATGCATCCCCTTTTTGTGGCCAATTTTATCATCCACCTGGCAAAAACTGCACATCCGATTGCTAAGAAAAGCAGAAAAGCAATACATTTTTATTTCCTCTGGGACACTGTGCATGGTCTACTGGGGAAACAACATTATCACAACCTCAAAAGACATTCTGATTTTGGAGGGTTTCTGATTTAATTAGATTTTCAAATATATTTTCAGATCTTCATAATAGACGGGCTGAAATCTACACTAACAAAAACCCTCTCTTTTATGAGAAATAGGTCAGTGTAGAAGATAAGTGGCCCTCACGGGGGACTCGAATCTGGACTTCTGAAGTCCTGTTAAAAAGAGCAAAGGAAGAATCAGGAAATAATATGTGTGTGTGTGTGTGTGTGTGTGTGTGTGTGTGTGTGTGTGTGTGTGTGTGTGTGTGTGTGTGTGTGTGTGTGTGTGTGTTGGTTTTAGTGTATTACAAGGACAATTCACCAGTTTACATACTAGCATTACAAGGACAATTGACATTATAAGGACTAAGGACATGTCCTTGTAATTCAAACAGCGTGAAATCATCTCTATGAACCTCAGGAACATCCTCTTGCTTTTTTATTGAATGTCCCTTTAAGTAGGTATACCAGTTTTCTGGTGTGTTCGTGTGTATCTCATCACTGCCGCCTATCGCCAGGATCTGCCACTGCTGGCGGACACACATTTACACATTCATGGGCGGGGACGGTTTGAAAATGGCGCGCGGTTGTCTGATTGGTTAATGACGCGCACGCGCAGTAGTGAGATCCGAGCGGAGTGAGATCGTCATTGCGGCCCTGTTAAACAGCAGCCTTGTAGGTAAGTACATTAAGTTAAATGTTTTATATATGAATTAATATAAATCATTCATATCTATGTGTTTGTGTGCACTTTGTTTTCTGTTGGCAGACGTTAAAATATATGTTTACACAGTCGAGCGCGAGTCTTGTCAAGGTAATGTTAACTAAACCCCGGAAACTGAATAATACATATAACGTTGTTTATTAATGAAAATTATAATTATTAAGAATAAGTATTAACAATTATGAACAATCTTCCCATCATTGAGGAAGTCAGCGTTTTATAAAGCCTCAGATTACCTTGAATGTGCGTTGTGACAGGATTAAATGAGCTTTTTATCATTAACGTTACATACTCAAATGCGTTTAAAAGCTAAAATTAAATGTCATCAGGTAAAGTTAACGTGTTCTGAATGTCTGCAAATGTTAATTCGACATCTTTTGATGAAGTTGTGTCATAGTGTAATTATTGTAATGTAAATCTTTCCTAAAATAATCTTTGGGCAGTAACTATACACTCCATTAGTCTACATTTTTAAACATATTTAATAATACAATTGTTATGTAATATCTTTAACGTTTAATGTCTGACTTTATACTTGAACCTGGGTTAAATATGGAATTGGTCATTCTAATTATTAATATATTCACTGTTACAGTACAATTTAACCAAATGTAGCATATTAACTTAATATAATAATGAAACGTTTAAGGCTGGAATAGCAGAATAAAATAAATAAAAAACATAAAAAGGAATAAAAGAATCTAATCTTTACTACATTTGTTTTTGTTTTGTAAGCATAATAGTAATATATGGATTAAAAGTGAAATCTGCAAATTGATATGGAAACATCTAGAGGCACTTTTAAGCATGCTCATGTAAAATAAGCTGTCATGTGAAACAGGAAATTAATGTACTTATTTAAAATCATCGATCAACCTTAATTATACAGCAACACATAGAATAGCATTTATGTGTTACTCATAATGGTGCTGATGAATCAGAAATCTTGCACATTCAAAGAAAATAGGTTACTTTTGCATTGGGAAATAAGGTGGATATGCACTTTATGGATGTGTATCATATATTAGAATTATGTATTTGCAAATATTTTTATGCTGTTTTTCTTTTTTTTAATTCTATACCCTCAATTCTGCAGCTAGATGAAATGGACGACGCAGACCTAAGCCTGCACGAGACGCAGAAGACCACCTTAACTCAAGAACTGACGAGCCACACCGTGAGTAGCCATTTCTATGTTCACAGATTTAAAGGTACACCGGATACTCGAAGCATCTGTCCTGTTTTATGATGTCAGAGTACAACACAATAGTACACTTGAAGACATGTACGATCACACTGATGTGATGAGAGCGTTCAGTGCGTCACGTGATAAACTGCCAAAGGACAAGGAGGGCTGTGCGATATCACAATTTTAGATTGCGAACTATTATATTATATCCACGTTCTGCCTTTGTAGAGAGATTGTGGCTACAGGTTGCACTTCTGGCACCCGTCCCAACATTATGTACGTTCACATCACATGTTTTGCAGCACAGCGGTAGAGTTACACTCACGTGACATTGCAAATCTTCGCCATCATGAAAGCTTATGTTTGCATGCATTTTAAAGCCTTGCCAGTTGAACTTTATATTCACACAGTGATCTAACATACACTTTTCTGAGCATGTACACTTAAGGCTACGTTCACACTACGAGCCTTAGTCCTCAATTCCCATTTACTGCTCAGCAGTGTTAATTTCATTAACGAAGACGATGACGAAAAATATACGTCAACGCCTACTTTTTCTGTGATTAAAACGAGACGTTGACAAGCTAAAATAATATCTGATGATAAAAACTATGACGAAACGTATGCCGTTTCTTTGTTAACAAGACGAGACGGGACTATAATGTTATTTGAGGAATGTCGGACATTAAAAACACATGATCTCTTCAAATGCTGTCTTTCAAAAATGTGCGTCCGTCAAGGAATGTGTCTGCAGAATCTGATCTCTCTGAATCTGATCTCTCTGAATCTGATCTCTCTGAATCTGACAGCTGCAGCTGACGTCACAAGTACGGGTGGTCTAGGCAATCAAATCTCGAACTAGCGAGCTCTATGCAACGCAGCGTTCTCGTGTAGACTAATTTGAAAATGGTCACGCAAAGAACGATCTTCGATAGGAATAAATGTCAAAAAAGGAAAAACTTAAAAGACAGAGCAGAGATCGAGTTAGTTAGTAAAATCCCCAGCCAACAGGTAATTTTACTAAAGCTGTTGATGGAGTGGAGGTTGTGGAACAGCAAGTTGATGGGCACATTGAAGCAGGTAAAAACACAGCGCCATCGTCCCCACCGACTTTAGGTTAGTTTGATTATGAACCTGATGGATGTATATTGCTTTTTATGTTTGAAAAAACTCTAGCCTAAATAAAGCTTAAGGCGCCGGTTGAAATATTTCAATCGTGTTGCGCCATCATCATGAGCTTATCATTTAAACGCTTTTTAATCATTGTTTTTAAAACATTCAGACACATTAAGCAGCGAGGGAGAATTAATTTAGGTAAATGCGCGTGTTAAATTAAGACTGATACGCGCTGCGCACCTCATACAGCGCATGAGTTCATTTCGTGCCTTGTGCTTGAACGTTCAAATACGCTTAGTGGCAAAATCTTTGTCTTTGCGAGTGTCCTCGTACACTAAGTCATTTGTGTCTTTAAATAAACCTGAACAGTTTACAATAAAACATGTGTAGTATTAGTGGGATCCTGGTAGTCTATTAATGAGGTCTTACAGGTATAGTTCACCCCAAAATGAAAAATCTATTATCATTTACTCACCCTTAAGTGGTAAAGGGATATGTAGCATTGCATAAGTGCTACTAACTAAGAGTGCAATGGCAATACAACCTGATTTAAATTTTGCATAAGCTTAATTGAATTGGTCTAAAATAGAGAAAAATTATAATGACCATTTTTGTCTAAAGACTAGATATAAAAAAAGCTACCAAAAATAATGTTGGTAACGGCAGTTTGACTAAAAATAATGACTAAAACTTGACAAAAAATGCAGTTACTTTTCATCGACTAAAACTAGACTAAAACTATGAAAGACAAAATGATTAAAATGTGACTAAGACTAAATCGGAAATGGCTGTCAAAATTAACACTGCTGCTCAGATCAGATTTTTTGGTACAGCTGTTCACATTGTTGTTTTAAATGTAGCCAATATCAGATTCCATTGCCAACAGATCATGGTCCATACATATTTTGCTGTGAACAGTACAGGTACAGCTAGGGATGGGAATTTTGGTCAATTTCTCATTTCGATCATCGATAGGTTTCAAAACGCAGTACTTGTGGGCGGGGCTTGTGCGGGGGGCGGAGCGTCTCCGTCATGGAGATATGAAACTATTTTAAGACTGTTACGAAAATTAATGTTGACATGTCTATGAAAACATGAACATATGACTATAAAAAATAACTGCTAGATAACTAACTATAAATAACTGCTAGATTATGATGCATAAATGTCTTTGAAAAAGAAACATCTAAAAACAAAATAACTGTCTCAAATAACCCAGTCAATAACATCGGGCATTGTGTTTGAGCTGAAACTGTGAATACACCCTGCAGAGCTTTGCTAGCCGTTTAATAAACTCAACCAAACGCATCCTGTATTAGTTTAATCAGATATAAGCCGATTACAATTTACATCAGACGCAAATGTGCACATGAACTTGGCCATATTCTACAGGCTATGGTTTGAAAGGGAAACTCATTTTGAAAGCACTTTTCCCTTAACAACAACGATACATGGGGCAACGAAAGCACAGAGCATTTACAACACTGTAAGGCCAACAATCGTGTTCTCTTTATAATGCTATGTACATGACAGATTTGCGCTGCACATCATTTTATTTTTCATGAAGTGATACAGACTTCACTGTGCGTTTCGAATCCATAATGAGAAACAACTAAAGCAGGTCTACTGTTAAAAAACACGAGAGCAAAACACCACTGCTGCATTATTAACATCATCAATGATTTTGAAAAAGAAATAGCCTATTTAAAAAGATTATGACCGTCTGGAATAACCCAGAGTCGACCATGTCGGGCACATTTTCATAACGGCAGCGCTTTGCTAGATGTAGCCTTTTCATTGTGGATTTCTTGATCAGCTGATACACGGGAACTAAAGCACAGAGTATTTACAACATTTTATTACAACCGTGTTGTCATTATAATGCTATATGACAGATTGGCGCTGCACATCTTGCACTGTATTTCGTGATCACAGGGACTTCAGGCATCACTGCAGCGCGCTTCAGTTTCACTTTATTTCGCCGGTCTGGAAGGCATGTTTTCTAATGCTAACCAACCAGACCTCAGTTACCGCCCAAAATGACACAATACACAATCAGAAAAATAGATATATTTTATTAAATATATTTTTTAAAGTCAGGGCGATCATCGTTTTCATGATCGATCGTCGCTGTCACGCGTTCGAGTACTCGACCACTGTTGCCCATCCCTAGTACACGCGCAGTAGAAACAATTAAATTAACATGCATAACGTCTGATATACAGTGTTTTTTATTTTATCGGTAGTTGTATGGGCATCAGAAGCAAAAATTGCTTAAAAATAGGTATAATATATGACAGTACAAGCCAAAAGTTTTATTCACTCGATTCACTCGTTTTCGATGCATTGATTACAAATCCTGACGATGCATATGCATCGATCTTGAAACATGTATTTTTGAATCGTGAACCGTTGATTTAGGTCGATAATCGATTTAAAATGCTAAGATTCAGTGCTTTAAAACTAACATTAGATTATATCTACTAGGCTACATGCGTGAATTAGAGTCATCTGCGCCCTCACAGCTCGCCTTCACAGACACACACTGCTCTCTTTACCGCCTTCACTGGAATGTGCTCGCGCTCCATCCATAGCTCGCTGACACATGTATGAGCATCCCACGTTTGATCTCTCCTCAGGACGACCACTGTGTCCACATGAGCAGATGACCGCTCTATATCGAGACAGCCATTGTCAACTGCCAAGTCACCGCAGTTTACTAGAACACTGTAGTGTATGAGTTATAGAGGAAACACAAGACATGAGTGTGTTTGAACCTGAAAACACACAGCATTGAGAGGACAGGATGGTTTACTAGAACACTGTAGTGTATGAGTTATAGAGGAAACACAAGACATGAGTGTGTTTGAACCTGAAAACACACAGCATTGAGAGGACAGGATGGTTTACTAGAACACTGTAGTGTATGAGTTATAGAGGAAACACAAGACATGAGTGTGTGTGAACCTGAAAACACACAGCATTGAGAGGACAGGACGGTTTACTAGAACACTGTAGTGTATGAGTTATAGAGGAAACACAAGACATGAGTGTGTGTGAACCAGAAAACACACAGCATTGAGAGGACAGGACGGTTTACCAGAACACTGTAGTGAATGAGTTATAGAGGAAACACAAGACATGAGTGTGTGTGAACCTGAAAACACACAGCATTGAGAGGACAGGACGGTTTACTAGAACACTGTAGTGTATGAGTTATAGAGGAAACACAAGACATGAGTGTGTGTGAACCAGAAAACACACAGCATTGAGAGGACAGGGCGGTTTACCAGAACACTGTAGTGTATGAGTTATAGAGGAAACACAAGACATGAGTGTGTGTGAACCAGAGTATGTGAGCGGTGTGACGCTCCGCTCAATATTCCGCTCTATGCCAGCACGCTCCACTCAATCGCTCACAGCCCAAGCAACGCTTTGCTCATGAACCGCTCACTGCTTTTATTCATTTAAATGCATTAGATTAACTTTATCAATTAAAAAAATATGCCAGCCCTTTGGCAAACTTGCCTATAAAGTGAAATAACTGAAAAAGTATATTTGATTTGTGTTATATATTTACGTGAACATTCGCTGTTGCAAAACATGCAGGCACATTAAACAAACACACACAAGAAGAAATGCATGTAGAACTTCACAAAACATCTGGATGATCATGCATGAAAAGCACACACAGATGAAATGCACTGAACAAAAGCGTATCAAAGTACCGGATTGTTTACTGGCGTTAATAAAAGAAACAAGCATTCTAAATTTAAGTACACCAAAACTGCGGGAAATGCTGTCTATTAAAAAGCGTTCAATTCATATTGTGTTGGCTATAGGTTTTGGTTATACTGATAGTGATGTGATGATTGCATAACGAATTAACGATTCGTTCCACCCTTCAACATATTTTAATAATTTAATTAGACTGTGGCCACATTGTTTAAGTATGGAGTTAATATAATGCCACATAGTTTTGCAAAAGAATAAAGTATTGCAAAATAAAAAAGTGTTGCAAACAAAAATAAAGTATTGCAAAATAAAAATAAAGTAGAGAGAGAGAAAAAGGAAAAGGAAAATAAAATTGTTTCACTTGCAACACAACTTTTATTCTGCGCAGCGGTACAGTGTGCTTGCGATACCGTTTCCCCTGTGCGCTTCACTTTTCTGTGCGTGTCTTTGTGGCACTGTTTTGACATGGGGGGTGGAGTCAAGAAACTGGGATGTGTTCAGCTGACATGGTCACGCCTCCCTCCGTGTGACATCATCTCTTCGAGACGCAGATCAGCAAAGTTTAAGGCACCATGGCAAAATCACCCGCATTTGGCTGGTGGCGGGTGCTAATTTCCATCCCTACCGGCCACTATGGCGGGTAAATAAAAATAGCATACTGTTTCACCGGCAGTACGGTGTCGATTGATTCTTAGATGCATCGCGATGCGGACATGGACGATTCTGAATCTATTCACAAATATAGAACAAAATGTGTTTTCTAAACATTGATACCGTGCTGTTGACGGAAAGCAAAAAGGCACAACTCGGCGCGGGGAGTACAGCATCCGGACCGTCTGTTAAAATGATTTGGTTCATCTACTAATACTCAACTAACCACTGTGTCCACATGAGCAGATGACCGCTCTATATCGAGACAGCCATTGTCAACTGCCAAGTCACCGCAGTTTACTAGAACACTGTAGTGTATGAGTTATAGAGGAAACACAAGACATGAGTGTGTGTGAACCAGAAAACACACAGCATTGAGAGGACAGGACGGTTTACCAGAACACTGTAGTGTAAGAGTTCTAGAGGAAACACAAGACATGAGTGTGTGTGAACCAGAAAACACACAGCATTGAGAGGACAGGACGGTTTACCAGAACACTGTAGTGTAAGAGTTCTAGAGGAAACACAAGACATGAGTGTGTGAACCTCAAAACACACAGCATTGAGAGGACAGGACGGTTTACTAGAACACTGTAGTGTATGAGTTATAGAGGAAACACAAGACATGCGTGTGTGTGAACCTGAAAACACACAGCATTGAGAGGACAGGACGGTTTACTAGAACACTGTAGTGTATGAGTTATAGAGGAAACACAAGACATGAGTGTGTGTGAACCTGAAAACACACAGCATTGAGAGGACAGGACGGTTTACTAGAACACTGTAGTAGGGCTGGGACGGTATGGATTTTTCTTACCGCGGTTGAAAAGCAAGAAATTCCAGCAGTTCAGCAGTAAACCGCTTTAAACCCCAAACAGACCCCATCCATCAGGATGGAGCGCCCGCGATCGTGAAGCCACGCCCCTGTTGTGAGTCTTGTATTGAGTCACGACACACAATAATCCTCTTCTATAGTTAAACTAAAAACTTGGCTCTGTAGATTAAATTGAAAGTATAACTATGCATATATGCTATTTTAAATACTGTAGTCTAGCCTACAATTTGAAATATGAAATGGATGTTTGAGCATTTCATAAGCATGCATGTTTATTTTCCGTCGGTGAAACAACACACTACAGCCTGTAAAACATTTAAATGATTATCAGTAAATAATGGTAATCTTAAGAATATAAGAAAATTAAATATTTGTTTAAAAAAGATTTGTTTCATAGCCTATTTCCCCGCAGAGATGCGTCATACGCCGCTCTGCGCTTTGAGATGACACGAGCTGGATAGACTCGAATATCTACGTCTTCATGTTTTCTCCTGATGATGCAAAGCAACACTTGTTGTCTAACGTCTGAAGAGCGAATTTTATCGTCCACAGGATCAAGACATTTAGGCTACATATGTTTGATTAGGCTATGCACTGCTAGAGAAAACCAAAGCAACATCGCTGGGTGTCAAATAAACTTGACGCGCGTCTAATAACAATCACAAACTGTGTTATATCAAATTTCGTCCTACAGTGTTTTTCTACTTTACCACAGTAAAAGATTTGAATGGGTATAATAGACTAAAGCAAAGCGAAAGGAAGAAAGCGTTTATAATTCCTGCAAAAATGAGTGCGAGTGAAGATTTAGGTAAAGAAACGAGATGTCCAGTGGAATAAAATGGACTAACGTTAGGCCTATTATTAAAATTCACGGAAATGGGAATATTGGGTGACCAGATCGCAAAACAGAATTAAAAAGCTGGCAGATCTTAAATTGGGCTCAGCCTCCCTCTGTCATTCGGCGTGAATAGCCTGTGTTTTCATGGCTACGATGTAACATCTGCGAATGTATTTCCCTTGTAAACAAAGCTTTGTGCTTCACTCCTGTGGTAATAATCACGTAAAACAGCGTTCACGTACAAAACACTGGGTCAATAAATTATAGTTTTAAGTAGAAAATAGTATTTATGTAAGGAGATATTAAAATAAAAAGAGCACAACTCCTCTTATGTGGAAGCAAGCTACTTTTTCCCCCTCACGTGCAACCTACGAGTCCTTATTTGGTTTAGTAAAATAACGGAATTATCATTTTAAGTAGAAAATAGTATTTATGTAAAGAGATAAAATATAGAGTATAGTAAATTATATCTTTTTATACAATTAAAAAAACAACGATATCGTCGCCCATCACGATAAAGTGAACCTGCTAGTTATTCTAGCAAAATATATGAAGACCGCGGTAATGCGGTAACCATCCCAGCCCTACACTGTAGTGTATGAGTTATAGAGGAAACACAAGACATGAGTGTGTGTGAACCTGAAAACACACAGCATTGAGAGGACAGGACGGTTTACCAGAACACTGTAGTGTATGAGTTATAGAGGAAACACAAGACATGAGTGTGTGTGAACCTGAAAACACACAGCATTGAGAGGACATGACGGTTTACCAGAACACTGTAGTGAATGAGTTAGGGCTGTAGCTATCGATTCTTTTAGTAATCGAGTATTCTACCGATTATTCCATAGATTAATCGAGTAATCGGATAATTACTTTTTTCTTTATTAAAGAGCAATACTAAATATATAAGAGAAAATGAGACCGGTATCTTAAAATTAACATCTAATTTGTTTTCTTTTAGAAAAATAAAGTATACTGCTGAAATTGCATACATTAATAACTGTGAAAATAACCCATTTTAAAGCATTCAATTGCCACATTATAAAAATCTATTTCAAATTACTTTAAAAGGAAAACATAGTTCAGTCTAAAACTAAACCTACAACCAATAAACCAAAATGATATTAATATAAAAATAGCAATAATGCCTATATTACAGTGAACAAATATCACAGACCAAGGCAGCTCTGGCATAATGTCAATAACACTTATATTTAGAGTTTCTTTACAGTTATTGACAGTGTTCGAACTATACCATGGCCTTTGGGAGCCCACTTTTTCTTTTTTTTTGGGGTGTAGAAATTAAACAATGAATTTTGTTTCATATTTATGTTTAAATATTATATTGTTATTTTTAAATATCATCTGATTATGAGAAGTACAAAGATGCACGTGGGTCAGAATGATTTTGGTGGTTATTATATTTTGTTTAATAATAAGTTTTGATTTGTAGAAAGTCTTTCTTTAAAGTAAATTGTATCTTAATTTTAATTTATGTTTCATCAGCCAATTGCCTGGATTTAATAAATAAGAAGCAAATAGACTATAGCAGACTATATTAGTGACAAGAAGGCGCGGAGCGATCACAATTGCTCTTGAACATGTATCATAAATAAACTAAAACTCAGCAGGATACTTGCCTCACAGACATGAGACATATGTGTATAGAAAGCTTGAAATGTCTACGTTTAAACGAAACAATTCGAACGAAAATAAATAGGTAAGCAAAGCGCACTGTTCACGTGAGCAGCTCGAGTGGGCGTCAGAGCGGTTCTGCATCACTGCATGTGCTGTGAGTTTAACACGCATCTTTAGACTAATCCTGACTTGAGCAACTTTGTACACATTTGTCTCTTAGTTGTAGTATTAGTTCTTACTTTGCTATATATATATATATATATATATATATATATATATACATATACAGTGAGGAAAATAAGTATTTGAATATTTTGCAAGTTCTCCCACTTAGAAATCATGGAGGGCTCTGAAATTGTCATTGGAGGTGCATGTCCACTGTGAGAGACATAATCTAAAAAAAAATCTTTATATTTATTTGCAGCTGTATCATACAAATAAATAGTTAAAAATCATATATTGTGATTTCTGAATTTTTTTAATAGATTTTGTCTCTCACAGTGGACATGCACCCACGATGACAATTTCAGACCCTCCATGATTTTACTGTAAACATCTGCCAATTTAGGGGACATCGCCTAACCCTAGTGTATTATTTATATAGGGAACAGAATGACTTCAGAGTGACCCATGTTAATTCAGTTTGTTTCCAAAAACTACATGTCTAGATTTAGTCTTTTATTTAGCAGCTTATTCAGCTCCAGCAGTGTCTTACAGCAGTGTTTCTTTTCATTCTCTCCTTTACAGATGAACACAGATGTTGCCTCCACTGAGACATTTACACCGTGCCAGAACCAAGGTCAGAACAGGTATTGTGTTATTTTCTAAGATACATTAGTGTTTAAGTCAGTTTTTTTTTTTACAGTATATGAGCACTGGACTTTTGGTTGCAAACTATGCAATTAATCCTCAAATCACATGTGTTCTGATCTATGGGTCCTGGGCCCTTATTTATCAACAGGTCATAGAAAAGGTTCTATATATTGTTAATTTAGAATGGGCCTAAGTACAATAAAATCTGTATTTATCAAACACGTGCACACAGTTCTTAGGCACATGAGTAAGCAATCAATGTTGATAAATCCCACGTGCCATGCTCATTCATGGTCATTAGCATTCGGAAACGCCTCCAATCAACCATACAGGTGCTGGTCATATAATTAGAATATCATCAAAAAGTTGATTTATTTCAGTAATTCCATTCAAAAAGTGAAACTTGTATATTATATTCATTCATTACACAGGGTTCCGCAGGGTCTTAATGTCTAAAATTCTGAACTGTAAATTTAAAAACAGCCAGATTTTCATCCGAGGTCTTAAATTTCATTTAGTCAGGTCTAAAAAAGGTTTTATCCTCATTAATTTCCCTAGTATGTCCGTGAAGTGCGGCTCTGTGATCAGGAGTAAACTGCAAGCTTAAAAAAGCAACACGCATCAAACATCTTCACAAACTAGTAATGCAAAGCATTCCTAAACCTGTTGCCCAACAAAATACAACTTTTAATAACATGTTTTATAACTCACTTCATATCGTCAGTCAAGTGTTTGTGAGCTGATGTGGCTTCTTCTCATCAAATGAGGCCAATGATGCATTATTTTATAGTATTCTATACAGTGATAAAGTCTATGTCAATCAGAACTGCATACTTTATCATTATGAAAATACCCGAAAGGCTTAAAAATCAAATACAATATATATTGATGCAGTCGTGTTTATTGTCTTCGTTTCGTCAGCCAAAGCGTTTCTATATCTTCTTTTTATTCAGCCTAGTGAGCCTACGGTGGTAGCTTCACATTAGGGATTTCCTGAAAGCAATGACTTCTCTGAGGCGTATGTGGCGTGTCCACTCGAGGGCACCCTCTGGCTTCAAGGATGAATGAAACTTTTGGTTTACAGAAAAGAAAAATAAGGCTTCTTTTCTAATAAATTTATATGACAATCCACATGTTTTTCTTCAATGTACTGGGGTTTTTTTTCACACAGTGGACGCATAAGGGGCTATGTTGTGCTAGTTACTTCCAAACTGTAACACATTATAGATTACTTGTTACTGCTATTTAAAAGTAATTATTTACATTAAAATATTACTGTCTCAATTGTAATGCGTTACATTACTCCTGTATTACTTTTGAGTTACTTTCACCAAAATAACTACAGAAGTAGAACTTAACTTTATAAAATGACCAAATGTGCTAGAGCATTTCACATCCAGTAGAGGCGATATGATGGAGCAGAATGACTGGGCTATCCAGGATAACAATATAGCGTATCATGGGCAAAGTGAAGGCTCAAGACAATGCAAGAAAGGATGACAGACAGAATCACTAACGATCCAGTTCGGTTATAACTTAAGTATAGTAGAAGTAAAGTGAGGTTTCACTTTATTTTGATGGTCCCTTTAACACATTCTTTTGACTATAAGTAGCGTTGCATCTACATGTCCACTAAACATCATTAGAGTGTTAGTAGAGTTTCAGTAGACTGGTAGGGTTAGGGTTAGAATAAGTTGACATGTAGTTGCAACATTACTTATAGTCAGTAGAATGTCAGTTGAAAGACCATTGGGATAAAGTGTTAGCAGATATTAGGCAGACAGTCCACTAATACTCTAATGAGAGTTAGTTGACATGTAGGTGCAACATTACTTATAGTCAACAGAATGTTCAAAAGGGACCATCAAAATAAAGTGTTACCTAAAGTGATTATCTGGCAATATCTGGGAATAGCTTGGGTCTGTTCATAGACACAGCATAAAGGCATGTAAACTCTAATGTTAAGACAAGATGCACATATTTTCTTATTGTTGTCATTATTTTATTCTCTTGGAATTCAAGAGGTTCACAACACAAAACGTCATGCACAAAGTGCCAGAGATGTTTTTATTAATTGTTTTTATTGCTAGTGCTATTGCGACATCGATGGTTCTTTTGATTTTAGACAAAGGTTGCATTTGACTATTAGCCTACGTTCTCATCCTTATCTCTGACAAACTCTAAGTAATGCGCATACGTCCATCTCTCGCGAATGTACAGTCTTTTTCTGCCATCATCTTTACACAAACCTTAAAACATTCTTCGACGTGCTTGCCGTTGTGCTATTCTTTGAAACGACAGAGCCTTTAAGCCTTCTTTAGCCGCTTTTCCACTGGCCAGAGCAAGCACAGAGGCCAAAATCATGCAATCACTCCTGTAAAACCCACCCTAAACGCCTTCACTGGACTATGACACATAATACAAAGGTACACCAGCAAGCGATTAAATAAATCGCTATATAAATATATCAGAAGCTGTCATTTAGTCTTTATTTACTAACCTGGACACCACACGCGGCTATTAACTGGCCCATGTGATATTTCAGTTTTCCTTTTTGATAAATCTGTAAAAAAGTCAACAATTCTGTGTTTTCCTGTCAATATGGGGTGCTGTGTGAACATTAATGAGATAAAAAAATTAACTTAAATGATTTTAGCAATTGGCTGCGATATAACAGAGTGAAAAATTGAAATTCTGAATACTTTCCATTACCCACTGTATATATTATTATAAGATTATGTGCTTTTTATCTGTGGTATCAATTTCTTAAAGTCTATGTCTTTAATATGAAATATGAGCCCCTTATGCGTCCACTGTGTGAAAAAAAACCCCAGTACATTGAAGAAAAACATGTGGATTGTCATATAAATTTATTAGAAAAGAAGCCTTATTTTTCTTTTCTGTAAACCAAAAGTTTCATTCATCCTTGAAGCCAGAGGGTGCCCTCGAGTGGACACGCCACATACGCCTCAGAGAAGTCATTGCTTTCAGGAAATCCCTAATGTGAAGCTACCACCGTAGGCTCACTAGGCTGAATAAAAGAAGATATAGAAACGCTTTGGCTGTGAAGCGAAGACAATAAACACGACTGCATCAATATATATTGTATTTGATTTTTAAGCCTTTCGGGTATTTTCATAATGATAAAGTATGCAGTTCTGATTGACATAGACTTTATCACTGTATAGAATACTATAAAATAATGCAGCTGTCTTTATAGGGTTTGACACCAATTACACATCATGTTTAAAACTACAAAAATGTTAAATTGAGTGTTTTGTTATTAAAGGAAATACAGGACATATGTGATTTGGTTAATGCAAACTGTGACACTCTTAAATGCTTTTAATGTGTAGTGTCGCTGTTCTACCACTAGATTCTCTGCGTAAGCATGCTCAGTTGTACAAGTTGTTAGATCCCAGACTTTGCGTGAAAGCGTTCTTACGCACAGATCTGTGTGTACGCAGCGTTGATAAATGAAGGCCCTGGTCTGTACGATCACAGATCACTGCAGTGTGATTATCTCAGATGATTGTCAAACCCAGTTCGAGCGCAGTGACCGGATAACATTATACTGTAGAAAAAAATAGAGCTGAAGCATCTTTAAAAAAAAAGTCTATTCTGATTATTCCTGAAATAAAGAAGTTAATCTACAAATATTACTAATACAATTTAATAATTGATTTAAATGTTACATATCAATCTTTTATTTGTATCTGATTGTCAGCTAATAAATATGTGCTGATGGTTAGAGTACTGTTGCTGGACATGCGGGCAGCTTACGATCCTGTGTTTTCAGCTGGATTCACAGTAAATGAGCTGAGCTGTTCAGAGACTATATCATGAGCTGCACGTGTGTAAATAAACTCAGCGCTGCGCTTCCCTCTGAATCCTGTAATGCATTATGTCCTCTGTGTCATTTAAAAATCTTTAAAAGTTCAGCCTTGGCTCTGTTGAGGTAAAACAGTTATCATGTTGATTGTAGTTGATTTTTGTGAAAATTGTAACCATTTATGTAAACATTTTTTAAATATTAAACATTTCACACTGCAATGCTTTCTTGTTTTTAGTGACTGGAAGTGCTGAACATCGTAGGAACACTGACTGATATGAAGGAGAAGCAGAAGTGGCTGCTGTGATTGGGCATTTTGTTTTATCTGACATGCATTAACTGTAGTTGATGGTTCAGATATCTGCATCGGTGGCAAGATAACCAAATTGTATTGCTGTTCACATTGACTGTTTTAAAGCTCTTCAAAATATTAAATTCAAAACATTAACAGGGTTAAAACTTGTGAGTTTTTTTTTTTTACCTCAACTGCTTATTTGCCACCTCTCAGAAGCCTCTTTAATGAAGGAGGTATTGTTTCTTTATAGCCAGCGAGGATGTTTCAGTAAAATCCTACTATACCAGCTGTTGAAAACTTGCAAAGAAGATCCGAGGCAATCACATGATACCAGTCCTAATCCAACCACTGTAGCACTAATACGGTATCACTCTAATGGTTTGAATATTTTAAAGGGTTAATTCACCCAAAAATATAATTTACTCTCCTCATGTCGTTTCAAACCCATAACACTTTCATTCATCTTTAGCACACAAATGAAGATATTTTTATGAAATCTGAGAGATTTCTGTCCCTCCATTGAAAGTCTGTTCAACCAAAACTCTTAAGGTTTCAAAACGTTCATAAAGAGATGGTAAATTAAATCCATATGAATGGAGTGGTTTAATCCAGTCTTCTGATTAGACATCAGGGGTGTCCAAACTCGGTTCTGGAGGGCCACTGTCCTGTCCTGCAGAGTTAAGCTTCAAACGCTGTTAAACACAGATAAATCAGCTAATCAAGGCATACTAGAAGCCTCCAGGCAGGAGTGTTGAGGCAAGATGGAGCTGAACTCTGCAGGACAGGACAGTGGCCCTCCAGAACCGAGTTTGGACACCCTGCTCTGTGATAATATTCGTGTTTGCAAAGTGTACGAAAGCAGCTGTAGCTTGTGTCATCTCCTCATTCTGACATTAAAGGCTTCACTTTGGTATGAAGTCAAGTCAGCTTTAGTTTTATAGCGCTTTTAACAATGCAGATTGTTTCAAAGCAGCTTCACAGTGTTAAACAGTAAAATAATGCAACAGAATATATTTCAGTTATCATACAGTGACAATGTGCGCTTATATCTGTAATTAGATCAGTAATTTAATCTATATGGTTAATTTAGTTTAATTAGATTTATTTGGGAATGTACTGCACCTGTGGCAGTGGCATCTGTAGAAGGCATGCGTCATGACATTACACTCGGTGACGTTGATATGGGTGCATTGTTCTCTTTTCTCTCTGTAAAGATTTGATAGTGGTGGGTTATGTGACCCATTAGCTGGACATGTTTGTGATGGGGAGCACTATTACTACTGTCAGTGAAACTAACTCTGCAGTGAGTGACCAAAAACATAGTCATAGTGAAAACCGCCCAACAAAGGGATTGAACCCAGCATATATAATATAATCCAAACAATTAACCTTAAAGCTAAAGGCCCGTTTTGGTTTCATGGGTGATATCAGAGTACAAACCTTTCTGGCTTCTTTTTGTGTAGTGATCATTAACGTTTGTGTCAAAGACATCTCACAGACCCAGTAAACCCATATGTCTTTGCAGTGCAGTGTGTAGTCATGTTTCGTTGTATATGCTAATGAACTGTGATGTCATTGTGACATCACATAGTTCTTATAAACCAATTGTCCTCATAATGCTGTTTTTGTCTTCTAGGACACACGTCCTTGTAAGTCAGCAAAAATCAGGGTGCCATGTATCATGTTTTATAAAGTTTAAATAAATAATAAAGTTTGTGTTTTGAACCCAGGATTTTTTTAAAGCATTTTCATTTTTATTTGAAAGCTCTAGCATAAAAGGAAGTCATAGTCCCCCTAAACCACCTTTTTTTCTGGTTTGAAGAAATTGTCCTTATAAGTCATGCTAACCTGTATGTGTGTGTGTGTGTGTGTGTGTGTGTGTGTGTGTGCGCGCGCGCGTGTGTGTGTGTGTGTGTGTTGCACTGCTCTTCTTTTGGTCCTTAAAATAGTCAGATGAATTCATGAAGAACAAAGTGGAAATGCTCGGAGGGAAACAGGGCAAACACATACACAGGGGCAAACAACTAGAGATGCACTTGATTACTCATTAACTCTAAAGCGTTTTGGAGGTATTCTGAGTGCCTGAATGTGGGTCAGTCTCGTTAAACTGAATTAGGAGTGTCTCTGTGAGCTCCTCATTGGGACCTCTGTCTGTTGTGTTAATACAGGAGGGCAAAAGCAAAGATCCAGATGTGAATGCTAGGCTGACCCATTTCTGTAGGTTCGACATGAACCAGTGTTCTCTCTAAGATGCCTGGAAGCCAGAAACAACATTTTACATTCAGGACAGGAGCTGTACTCAAAAGGAGGATGCATATCAGAGGTTCCTGCATAGGATAGGCTACTATTGCTTAGGGACGTCCCAAGCATGCAAGTTAGCGGAAATTGGAGTGGAGGTGGAGGGTTTTCTCGCTTGGTCCACTTGTGATCACGTTCCGGGTGTTTTGAGACATCAAACCAAGTGGCAATTGGGGAAAAGTGCACTACCACTTTTCTAAGTTACTTAAAATTCCTCGGGCCAGACCATAAAATGTATAATAAGAAAATATTTACATTGAAGGACAGACCTAATAATACCAGTATATCGATCAGAAAATCACATATTTTTGACTCGGGCCAACAAGCAATTTAGTTGATCCTGGTAAGCGCTCATTGTCACAGTTGTAAACACGACAACGTTCTTATTCCAGGAGGTTTGAAGTTGCGGCATTTGTTTCCAGGGGGACTCGCGGACATCCTGTAGAATTGAATGACGACTTTGAAACTCCTGAAGTGTTTCTAGATAAGTGTGCCATATGCATTAGACTTTCAGTTGGCATCACATCTGAGGCGGAGACTATTAACCACCTAGCAATGCCCTAGCAACAACTCTGACTACCTGATGAACCATCAAAATACCAGAATACACCATAACAACCAACCCAACTCATCAAATCAACCACCTACTGTAGCAACCGTTTCAGAACACCTGAGCAAACACTTAACAACAACTTAGAACACCTTAGCAACCACATAGCAACCCTTCAGAACACTTTAGCAATCACAGAGCAACCTCTTAGAACGCTTTAACCACCTAGCAATAAACAAGAAGCCACTCAGGACACCTTAGCAACCACCTATCAACGCCCTGACAACCATCTAAATCATACTAGCATTATGGCAACAAGCACCACTCAACTTTCAGTTCTCATTCAAGATGGAATGGGCTCATTAAGGCATACATGCTATATATTTGACAAAAAAGAGCAAGAGACATTGAGGGACAGAGAGAGAGAAAAGAAGAAGAAAAATAAAGGTCTCGACTGTCTACTTTTATTCATAATGATGGTCTCGGTGCCCTTAAGACCCTCCTTGCCTACTGCAGATAAGGAAAACCGTTGATTTAACACAGACACGTGCACACACACACACACACACACACACACACACACACACACACACACACACACACACACACACACAAGGAAGGCGTATTATGTTCAGCATTAGAGTAAGATCAGTTAGGTATAAGGTAAATAAGGTACATGTGTATTTTAGTGCATTTATGCATTAATATTATAGTAAATGTATATTACTAAGTAAATGTCAGTGGATTATATTTAGATGCCAGTTTTTAACATTTGCAAATTTGATTAAGAGGCAATGATGATTCGATCTAAGACAAGGATGGATTAAAGGCCTATTCACACCAAGACCAAATATTCACCCCAAAACAAGATTTTAAAGTGAAACATTTATAGGGTAAAAGGGCGTAAATCTGTTCACCTGCATCAGTATTTAATACGTGTACACGAAAAAAGAGCAAGAGGGTTTATCTGTCCTATAGGTTAATGTTTAAATTACTCAACTCTCCAGTCAAGCAGAACACTATGAAAGTGGATCGATCACAGACATGCCGTGATACGTTTTTCATACAAACACAGGAGAGAGAGAAAGATCCTTTCGATTTACTAAACTGAATTTAAATTAAAATACACTATTAAACACACATTAACAGGGAGGGAACATGACAACATTCTGTCACTAGTCATTTCACAGCACATTATAATCATATTACTGTAATGTATTGGAAGAGATGGAAAGTTTATGGGGTTTGAATTGAAAAGAAGCCACATTTTCACAAGTCTTTTTTGAGTCACGCCTTTTTTTTAACCTTCTACATTCAGTACCGTTCACTTCTTCTTCTACAGCCAACGGTACCTCAAATTGCGGAGCTTGAAGACAGGTGTGCACATTTAGAGACCAGAACATGCTTTTAGAGTGTGCTCTTTTGCCAGTATATAACCACTTAGCAAACTATGAACACCCTAGCAACCACATATAAACGCATAAAAAAACTGGGACACACTGATGATACATTTTGGCCAAAACAGATGATCTGACAACTATTTTAATATTATGGCCAATAATAAATATAATTTGATATGATTTTGTAAAAAAAATAAAAATAATTCAAAGACTACAAATTAATTTAGTATTCACAACATTGCAATGCCGGATATAAAACATAGGTATACATTTCAAATTTTCATTTAATATTGATTTAAATCAATAGTGATTTTAAAGATTAATTTTAAGTGAGCGTTACATAATCTAAATGTGGGAACTGAACATGCACATAGGGCTGGGCGATATATCGAATATTAGCGATACTTTCGCAATAATTTTGACGACGATGTAAAATTTGAAAATATCGTGAATATCGAATATTTCAAATTCAACATGCAAACTTTCCCAAATAACATTAACAGATACGCAGAGGTAACAGATAGTGTTTGTCTTTAGTGTACGTAGGCTATATACCACTGATCTATATAATTTATATAGATCAGTGGAACGTACACAGAGTTGAGTGAGAAATCGTGTGTTACAATGAATTTGGTCCGTGGAGCTCTTAAAGGGCCGGACCTCATATTCTGTGTGATTTAATATTAATCAAACAACAACGAAAATTAGAAAACCACCCCATGCTTGGCTAAACAACTTTAATATATTTATTAAGAATCAGTGTAGCCTATAGTTCATTTATAGAGTGAAGACTTTTATATATATTTGATTTTTTATTTATTTATTGACTTGCAGCTGTTAAATAGACCCACTGTAGCTGATAATAAAGCACTGTTTTTGTCATATTGTTTGTAATTTGCATGTTTTAAATATTAAATTACTCGTATCATGATTTAAGATTTTGGTCATCCCAACCTGTTCAGTAAACATAAACATTTTGTATTTAATTTGGTTCTATCTAAATAGTTTTTATTGTTTTTAATGGGGGCAAAATATATATATATATATATATATATATATGTATATATATATATATATATATATATATATATATATATATATATATATATATATATATATATATATATATATATATATATATATATATATATATATATATATATATATTTTAATTAAAAAGCAATTGCAAACATATCGAGATATATATCGAATATCGTAAAAATTTGGACAATATCGAGATATGCTTTTTTTTTGGATATCGCCCAGCCCTACATGCACAATTAAAAAAAATATGCAATTTAAAATAATAGTACAGTATATAGTACAGATATTACGTGCATCCCTAAAAAACACATTACACCTGCTGCAAAAACTGCATAACAACGCCCTGGCAACCACCTACAGCACCCTAGCATTGTGGCAACGGTCACATTTAGAAAATGCAAAATCAATCAAGTCGTTTTGAATGCAATACAGCACATGCAAACTCAAAGTGAGCTAGACATATGGGCATTGATATCAGGGAGATCCTGACATCATCAGTTCGCAGTGCTAACCTGCCCGTCCCTCATTGTAGACCCTCGGACCTTCCATTCATGAATCAAAGCACTTCACACTAATCAGCAAGATGAAGACACACTAGAGTGCAGCAGAGGTTGAGTTAGTGGATGACTGCATGCTGCATGTGTGTGACACCGTGGTTTCTTGATGATAAATGAGCGGTATTACCGAGGGCGTGACTCTCTCCAAATTCAGCAGCCCTAATCAAGGCACAGGGAAAACTATATAGAAATGAGCCGTGTGTGTGTGTGTGCCGATAAGCAGTTTGAATGATGAAACATTTCCTCTAATGGCCATTTCTCATGGTGACACTGACACATTCCCTGTGCTGCTAAAATATCCACAAATTAGAATAATCAAAGAGGAACAACATAATTAAAACTTCAAGAGATGATGACGATGATGATGTCATGGAGATCACACACACATGTACCGTGTTGAATGTATGATTACATGAGTGGCATCCACTGCGACAGGGCCCTTAAATCATCACCCCGCTGTGTGAAACTGCAGATCAAATGATGATGGCATCCCATCAGCCTGCCTGCTGTTTCTATGACGACTGGCGAAGTTGCAGAGCTACGGTTTGAGAGATTGGTAAAGTGCGGTTGGTCTGACTGCCGCTGATGAAGAAGATCACAAGAGTCCTAATGGAACAGAGGAAAGAGCCGCAGGCCTGTTACTGCACAGCCAGGTCTTACTGTAAAAGCAAAACACATACACACACACACACACACAAATGCTGAGTGTGCTCTCTGAACTCCCACTGGCCCTCTCCTCTCTTGAGATTTGAAAGGTACCACGAACATGTGGGGTAAATTGCTCTAATTCAGTGCATCAATCAGGACCCCAGCCTGACAGCTCTCGGGACTATCTGAATGTGTCTAGGGTAGGGTAGTATAGGATAGGGTAGGGTAGGTAGGGTAGGATGGGATGGGGTGGGGTAGGGTAGGATGGGGTAGGGTAGGGTAGGATGGGATGGGGTTGGGTAGGGTAGGATGGGATGGGGTGGGGTAGGGTAGGATGGGGTAGGGTAGGGTAGGATGGGATGGGGTTGGGTAGGGTAGGATGGGGTAAGGTAGGGTAGGGTAGGATGGGGTAGGGTAGGATGGGATGGGGTTGGGTAGGGTAGGATGGGGTAGGGTAGGATGGGATGGGGTTGTGTAGGGTAGGATGGGGTAGGGTAGGGTAGGATGGGGTAGGGTAGGGTATGATAGGATAGGGTAAGATAGGATGGGAAGAAGGAAAGAGATGGGACAAAGAGAAGGGATGGGGGGAAGGGAAGGGGAAAGGGACAGTTGCATCGCTTCACTTCTATTCATAAATAGTAACGTGTCCAATGCACACTTTTGAATTTTAGCAGTAGTAGTAGGTCACCCGGGGACTTTTCGCCTACTTTTTTACAACTATTTTGAAAACAAGCGATTTTAAACTATTTGAGCTCACAAAGACGTGAAAGAGAACTCAATTCGAAACTTGCAAACTGTTTTCTGTGAACGCACACAGTCACACAGGCAGAACGCGAACACAGAATTCTGTTCTCTATCTTGTCAATTTATGCTTTAAAGGACACATACATGCAAAATGATGTGAAAATTCATGTCTTGGTGAGTATCCTTGTAAACTGTCACATATGGCTTATGTAAAAGTGAACAATTGAGAAAGAAATGGACCTCCATCTCCATTGGGATGTGATTATTGAGGTGTATTTCAACTGAACCAGGAAAGAAAATGCTTCTGCACTCAATTGGATAGACCTACAACCAATCAGAGCAACAGAGTAAATGACGTATGTTGACTTGAGCAACACAGTTTTCAACAGAACTCAACTGCAAGCACACTGGAAGAAGTAGAAGAAGATGAGTGTAAATAATCTTTGCCGGTGTTGTAAAAATAATTTCAGGATACACCGAGTACTTACCAACACAATCATCATTTTTGAAAGAGATAGTAAAGGTGAATGCGTATACAAACAAGTTCTCTGTTTAGGATTAGAACAAATTCAACCCAAGCGCTCTTTGGTGACGTGAATAATTACATTACTGTCATCTGTCCATCATCGTATAAAGCCCGTCCTGACAATTTGATTGGTCCGAACAGCTCTGGTTTGAGCATAGTTGCTCCACAACGGATCAAGTCCAGACCGAACTTCCCAACCTCAAATGTTGTGGGCGGGGCTAAGTTTGGCCGGCATCCAGGCTAATATTGTGCAGTCGGAAGGCAGCATTTTTCAGCTTTTGGACGCAGCCTATGTATTCAGACATACTACTCTTTTGGCGTACTGTTTTTCGCATATATAGTAGGGAAGTGTCCAAGTTCGCACGCATCACAAATTAAAGGAAACAGGAAAATTGAAGTGAAATTGAAGGACAAAAAGGAGAGAGAAAAAAAAACAGAAAAGTGAAAGAGAAAAGGGAAAAGAAAAGAAAAAAAGGTAGAGGATAGTTTAATAATTTATGAATGACCGTGAGACTCATTAGCATGAGGACAAAGGCGTTTCTACAGGGAGGGACAGGCAGAGGGGTCACGGCCTCTGTGTGTCTCTCCTCTCGTCCTCGGTCCCCACACACACACACACACACACACACACACACACACACACACACACACACACACACACACACACACACTGCTGCAGCAGCCTCTCTCCCTCAGTCTCACACACACACATACACAGCTATGCAAGACACCTATATGATCTTTTTATTTCATTTTATGATTGTGGTGGATAATGCAATATCATCACAACAACTAGTAACAATAATATAATTGAATACATAAATCAAATTAAATTAAACAATCATGTGAAGGGTATAATGCAATAAGAGATTAAATGCTACTGTTTGTAAAATTAAAGCATAAAAATATGTCAGGATTGAGAATATAGCTACTATATGTTTTGCCTGCTGTTTGTAAGAATGGAATGCTCTGACAATTTAATGAAAGAGAAATGTATAAGTGATACTGAACTATGCAATAAATGAGAATGTAATATATGAGGGTAATTTGCAGTATATGAGAATATTATGCAATGAGTATGTAATGAGATAGAAAATACTATTGTTTGCAAAGTTAAAGTATGAGAATATGCCAGGAGTGGGAATGTATGCGCTGAGGATGTAATAAGAGACAAATTGCTTTTGCATGTAAAGTAAGTGAATTTGAACTGTGCTAAATATTTCATAGCATAAGAAACAGAAATGTCATTACATTATAAATAAAATAGCAAACAAATAAGCTAGAGCTTTTCTTAGAACTAAACTTTTTTTATTTTTTTTTATTTGACTGAGCCGATTCAGAATTATTGTTGTAATGAAGCCGATATTGAGAGTATTGCAAAATCATGTCAAACAAACCCTGAATTAAAATCAAGCAATCGTTGACCAACACAACTGGCACAGTTTTCTCCCAGCACTTCACCCAGATAATCACTTCCTCATTAACTGTCTGTAAGCTAGCTGCACCCTGACCCTGATCACTACGACCAGTCAGATCACTGATTCATTACTGTAGCAATAACAGCTGGGAGATGGAGTTGGCAATCCTGCTTCCAACATGGACACCACCTGCCTGTTACGCTACAATAGCTTGCTCTTTTACAGGAGAGCCGATGGAGAGACGGATGAAGTTTTTGTTATTTGGTTGAGTAATTCTATCAGCTGTTTCCTAACTCATGTACAGGTTTTGCCCACTGCTCTCCTCTTTGACCTGGAATATCATACCAGCTGTTTCCCTGTTAATTAACAGAGATGGGAAGGAAACGGCAAGGGGATAGAGATAGAGATACTGTTAGTGAGGTTGATAGACTGGAGTTTCTTTGGCCCAAACCTCTCTTTCTCTCTCTCTCTCTCTCTCTCCCTGGTTTTTGCTTTGGGGGTTTCTGTCTTAATGGGTCCATCTGTTAATATTAGCATGGACAGCTGTAATGCTGCTTACCACAGAGACACATACACTAATGACGCCACAAACACACACACTTGATGTGTGCTAGACCAACAACCACACAAACAGTAAAACAAAAAATCTTGATAAAACCATATGATGTCTGGATTGATTGTACTATTCTGTGTGTTTTAGTAGACAAAAAATTAAAGGGATAGTTCAGACAAAAAAATTAAATTGTTATCATTTAAACAGTTAATGTGTTTTTTTTTTTAACAAAAGATAAGTTATGGTGCTTCCTACGGTTTTCCGCCAAAATAAAAGCATATATATATTTTATCTATTGATATATAACACATTTTAGCCAAACTGTGAAAATAATAAAATATAAATAATAAATAGCATGTTAAAATCACAATGGCATTTTTAAAATATCAGAAATATCCATTTTCCCCCCATATTGAGCAGTCCTACAGCACCAAAAAGGACAAGCATCATATAGCATCAAAAGACTGGTCCATGGTCTTCTGAAATGTTATGATAGCTTTGTGTGAGGAACAGGCAGAAATTGGCCTATTCACTATAAATCAGAAGGTCATCATTCACTTGTGGAATGGAAAAGGGCTTCTGGGACATTCTGCTATAAACACACATACACACAAAAAAGTCACAGGTTTCATTTTTGTGAGAATTAGCATTTTTGTGTGAACTATCCTTTTATCAGGTTGTTTTTACTCAACCTGAATTTAATAGAAAAATACAATCCAGGAATCTACAAAAGAAAGGAAATTCAGAGTCTGTGCACATCTTTAACACCCATCCCTCAACTAAAGCAAGTCTAATTACACGCACAGACACATCAAACTCCCACGGCTCCCTTCAATAGCTTCTGACATGTAATCCAAGATAACATCTTCTCATTGATCTACTCTGAGTCTAATGGAACTGATAGAAATCACCTTGTCTATACTCCTCCACATCAGTTAGAGCTTATTGACAGTGTGTGTGTGTGTGTGTGTGTGTGTGTGTGTGTGTGTGTGTGTGTGTGTGTGTGTGGGCATGTTTTTGTGAAATATCAGGACACAAATGTGTATAACGACATGGGTATGACATAGGTATTACAAATAGAGGGTGAAATATGAGGACGTTCCCCATGTCCTCACTTTTCAAAATGCTTATAAATCACACAGGATGAGTTTTTTTTCACAGAAAGTAAACTGCGCAGTCTCCTGTGATGGGTAGGTTTAGGGGCAGGGGCAGTGTAGGGGGATAGAAAATACGGTTTGTACAGTATAAAATGCATTACGCCTATGGAATGTCCCCACATTTCACAAAAACAAACGTGTGTGTGTGTGTGTGTGTGTGGTGTGTGTGTGCGTGTGCGCGTGCGCGTGTGTGTGTGTGTATGTCCTTGTTAATATTACATTGTGGGGACCAAATGTCCCCATAAGGATAGTAAAACCTGAGAGCACCTACATTGTGGGGACCAGCCAGCGAATGCATAATGTTTCCTGTGATGGGTAGGTTTAGGGGCAGGGGCAGTGTAGGGGTGATAGAATGTACAGTTACCATTACGTCTATGGAGAGTCCCCACAAAGATAGTGAATCAGATGTGTATGTGTATGTGTGTGTGTGTGTGTGTGTGTGTGTGTGTGTGTGTGTGTGTGTGTGTGTGTGTGTGTGTGGATCCACCACTGGGATGACAAAACCAGAAATGATCCCCATTTTGAAAATGCAGAAGGTTTTCTGTGAGGGTTGTTTTTATAGATAGGGTTAAGCTCAGGGTATATAATATACGGTTTGTACAGTATAAAAATGTCAATGGAAATTGTGTGTGTGTGTGTGTGTGTGTGTAGGTCAGCAATCCTTATGAGGATATTTTTTTCTCGTTTTTGATCCACTGGCCTATATACATACATTAAGGAGCCAGAGAAACTTCATTCATGTAAGCAGACAAACCTACTTAGCCTCATTTAATGGCAGAGTTTAGGTTGTAGTCCAACATAAAATGTCTGCTAACCACAAAACCTAACACAAAGACGTGAATGTTATAGTCAACATGAAACGGCATTCACAACCCACTCTGCTTCCATTGCATTTGAGCGAAAACTGAATATTCAATAAGGAAAATGTAAAGCGCTCTAAGAACACACTCGACTCACTTCAATTGCTTCAAGTGCTGCAAAAAATAAGTGCATTTTTGCACTTCCAGTTCCATCATCCCAAAATCAATGGAATTTAGGTTAAATTTCAGAAATAAAGTCTGATGATGTTCTTAAGATCTTCACATTTTATTCTTTGATAAATCCATCTGTAATACCCCACTTATGTTTTGTAAGCTTTATGTGTCTTGAAAAAGGCGGTTAATAAGAGGCCAAATTGGACTACAGAGGTTGTTGGGGACATTAAACGTCATCACACCAAACAGGAAAACTCATCTACTTACAGTCCACTTTCACAGCCTCAGTATACCGGTATTTATATTCACACGCTTACTCAAAGATTGAAAGAATTCGAGCTTAGTGGTAGTGATGAAGTCATGCAACTGTGGTTAGTAAGTTAGTTATACCACTTATAACCCCTTTAGCTTTTAACTTCTGGCGATTGTATTTAGGCTTTAAGATTCAAAAGATTTGTGAAGATTATCTTGATGAATGAAATGTGTAAGAATCAAACTTTTGTCATTTTCTGCAATATTCCAAAAGCCACCAGAAAAATCCTACATTCAAAAAAATTCATCAATTCATCAATTAACACAATTATATCAGGTTTCTGGTTCAGATGTGATTGATTCATGTTAAACTAACTTGAAACTGTTACTCTTATACATAACTTGATGTTTGCATTGTGAAATAACATGTTTCAATCAAGTAACCCAATCAAACAGGACTTTCACTTCCCATAATGCTTTGCAAAGGGGCTGAATTCAGAGAGTAGATGTATAAATAAAGTGCTATTTTATGCATTCTCCATTTTTTTAATGACTTTTCAGACTTTTAATGTTTAATGTTTTGTTATGTTGGCATTTAAAAGTTGTGTTATGTTAGTGTTTTTGTTAGGTTACCATTGTGGTGAATTGTCGAACCTGTGCTTGGGGTGAGGACCTGCTCATAACAACAAGTTGTTTTAATAATAAAAAATATATATTTGGGCATGTCATGGATGTAACAAAACCATCTTCTGACTAGCCAATAACATTTTGTAAAAGAGTTTCTTACAGGATAACATTTGTAAATGTTGTAAAAAAAAAAAAAAATTCACTAAATAAAAATAATCAGTTAAACTGGATTACTTGTTTTGTTTTTTGTTTGATAGAATCATTAAACTTAATAGTTTTGGACAAATTAAGAATTTTAACATGATTTAACTAAATGACATTGAATTAACCTTGTGTAAAAATAATAATAATAATTGTTTACTGAAATAAAGAATGTTAATTAAATTCAACATAACCCAGTTATTTGGAACCTGTTGACATAAAAAAGTTAAGTAAATCCAATGTATCATTTAAGGGTGATGCAAACTTACGAGTTGGTCTACAAAATTACGTCAACTCTGCAGCACTCTATTGCGATACACTACAGGATTGTCTTCTCCACAAGGATATATTCGAAGCCTTAGAATATATCGGAAATATAATCGATAATGTTGTCTTGGGAACAGCTTTCACATCAGCAGCACCTATCATGCTTTAAAATGCTATGAGGTGGGTTCACTAGGGTTTCTCACTTAATGTTCAATTGTACTGAGTGTTTTTCAATAACAATAAAGAGTGTTTCTAAAGCCCCTGCGGACTAAGATTGAGGAATAATGTATTACATTTCTTCTGTCTGCTCATATCAGACGAGACTGCTGACATCTCTTTATCCCCCTTTCTCTCCATCTTTGTTTTTTCATGCATGGCTAGACTTGACTCATTGACAATTGCTACCTCAGCATCCACAATACAGTGGTGGATCCAAACACACACACACACACACACACACCCATCACAACTAAGTGCTTAACCCAAACCCTTACCCTAAACATAATTACAACCTTCTCCCTAAAACTAAGTTTGAGCCCTAAACAGGGGTCTCAATACCGGCCAAAATGTCCTCACTTTACTCACTTCACTCAAAATGGTCCACACGAACACACACACACTCACACACAAACACACAAAAACACACACAGTATCATAAATAGCACTTTGTAAAAATTAATGTGTGTTAATTAGGCAAGGCAAGGCAAGTTTATTTATATAGCACATTTCATACACAATGGCAATTCAAAGTGCTTTACATGAAAATGAAATTAAAATAGTGATAAGAATTAAGAATACCACGTGTAAGACTTAAAAATAAAACAGGATAATTAAAAACAGTTGTAAAGAGAATTTTTAAAATAAGAAGACAATAGAAATATATAGTTGTAAAGATATTTAAAAAGAATAAAATTATTACAGTGTATATATAGATAAAAAATAAAATAAAAATAAAAATTAAGATGATGCATAGACTAGAATAGGTGCAATCAGTCGGACGTACAGTGGCACAGTGCTCATTCAGTAAAGGCACAGCTGAACAGATGTGTTTTGAGTCTAGATTTGAATGTGGCTACTGTTGGAGCACATCTGATCTCTTCTGGAAGCTGGTTCCAGCTACGGCTGGCACAATAGCTGAACGCAGACTCTCCTTTCTTTGAGTGAACTCTTGGTATTTCTAGCTGACTTGATCCTGATGATCTGAGTGATCTGATGGGTTTGTATTTAATCAGCATATCTGCAATGTATTGAGGTCCTAGGTCATTGAGTGATTTATAAACAAGTAATAATATTTTAAAATTGATCCTAAATGTAACTGGAAGCCAGTGTAACGACCTGAGGACTGGCGTGATATGGTCATATTTTCTTGTTCTGCTCAGAATCCTGGCCGCAGCATTCTGTATGAGCTGCAGCTGTCTAATGGTCTTTTTGGGAAGGCCGGTTAGAAGACCATTACAATAGTCCACCCTGCTGGTGATGAAAGCATGAACGAGTTTCTCTAAGTCTTGCCTGGAAACAAAGCATCTAATTCTTGCAATATTTTTCAGATGATAGTAAGCTGATTTAGTTATTGCTTTGACATGACTATTGAAACTCAGGTCTGACTCCAAAATCACACCAAGATTCCTGACTTGATTTTTGTTATTAGACCTTTTGTCTCAAGATATGCGTTCACCTTGAGAATTTCATCTTCGTTTCCAAATGTAATGATTTCAGTTTTGTTTTTGTTTAACTGGAGATAGTTTTGGCTCATCCAACTGTTAATTTCATCAATGCATTTGCACAGGAGTCAATGGGGCTATAGTCATTAGGTGATAGTGCTAAGTAGATCTGGGTGTCGTCAGCATAGCTGTGGTAAGCCATTTGGTTCTCTCTCATTATTTGGCTCAGTGGCAGCATATACAGGTTGAATAGGAGTGGTGCTAGAATTGACCCTTGTGGGACTCCGCAAGTCATGGATGTCCAGTCAGACTTATGGTCACCTATACTCACATAATAACCTCTCCCTTCTAAGTACGACCTGAACCATTTAAGGACCATCCCAGAAAGTCCGACCCAGTTTTCCAGCCTGTCAAGAAGTATGTTATGGTCAACAGTGTCGAATGCGGCACTGAGGTCGAGTAGCACCAGAATTGATGTTTTGCCTGTATCTGTATTGAGGCGAATATCATTTATGATCTTTATGAGCGCTGTTTCTGTGCTGTGATGTGGTCGGAAACCAGATTGAAAATTGTCAAAGTATCCGTTTGAGCTTAAGAATTTGTTCAGCTGACTGAAGACAACTTTTTCAATGATCTTGCCTATGAAGGGAGATTTGAGATTGGTCGGTAGTTGTTCAATATGGAGTTATCCAGATTTCTCTTTTTCAGAAGAGGCTTAACTACTGCGGTTTTAAGGAGTTTGGAAAATTCCCATTGAGAAGTGATGAGTTTACCACTTCTAGCAGATCTGCTTCTAAACAGTTAAACACACTTTTGAAAAAAGAAGTGGGGAGTGTGTCAAGGAGGCAGGTTGATGTTTTAAGGTGCTGCACCGTTTCTTCTAAAATTTTATAATCAATTGCTTCAAAATCAGACATAGTAACTTTCCGAGGTTGTGGTCTGATCTGACTGACCCAAAGCAACTCACGGATGTGCTGATCGCCTTCCTGATATTATTTATTTTCTCTGAGAAGAAGGAAGCAAACTCACTGCATTTGCTGTCAGAGAGCATTTCACTGGGAATGTGACTCGGGGTTTGTCAGTCTCTCTACAGTAGCAAAAAGAGTGCGCGTGTTGTTTATGTTTCTGTTTATAATATTTGAGAAGAAGGTCTGTCTAGCCTTGCCTAGTTCCACATTGAAATCATGAAGGCTGTCTTTATAGATGTTATAATGGATTATAAGTTTTGTCTTCCGCCACATGCGTTCAGATTTCCTGCATTGTCTTTTCATTATTTGCACTGCCGTTGAGTTTCTCCAAGGTGCTTTCTGTCTTCCACTCTTTTTCTTGACTTTCTCAGGAGCAATATTATCAATTACACTCTTAACTTTTGAGTTAAAGGAGTCAAGGAGAGAATCAACAGAGTCTGCAGATATGCTTGGTGTTAGAGATATAGCCTTCATAAATAGCTCACTAGTGTTCTCATTTAAGCTTCTCTTTTGACAGCGACAGATCTAGCTTCAATGGCAGGAGAGATTGAAATATCAAAGAAAATACAGAAATGATCAGACAATGCTACATCTTTAACAACAATTGATGAAATGTTTAGACCCTTGCTGATAAGTAAGTCTAGAGTGTGTCCACGATTGTGTGTGGGACCATGTACATGCTGTGTCAAATCAAAAGTGTTAATAACAGTCATGAGCTCTTTTGTTGTACTGGATTCAGCATTGTCTATGTGAATGTTAAAATCCCCAGCAATGGCAAAACAATCAAACTCTGAGGAGATTATTGATAACAGCTCTGTAAAGTCCTCAGTAAAGGATGGAGAGTATTTTGGAGGCCTGTAAACAATGATAAGCAGGATGCGTGGAGCACCTTTTAACACAATACCCAGATATTCAAAAGACAGATAGTCACCAAATGACACTTGCTTACATTGATAGACATCTTTAAAAAGAGCAGCAATACCCCCACCTCTTCTAAACGCTCTGGACATACTCATAAAAGTAAAGTTAGGAGGGGCTGTTTCATTGAGGACTGTTGCACTGCAGTTTTCTTCAAGCCAAGTTTCATTTAGAAGCAAAAAATCTAGGTTGTTTGTGGTTATTAAGTCATTGACTAGAAATGATTTGTTCTTAAGTGAACGGATATTTAAAAGTGCTAACTTAACAGTATTAATTTTTTCCCCCACAGTAATCTTAGTTTGACATGTAATAGGCAGCAGATTAGATGGGTTTGCTATACGGTCTGAGAAGGTCTTACACTTTCTATCACGTAACAGAACTGAATTAATTAATTGAAACGGAATTCTCCTAAAGCCACACAGTTTGAAATGGTTTATATTAGAAAGTAGAACAAACATCCTGCTGTGCTGGCAATCTGTTGGCCTCATGTAAACACACAAACACGCGCGCACACGCACACACACACACACACACGCACACACACACGCACACACACACACGCACACACACACACACACACACACACACACACACACACACACACACACACACACGTTTAGAAACAATTTTAGTAATCTTAGATCTGACACGGAAAAAAAAGAAAGAAAAAGATTTGATGCTATTGAAGGTATTTTAAGGTTGTGTATTGTAGCCTATCACATCACAACCAATTCTCACACACACACACAAACACACACCTATACATATTTATTAAAGCATTAAAGTTCGAAGCATCACACCGCTGCCATCTGGAAGGCTTGTGTGGCTGCATCACCTGTATGATTATGATTTCTATAAACTCACTCCCACACACACCGCTGTTAGAATTGCCTGCCGCACCAGTATGTGCTCACACACTATTCAGAAAACCATTCTATGTATTCACACACATTTACAGAGCTAGAGGGAGAATGGCTGAAAAAAAAAGTGAGAAATGAGATGATATATAATGAAATGTCACAGGTTGACTCTTTCTATAAATGCGGATCACTGGACACAAATGAAAATCTTTATGAATTCAATATTACTCTTTATACTTCTGCATCTGCGGACAATGATCGAATGACATTGTGTTCCTTCGCTATCTCTTTTTTCATCCTCTCTCTGCTTTTGCATTCGGTGTCAAGTACACAAATGCACACACAGATGCTAAAGTCTGACTTTACCTCAACTTGCCGTATGTGAATTAGACCTCTGAATTTCGCATCCACCACCACTAGCTCTCTTTTTGACCAAAATTACAAGCATGTATGTGAAAAGCCACCCACACTTTACCAAAACAACCAAATAAACCCTCAAAAATCCTAAAATAAAGCCACCACAACCTTTCAATCTAGTCATCTCATGTTTTCTGTCCTATACTGCTGTTTCCAGGCAGAAGGGACACTAAAATCCACGTTTTTACCGGCACTCTCTCTCCCTCTCTCATTCTATAGCATTTTTCCCATATCCCCTGGCAACCAGAGCACTTACCCGAGTGCGCATGGGAGAAAGCAGCCCTTCCATGTCTTCTGCTCATTCCTCAGAATACCCACAATCCTTTTACTCAGCCATCATCGCTCCGGTAACGTATCCAAAGCGCTCCACTCTCACCGAGCAATGAGCACAGCTCTGGGCGCACACTCGTGGTCACACACACACACACACACACACTCAACGTCAGAGCATCCCCCCCACCCCTGCAGGAAAGCCTGTGTGTGTGTGTGTGTGTGTGTGTGTGTGTGTGTGTGTGTGTGTGTGTGTGTGTGTGTGTGTGTGTTCATGGACCGTGGGAGTTTGTAATTGAGAAAAGGTTGCTACATTGTGTGTGTGTGATAACAATTCACTGTTCCAAGTGAGCTGCTTTCCTAGACAAATAATTTAAATAAATATTAAAATACTAAATATTTATAAAATATAATAAAAACATATTTAATTCTATTAAATAATAATAAAAAAATCTATACAGACACATGTTTAGACATTTAAGAATATATATATTTTTTTAAAACAATAAAAAACGCCAGAATTCTATATATATATAAATTATATACTAGATATTAGAGCTGTCAAATCAAATAATTGTGATTTTTCACATCTAACATGAGTTTGGGTATATATAGTATACACTGGTCAGGCATAACATTATGTCCACCTTCTTATTATTATGTTGGTCCCCCTTTTGCTGCAACACAGCCCTGACCTGTCGAGGCATGGACTCCACTAAACCCCTGAAGGTGTGTTGTGGTATCTGGCACCAAGATGTTAGCAGCAGATCCTTTAAGTCCAGTAAGTTGCGAGGTGGGTCTCCATGGATCTGACTTGTTTGTTCAGCACATCCCACAGAATTTTGAGGCCAAGTCAACACCTCAAACTCGTTGTTGTGGTCCTCAAACCATTCCTGAACCATTTTTGCTTTGTGGCAGGGTGCATTATCCTGCTGAAAGAGGCCACAGCCACCAGGGAATGCAGTTTCCATGAAAGGCTGTACATGGCCTGCAACAATGCTTAGGTAGGTGGTATGTGTCACACTAACATCCACACGGATGGCAGGACCCAAGGTTTCCCAGTGGAACGAAGCATCACACTGCTTCTGCTGGCTTGCCTTCCTGCCATAGTGCATCCTGGTGCCATGTGTTCCCCAGGTAAGCAACGCACACATACCCGGCTATCCACGTTAAAAGAAAACACGATTCATCAGACCAGGTCACGTTCTTCCATTTTTCCATGGTCCAGTTCTGACACCTATCTATCAGAACCAGCATTCATTTCTTGAGCAATTTGAGCTACAGTAGCTCGTCTGTTTGATTGGACCACACGGGCCAGCCTTCGCTCCCCACGTGCATCAATGAGCCATGGTCACCCCTGACCCTGTCGCCGGTTCACCACTGTTCCTTCCTTGGACCACTTTTGATAGATACTGACCACTGCAGACCAGGAACACCCCACAAGAGCTGATGTTTTGGAGATGCTCTGACCCAGTCGTCTAGCCATCACAATTTGGCCCTTGTCAAACTCACTCAAATTCTTACGCTTGCCCATTTTTCCTGCTTCTAACTAGGGCTGGGCGATATATCGAATATTAGCGATGATATCACAATAATTTTGACGACGATGTAAAATTTGAAAATATTGTGAATATCGAATATTTCAAATTCAACATGTATACTTTTCCAAAAAACATTGCCAGATAACGCAGAGCTCTGCTTCCACCATTCACTAAAAATTGGAAGCAGAAGAGTTAAATATATATGCGCAGCGAATTACAAAGAAAGCAACAGAAACATGCGCGCATGAGAGAAATAATAGCGCGGCGCGGGACATGCACGCGCTGCCGGAGTCTGACCTGAAGCGCGCCCAAACATACGATCGGGATTCAGTTCTTTCATGGATTATTGGGTTCCAATGGTCAAACAAATGTAAAAATGCACGTCCTGGCGAGTATTCAGGTAAACACAGTAGTGTATGTCTTTAGTGAAAGTACACAGAGTTGAGTGAGAAATCGTGTGTTACAATGAATTTGGTCCGTGGAGGTCTTAAAGGGCCGGACCTCATATTCTGTGTGATTTAATGTTAATCAAACAACAATGAAAAATAGAAAACCACCCCATGCTTGGCTAAACAACTTATATATTTATTAAGAATCAATGTAGCCTATAGTTCATTTATAGAGGGAAGACTGAGCAGTTTATATATATATATATATATATATATATATATATATATATATATATTTTTTGACTTGCTACTGTTAAATAGACCCACTGTAGCTGAAATAAAGCACTAGTTTTGTCATATTGTTTGTAATTTGCATGTTTTACTTATGTTTAAAAAAAAAAGATCAAATTAAAACTCTTTATTGTAATTATAAAAGTACATTTTAAAAAATATTAAATTACTCGTATCATGATTTAAGATTTTGGTCATCCCAACCCATTCAGTAAACATAAACATTTTGTATTTAATTTGGTTCTAACTAAATAATGTTTGTTGTTTTTAATGGGGGCAAAATAAAAATAAAAATAAATGTAAAAGCAATTGAAAACATATCGGATATATTGAATATTGTAAAAATGTTGACAATATCGAGATATAATTTTATTTTTAGATATCACCCAGCCCTACTTCTAACACATCAGCTTTGAGGACAAAATGTCCACTTGCTGCCTAATATATCCCAACCACTAACAGGTGCTGTGATGAAGAGATAATCAGTGTTATTCACTTCACCACTTCATATTGTTATGCCTGACCATATATATATATATATATATATATATATATATATATATATATATATATATATATATATATATATATATATATATATATATATATATATATATAATATATATATTTAATTTAATATATATGGTATATATATTAAATTAAATAAAATAAAAAATAACTATTACCCTTGTGTGCCATGTTGAGTTGTCACTAATTTTGGAGTCTTGTGGGCTTCATATGTTGAACTTTATTTGCTATTCATATGTTGAACTTTATTTTACTTACACAGAGAGTTTCAAATCAGTCACGAGATTACGTTTAACCTAGGATGCTTACTATGTAGGGCAGTAAGTCAGCTCACTAGGTTTTAGCACAGAGCTTCTGTCTCTTATTAACGCAATTATTCTCACATCCTATCACACACACACACACACACACACACACACACACACACACACACACACACACACACACACACACACACACACACACACACACACACACACACACACACACACACACACACACACACACACACACACACACACACACACACTCATTTCCTCTCATCTCCTGTCCCTGGAGTCTCAACCCCGATTCTCAGATATTGGAGAGATTTCCTCGCTGTCACAAGTTTGATCTCTCAGAATCAATTAAAACATGAACAGAAATGTCCGTAGCTTTACTAACGAATACATCTCTCTCATTTACACATTTGGGACTTTAAGTGTATCACTTCACTTCATTCAAAAGTCAAAGAAGCGTTAATGAGTTTTCTATTTCTTTGCAGGCTTCTCTTATGGATGCGCACACACAACTTTCTCTCTCGTCATTTAAGATTCATGCATCACGGTCACCATAGCTACTGTCTTCATCTTTCATTTACAAGTCCAAATTCCACTTCTTCTCTAGGTACTCTAAAAAAGCTCACAACATACAATGATTTCCACTCTATTAGGAAACAATAAAAAGCCACTTGTTTTATCTCTAGTGGTTCTAGAACCGGAGTTTAATCTGTCATGTGATGCTTTCTGTCAATTTAGGGGCTTTTCTCCACGACGACCTTTCAAAAACCCACGAGGAAATCAATGAGATCTCCAGAGATCAAACTAATCTCTGTTCTGCACCGGTCAAACCACCTGTCATCACTCTGTTTACATGACATATGACCTCAGGACTATATGTTGTGCATAGAGTTTATAAAGCAGTAAAAAATAAAAATTGCTCAACACATACTGAAACTTCAACTACACCATTCCATCATGTGCATTCCTCTTCCTTGATTTGTAGCTAGCAACAACTAAAAAATGCAATATGCAAACTCATGCACAAATCATACAATTTGGTGCACACTCAATGTACATGAAACATTTGCATAAGGTCCATGAGGTTACATAAATGAATTGATGTTTGCTGCCGCAGTAAAAGACCATTGACCCTAATAAAAGAAACTATGTATAAAGAAATCATGAATATAAATAGCATGGAACGAAATTGAGTTTCTTTCATTCCACTGAACCAACCACTGGATATCCATAAAACAAACTCAATAAACAAAGGAAACCTGATCCCTCTTTACTGAGCTAAATCATACTTTTATTAATCTGAGGAGGTGTCAACATTGGGTGGCAAACTCATCAATCTTCATATAGAGCAAGTGCTAACAGGAAGTGCTAAACTGCTTAAGGTACATCCCACCCCAAACAAAGCACAAACACTGGCTCAGCTTTCACAGATACATGTATAAGCATGAAATGAGAAAATTCTGCTCATAAATATTTACTACGAGCCATATATTTAATAAAAAATAACAATATAGAATAAAGTATATGAGAATAACTTGACACTGAAGAATGGAGTAATGACTACTGACAATTCAGCGTTGACATGGGCTGTGACGGTGGCAGTTTTTTACCAATGCGGTGGTCTAGTTCTGTGCCGGTTAAAGTGTCAACCGAGAGTGGCCTATAGCACCGAAAGCACATATGGCACGAGTGAAGCACAACGCTTTATTTACAAAATACATAATGGAATCGCAATTAAATGTTATCTCAGCCACAGAAACATAACATTCATGCCGAACGAGAGAGGTAGACTTTGTGAGGAGAGCCAAATTTAAGCTTTGCATTTTAAATAGGAGTTACAACAGGCTTACTGCATTTCATTCTGACATGTTATCTCTTTTTTATTTTCCCAAATCTTAATTAACGTCTCAAGAAAAATCTACCTCTCTCGTTCGGCATGAATTTTATGTTTCCGTGGCTGTGAGGTAACATTTCATTGCGAACCTTTTATTTATTTTGTAAATAAAGCGTTCACTCGTGTCATATGTGCTTCCTGTGCTACTCAGCCATCACCGCGGTGGTGTGGGTGATGTTCACTGTCACAGAACAGGTGGTAAATAACTGTCACCGTCACAGCCCTGACATCACAGGAACAAGTTATATTTTACAAAATATAAAAAAGAAAACTGTTATTTTAAAACAATATTACTGTTTTTACTTTTGCAGCCTTAGAGAGAACACACACACACACTGGTTCACTATCTTTGTGGGGACTCTCCATAGACGTAATGGTTTTTATACCGTACAAACTGTACATTCTATCCCCCTACACTGCCCCTGCCCCTAAACCTACCCAACACACACACACACACACATATTTTTTATTGTATGTTTGGCATGCGTTCACGTTCCCTGCATTCACGTAGACACTTGCATATAGGGTTGTGACGGATGACATATGCACTGTAAAAAAATATTTTCTTACTAAGTATTTTTGTCTTTTTTCTAGTCCAAACATTGAAAAATTCTTAAAACAAGAAACATTTACTAGACAAGTAAAAATGATTGTCTTGTTTTGGGGGGAAATCACTCAAAATTAAGTGATTTTTGCCAATTGCCAATAATCTGCCAATTGGGTAAGAAAAATAATCTTAATTCAAACAGAAAACAAGATTATTTTTTTCAATTGGCAGATTATTGTTCTTATTTTAAGCAAAAGCTCACTTAATTTTGAGTTATTTTTTCCTAAAACAAGACAATTACTTTTGCTTGTCTAGTAAATGCTTCTTAATGTAAGAATGTGTAAGTATTTGCTTAAAACAGACCAAGCCCCCAATTAAAGACAAAAAAGATGAACCATTACATCATCAGTTGACATGGCAATAGAAAATGAACAGTGTGTCTCTGGGTAAATATTGACTCTGATATCCAGACAGATCCAGGCTGGAGAACACAAAGGAGTATAATTTTCTCTAAGTACATCTGCTGAAAGCTTTCATTAGGATCTATAGAGTGTTAGGATCCTGCTAATGGCTCTTCGCCCCTGGAAACAACAGAGAAACAGGCTTCACAGTGGGGCAGATCTGGACTAATGGCTGTAATCATCAATTAGTCGCCATTAACATAACAAGCTAAAATGAACCAATTAAGAATTCATCAGGCCAATCGCATTTAAGAGTGTTTCCATCTCGGCTAAAGGTTTTGACAGGAATTCACTTCGTTATTAATTCATTGCTGGTTCAGGTAGTTTTGTATGTGGAGAAAACTTAATTAATTTGCTCCCTCTGAGAGAGTTTTCCAACAAAAAATGGAAGACTATTAATAAATGGAAACATGTAAATTTTTTAAAAGCAGAAAAATGATCACTAAAGACAATGCCAAATACATATACCGTGTTATTTTAGTATTATTTAAATACAGTTTTAACCACTGATCTAAACAATTGTTTATATAGATCAGTGGTTTTAATTTTTTAGTTATCTTTTATCTTTTATTTTTATATTTTTATTTTAGTTAAATTTTTAGTAATTTTGTTATGGGCTTTAGTCATTTTTATTGTTTTTTATATTACTGCTTAGGTTTATTACATTTTTTGGTATTTTTAGTTTCAGCTTTAGTTACTACTATTTAATTATTTATTTCCAATTCGTAATTTTAGTGCTTCAACTTAAGCTTTTTCATCTAATATTTATAATTTATTCCCGGTCCATTTCAGTTAGCACAAATGTTTTTAATAGTTTCTGATAAAGATACTTAGCTCAATTAAGTACCATATTATTACTCATGATTTTTAAACATGGTACCTTTAAAAATCATGTAAATAACATAAAAATGGTAATCATTCATTACCATGGTATTGCCATCTGACACTTCACCATGATGCTAAGAGTTAAAGGACACAATCCCAGAAGCACAAACAGCAGCATCTCAGTCGCCATGGTAACCAGAGACAACAATGAGCTGTGGCAGAATCGATGCGTTAAAGTGTCGATCAATGACGAGCACGCGTCCCCTTGCACCCAACAGCAGACCTGTCATATTATCTCTCACCAGTCACCAATCCTTAGGGCTTCATATGGTTGTGTGTGTGTGTGTGTGTGTGTGTGTTAGTTAATGATAACTGCACTGTTGGATTGATTGGATGCTGATGCTAAGATTTGGGCTTCAGGCATGTTTGAAGTGCATTAACAGTCTCCTGTTCCAACACACGTGTGGATATTGTGGAAGCCGCATGTATGAACTAATAAATCAATCTGAAGTTCATAATTAAATTCTTGCACAACTCCGGTCATTCACTCGTATCCCTAATAGCTTAGTAAATACACAATAGAGATACTGTTTGCTCTCTGTCGTGCGCTGTGTCCGTCTCTCTACCTTTTAATCTGAGCAAAGGGGCAAATCTAGCGCCGTTTCTCAATATGTGTTCATCAGAAAACTTGTGCCCTTGTACTATGCCATCATCAACTACAGAAACCTAAATTTAAACACCCATACATCTCATTCCTAAATGACAATGACTCACCTGTTAAACCTTTACAAAATCACACTGAAACATTCAGATCTGCATTGGCGCTGTCGCTGAGCCAGAGAGATCAGTTGTCATGTATAAGTATAAAACGGCTTCACAAACAAGGTTTTTTTTTCCAACCACACAGTAGTAGTATTTCTGTCTTACAATAGTTCATATTATCACAGAAGTACTGGGATAAAAGTTTATAGCTCGGATATAAACACTGATGCCTATAGTAGCGATCAAAATAGAGCAAATCACCTTTTGAAAGTAACTTGAAGCTTGATTGTATTGATTAAATTGTTAGGTGGCGTCAACTGACTTTTAAAAGATTTGTCATTGAATCATATTTTTAATTCAGTAATGAAACAATTGAAGTGAGTACCTGCATACTTAGCACCTGTAACTTAAAAAAATTAATGAGGAGGAGGTTAGTGAATGATAAGGAAGCCCTGAACCGCAAAGTAAAAAAAAAATATATATATATATATGTAAAAAAAAAAAATCTAGAATGTAGAGATTAAAGTCGAAATATTTCGAGAAAAAAGTCGAAATATTTCGACTTAAATCTCGAAATATTTCGACTTTATTCTCGAAATATTTCGACTTTAATACTTTAAGAATAAAGTTGAAATGTTTCGAGATTAAAATCAAAATGTTTCAAGAATAAAGTCAAAACAGGAGTTTTCAAACTGCGAGCGCCTAGCGATGCTCAAAAAGAATGATTATAGCCCTTAACTGCTGTGATTGTGAATATGATTAAATAAACCCTTTTATCAATATTATCTTATAGCCTACATTAATAGGCTATCTGTCCTGAGAGCATAATCTTAAAATCCCCGCACTTTTTCGGATGTGTTCACGTAAAAGATTCCTATGGGTCAATGTGGACAAATTTAGATCTAAATTCAGAGAGACCAGATATGCGTGACCTGACGGATTTGGATTATTCTTATTTTATTCAAAATGAGATGATCATGTGTGCCTTATGTAGTGTATCTTCGACAGTTTAAAGCAGCAGGCGCTCTCACGCAGAACGAATAAACGTTCTAGAAGTGATGATATGACGATCCAGTAGCCTAAATGGGGAGAAAAAAAAATCATCCTGCTAAATTGAATAAAAAGCAGAACATTTTGACTGAAACATGAGGAAAGTTAACACACGATGTGATCATATATGGTTTATGTGTATTTTTCAAGCCATCTTGGGGTATTTCCATATTTATATGAATAATGCAGTTATTGCCATGCATCTCGTCGAAGAAAGATCTGCATCTGCTCCATATCAATTCGTTTTCAGTCCCACTATCGGAACGGATCCTTCTAGGACAACCATCTCTATTATTTACTGTCTCAATAAAATATGTTGCATGACTTTCGGGTCATTATTGGTGAAATACACTTTCAACCACATCACATTTCGTGAGAATCCGAGCAGAGGCCGTACATTTAATCTTATCGTACGAGTCAACGTGCCACATAAAGTTTGGACCAGTTCTTCACCAGCGCAGTTCTTTAGCTAGCTACTAAAAATATATAACGACTTGAATATATTCTCGAAACGTTTCGACTTTATTCTCGAAACATTTCGACTTTATTCTCGAAATATTTCGACTTTAATCTCGAAATATTTAGACTTTAATCTCGAAATATTTCGACTTTAATCTCGAAATTCTAGATTTTTTTTTTTTTACAGATTTTTTTTTTTACTTTGCGGTTCAGGGCTTCCGTAGAATGACGTCCCAGGTCACTAAAGATGCAGGTATGATCGTGTTCGACACATGCGCAGTAAAAAAAATTCTATGCTCTACCAGACATCGGAGGGCAGCACTGAGACCAGTCATCAACGGGACATTCGCTGGGCATGATTGGAGAAGAACTGTAGTGCATGCACCATTATAAATAATAATTATAAATAATATAACAAGAAAAAAAAAAATTAATAAAAGAATGCCTGTTTTACCATAAATTTTTAGTAAAAATTGTATAGGGTCGCTAACGACCCGAGGTGTGTTAGAGTGATAACAATAAATGAATCTTTAATGACGAAATAAGTGCAATTCACCTTTACCAAAACATCTGCTTGTTCTTAAAAGCTAAATAATTCCAAATTAACTCTGTTGTTTTGACAGGAAAATACAACAAAGAATATGGTTTACATGTAGCGCATCGATTCTGCGTGGTATCTCTCTCTTCATGTGTGTGTGTGTGAGAGAGAGAAAGAAAGAATGAGAGTGTAACAGCTCTCTCAAAGCGAGTTATGCAATTTGTTAAGAAATGTAGTAGCTTTAATAAGAATACATTTCTTACTTGAATGCTGCTGTTAAATGCTCTAGCGAGGAGATAAACATGGCGGACTGTGTACAGCTCACTCAGGGCGGGGTCTATGCTAATAGGGCAGAGTCTGTCAGCAGTCATGGGCGGGGCCTATGCATGTGATGTCACAAATGCTACAACATGCAAATGGCTTGTTCTGATACACTGCTTATGATTTATGAGGATTAATTAGCATTATAGGGTGGTTGTGTACACACTGCAGACATACATTTATGCAAACATCATGTTAAGGAGAATTTTGCATAATAGCACCTCTTTAAATAAATGTAGGCATTAATATAACGTACAGTTACGCTTTATTTTATCATTGTTACAGTGTAATTATATATTTATTACTTAGTAATACTTATTAACAGCATGTACTTACTATGGGGTTAGGGTAGAATTAGGGTTTGGATGAGGGTTAGTTGCATGTAATTATGCATAATTTACTGTTGTTACTATGGTAAATACATGTAACATATGCAAAAAGGACACTGTAAAATAAAGTGTTAGCAAATATACATTAGGAAAATGCATTTTGAGATATTAGTCATGTTGAAATGTTATTAATTTAAACATGTAATTTCCCTGAAATGGGGGGAAATTCAGATGAGAGATAGAGATCGAGCACGTTTGAAAGTTGTGTGCAAAGCAACATTGCTCACTATAGTAATGATAAATACCAATTGAAACAAACTATGTAAGAGAAGGATCCACTGCATGCCTCTGGAGTGTGAACGCCATGTCAATGACAGCGTGTATGTGTTTTTGTTGCGTTTTTACACATTTATGCTACATTTATGCTGCAATACCCATTCAAGCAGTATCACAGTGTGTTACTGCAGGTCATGCTTTCATATATCATTAAAGGTTATGAAAAGATATGGTAAAGCAGGTCCTACATGCTGTGCTCTCTCTCTCTCTCTCTCTCTCTCTCCCTGTGTGTGTGGAGACCCTGCAAACACTGAAGTATGAAGTCACTCGCTCTGCAGTCTCCTAGCAACTGTTGTCAGGAGCAACCCCTGCCTAGCTTTCCAGACGGCAAACAGTGATGGCTGCATCTGCGCTGCTTCTTTGCTTCGCTCTCTGTTTTTTTTTTTTTTTTTTAGGTGGGGGTGGGAGACAGCAGGAAACAAGCGGGAAGCAGGACAGCGAGGTCTGTCTGTCATCTCTGATCTCCGTCTCTCTCCCGCCTCCAGTGCCAGGGCAAACACACACACACGCACAAACAAAAGAAGGACAGCCAGCCAGTGTCTGCTCTGTGTGATGTTCATTCATTGGGCTAATGGCAAAACATTATTTTTCAGGCTATTCTTTCCCTTTCAAAGGCTCGCAATCCATCTTTGCTGCATGCAGATCGCTATAGTCACAACACTATCAGATTTTTTATATTTTTTTATGTAAATTGTACGCAAAAGAAGTGTTCTTAACTGGTGGGTTGCTACCAAAAAACATCTGAATGCAAATAATACAATTCAAATATATAATTGTGCATAGTTAGGACAGTGAAATAATTGTTCATCACTTTTTTTTTTTTACACAACTTTATCTAGATTAAAGTTTGATAGATTCCGCATTTACAAAATTCTCAATTTTCCTATTCAGTTTTTGTCATGTCAATAATGTAGCATAATAATTCTGGCTTTTCAACTTATATTAATACAATAATATTAATACAATTCAACGTTTCATTTTAAGAACATTTGTTTACTTTTTGGACAATATTGGAATAGTACAAATTGTGTCCAATGTAAAATCTGAGTCTTGAAGCAAAATCAGTTAATAAACACGGTGCTGCTAACCCACAAGAACAAACCTTAAAGTGTGTGACACCAGATTTGCATGAATGAGAATACAGTGCTTCCATGTCACGTTGTGTCATCTTCTCATCTGAGTTACCAGAGGATTTAATTAATAAAAATCAATACCTCCCATAATTGAGATTACGTTATCCCAGAGTGAGAATTGCAATACATTACAGGAGATAAAATAGGAAATAATGAAATATCACTACCATCAGACAGACAGATAGAAGATAGAAGGCAGATAGTAGTAACTGGCCTGTGCTGTGAATAAAAACTCACACATAACAAATATGAATGAAATATGTGTCTGTGACTGAGCTCAAAAGCCAGACGGAACTCATCGTTTTTATGGAGCCATTTCTTGTCCTTTGGAAGAGAGATCTATTGCCATAATTTGAAGCAGTAACACCTTCCTTCACATCTGCACTGCCATCGTAAGTCAGTCCAGCATTATGATGTCATTTAGCACTGCACGGGTCACACAAGCGTCTCAGGGATGGAGATGGCATTACAGCCCACGGACAAGAAATTTATACACACTCTTAGATAACTCCCTGGAGACCATACACGTGTGTGTGTGTGTGTGTGTGTGTGTGTGTGTGTGTGTGTGTAATGATGTATTGTTTCAGACAGAGGGGGGATTTCTCCAGAGAAACAGTCATTGTCACACAAGACATCAGAATGCAAATGCAGAATTCAAATGCCTGTGAATAAATATAAATTACTGTACAAAAAAATAAATTAAAAAAATTATATATTATATATATATATATATATATATGTTTTTTTTTTTTTTTTACAATATATATACTAATTAAAATAAATATAGTGAACACTACCTGACATATAGGCCTACACTATCTAAACTTTGTGGAAACAACAACAGATAAAATATCTTTATACTAGATATCAACAAGATTAAATGGAAATCAGTTGGAGACTTGTTACTGCTTCTCAAACTATTGCCCTAAAAAATATGTCTCCTCTAGTGTTTCAAAAGAAATCTCAAAGTTTCAAACTGGGCGCAGACCGGCCAATAACTTATAATATTTCTCATCACATTTAAGAAGTAAGTAAAACAAAATAAAAAAAAAATGTTTATGAAAAAGCTGAAATAAAATAAAAGTATAACTATTAGTTGTAAACTTAAAAATGTAAATAAAAATGAAGAATGTCTTGACAAATGACTAAATTTAAACAAGTTTAAGTTTAAAATGACTAAAAAGTAAAAATGAAAGCTAAATAGAAATTTGGAAAAATACTAATACAAAGACTTATATTAATAACACATAAAAAAATTACTAAAATTAACGAAATTAACGGAAAATATTAGGATGCACCGATATACACATTTTGGCCAATATCCATTATCATTTTGGTCAATATCCATGATCATTATATTAACCATTATCGCTTTATATTTGAAAGCCAATAAACGATATATTGGCCAATAAATCTAAAATCCTAATTTTTATATAATTTTTGAGCGCCTGATTACAACAACAAAAGTCTCACCATTAAAAGACATGTCCCAAACAAGCACTTAAACATAAATCAAACAAAAAAGTACAGTAGCTTGAACCAGTGTAAGTTTTAAAATTAATTTTACACTCCTATGACCAACTTTCCTTACCAAAAGAGACAAATTAAATATTTCAAACACTTCAAAACCATCATGGTGAACCGCGCACATCTGAAGTGTCTCAGCTGAAGGAAATAATTCATTATTTATCAGCTTTAAGATATCGGCCCAATCTTCTTATCTGACCGATAATGATAATACTAAAAATATATCGGCCAATACCGATATGGTGATAATATAATTATGATACCATTTATTCCAAATATTACTAAATACAATAATAGTATTACATTAAGTCTCTAAATAATTTTTTGTAATAACCTGACAAAGTTCATGATGATCAGAAACTTAACTGAGCATTAAACATTCCTTTAAACAGGTATGCAAATTAATTATTCATCAGTTTATGGCTTTAATACATTATCTTGCTCTGTATCATTTCATATTGCACAGGGACTCAGAATAACATTACTTATAACCAAAACAATCATTTTTAGGACGGTCTTAGTTGTATACTGTACTTAAAAAATAAAGCAAGTATTGAATGAAAAATGAGTTTTGTTCCCATGTTCTTTTGGACCTCTCCCCCAGGGCGCATTTAGAGATTTAGTGACCTTAAAACACGAGCAGAAAAACAATTCGTTTGGCCCTTTCGACCTTCCACCTTTGAGCTTGGGCAGAGGGATTTGGAATGATTTAAATCAAGCAGACAGATGGAAACACACACTCCCAAAACAAAGTCACACACAAACAGGAACTTGAATGGTTTAAGCGCTAGTCGCTGCAGCTTAATGATCTGTGATGGCCAAATATTTTCATTTTAGAGTACACTTACTGCATGATAAAATCACGACATTACAAGCATGCATCGAGAAAAATGATAAATGCTGCACATGAAGGTAGTTGGAAATGTGACACAAAACAAACACAATTAGCCTCATCGCTCTGTTTATAATAAGCAGATTTCATCTAACACTCACATGTGCAGGTTTACACACAAACTCCCATAGATAACCAACAATAAGTTGTCAAACAAGCATCTGGTCACACAATCAGTACAATCACCAAGGGATACATGCATGCCTCGCACTCCCGAGGTCGATTTCTCATTTTAGCTGAGCAGGAAAAGACATGCTGCCGCATAGAGGGAATCGACGACGGCAGATCACATCATCTGTCAGGATTGGGGAGCCATCTAGTGGGATTTGAGTAATTAATTTGGCTCATTCTGTGGGTTTTTCTGACTCGGTTCATTTGCATCAGTAATTGGCTCTCTCCTAAATGATATTGTCCTGGTTCTAGATTGAGACAAATGGATTCAATCAGCTCATGATCACTAACCATGAACAAAACCAGCTGCATCTCAATTTGCAAATATCTGCACACTAAAAGTACAAACACAAATTCACACAGGATCACCAAAACTGGACAATAGAAGACTGGAAAAACATTGCTTGGTCTGATGAGTTTCAATTTCTACTGCTACATACAGATGCTAGGGTCAGAATTTGGCATAAACAACATGAAAGCATCGATCCATCCTGCCTTGTATCAATGGTTCAGGCTGCTGGTGGTGTATGGGAGATATTTTCTTGGCACACTTAGGGCCCCTTACTACCATTTGAGCATGGTCAGCAATAAGCGGCATGTGGTCCAAAATTGTGTGTAGCAATAATATCTGGCCTGTGCCCGCAGCCAGATTATTTTGATAATGGCTGGTTCTGAAATATATCTGCCATGATAGTGTAACAGAGGCCAGCTAGTGAGAGCTGTGCAGATAAATCTCACTCTGGTGACTGATGCTAGAGGTTGCAGCCTTTATTGAATGAAGATACTTGCCAGGTTACTTCTCACTTATACTGCTTTATTAATTTATTGAAATTTTTAACAGAGTAACAGCTCACTACCAGCTACAAAACGTTGTCACAGTATGTCACAGGCAATTCTAGTTGTAGTTTTCATCAATTCATTTCTTTAGTTATCCCTTGACTATGTTCTGGCCCGCCATCTAGTGGCGATTTTTTTGTTGTTGTTGTTGTTGGCCAAACTTACTTGCCGACCCCTGCTTTACAGTTTTTGTATTCACTTTACTGTTTTCACAAGGTGTACATTTTCAAAACTCTTAGTACCAGATAATCAAAAGTGTACCTTTTTTTTCAAACATTTCAGCATATTTTCAATTGTGTTAGTATGCACAAAATCACAAAGTATCCTTTTCAATACACAAAATAACTAGCCTGGCGTGGCCATACTCAATTCTAGTCAGAATATGAGTCTGGTACCGCTCCATTGAGCTTTGATTATGGGTCGTGTTTCAACCGAGCCAGGAAAGACCTCAATTGGATAGACCCACAACCAATCAGAGCAACGGAGCGGCGCGTAACGTTAGTTGTCAAATGTCAACAGAACTCAACTGCACTGTTGCCAAGTCCGTGTTTTTCTCCATGTCCGCGGGTTGAAGCGACCCCAATTATGTGATTATATAAACCCAGGAATGCAAATTTTAGCAGGCAACCTTGCCAAAATAAAATATTTTGCCAACCAAATGCCATTTTTTTCCGGAGAACCCCCCAGAAAGTTATTGTTTTGGGCTATAGTTTTGAGTAGCAACTGTGCGCGACATTGCAAAAAAACGTGGCAACCCTGTCTGCACGCCACTGGATTTAGTAACGTTACAAGAAAACGATGAGTGTAAACGATCTTTGCCAGTATTGTAATAAAAGAATTTAAGGATACACAGAGTACTTACCAACACGATCATCGTTTCTAAGAGAAATAGTGAAGGTGAATGCATATACGAACAAGTTCTCTGTTTAGGATAAGAGCAAATTCAGCCCAAAGCGCCTTTGATGACGTGATGATTACGTTACTGTTGATCATCTGTCCATCATCGTCTAAAGCCCGCCCTGATGATTTCATTGGTCCAATCAGTTTCTGTTCGGGCATAATTACTCCTCTATGGATCGAGGCCAGACCGAATTGCCCGAGCAAAACATTTTGTGGGTGGGGCTAAATTCCGCTAGCATCCAGGCTACAAAATAACTGTTTCATCTATATAAATGTTTCATTCAAAGTTTCCTTTCATAAAGTGCTTACTATCAAACTTTTGATTTGTATCTCTTCTCGTTCAGTTTAATACATTTGATTATTGAATATTGATTCTTGTTTGCAATTTGTGTGTTAATTGCAAAAATCCCAAAAGACCTTAAGTGCCACATTGTATCTTTGTATCTGTGTGTGTGTGTGTGTGTGTGTGTGTGTGTGTGTGTGTGTGTGTGTGTGTGTGTGTGGACTGGTAATCCCTACGGTATGGGGACAAAATGTCCCCACAAAGATGGCAATATCCAAAATCCTTGTCCTTGTGGGGACATTTTGTGGTCCCCATGAGGAAAACAGGTCATAAATCACACTAAGTGATGTTTTTTTAAAATGTAAAAATGCAGCATGTCTCCTGTGATGGGTAGGTTTAGGGGCAGGGGCAGTGTAGGGGGATAGAAAATATGGTTTGTACAGTATAAAATGCATTACGCCTATGGAATGTCCCCATAAAACATGGAAACACAACGTGTGTGTGTGTGTGTGTGTGTGTGTGTGTAAGAAAGAGAAAGAAACAGACAGACAGATAAATTTGCTATTTGTGAACATAGAGCAGGATAAAGTACAATGGAGAGGAAACAATCAATGACTGAAACATGCAGATGGCATCAAACCAGACATGCAGATGGCATCAAATCCTCATGGCTTTCATACTTCATCACACCTTTTGATAACACACTAGATATATAACATTATGGATTCAATTACATAAGATAGGTAATGTAAGTGTATTATTCACTTAATTTACCCTGTTCCCATCACCTAGTTGAATCTCAACACACACACACACACACACACACACACACAAAAAAGTAAAATATTAAGCATATAAAATTTATATTCCATCATATAACACATGCAAAAGTATAGCAGCCAAGCATTTTTTCACACTGTTTTCAGCATACTATGATTTCAGGTGCATACTAATAATCCAAATCCTTTCTGTTTATTTCAGGTATAATAGATAGTATTAGTCAATTGAATGCAAGCACGTCTTTTAAAGCACACAGTGTGCATGTCTTATGCTCTAGCTCCCTCTAGTGGAGAAACACATTACATGGATCATATGCATCATTCTTTTTAGATCACCCAAAAATTAAAATGTTGTCATCATTTACTCACCTTCATGTTGTTTCAAACCTGTATGAATTTCTTTGTTCTGTTGAGCACAAAAGATTGTATTTTGAAGAATTTTGGTAACCAGACAGTTGATGGACCTCACTGACTTCCATTGTAGGAATAAAAAATAGCCTACTATGGCTACCGTCAACTGTCTGGTTACCAACATTCTTTAAATGATAATAAAAGTTTTATTTTTGGGCGAATTATCCCGTTAACATACATTTTCAATCGTACTCTCATAAAGCTGAATGCTCAATCTACAGACAATCTTGTTGAACTTTAAAACTGTCTCTAAGGACAGCATATTTTCAGTGCTGAGGAGAATTATTTGCCATATTTTCTTGCTTTTCTGCTTTAAATCCTTTTGAGATTATGGGACCACAAAATGCCACATAGATTTGTTGCTATGGCGACAAAGGTGAAGCCCTCTTGTCCTTACAATTCTAAAAAAGAAAGAAAGTCATAGAGGTTTGAAACAACATGAGGGTGAATAAATAAGAGAATTTCCATTTTTGTTTCCTGCTGGATGATATGGATGGATTCATAAGGATTTAAACAAACTTTGTTCATGTCAGATGTCATTTTCAAGCATAGTGACATATTAAATACAAGCAGATTTGGAAACTCATATTAAATATTCAGTTTAACTCTTCACTCAAACTGCTAACACGAGACATCAGAATAACATCTGACAACATCATTCACATTTTATATTCTGGAATGGATCTCCTGTCTGTCGGAAAATCTCTATTTTCACAACATGTTCTGACTGTCGGTTCCCTGTCAGAAACTGGACTGTCAATCAGATTTTGAATCACTGGCCTGCAGGTGAAACTGTGTGTATATTTTACATTCACTCGCAGTGTTGCTTCATTAGGAATGTGTCAGATACAGCTCACTTTGACTGACATAAAAAGCCCCAGCAGGATGTGTGCATCAGTAAATACCTCCCCCTCCATGTCAATTCACCCTGCCCATTTCCTCAAATTCCATCAGATTACACCGAACTTAATATTTAAACACGGGCACATAAACGGGCAGAAATGACATCAAACGCATAGAGTGTAACTGATTTATTCTTTGTAATCAGCTCTGCTGCACTGTATTTGCTGTGTTACACACAGATAAACGAGAAAAGCAAATAAAAAAATGAACATCTAATCTAGACAATGACATGCAGGTGAATAATTCGATTTGTAGCATTTAATTGATTCTATTAAGACGTGTTCCCCATATAGACACCTAATATAAACATAACATGATTTGGTGCGCCTAGCACCTTCCCTTGGTACCGCAGCGTGGGTTTTCAGTTACTGACATCTGTTGGGTCTGTGAGACAGATGGATTCATGCACACACACACAGTGACATGGCACTCTCTCCACTAAAGCAACTCCCCTGCTACCGGAGCAGAACCTATACCGGAACAACCCCTCTGCTCCAACACTCACCAGACCACGGCATAGCTATAATGTAAGAGCCTTGTACTTGCTAACATCTTTTACCCACTACTGAACATCAACTAAACAAACTGTAATGATTGCATTCAGACATTGTTTACCTGTCTAGTGGGCGGTTCTTATGTGTGTATGTGTGAGTGCAGTGTACAAGTGTGGTCTATGAGGGCACAAATGTGTATGATGACATGTATGGAATGTCAGGGCTGCCAATATTAAAAATAAATAAATATATAAATAAATATACAAAGAAATTAAAAAAGCAAAAATAAATAAATAAATAAACAAATAAATAAATATACATAGAAAAGCAAAAAAAAAAAAAAAGAATAATTATTTATACATTTATTTCCATATTTATGTATTTATTTATTTATTTCCATATATATATATATATATATATATATTTATTCTTTTATTTATTTATACATTTATTTATTTCTATTTTTATTTATTTCCACATTTATTCCTTTCTACATTTTTTTATTTCTATATTTATTTATTTATTCATTTATTTATTTCTTCCAACATTTATTCGTGCGTAGGGTAATGAGGAGGGCAGGGTTTCATGTTCATACATTTAATAAAGTTGCCCCTGGACATGGGTTTATGGAAGTAGGCTAAAGACTACCACCGCTTAATAGAACAAATTGTTTCTGTTGCTGTCAGTATTGTTTTTGGAAGTTACATTAAAATGCAATGGTCTGGTATCAGCGTCAGTAGGCTGTACTTATTGTATTTCGGCCACACCACAAGGTGTCACTGTGGCCTCAACGCTTCACCCTCGCCTACTCTGAGCTCGATTGCTATGTCTGAGGTAAACCCCGCCCTCCTCATTACCCTACGCACGAATAAATGTTGGAAGAAATAAATCCATAAATAAATAAATGAATAAATAAATAAATATAGAAATAAATAAATGCATAAATAAATAAATATAGAAATAAATAAATGTAGAAAGGAATAAATGTGGAAATAAATAAAAATAGAAATAAATAAATGTTTAAATAAATAAAAGAATAAATAAATATATATGGAAATAAAATGAATAAATACATAAATATGGAAATAAATATATAAATAATTATTCATTTTTGTTTTTTTTGCTTTTCTATGTATATTTATTTATATATTTATTTATTTTTGCTTTTTTTACATTTCTTTGTATATTTATTTATATATTTATTTATTTTTAATATTGGTAGCCCTGACATTCCATAGACATGGGTATTAGAACATAAAAATGGTTTATGAGGACCCTTCCTGTGTCCTCGTAAAACAAATAGCTTAAAGACACAATATGTAATTTTCGCTGCTAGAGGTCGCTTTTTCAAAACAAAGGCGTAGCTTGATTTCGCGGAATCATGGCAGTTGTTGTCTTCACTTCTACAGCCGGTGGAAAAGAATCAGATGGGACTCTGGCAGAAATCATATTCATGGATGAGCTAATGTATTAAAGATTTATTAACGTTACTGTAGTATGAAGCAGGGTGGGGCTGAAATCTGGTGGAGCGGAACGAGGCCGCTGGAGTGATTGCTAATAAGAGACGAGCGCGAGACATGGCTCAAGAGCAGTGGAGTTTTTATTATGCCGTAGACAACCGCTTCTGCTTCTTCCAGTCATGCATATGTGGGGCAACTCAGCGCTGATTTATCATATTAGATACATTTGAATGTGTTGAAAGTTATATAATGCTACTCTGTGCGTTTGCTCGGCGGCTACTATGAGACACTTGATGCACACTGCAGAGCTAGATCGATATTAGGCATGGTAAAACATGGTACTCACCATAAATCATGAAAAAGAGATTTAAACAATAAGACTAACTATGTTGAGCTCTATAACAATGATTTGTTTTCCTTGAATGTATACAAACAGTTGCTCACCTGTCTAATTAAACACATAATATAGTACAGCGTCTTTGGTGTTTCCATGGTTTCTACAAAATAAAACCGCAAATCGAGGGTAATGTGGGTATGTCATTGACAGTTGAAAATTGCTTAAAATTGCTACATTTTCTAGATTTAAACATTCGTAGGGACATTTGGGATAATGCAAGAACACAAGTCAACAAAATATTTAACATTGTTCTAGTTGTTTTTGGATATTTTAATCTTTATCTTATTAAAAATCTTACATATGCCTTTAAAAAACATACTAAACAGGGTTTTTTTTTTATTACTAAAAAAATGCAAAAAGTTTTGTGTGATGGCTAGGTTAAAGTAGGAAACATATCTAAATGTAGGAAAGATGTTGAATAAGCCCTATTTCTAAAAATGGTGGAGTGTTCCTTTAAGGAATATGGTTAGTGTAGGGGGATAGAATATACAGTTGTACATGTACAGTAGTATAAAAACCATTACATCTGTGGAGAGTCCCCGTAAACCACATATACGTGTGTGTGTGTGTGTGTGTGTGTGTGTATGTGTTTAGGGCAAAACGTGTCGGATATATTTTGCAGTGTGGGAGTTTCAAAAGTTGTCTGAAAATATCCAAGTCAATCGCCCACTTCGAATCCCCCCCGGGTTTGGCGCGATGTGTGTTTTCATGTGTAGGCTGACTAGTGGGTGTCTGAAATGGATTGAGGCTGTTTACTGATTAAAATGAATTTCCTTTGTTTCTTTCCTTTCACTTTCAAATTCACACACACTTGCTTATTTACATTTTACAGAGCATGATTTACTATCACGCAAAGCACGCATACACATTACATTTTCTCTCTACTGTCTGTGCATTTGTCTGTCAGGGTTGATTATGGGTTGTCAGCGTCTGAAAGGAGACCAGACGATGATGGCAAAAAAATCCCAAAAGACCTTAAGTGCCACATTGTATCTTTGCATCTGTCTCTCTGTGTGTGTGTGTGTGTGTGTGTGTGTGTGTGTGTGTGTGTGTGTGTGTGTGTGTGTGTGTGTGTTTGTGTCTTGCAGTCTTTGTGAAGATCATATCTCATTATACAGGTTTTAATTGGCCCCTCATGATCAGACCATGTTTGTGAGCCAGGCTAAAGTGATAACCTTGAGTCCTGCCATTAGTCAAGCATGAAACAGACCCCAAAAAAATGACACTCTCACAAACACACAATGAGACACAGAAATACCATATCGATATTAATATGTATAGGATTAACCACAGAAACACATGTGCCACAAACACCAGAAGTACTCCATTAATTCATGAGGCTTGAGTCATTCAGTGTACGTCAAAAAAACGTCAAAGGCACTCCCACGGGATTTAACTAACAGGCTACAGTCCGACTGTTTCCTTTCCACATGTCATCTATAGGGAGAAGCCCTTACTGCAGACCTCTTACAACCTCTGGCAGAAACTGCTATCATTACTAATAACTAGTGTCCTAATCACATCCTCTTTGTAATGATGGCTCTTCTTAAAGGGATAGGTCACCCAATAATGACAATCCTGTATAATTAATGTATTCATCAACATATATATATACACACACACATACATGAACTTTAATGACATCCCATTCTTAATCTGTAGAGTTTAATATGGAGTTTGCCCCCCTTTGCAGCGATAACAGCTTTAACTCTTCTGGGCAGGCTTTACACGGTTTAGGGGTGTGTTTTTTGGGAATTTTTGACCATTTTTCTAGAAGTGCATTCGTGAGGTCAGGCGCTGATGTTGGACAAGAAGGCCTGGCTCATAGTTTCCACTCTAATTCATCCCAAAGGTGTTCTAGCGGGTTAGGGACCTTGCTTTGTACACTGATGGGCAGACATGTTGGAACAGGAAGGGGACATCCCCAAACTGTTCCCACAATGTTGGGAGCATGAAATTGTCCAAAATATCTTGGTAAGCTAAAGCATTAAGAGTTCTGTGGTGAGGTAGACGAGCGAGAGACATGGGAGGAGCGAGTGAGACCAGTGCGTGATTGAGATTGCGTGGTCTCGAGTCCTCTCATGAGGGAACTCAGAGGCATATAAGGACGAGCGACACCAGTGAAGGACGAGAGAGGACCAGGCTTGGACTTTATGTTGTGTTTTGTTTATGTTTTATTATGTGTGTGCGTGGCAGTCGTCCGTGAGGGGCTGCCCGCGTTACTTTCGTTTTGTTTGTTTATTTGATTAAAGTCTTTTAAAAGTTTGCCGGTTCCTGCCTCCTTCTTCCCATAACAAATATCTCTGTTACAAGTTCCTTTCAATGGAACTAATGTCCAAGCCCAACCCCTGAAAAACAACCCCACACCATAACTCCCCCTCCACCAAACTTTACACTTGGCACAATGCAGTCAGGCAAGTACCGTTTTCCTGGAAACCGCCAAACCCAGACTCGTCCATCAGAGTGCCAGACAGAGAAGCTATTATTACATATATTAAACTAGTGTTGTAAAAAGTACCGACCGTGGTACCAAATCGGTACTGAAATTTGTGATGCTATGAGCACTGTTGAGCGGAATCATAAACACCTCTGACTCGCCATTGTGCTCACAGGCTCATCAAACATGTCTGTGATTGGCTACAACGATCAGCGCTTCAAAAACATGTTATAAATATACATCAATGACTCTTTTCACATAGCGCTTACACAGATACACACGGAGCGTTTGAATGCAGGCGTCTATCAGCCTACTGGTCCGCTGGTTGATGCCTGCTATGCTTTCAAACGCTCCCGCTCCCACTTTCAAACACTTCTGTGTGCTTTCAACCGCTGCCGTGCATTGATCATTGTAGCCAATCACAGACACATCCAAAGAGCGCGTGAGCACAATGGCCAGTCAGAGGTGTTTACGATTACAGCTCAACAGCACTCTAAACGTCACATTTTTTAAATTTCAGTACCAATTTGGTATCGCGGTCAGTACTTTTGACAACACTATAATAAAAAATAATCACAATAGACATTTCTTCCAACAAGTAATATGGTTATTTAGCCTATATGTAGCAGACACTGTAGATGTATAGACTTACCTCCATACTGCAGTGCAGTGCGTATATGTGTTGTTTTTGCTTTATTTTATCTTTAAGTCAGAACCATCCATTCAGTAAAATATATTTGCTATTATTTTTTTTCCTGACTGTGCTGAAATTGTGACTCTAGGTACACAGGAAAATTTCAAGGCTGTCTGATCAGAATGCATTATTCTAGTACTAACACCTTGTCCATAATAATAAACCCTATAAATAAACTCTGTCCGAACGGGTTGATCTGATCTTTCTCTCGGTCAGCGCTGTGAGTCATGGACATTAACCTTTCTCTTCCATTCCATCAAAGATGCAATTTCTCCTCTCTTTATTTTTCTCTCTTGATCTTTCTCATGTATACACAGCCAAGGATGTGTTTTCTCAGAGTAGATAGAGGAGGCAAACAAAACAAAAATAATGAAATAAAAAAATAAAATTTCATTATTACTTACATGTATAAGAGATACACACACACACTGCTGTATAAATACTGAAAAATCTGTCTAACTTTGTTTTATATTTTATATAAACTGTATTTATAGTATTTTATACTATAAATATGTAACTGAAATTACATATATTTTACATTTTACAGTAAATTAAAGCAATTCAATTCACTTCACTAAAATAACTACAGGTGCTGTGATAATTTGTATAAACCTACTTTTGCTGTAAATGTCTTTTACTGTATTCTTAGTTATTTTTGAAGCAAGGTTATAGATTAAATGTTTAAAAACATTTAAATTTGATGAAAATGGATTTTAATAACTAGTATGTTAATATAAACATTCAAACAATTATATACTGATAATCTCACACAGTCAGACCTTCAGACTGACGGAAGAAGGTCTGGACTCCATGGCAGCTTTAACTGCCCAAGGCCGTCTCACTGACATTTAAAGCAACCAATCACAGTTTGTTTTGTTCAGCGTCATGTTTAGCACTATGAAAATGTCGATATCCCTACAATAACAGACCGGCATGCAAAACTTTTGGATATATTTTAAAGCGTCTTTGCCGTGAAATACAGCATTTAGTTGATCCTCTTTAGTCACAGTAGTAAACACCACAGCTTTCTTCATGGCGATACACACATCTCCTGGCCTGTAGAGTTCAACCAATCACCAGATGAAGTTTTTATGCTGTGTGCTATGTGCATCAGACATTCAGTGTGACGTCTAAGGCTGAGACTATAGTATTGGTGGTATTGTTGGTTGCTTGTTGATAGTGTAGATTAAATGGCGTTCCACACGCCTTTGGCTTGTAAACATCAAACGGAACTGGGGCATGAATTTAGTCTGTACTGAAAATCCACAGAGACGGGATTTGCTTCCCCATTTCTAAAGTCCACCACACAACATTGGCACACACATTCCAACCAATTTTTCTTCCTTTTGCTGCATCTATGTGCCTTTGCACAATTCATAATGTGAGGAAAGACAACCCAGAAGTCCGATGGTCTGTTTCTACCACAGAGCTCTAAACTTTAAATCTAAACGGATTCCAAGCTCAACCATGTGTTAAATATGCATCTGGTTTAAAAGACACACAATCTGCTACACGAATATGCATAAACACACAAAGTCTGCTCCATAATCAAAAGAAAAGCCCCAGTTTAGGGCTCTGATCAGTGGGAAGATGAGGTGAGATGGATCTACAGCAAAAAAAAAAAAACAGTGTGTTGTGTAGTTGCTTTTTGCACAGTTGGTGTGAACGCTCAAAGAGCTTGCCGGCAGATGGGATTTATAATTATCTGTGGCGCTCAAACGTTCGGGGGTCCAGGATTTTTGCACACACTCATGTTTGTAGACACACTGGCACATGTGAATGTACACACAACACACAAAAGAATAATAAGATAAAAAAAAAAAAAAAAAAAAAAAAGGTGTGTTGTATTAAATCCAACAGTGAAATAGGTTCTATAAATCTCAAGCAATAAAAACGCTAAACACGACCTAAACCACATGTACACAGTTACGGAGAGATGTGCTGTTGTTGCTTTTCTAAGTGGCTGGATTTAGGATTTTTACCTGGTGCATGAAAAAACAAATCCCCTAGGCCTAGACTTTCATTGATGAGGGGAATTGAGCTATATCTAGATGCAAAAATGGCTGCCCACTGCTCTGTGTGTGTCCACGTTGTTTGCGTGTGTGTGTGTGTGTGTGTCCTTGTTTATATAACATTGTGGGGACCAAATGTCCCCATAAGGATAGTAAAACCTGAGATCACCTACTTAGTGGGGACCAGCCAGCGGTCCCCACTTTTCAAAAGGCTTATAAATCACACAGGATGAGTTTTTTTTTTTGAGAAAGTCAAAATGCAGAATGTTTCCTGTGATGGGTAGGTTTAGGGGCAGGTGCAGTGTGTGTGTGTGTGTTGGGTAGGTTTAGGGGCAGGGGCAGGGGCAGGGGCAGGGGCAGGGGCAGGGGCAGGGGCAGTGTAGGGGATAGAATGCAGTTCCCTTTCGAGAGTACTCTCGTATTGCGTTTGCTAACGCTACGGGGAATTCCTTTCCTCGAGATATTGATGCAAAATTTTTATCCTAAAAATTACCATATAACACGCAGTGCAGCTGCACAGCTCTCAGCAGGAAGCTGCTGCGTGCTGATTATTGTGCCGCTGCAACTGCAGCAACCTATGGCGAGACCGCTGGGCGGACGGACCAATCGGGTCCTCTATATTCCCGCCACAAGGGGCAACAGAATTTGCATAGCCAAGGGTACATAACTCCCTGTCTCGCTAGGTTAGTCAGATTAATTCTTCTTCAGTGACTCACCTCGCTGAGCTCTGGATCGAAGCCTGCCGTCGACATGCACCCAGCTGAACTCTGCAGCCTGAGGACGTCGGAATCTCCGCCTTCAGCCTGCCTTCCAGCTGCGCCATCCGGCATATATCCTTTTACCATTTACTATGTCTCGTTCTTGTGCCTCGTGCAGAGGCTTTATTGCGGACGAGGATCGACACATCATCTGCGCATCATGTCTCGGACGAGACCACGCGCAGGCTGCACTCAACCAGGGTGGCTGCCCGGAGTGCGACGAACTGGCGCTGCAGACCCTTCGGGCTCGGCTCGCCAGTTTTGACCGAATCCGTCCCTTGCTCTCAGCCTCTCGAGCCACGGAAAAGAAAGCGTCGCGACCAGAGGCCCCCGGAGCGCTCTGGCGAGCACACGCCGGTCATTTCCCCGCGTGCCTCGCCATCGCCTGTCATGTTCGTCGAGGAACAGCACAGCTCCCCTCGTTTGGCGGCTGCTGTTTCCTTCGGCGGCCTGGAGGAGGAAGAGGAGGATGACAGCCTTTCTCTTGCTGCATCCAAAAGCGGGTGGTCGGATACCGTCTCGGAGCACGCCACTTCGACGCGGACTGCCAGCGGCGGCAAAACCTCGGTGGACGCTGAGCTCATACGCCTGCTCACCAAGGCCGTGGACGACCTCGGCATTGACTGGTCTAAACCCGAGGAGCCCACGAGAAGCAGACTTGACGAGTGGTTTTTCGAGAACCGTCGCCAACCAACCGCTCAAAAACCCGCTCCTTCTTTCCGAAGTCCACGAGGAACTAACCAAGTCGTGGAAGGCGCCATTTTCTTCTCGCGCCAAGTCTTCCTTTTCTTCAGCGCTCTCGGTGGTCGATGGCGCTCAGAAAAGAGGATACCAAGCCCTTCCTCCTCGAGGAAGCCGTCGCCGCACACCTTTGCCCGCCCTCCGCCAGAGGATGGCAGTCTAAGGCTGTGCACCCTTCCAAAGCCTGCCGCACTACTTCCAACCTCGCCGGTCGAGCATACGCCTCCGCCCGGCCAGGCGGCTTCAGCGCTTCACTCTATGGCGGTGCTTCAAGTCTTCCAGGCCAAACTCCTCCGTTCCTTGGATGAGTCTGTCCCGGATAACGAGGTTCTGAGGGATCTGCGCGGCGCCACTGACTTGGCCCTGCGTGCCACCAAGGCCAACGCCCAGGCGATCGGCAGATGTATGGCCAACTTGACGGTATTGGAGCGCCATTTGTGGCTTAACCTAACCGAGATGAAAGACTCGGACAAGACTGCTTTCCTGGACGCGCCCATGTCGCCTTCAGGACTATTCGGTCCCTCCGTGGTTGGATTCACGGAACGCTTCACTGAGGCACAAAAGGCTTCACAGGCAATGCGACATTTCCTGCCCAAGCGTTCCAGCTCCTCTACTAGCCGCCATGCTAAAGCTGGACCGGCCCAGCCCACCAGGCGGCGCAGCCAGCTCAACAGCCTCGCGGGCTTCAAGCCGGACAGCGCTCCGCTCTCGAGCCGCAGCAAACCTCCGGGCGTCGAGGTCCCCGACCCAGCAATGTGTCGAAACCTGAGCCGCCGGCCGTCCTAGCCAGAGGCACGAAGAGAGGTTGGATAATGCCCGCCGGCCGGTTTACCACCTCGCTCTCTTCAAAAAGCGTTCCTAGCTCCCTTCAATCAGGTGGCTGGAAACATCACATACACAGTCAACGAGCCCGCAAGCAAAGCGCGCTCGCCTGTACACAAACGCGTTTTACGGCAACCCACATGGGTCACGAAAGAGTTTTTCTCTGTAGGCAGTGTGCCAGCAATAAAGCATGTACCCCTACACTCAATCACTCCCCCATGTTCCCCAGCTCCCTGCACTCAGGTGGCTGGAAACACTATCCTCACAGACAACGAGCCCGTGCTCAAACGCTCGCCTGTACACAAGCACCTATATTCTATGTCCCCAGCCCCTGTACTCAGGCGGCGGGAAACAATTCCTCATAAGTGCCACTCTAACGCAACATTATCGGGCCACCGAGTCCCTGTTACTCAGCGACTCGACCCACAAATTAATTCAGCCCCTGGCTTGAAGGCGAGGCCTGGCAGGCCATCCCGGCATTTCAAAATGGGTGTTGAACATAATAAAACAAGGTTACTCGCTGCAGTTTGCTCGCAGACCACCGCGCTTTCGCACCGTGGAGGAGACAACGGTGAGAAGCGACACAAGTCATGTGCTTCGAACCGAGATATCAAAACTGTTAATAAAAGGCGGTGGAAGCCGTGCACCTCACAGAGCGAGTCGGGCTTTTACAGTCGCTACTTCCTTGTACCAAAAAAGGACGGTGGTCTCAGACCCATCCTAGACCTCAGACACCTGAACAAAGCCCTTATGAAGCGCCCGTTCAGAATGTTGAGAAAAACAAATCCTCGCGCGCGTTTGCCGGGAGATTGGTTTTTCACTGTGGATCTAGAGGATGCCTATTTCCACATACAGATAGCCCCTCATCACAGGCCATTCTTGACATTCGCCGAGGAAAGTATACCAATACAGGGTGCTACCCTTTGGTCTATCTCTGGCCCCCGCACGCGTTCTGAAGTGCATGGAAGCGGCGCTAACCCGCTGAGGCTTCGGGAATGAGAATTCTCAACTATCTCGACGACTGGCTCATAATAGCTCAGTCAGAGATACAGTTATTAAACCACAGATCTTGGCTTCTCAACCATTTGAAATGTTTGGGCCTCAGAATCAACGTGGCAAAGAGCTCATTGTCTCCCACACAGAACATTTCGTTTCTGGGAACAGTATTGGACTCACTGCAGATGAGCGACTGACGTCACAGCGCTCTGTTCAGAACCGAGTGGTTTCCCTCAGGTCCGGTGCACTCACCCCTCTCAAACACTTTCAGAGGATGTTGGGTCTCATGGCCTCGGCGGCCCCAGTTCTCAGACTTGGTCTGTTACACATGCGCCCATTACAGCGCTGGCTGAATCGCGCGTTCAGCTCACGCATGGCTCTCGGGCCGATTACGAATCAAGGTAGATCACAGCTATGTTTTGGCTCTGGCTCCTTGGAAAAATCCTGTCTGGTATCAGACGGGAGTGAGCTTGGGCACTGTTACGAAGTGGAAGGTTATCTCGACAGATGCATCCAACCTAGGTTGGGGAGCCCTTCACGAGGGCAGGCCAGTCTCCGGTCTCTGGTCAGACTCGGAAAAGAGCCTTCACATAAACTGTCTAGAGATGAAAGCGGTCACGTTATCGCTAAGAGCTTTCCTTCCGTACATAAAGCACCACCACGTCCTAGTCCGAACGGACAGCAGGTCGGTATATAAATCGCCAGGGCGGTCTAAGATCTTTCAATCTGCACGCAATGGCGGAAAAACTCCTAATATGGGCAGAGCGCAACCTGAGTTCGCTGAGGGCGACTCATGTGCCAGGCATTCTGAATTTGGGTCCGGACATGCTGTCCAGGGACAAAGTGTCCCCAGCAGAGTGGTCTCTTCAACCACACACAATTCAGACAATTTGGGGCAGGTTTGGAGAGGCAAAAGTGGATCTTTTCGCCTCACAAGACAATGCTCAATGCCTAACATATTTCTCCAAGCACAAGGATGCGTTGGCCCACGAATGGCCCAACCTTCCTCTTTATGCTTTTCCTCCAGTCTCAATGTTACCTCAGGTTATAGAGAGGATCTGGGAGAGCAACTGCGCTGTGCTTTTAATAGCCCGCTTTGGAGAAATCAACCATGGTTCTCACTGCTAAGTCAGATGTCAGATACTGCTCCGTGGCGATTCCGCTGAGGAGAGACCTCCTCATGCAGGCGAAACGGCAGATCTGGCATCCCCGTCCCGATCTATGGGCGCTTCATGTCTGGCCCATCAACGGGTACATGAGAACCTCTCTGAAAATGTATTAAACACTATTGCTGAAGCTAGAGCCCCCGCGACCAGGCGGCTCTATTCAGGCAAATGGGCAGTCTTTTCAGACTGGTGTAAAACACGGATCCTGACCCCACACAATTGTGAAGTGTCAGAGGTGCTCATTTTTACAAGAGCTGTTGGGCGGTCGTTCCCCTCCACGCTCAAAGTTTATGTGGCCGCTATAGCAGTGCACCACATTCAAGTGAACGGACTGTCACTGGGAAAGAACGATCTTATCGTGCGCTTCCTTAAAGGGGCTAGAAGGCTTCACCCACCTCGCCCCCCTTCAGTTCCTATATGGGACTTGTCTACGGTCCTGGATGCCATGAAAGGTTCTAAATTCGAGCCTCTGCATTCGGTGAGCTTAAAGCTCCAGTCACTAAAGACCGCTTTTCTGCTGGCGATTGCATCAGTTAAGCGGTGGGTGATCTGCAGCGCTCTCTGTGAGCGCCTCTTGTCTGGAATTTGGGCCAAACGATTCTAAAGTCGTCCTCAAACCAAGGCATGGATACGTACCTAAAGTGCTTTCAACTCCGTTCAAAGCACAGGTCATTTCACTTTCAGCACTTTCATCATCGTTAGATGAAGAGGATGCTAATTTGCTCTGTCCTGTCAGAGCGCTGAGAATTTACATAGAGCGTTCCGCTGTTTTCAGGCACACTGAACAGCTCTTTGTGTGCTTTGGCGGCGCAGCACCACGCCCTGTGGTTTCAGCAGACCTTGTCACGTTGGATAGTGGATGCTATCTCACTGGCTTATGAGTCTAAAAATCTCAGCTGCCCTTTAGGCGTCAAAGCCCATTCGACTAGAGGCTCTCCATCTCCACTCTCCATCCGCCATGGCACTACTGTTTCTAGATACACTGAACTGATTCATTCGGTTTGGGAGAAGAGATAAAAGCCTGCCCACACTGACAATTGATTGGTTGACTTAACGAAACAGGCCAATCAGGATGCTCTTCCGGGAGGCTTGGGATGTCTGGTATTCAATACTCACTGCTGTGTGTGTGCACTTGGAAGGGGGAAATGCAGAGCACAAATTCCGAGTATGGGACACTATACTTGGCCACACCTCATGTCATTTTCACTTTCAAAATTTGAAAATGTGCTTAGGGAAATGTGAATGGAAATTATTGATGTGCACATTAACTCTCAAAATAATTTTATGCAAAAAGTTTGTATGGTAAAACATTTGGGCACTGATGAGAAGTTGACAGCTTATAATTAATACAAGTTTAAAAAAACAAACAAAAAAAAAAAAATCAAGTGTTTAACCCAAAGCTGCTTATTAAAGTGCATTCTCACAATCCGCAAGAACAGTTTTGAGCACTGGTAGTGTTCATTGTGTGAGTTATTGCACTCATGCACTCATTCCTTTTATTTGGATGGAAATCTAGCAATCGAGAATTGAGCCGGAACCATCTAAAGAGCTGCAGTTTATGGAGATGCCCTAACTCAGTCGTCCAGCCATCACTATTTGTCCCTTGTAAAAACTCGCTCAAATCCTTACACTTGCCCATTTTTCCTGCTTCTAACACATCATCATGTATATTATGATGTTATGATGAACTATATGCATTTCTCCACTGACCTTCTATGACGTTTCTAAGGATGCTGATTTTCAGAAGGTAGACTGAGATGGTGAACGGGAACTTGGTTTGAGTAACAAATAGCAACGCACTATCAGCTGTTTGATAAGCAAAATAATAATCATACCGTTATGTGTCCGACGCTGTAAAGAGCGATGCCTTAGTGCAGCGTTTGCTACAGTCGTACATTAACTTGAGTAAAAGTTGACCAAATGGATCTCTGTGTATACTTGAAGCAAGGATTTAGAGTTACATTCAAGCTATTTTAAGGCAAGAAGAATTTTTTCGTTTTCAAAGATGAATTTAAGGGATAAAATTATTGACTACAGGGGGACTTTAACAACATATCGATTGTTCACAAAAACTTTCAGTCTTAAAAGTTGTGAAAATGACATGATCTTGGACCTTTTTACAGTGTGTGCCATTATAAAGACTCTAAGTCTATCCCTCACAGCCTTGTTTTCATACGTGTTAAATTCAATATGGCTTCTAACCTGACTAAGGTCTATTCCTCACTTGTAAGCCACTTCGGACAAAACCGTCTGCTACATAAATAAATAAAAATGTAAATGCAACCAGCTAGCAAACACTGAAAAACCCCTAGTAATGCCTTAGCAGCCACATAAGCATGTCTTATTATTTGTATACCCTATTGTGGTATCACTGTGGCAGTTAGTTAATAATTCAAATTTTTACAAAGATCAATTATTAAAAAATAACATTTCACTCCACAAGTAATACAACTATATAAGTTTTATATATTCCCAAATAAGTAACAAACAACATTTCCAACAACATACACACACTTTACCCATTCCTTTTCCTTTCTTTGCCACATTAACTCACCATCTTCCCTCCAACACTCAAACACAGTAGGACAGGACAAACTGCCGCATGAGGTGAGAGGTTGAGCTCCGCAGTGCTGGGAGGAAATCTATAAGGTGTATAAATATAGAGTCACAGGAAACAGCACCCCATTGATCTTCTCAATTACGGACAGTGATATTTAATCCACAGTCTCTGCTGCTTCATACACACAGATTAATATTGATCATTGCTCAGAGATCAACAGCCTCTAGTGATCCTGCAGCAATATCATAACCTGTCTTATTGAAAAGTGGCACATGTGGATTTGGTTGTGGGCTATGAGCTGACGACTGAATACGGAGATTGGCAGTTTTATTACAGGACACAATCATTAATTATATGCACCCTTTATACATTTTAATAAGGAGGCATTTTTATTTGGTTTACAGCAGCATTGGGTCTCACAGCAGTCTAGTGGCTGTGTGTGTGTGTGTGTGTGTGTGTGTGTGTGTGTGTGTGTGTGTGTGTGTGTGTGTGTGTGTGTGTGTGTGTGTGTGTGTGTGTGTGTGTGTGTGTGTGAGAAGAAGGGGGGTATACTTCCCAATACTGTTATAAATCATCCTCCCTCCATCTCTCTCTCTCTTTCCACTTAGACCCTCTGCATGATGTCATTCTGCAGAATATCAAGTACTACACACACACACACACACCCAGGTCAGGACTCTCAGAATACACCAAAAATCGCTGAATACAACTGCATTGATTCAGTCATTTAAAGGGATAGTTGACCCAAAAATGAAGAAAATCAATATGTATTCACCCTCATGTTGCTCCAAACCTGTATGACCAATTCTTCAAAACAAAGCAAGTTATTTTGTAGAATTCCATGGATTTTTAACTTATTGTGACCAGAAACTGAGGCTGTCGAGAGAAAACCTCAAGTACCATAAAAATGGCTCATATGACGTGCAGTGTTATATACTATTATAGTATATTTTGAATTAGGTTTTTTCAGGTTTTATTTTAATTAGTTTGTTTATGTTTGAGCTTTTGTCATTTTTATTTCGGTTTTAATATCTATATATATATATTTATTTTTAAAAATTTAACTAGAAAATGTCAGTCAGTTACTAAGGCAAAATGTCTCAAGTAAGTTTTTCATCTAATATTTATTTTTTTTTTTACAACATTTTCAATTCATTAACTGAAAATTTTTTGTATTCGTTTTAGTTAATAAAAACAAAACTTAGGACTTGTGAGTTTGTCTTTTAAACCTAATATCGGCCAATAAAAAGATGATTGTTGAACTGTTATTAGCTGAAAATGTGTACATTAGCGTACATTAGGCTATTTTTGAATGTATATAACACATATTTGAGATCAACTGTAATGCTAGTGCTTCGGATTTATTTTGTTTGTCACAAACTTTTTGTGTGGCTGGGAATAGAGCATGAATTGTATAGCCCAGAATACAATTTTTTTAGGTAAACTATACATTCAAATAATTTCTTAAACTTTAATAAAACTAGTTACTTAGATGTTACCATATCAAATAATTTTTTAGGTTTATTAACAAAACATCTCACAGTGTAGACCAGACCAGACCAGACCAGACCAGCTGCCGTCGGACCAACAGGATTGTACACACATATACTTTCTCTCCTCTCTTGGTGAAGTACAGTGATGGATGTCCTGTTTGAGAGGTGTTATGCTCCACTGACCTCAATATATCAGATATGTGTGAACACACACACACACACAGGGGTGACATCATCGATAAAGCCAAACAACGGAAGGCCAGTGCAGTAATAAGCTCTAACATGATTAAAAGTGAATGTGGAAGAGACATCTGGTGTGTATGTGCGGCTCTGATCTCGCATGTGTGCATCTCAAACCTAATTTTTCCATTCATGTCCCGTATGCAGGCAGTTTAATGAGGTTAGTGCAGATTCAAGGGCTGTTCTGCAAGAGTGAGAGAGAGATGATCCATTCCTCTCTATTAGCTCAGTGTGTGAACAGACTGCCTACTGCTAAAACGAAGATGCAGCGCTCTGTGCTGCTTTAATCAAGGGCAGATTACATTTAATGCACTGTGTGTAATGTACAACAGACCTAATGTACAGGTGACATCATCAGACAGATAGCAAGTAAAATTGTTAAGGTAAATAAACGGTAGGCTAAGTATAATATTGTAGTCAACCTGAAAACCCATTTAATTTCTGTAATCAAATGTATTTCAGAGTAAAATAGGATATTCTATGAGAGTAAAAGTAGATAGGGACTTTATTTTATCCAATGGGAATAGACTGGACTGTAAAATATGGGCATTATGTTTCAAAATAGAGATGGATGGTTGAAAAGGAGAGGTTGGAAAATTAATATGTGACTGGTGACGTCAGCCAAAAAGCTCATTTGTTTCAGGAAGAGGTCAAGAAACTTGATTTAAAAACTGATTTTTTTTGTGCAATATATTACAATATGTTAAAAGATACATTAATTTTCACCAGATGGCCTTAATAGCTTTATTTGGAAAGATTTAATTGTTTTTAGAATGATTAGAGGGATTCTGTTGCGGAAAACGCATTAGAAAACAAAGCAATTTTTTTGTGCAAACCATAACTTTATGCATGAACGATATAGATAAATATTGAGTGTTCACACTTGGGTATACTCTTATTAATACTCAAACCTCTTTCAGTAACTATAAGTGAACACTTATTTAAAAAAAATTAAATATCCACTTGAGTTCATACACCACATTCCTACAGTTTTTGATCCATTTAATTAGACTAAAATAACTATGATTTTTATTGTGATTATTATTCAATAAAAAAAACACAATAAAAATATACTGCAATTGTACCATTGTACTGTAAAAATAAAAAATAATAAAATAATTTTATTTTATAGTACAATACAACTGTAATATACATAATGTAATATAACATGTATTTATTTTAATTGCATTATTCACGATCTGATTGTAGCATTAAGCCATAAGATTTTATTTCAATATATTGTACAGCCCTAATTCTGATTTCATGTTGACTTTGATTTTCTACCAAAACAATTAGGTGTGTAGATGATTAAATGTAGATAAATAGCATTAACATGTACCTCTCAGTTATAAAACTTGCAACGGCGTAGTCTCGCATAGACCCAAAGTGGAGCAAACATGAAGCCAAAACTCCAAACAACCAAGTGTCTTAATTGTACCAAGTGTCTTAAATGTAGTACCAAGTGTCTTAATTGTACCAAGTGTCTTAATTAACGACTAGGGCCCAATCCCAATTCTATTTAATATCCCGTTTCTTTTATTGGTGTACTGTAATATTTAACCGGTATAAACAGCAATGAAGTGCACATATCTAACAGAAATCAGGCGTGAGCGCGTTAAACAGATTACTCACTGCCAGTGCCAATGTTGATTTGTGCTGTATTTGAACTTAAGTGTTCTCTTTAGCCCCGTTTCCACCGAAATTACCCGGAACAATTTGTACCAGGAACTCCCCCCCAACCCCACCGCGGTCTAAAGTACCGTGAAGATTAGGCAAATTATTAGTCCGGTGATGTAGGACTGTGCCCGACTGCTCCTCCCAGTCACCAACGGACAGTAATAATTTTTGAGTGACACTGTATGCAACAATAACAAGTATGGAGGAGATTCAAGCAGCGCTGCTTTTGCTGGTTATGTACTGTTTTACTAAAGAGGTAGCCTAGTTAACAAAACGGCGGAAAAGAGCGCACTGATACTAAAGCGTATTCTGCTTTAAGTGTGTAAAGCTAGATTTAAAATAAGACAACGTATGTTATTATCAGCTATTATGGACATTGACCGTGAGATGGCGAGATTAACGCGCGCCACCGGACAGAAAGAGCAATACCTTTAAAAATGCCGGTTGAAATAAAATGCTGCGTGAACTCAACCAATCAGGATGTTCAGCGCCCACGTTCCACTTCCCGAAAGTTCCTGAACTTTGAAAAAGTAATACCTCGCGAGCAGGGACTATCGGAGGGGGAAATATTTACCCGGAACTTCATTTAGACCCTGGTTCCTGCGGTCGAAACACACCGAGTACCACCCCAAAGAGTTCCTGGGGAAAGTTCCTGCGGTGGAAACGTGGCATTTGTTTAACCATTCTATTTGGTTTCGTTTTGTACCGTGGTGCTGCGATAACGGAGCTCTTTGCAATGTAATACAAACGAGTCAGTTGTTGCCTTGGTAACGCAAGTGTTTACAGACGATATGAGATGTAAATAGCGACAGCATTATGAAGGATGACCAGATATTTCTTTTAACTGTATTATTAATTTGTGTTCACATCAATCAAATAGCACTTTTAGCAGGCTACATAGAAACTGGCAGCCAGGCATTCCCGAGTGGCAAAATCATTACACACATTCTACCAGCACAGTAGTCGTGTATGCAGGGACATTTCTCATACCCCTTTGTTCGAAGTGTGGTCCCAAAAAATCTTTGTTTGAAGGGCTATCTGGCCCTTACCCGTACCCCTCCAGCCAAAGGAGAAGAGACACCCTTACCCCTTCACATAAACGTGCAAAACAAAGGGGTTGGGGAAAGGGAAGTGGTAGAAATAGGATTGGGTCTAGATCTTCCTCAAAGTGCAAATTTTTGCAGCCTGGTACCTTAAAACAACTTTGTTTCCACATAGACCTATACTTCAAATAGTCAACCAATCAGGACCAGAGCTGGTGAGTTCATCCAGCTCAGGGCATTGTTGTGTTCTGTAAACAGACTGTAGGTGGTCAGTGGGCGTGCTGTCTGAGCCTGAGACTATAGCTTTACACCTTCTGAAAAATGATTAAGTTTGGATGTCTCCAAAGCAAGGGCGTCCTTCACACTCATAGAGACACTCTGAAGAAGTGCTGTTAGAGCGTCTGACACACTTTCCCCGGCATCCGTGGTTATTTTATAAGTGAACCTCTTGTTTCAGTGAAGGATGGCGTCTCTCCAGCGCTACACTGAAGCCGACGAGAGGGAAAAGAGTTATAAAATGATAAACACAGGAGATAAAAGTAAATGCTCGCTCATCCTAACAGCTCCCTGCGGACTATATAATTGCTTCTCTCAGAAGAGTCTCAACAGACAGCACTCAAGTCCACGGTGTCCAAACACCTGAGCAGGTAAAGCATGTGTTCACAGCTACTTTAAAAAACACTTACAATGGACACTATAGCTCCTAGCAAAACAATTACTGTTACCACAGTTATTTATGTATACCCAATTCAAATTGAGTGAACTAGATTTTTTTGAAAACTCACATTAAAAGAGTCCTATTATGCCCTTTTACGAAGTCTTTTGTTTTACATTATTACAGCACCTCTCTCCCCAGTCTGGCCCGGACACGCTGTTTAGTTCTGGTTTCGATGAAGCCCCTCCTTCTGATATACAAAACGTGCTGTGATTTTTTTAGGTGGCCCAGTGTGTTGTGATGGGCACGGCTTAGCATGTGTTTGGGAAATGTCACACCCCTTACCATAACCGCAAGCTCTACTCAGATGTAAATTTTAAGGATGGTGTCAATTTCAAACCAATTCAAGCCTGATTCGGACTCAAGAATGTTAACAAACAAGAGGAATCTTCCAGAATGGATTTCAGTCATGGACTTTGCAAGCACGGATTTCACAGGACTTTCCAGAGCGGCATGTTTGTCATTTTCTTAAACATTTTAGATACGATGTTATACACCATTTAATCATGATTTCATGAATTTTGCCCGGAAAACTATGGTAACACAAATAGTAATCAATCACAAAACCATGGTTAATTTTTCTAAGGGGGAGTGAACAGTCTTACAAAAGCAAGAGCTAACAAAAGCTACAGTAAACACTGTAGCAACACTAATGCTGGCTAGCAGGCGAACAGGCAAAGCTTTGACCTTTGTTTACATCATAGCAACTATATCAAATGTATAATTGGAACTGCTAATAGAAAACGCAACTACAAATAATAAGACATGCTTACAAGTTGTGATCCACAAACCGCAGATTATGCCGACAAAATGGGAACTGCTGTATTTCAGGAGAAGCTGTTCTCCATAAAATGTGCAGAACAGAGATAAATCTTGGGGTTATAATATTCAGTAACAGTTTTAAAAATAAATTTAAACCACTAAGTTCGACAGCCTTAGGACAAATGAGTTTTGGAAACATGGAAAAACATCTTTGACATAGTCTTCTCTAATGCAGCTCAACCAGGCCTCGCCCCCTTTTTCACATATTCTATGGGTGGGGGATTATTTAAATGAGTAACATTATGACTTCACAAAGGCCAGAAAGAAAAAACGCATTGTAGTACAAATGAGTTGTTCGCTGTAGTTCTGGGAAAGTGAATTCTGGTATATAAAATATCTCCCTTTAGAGTGTGTGTGTGTGTATATATATTATATATATATATATATTATACAGTCCCTGACAAAAGTCTTGTTGCTTGTCTATTTTGTAGAAACACCTGCTATTAGTATTAACCTTTATATATATACCTATATATATATATATATATATATATATATATATATATATATATATATATATATATATATATATATATATATATATATATATATATATATATATATATTCACTGACATTATGTATAACACTGGTGTGTTTTTCACTATGCATATGAAATACTCTCACTGGCAGAATTTGCTTATCTCATCACCTTTACCACTGCAATTCTGGGCCAAATATCAAATATGCAAAATGCTACTCAGGGCCAAGAAACTGTCTAGTTTTATGCAAAAAGAAAAAAGCATACACCCAGCATTCTCCATTGGACAGCCACAAACTCTTCGCTGTAATGTGGTATGCAGCTGATCTTTAATGTCAAAAGGCTAGAGAGAAGAAACGAAAGGAATAGGAAAAATAGATTATTTTATATTCTGAGCCTAATCTCATAACATTTGCTTATTGTTCTGCAGTGACTGCCAGAGCGAATATGACAATCCCAATAATGCAACTGCGCTACTACCATGCCTTGAAACGTTTGCAACATTACTATATTTTATTATGCAAACTTCAGTTTAATCTTAAAGGAATAGTTTACCCAAAAATGAAAATTTCCTGATTATTTACTCACCCCAGAAGGGTGATACTTTCTGTCCTCAGCCAAAGAGAAATTACATTTTAGAGGAAAACGTTCCAGGATTTTTTTTTATGTAATCTCCAAGTGAATGTTGACCAACGTAGACCATTTTAAAAGGTCCAAAATCCCTGTAGGCAGCTTCAACAATTCCTTTAAGAATAATTCACTTAAAAACAAAGCTAAAAAAAAATGAAACACTAGCTTTAGACAAAAGACCATCAGATATTGTATAGCCACGGACAAAATTAAGTTGTTTTAGACATTCTGATAAGTGTATTCATTTATTTTACCAGCTCTCCAATAATCCTACATGTCCCTTATCATGTATGCTAATTCCCTGCTACTTTGAACAATTCACTCACATTTACATGCTGCTACGGACAGATGCTTTTATCAAAAGTGACTCAATGCTCAAGCTATATATATATTTTTTTTTCAGTTCATCCATGCATCAGCCTCAAACACATGACCTTGAATTTGCTAGCGCCATGTGCTACTGTTTAAGCTACAGGAACACTAGTCACACTCACAACACAAACAAAAAATGCCAGCCCAATACCAGAATGCATTTAAAGCCACTATCTGCAGCTGTAATGAGATTCTGATAGTCGCAGAGCTGTACTGAACATCCCAGAGGATCTCAGACAGATAAGGCTATTGATCTAGACACAAATAGTAAGGAGCAAGAGATACGGGTTGATGGAGCAAAGATGCCACTTATGTGCACATGCAGTTCCCATAAGGACCAGATTTCCCCAAAATGAAAGCTTGCATTGTTAGACTGAATAAACTGCACTGGTAATAACATGATATGACAGCAGGATACCGAAACTAATAATGTATTCATCAGAAAAGAGAGATGTGTGTGATGAGTAATTGTCAGAGCCACTGTAAAAGTGTGTAAACAATAAATAAAATATTTGACAAAGCAGAAGATATGAGTCTATTAAGTGAACCAGTCACAGACAGTTCCTATAAATTGATTTAGTTTGATGTTGGCAAGATGGCTAAGGAGGAGCTGATAGGTGGGGTCGTATACCATTTTGTAACCATGGCGATCGAACAGATGGGTTAGTACAGGAACCGCATGCTGTTTGGGGCGTCAGGGTGTGTCACCATCTGAGATTTATCAGACATTGTGTCATAAATACATCAATTCTGCATTATCACATGCAGGTGAAGTGCTAAGTGCTATTAATATTGATTTTCATTTGTATAAGACAAATGAGACAGTATAAGACAGATGCTAATCAGATGTTAATGTCGTCCCAAAAAAATGTATTCACAGTATTACAGAAATTAATACTTTTATTCAGTAAGGATGCATTTAATTGATCAAAATTGACAGTAAAGATGTTTATAATGTTACAAAAGATATCCAATTTAAAGGGATAGTTCACCCAAAAATGAAAAATTAATTTACTCACCCTCAAGTTGTTTCAAACCTGAATGAGTTTCTTTGTTCTGCTGAACACAAAAGAAGATATTTTGAAGAATTTTTCAAGCAGATAGAGCAACCATTGACTACCATAGTAGGGAAAAAATACAATGGAAGTCAATGGTTGCTTGGTTACAAACATTCTTCAAAATATCTTCTTTTGTGTTCAGCAGAACAAAGAAACTCATTCAGGTTTGAAACAACTTGAGGGTGAAATGACAGAATTTTCATTTTGGGGTGAACTATCCCTATTTTTTTTTTTTTATGAATATCACATATTTACAAAAATATTTGTAAATATAAAGTATGAAAATAGAAAATAAATGTTTATTACTCTGCAAATCAGCATATTATAATGATTTCTGAAGGATCGTGTGACACTGAAGACTGGAAAACTTAAATTCAGCTTTGCCATGACAGGAATAAATTACATTTTAAAATACATTGACAATGTTTCTGTTTTGTTTTTGATCAAATAAATGCAGCCTTGGTGAGACAAAGGGCCCTATCATACGCCCGGCGCAATGTGACGCACACAAACATTTTTAATTATATTAAAATATTATTGGTCGCAAATGTAATGTAAATAGCGAATCCGCCATGGTGCACGCGCAACTGGCTTTTAAAGGGAATGGGAGATGAGACTCTGATTGGTTTATTGCATGTTATGCCCATGACTCATTAAGAGACTAGTACAACCCTTTTAAACCACGCGCCTGGTGCATGACCATTTTTTTCCATCACGCCCTTAGTGCACCTGTGCCATGCGATTAGATTGTTAAAATTGGGCTGTGTGTGTGTGTGTACGTAGAATCACCCCAAAATGCCCCATGATGTATTCAAATTATAAACGACAAACAAAAGAATCTAGTTTACTGCTCAGATCGAGTGCAACGTCTCAGCAGATCTACTGAAAAGTAGAAAAAAAACAGCTAAAGATGTTCCGTTTTACTTTTTTTTCCTATTATGAATAACCCTCCCATGATACATGCAAGTTGTAAACAGCAAAAAAGAGGCAGTTTTCTGTTCATACCGTGTGCATAATTTGCAGCATCCCCCCAGATCAACGATAACTTTGATCTTATTCTACCATCTAGGTTTTTGTGCTTCAAAGGAAAAACGATGTGTGTGGTGATGTCACCGTGACATTGAATCATGTCTGAGTGTCTCCGAGAAATGCAGGAGATGAATGAAAATATGAAGTGTTTGCTGCTTTTATTGGAAGACTAATGAGAGCGAGAGAAATGGGGGCCCTTCATCAGCCAGGTTGGCAGACATTTACCCTCAGATGTCTCCCTCAGAATGAGATACAATGAGAATGACACAACTACAGTGTTTCCCATGGATTCATGCTTTTGTTTTATTGTGGTTTCTTGCCTCTTACAAATGTCAAGCATCTTAATTAATGTTCTGTCTGAAATATTAATGCTCACTGCAGATACATCATTAATATTCATCCAAAGGCAGCCCAAACTCATGTTAATATTTCACATGTTGCCAAAGATTTAACATGATAAAGTGTGTACTTGAATGTGCACTCTGGTTTTATAAAAACATACAGCCACTGAGGCAGTATAATGAATAAATTATCCGAAGGAAATGCAATCATCTCTGCCTAAAAACAAGGAACGATGAAGAGCCTTTAGGAATACTCAACACGTTCAGCTGTCTATATTTGGAATGGGGTTTATATGTGAACGCATGTGTGAATATGTATGTGCGAATCCTCTGACCGACCTGGCAACATTTCTGAATGATGAGAAACAGAGAGCGAGAGAGAGAGAGAGAGAGAGAGAGAGAGAGAGAGAGAGAGAGAGAGAGAGAGAGAGAGAGAGAGAGAGAGAGAGAGAGAGAGAGAGAGAGAGAGAGAGAGAGAGGAGAGAGAGAGAGAGAGAGAGAGAGAGAGAACTTCACAAGGACAAGGAGAACTGAAGATATACATTTATACACTCTAAACCCTCTTTATATCTCTCTATAGATGGATGGATAGAATGATAGATAGACAGACAGACAGACAGACAGACAGACAGACAGACAGACAGACAGACAGACAGACAGACAGACAGACAGATAGATAGATAGATAGATAGATAGATAGATAGATAGATAGATAGATAGATAGATAGATAGATAGATAGATAGATAGATAGATAGATAGATAGATAGATAGATAGATAGATAGACAGACAGACAGACAGACAGACAGACAGACAGACAGACAGATAGATAGATAGATAGATAGATAGATAGATAGATAGATAGATAGATAGATAGATAGATAGACAGACAGACAGATAGACAGACAGATAGATGATAGATGGATGATAGATAGAGATAGACAGACAGACAGACAGACAGACGATAGATAGATAGATAGATAGATAGATAGATAGATAGATAGATAGATAGATAGATAGATAGATAGATAGATAGATAGATAGATAGATAGATAGATAGATAGATAGATAGATAGATAGATAGAACAAAGGATAGACAGACAGACAGATAGATAGACAGATAGAACAAAGGATAGATAGATAGACAGACAGACAGACAGATAGATAGACAGATAGACAGATAGAACAAAGGATAGATAGATAGACAGACAGACAGACAGACAGATAAATAGACAGATAGAACAAAGGATAGATAGATAGATAGACAGACAGACAGACAGACAGACAGACAGATAGATAGATAGATAGACAGATAGAACAAATGATAGATAGACAGACAGACAGACAGACAGATAGATAGACAGATAGAACAAAGGATAGATAGACAGACAGACAGACAGACAGACAGATAGATAGATAGAACGAAGGATAGAACGATAGAATGAACGAAGGATAGTACGAACAATGAATAGATAGATAGAAATTATAAATATACATTTTAAAATATTACGATTCTATAGTATCTTGTTAAAATATAAAACATTAAACACTAAACTAAAATCAATCATTTAAAATGTGAATTTAGGCATAACAACATTATGGCAAAAGTTTACATAATTTCATAAAAAAATTATAATAAATAAAATAATATTCATAAAAAGCAATAATAGCAATAATCGATAAGGCATCGGATTTATTGTTGAAATTTTCCATTTTCAAACAGCAGACTCATTCTATGTCGGCATACAAAAATAGTACAGTCATCCACAATTATCTGGGTATTTTTGCTGTTGTTCTTTTACTGTACACTATAGTGTTGTAATTATAGTGTGAACACTGTGTTTTAAAACAACAAACAAGACACTAGTTCAGCTATTTGTGCATCTCATATCAGTAACAGCCTACATTCCTATATCACTGCTTCCCTGGATGGATCTTCCAAAGCAATTGTGGATTTGGATTTGACTCCAAGGTATTCTGAACTCCAGTGTCAGAGGTGATAGAAGCAGATAAAAGAAAATGAGAAATAGAAGATGAAAGCTTATTTGCTAAGCACTTTGCTCTCTCGTTCTCTCTCTCTCTCTCTCTCTCTCTCTCTCTCTCTCTCTCCCTGTCTGTCTCACCGCCTTCCTCAGAAAGAGCATGTCAGAAAGAGCCGTGGCCTATCACCATGGAGACAGACAGCTGTTACAGGTAGGGCAGAGGGGTGAGGCAGGGACATGCTTTCTCCTTGTCTTTCCAGAGGTGATCCCACACCAGTCTCTCTCTTTCAGCTCCACAACCTTTCTCTACACCTTTCAAAAGCACAATAGACAAACTCAACGGTGTTGAAACAAGTGCGCAAAATCAATAATCATCATCCACTTGATTTCACACAATTCACAGACTAAAAAAAAAGAGACTAAACATCTTATTCAGCCAAACAGGCTGAGTGAGCACACACACAAAGTCAGCGAAACAAAAATCAGCACTAATAAAAAGAAGCCCATCGTGCAGTAATGAGACCCCAGCGTTCGAAAAGCACACTCTCTGCAAATGTGCGTCCGCCAAACTCCAGCTTTCTCTCAAAGTAGTACTAGAGACGGCATACGGCGAGGGTTTGTTCCTACAGTAGATGCTGATGTCAGGGCAACTGTCAGGGGTTTTTCCTCTGCAATGTTTGTGAGGCATGCTGCAATTCGGTCAGCGTTTGGTGGCGGTGCTGCAAAGTGCACATGCTCTTGCTTTTTGTGTGTGTGTGTGTGTGTGTGTGTGTGTGTGTGTGTGTAAAATAAAAAAAAGAAAGACTGAGCAGCAGTCAAACCCATCAGGTCAAATGTGACAGATAGTTCATAACACTCAATCCCGAGGGTGTGTTTAAGTGCGAGCATGTGTTTAGAGTTGGCTCAAAGAGCACCGTACTCACCATAAGCAGGCAGACGGCAGATTCGGGCATCAGTTGCACAGCCATGATGTCTTTACTGCAAACAAACGTTTAAGTAATGTTCAAGTAGCGTGCCGAAACCCTAAAGGCAATCGTTATGATCTACAACACCGCCAAAATTGTCCAGGCAATGTTTAGTTAACGCTCAAGAAACGTATTGTATACTCTTTCACAGGACACTGTACAATAGTTTCCCGTTCCTTTGGCCGTACGCTCCTTGCTCTATCCTCAACGTCTTCCCTTCCGTTCAGAAATCCCAAAGCACTGTTCAAGCTCCGTCCTTGATCCAAATGAAATGTCTCTTCTTTGATCTCCAACAGCCTGTTAGACTCCCTCCTCCCTGAGGACGGACACACACATGCACACACTCGCACACACATACGGTCCGAGAGGAGGCAGAGACTGCCGTTTCAAATGACCAAGCAGCACTGCAGACACACACGCACTCTCACGTTCACAAATCCGACTGATACAACCAAACACAGCAATGAGAGAGAAAGAGAGAGAGAGAGAGAGAGAGAGAGAGAGAGAGAGAGAGAGAGAGAGAGAGAGAGAGAGAGAGCGTGCCCACCCACCCACCTATCAATGAACACAGAAATCATATCAAGTACCATGAGGCCACTTAGGATACAAGCAAACAGACACACACACACACACACCTTCCCTTTCTCTAAAAAGATTGATTTGTAAGTGCCAGTAGACAGTTACTAGCATCTATTTGCCTAAATGAAAAGAAAAAATGTATAATGCAGAAGAAGAATAAGTGCTTGGCTTGCTACTGTATAACTATTGTTCATACTTAATGTAAAGGATTTGATTCGAACAAACCATTGACCAGCATTTAACTCGACACATTTCATTTATGCTTCCAATTGGGTATGGTAGTTTTCAATGCAATCAGACTTGCAATTGAGAGATTGGCTGCCTTAAAATTGAGTTCAAATTAAACATTTGAGTTAATTCAGAAACTCAAAAACTTGAATTAAAAAACTTGTTATATAAATCCTTAAAGTTCTGCATAATTAGGGGCGTGGCCACTTTGAGTGACAGGTGGATAGCCTTTCGTCTTCTGTCTGTAAGTCATCACGTCACCTCAGCTCCACCCACGTCCCACCTCTTTGCGCATTTTCTATAATCATGGAGTGGCGCGCGGTGACGCGCTGCCAAAATGGCAGCTCACCCTACTTTACGCTTCAAAACTGCTCTTCAGAAACCTATGGACACTACACTATCACGGACACTACGTCCATATTTTTAAAAACATTTTTTTACCACAATGTAAAAAAAAAGTCATTTCAACTTAATATTAAAATGACTAAAAAGTTAAAATTGCTAAACTTATTTTGATGAGTTACAGTAATATAAAAACAGTACAGTATATTGTCTTATTGATCATATCATTGTTTACAGTTCAGAATAACATTGTTACAGTGTAAATATATATTTACGTACTGAATAATATTAATAAACTACATGTACTTACTAGGGTTAGGGTAGGATTAGGGTTTGGTTGAGGGTTAGTTATAGTTGCATGTTATTACTAAGGTAAGTATGTAACAAGGACACTGTAAAATAAAGTGTAGAATCTATCTATCTATCTATCTATCTATCTATCTATCTATCTATCTATCTATCTATCTATCTATCTATCTATCTATCTATCTATCTATCTATCTATCTATCTATCTATCTATCTATTCAGGCAGCACATTTTCTTCAGAAACCGTAAAAATCAGGTTCTAATCTGTGCTTTTGTTCTTGGTCCGATGAATGTGAGAGGGAAAAAAGGAAAAGAAAAAAGAAAGAAAGAGCGATACCGAGAGGAGCCTCAGGGGACCTAACATACTTTCCCCAAACATATGATTAGATATAGCTACTCTCCCTCTCTTTTTCACACATACTGTAAACACAATACACAAGGTGAGAAGGCAGCACTTTTTTAGAGTCTGCTTTTCCTTGCGGGATCTTGTCCCATGTGACACTACCTCAAAAGGGTTAAAAGCACTATCCCTTTGAAAGGATTTGCTTTGTGTAGTTTTACTGAAGCTCACACACCTGGGTCTCTCTCTCTCTCTCTCTCTCTCTCTCTCTCTCTCTCTCTCTCACACACAGTTTCTCCTTGGCTGGTTCTTCCAACCCACACAGCACTAATTAGCCCTCCAGAGCAGCAGTGGACTAACAGAGATAAATGAAGTCACACTCACGGTCTGACTGACTGACTGACTGACTGACTGGAGACATCAGGGTGGGGGGCGTTCGGGTGTGGCAGAGGGACAGAATCAAAACCCATGTACATAATTCCTTTTGCATTAGCTCTGCCAAAACAGTTGGTCTGAACAGTGCATGCTGAGGTTTAATTCATGTGCACTTTGGTCTTGTTTGCATCAGTAATATGAGGAATAAAATGTTCTTAGTTTTTTTCTCACTGACTCAATAAAATCATTCAATGCACTACCTAGTTCCAGTCTAGTCCAAAAATATAAAATGCTATATGGTAAGCTATCTGCATGTCTCCTTATTTAACTTTTTATGCTCATCCCTCTTACTTTTTAGAGCAAGCACAATATTTGAAGAGCTTATGCAGTACATCCTCTATTGTCTATCTTCTAAAAAGCATATACAAAAAAAGATTACTGTACACTATCAGCAGTCGGAAAGATTTTTGAATTTGATTTGTTTTTGAAAGAAGGCAGGATTTATTTAACAGTTATAAGCAAATATATCAATTTTTCATATCTCCTGTCCTGATCACTAGGTGGCCCTGTGCCGAAACTGAGCAGGTACCCTGAAGTCATGGTTGTCATAACGTGCACCAAGTTTGGCCTGAATACACTAAAGCGTTGGGGTGATATAGCGTCATGTTTGACGTGTGCTTTGTAAAAATAAGTAGGCAAGTGTCACATCTGTTCTGTGTCTGGCACTCTGTGGGAGTTTTATGTTGAAGTTTATCTGTGCGTTGTTTCTGCGTCCTGTTCCTGACGGGTTTTGTAGTTCTTGTAGTTTTTCATGTTGATTAGTCTTCTCAGGTGTTTCCCATTCAACACACCCCTTGTTATCTGGTTTAACTAGTTCCCCTGTGTGTATGTAGCCCATGTTTTCTCTGGTTCTCTGTCGGTTGTTGTTTTATGTCAGGTTTGCTGTTTGATGTTATGCAGGTGTTCTCTGTTCCCCGTGTTTTCTTTTGTATTTTTGCTTAATGTTATTTTGATTGTTAATGTTCATTAAAATCCCCTGCATTTGGATCCTATCTCTGCCTGCCTTCTGTTCTGTGACAGCAAGTTTTTCAGAGAAAACTTTTTTTTTTTCCGGCATGGTCTGAAGATGATCTGGGTCGATTTATAACAAGGTCTAGGAGGAGTTTGAAATGGCAGAAAAAAAATAAGTTCGGAAAATAACAATCGAATCGTCTTGAGCCATTGAATCTGAGAGAATTTTGTTTCTTGCCTGTACGGTTCAAAAGTAATTAGCATAAACATTCGTGCATATCTGGACCGTTGGAGGCGCTACAGGGATTGAGTTATAGGGTCTAAAATTGTTCAGACTGTCCTCTATCTGTGTGCCAAATTTGACAACTTTTTACCATACGGTTCTATATAGGCTGCCATAGAGGAAGGAGGAAGAAGAAGAAGAAAAAGAAGAAGAGGAAGAATTATAAGGAGAAGACTAAAGATTGCAATAGGGTCATTCCGTGTCAAGATTTAGATTTTTTTTTTTCTGGTCAAAAAAATACATAAATGAAGAAGAAAGTCAAAATATTAAATGCCATGTATGTATATTTACAGAGTAATCCACTATTTTGTAGAGGGGGGTCAAAATTACTAGCCTGACGTGGTCATACTCAATTCTGCCCGACCTAAAAATGTTGTGGGCGGGGCTAAGTTCGGCTGGCATCCAGGCTACAAAATGACAATTTTCACCTAAGATTTGGTGCCAAATTACATAGGGTAACAATAACTTTATAAAGATGGCAGCATCATTATTTTATTTGTACACAGAGATTGGTAGGTCTATTGGTTAAATCTGTTGACTTTAGGATCTTTGTTTGCTTATATGCCAACAGTGAAAGATCAAAAATGGGATCTTGTGTTTTTTGCCCCAAGTTTACACAGCTGTAACTCAAGAATTATTAAAGATACCTTAATATCCTTTTAGATTCTGGTTCTTAACAAACATTTCTTTTGCCATCTTCTTTTTACAGGCCCCTTATGGTTCAATCCCAGAAATATCGATATCTTAATGTGGCTCTATGAGCAAATTGGTCAATTGTACACATTTCTATTGGTCAAAACCCAAATGTGGGTCACTTTGCACACAGCTGATATTTTTTTTTTAAAGAGGAATATCTGAATTACAATAATGTTCAAACTAGAAATATTTTGTGTGTTTTTTTTCTATCAACACAATTGCATTGAATATACCTGTCTGAGAGACATAAATATTATTTCTCCAAAGTTTGCGACTTTGCGTGCCTATAACTCTAAAAGTCTTAAAGATATCTTAATATCCTTCTAAATTCTAATTCTTAATAGATCTTTCTTTAAGAATCTTTAAGGTCATCTCTTTTTTTTTAAAGGAACACTCCATCGTTTTTAGAAATAGGGCTTATTCAACTTCTTTCCTACATTTAGACATGTGGGCAAATGCATTTTTGTCTCAGTGCATGCATTGTTTTAGTTTGGCAGGGCCGCCGCTAGCTTAGCATAATGAATGGAATCCTATGTTGCAGCTAGCATGTCCCAAGTAAAAGTGATAAAAAAAACACAAAAAAACTACCTAATTATGCAACACATGCACAACACATGCCGGTATGTTGACGGAAGTTTGGGGATTTCATGTGTTGCGTGATATCTCTGCACCCAAGTAGCAGTGCTTCGCCTGTGCTTCCCCATAATATAGATCCAAGTTAATATCCGCCTAGGAAATTGCCTAGTCTTAACCTGCATCGCTATTTATATTCGTTGTGAATATGCAGGCCACAAGAAGTAATTAGGTGGTTTATCACTTTTACTCGGGACATGCAAGCTGGCAACATAGGATTCCATTCATTATGCTAAGCTAAGCTAGCAGCGACCCTGCCAAACTTCCCTGCCCACATATCTAAATTTAGGAAAGATGTTAAATAAGTCCTATTTCTAAAAACAGTGGAGTGTTCCTTTAAGGTAATCTTAAGGTCATATATGGTTCGATCACACAGATATGGGGATCCTAATTTGACTCCATGTTCAAATTGTTGAATTTTACCCGTTTTCAATGAGTTACAGGCAAAACTGCCCTGAAGAGCTTTTTCCCATTTTTTTTACTTTCACTGTTGGCATACAATGCAACAAAGATTGCTTAAGTCAACATTTAATTATATTTCATTTAATTATATACCTGTGTAAAAATAAAACAATGATGCTGCCACTTTGTAATGTAATTTTGACCCGCCTCTACAAAACAGTGTACAAAACTCAGAAATATATACATACGTGACATTTAATATTTTGGCTTTCATCACTAGCAAAATCAAACATTTGAGCCAGTGAAGTTTGCGAAATTTGTTTGATTTGACATGAAATGACCCAATTGGTCCAGTGCTTGGCCCCTAAATAACTGTATTTTTATTCTTAATGTAATTTATTTATCCTTGTGGTGGCCAAGATGAATTTTCAGCAGCCATTACTCCAGTGTCACATATCACTCATTAGACCCTTACTGAGGACTTTTAAAGTGAGTAGTTCAGGTAAGAGCTATCCTGTTGAAGACCACTGGGAATGTTCTGTCCTTTTGCCTCCATCTGTCCTCTCCGTGGGGGTTTTAAATGTCAGATGAAGAAAAGATCTAAAATCTGAACCAGAAGAGGGTAAAGGCCAATCATGATACGCTTGAAGTCAAATCCTGTTGCAGTTTTAAACTGTCTGGAAAATAAACAAGATGTGTCACATACATGAGTGGAAAAGGTCTCATTTACATAAACTATTCAGCTTCTATAAACGAGTTTTGGCATCTGATTTCACTGTTTAGATTAGCTAAACTCACTAAAATAGCTATTACTTTTTAAAAATTATGAGTTTTTAAATGTACAAATAGCTTTAATTACACACAGATTGGGTAAAAAAAAAAAAAAATCTGTGAAAAGCTAAAAAGCAAAATGCATGTCAGCTTCTGTTCAAAAAATTTGCATATGAAAAAAAAATCTTCAGTGATGATGATATATATAAGGCTTGCAAACATTCTCACCACAAAGCAAACAAATACCTTAAATTCAAGTATATACTTAAATTAAATCAACCTAAACCTGCTGAGAATATAAAGTATCTCCCTTGGGATCTGTGAAGACTACAAGTGGGAAGAAAATCAATACTGTCTAGTACTGCAATAAGATTTTATCACAATACCGAATCAATAAACAGACGCCAAGTATTGATTTTAATTATGATTTTTTGGTTTGCCAATTTATGATTTTTTTGTATTTGTTAATATAATGCAAAGCTGCTACATAACTTAATTAGATAAGTGAATTGTGTTATGCATTGCCAAATGAGTCATACTGCAGTCAAATATAACAAGATTCATTAATGACAATGCCATGCAATATACAAGATACAGACTATCACAAAATAATACATTAAAATTATGCAATATGCAATATGTTCTCACAATCTAACTTGTCAGCTATGAGAGAAAAGCATTTAAAGGTCTATCATGTAGCCATTTGTAGCCAGATCTGTAGTGATCTTGTCGCTTGACAAATAAATCATTCACACCTAGCCACATAATGGCAGGCTATATATTGCCTATTTGGGGTATAAATAACAATTTGGAGACTAATACTGATATGATGATCAACTGATAAATTAATGTATCATCACCAAAAGAAGAGTTTAATATGTCTTTCTTCTGGTTTTCAGATAGAAACTGTGAAGTTGGGCATGCTTATGTAGACCGATTCATGCTTTAACATTCTTCATGCTCGGGAAAAAAATATTGAAAGCCCAATTCGGATTGTATGAAATTAATACTCGAAAGGTATAGAGTTTTTCTCCCTAACAGTTTTACTGCAAAGACTGTGGGCTCCTATGAACAGAGAAACTTCTAAATCACTTTTAACACGATAGAGCGATAGAGGAGAGAAAGAACCCTGTGCTAGTGTGATTTGTTTTCTGTGCCCTATTGATTTAATAAAGCATGCATCGCTCTAGTGAGAATTCAATAATAATATCACGCAATAAAGTTGAATTGTGTCTCAAAGCGCTTTTATTTTGAGTGGCTGCTGAAGGACATGCTTTTCAAAACTCCATCTGTGCAAAGTGGAGCCCAGAATGTGAATTCAGTTCAGCTCATTTTAATAGCAATAATGAATGACCTTCTCCTCAAAATTCAGGATTTAAAAAATAAATAAAAAAAACCTACAGGATTTAATATCAAATCAGACTGATCACCTTGTAATGTTACAATTGTATAATTGATCATTTTTAAAACTAATAAAATATATTATTGTTTAAAATTCATCATCATAAATAAATTATAAAATATTATTATTACTAATATTATTAATATTATTACTATTATATGATTGGATTTTTTATGTATATCCTTTAACAGACAAATAATAATTTATTATTGTCGCTGATAAATGATAATATTGATGTTTTCCGATTTAGATGGGCAAAGTTCTACACAAAAAAGACAAGGATACTGTGAATGCATGCTTTGTTGTTGCATATAATTTTTCTATTTGAATCTAATCTAGACCTTCTTAGATGAATTAACAAAATATGAAAGACCCCTTTTTGTAATATCTCTTATGTGGAATTCTAGAGGTGGAAACTGGAATCAATGTAAAAAATAACAATAAGGCATGCAGAATCTACAAATCACCACAACAGTGCCCTCTGCTGGAGTTGGATACATCAAATCTCACACACTAACTGCACAGTGAGTGGCCAGGTAAATATATTTATTCAGAGTCATTCACGGCTTAGCAGGCACAGTATAATTATAGGCAATATTCGCATACTGGCACTAATAAGCATAACATAAGTACTTCAAGTGCTGCAACTTCCAGAACTCAATCAGTTCTTTCCCAATCTATAAAGTGCATTGAAAATACGTAACAAAGACTTCCACAACGCATTAACACATGACTACCGTGTTACCAATTTGCCTGGTTACAATAACCAAATGCTGGTTTGCAAAGTCCAGTTAGGCCCTGCTGACAGCATCCACACCAGGTGCACAGTCAAAAGCAAATGATCACTTAAAGTCATGTGACACAACACGAGTAGCCTAGCCACCACACTAAAAGATTACCATAGCCACATATACTACTATTTACAAGATAGTCCAAATGTACTTTAAAAAGATACATTTCAAAAGGTCCAAAACAGCAGCAACAATATAAGAATGTTGTTACCTGCAGTAGGCCTACAGATTCATTCACATTGCACGTGCTGTCGTCGTCGAACGTGCTATACCGTCTTCATCGCTGATAGATGATAAAAAAAACTTTTAAGGGTTTGTTTCATTAAACTGTAGGTTAGTATCCACTTAATCCAACCCTCTTTTTGATTCCTGTGCTTAGTTATCTGCGATTATCGTGCTACTTTTTGATGAGTAAAATTCAGTGCTCCAAACGATTCAATGCGTGAGTGAGCTGACCGAATCATTTGATTCAAAACCACGAACAGATTCAAATCATTCAAACAGATTTGCTGAAAAGAACTCTCACTACTCACCCTCATGCCATCCTAGACCACTTTCCATAGGCTACTCAATTTACAAAAAAATAACTATTAACTGGCGTAATGTATAACGTCGAAACGTAGCGTAATTGCGTTGAACTGTGAGAGGTGTTACACTTTCTTCGTAAGCTGAATACGGAAGGCGGTCTGGCTGAAGCTAGATCATTTTCTTTATAAAGTTTTAAATATAGATATATTTTTTACACAAACCCATCAAACCACTTCAGAAGGCCTTTATTAAGCTCCGGAGCCATGTGGATTACTTTTATAATGGATGGATGCACTTTCTTGGGCTTCAAATTATCATTATAATTATAATGCTTGGATATTTTTTTTTAATATAACTCCGATTGTATTCGTCTAAAAGAAGAACCCTTTTTGGGTGAACTTTAACGTAGTCATTCACAAATTAATGCTGAATGATTATGTCAGTGAAAATGTTACCTTGCCAATGGGAAATGCAATTTCCTATTGGCAAGAAACAATTCTGCCAATTGTCACTTTGAAAGTCACTTTCACCTGGATGTCAGTAACATACTAAACTGGATTAGTCATCCCATCAGGTGATCAGGTCTGAATCACACTGTATTTTTAACCAGAATATTTAGTCAACAAAACTGATGTTTCCATAGATTTAAGAGTTAATAAGGCGTGCTTCTGTCAGAAGTAACAAAGATATTGTTTAAAGTTTGAATTGGAAGAGATAAATAAACAACAACATTATGTGATTTAAACCAGCATGACTTATTTAGATCCAAGCTTTCTAGCAGATTAATTCTATAATTGATTCAGAACGCTGCGGCACGTCTTGTATTCAATGAGCCCAAAAGGGCCCATGTCACACCTCTCTTCATCTCTCTGCACTGGCTGCCACTTGATGCCCGCATCAAGTTCAAGGCCCTGACACTCGCTTATGGATCCACCACAGGCTCGGCACCAGCATATTTCGACTCGCTCCTACGGGTCTACACCCCTACCAGAAGCCTTCGCTCAGGTAAGGAGCGTAGGCTTATGGTACCATCACAGAGAGGCATGAAATCCCTCTCCAGAACTTTTTCATTCACCGTTCCTGGCTGGTGGAACGATCTTCCTACCTCCATCCAGATGGCAGAATCACTGCCATCATTCAAAAGACATGCAGCTAAAAACTCATCTCTTCTGTGAGCACTTAACCTTATCATAAAAATAAAAAAAAACTCTTGCTCTATTTCTCTTTTATTCCTTCCTTATTCTAGCTTAAGCTTATTTTATGTAATGTCCAAAACTTGGTATTTAAGGCACTTTTTGCGTTTTGCGCCTATTCATGACCGATCGCTTCCTGTACTCCTATGTTGTAAGTCGCTTTGGATAAAAGCGTCTGCTAAATGCCTAAATGTAAAATGTAATTCATTTATAATCATTCAGCCAATCTGCAATGTGTGTGTGTGTGTGTGTGTGTGTGTGTGTGTGTGTGTGTGTGTGTGTGTGTGTGTGTGTGTGTGTGTGTGTGTGTGTGTGTGTGTGTGTGTGTGTGTGTGTGTGTGTGTGTGTGTGTGTGTGTGTGTGTGTGTGTGGTAGGGGGTAGTAACCTAGCAGTCTCTCAGCAGCATTGGGAAGCTGCAGTCACTGCCTATAAGAGGCTTTCTTACCGCAATCCCCTGCAACTGTCACAAGCACTCTTGTCACTTACAGATGAGACCTTTCGTCATAACCTTAGCAACACTGTCTCCGTCAATGAAGGTATTCTGGTTTGGCTGTACTTGTGAGGGCCGAATGTCTAGTGAAATATCATAAAAACATGAGGAAATGTTTTATCTAGTTAAAAATGTTTGTAAATCAACAAGGGTTTAATAATTAATTCATATTTTTATCTTGGTTTCCAGTAAAATATGAGGTAAGAATTGTATTATTTTAAATTGTTCACTCTCCTGTCATTCCAAACCTGTTTGACTTTCTTTCTCCTGTCGGACAGAAATAATATACAAATTACTTGACAGTATAATGAAATAATACTGAAAGAAGATAACTGGTGAGCTCCGACATGACAACATAAAAGTATCATGAAGTATAATGAGAACTTCAGCTTTAAGCTGTTCCTCACACACAAAACTATTGTTTGATTTCAGAAGAATTGTAATATAACTTAAATATGTTATGGAAAGTGGCCAGGATATTCCTAAAAAAAACTACAAAACCCCCTAAAACCTAATGCCAAGCGTCAGGACGTCTTATTCAGATACTAAATAGTCATTTTTGGGGTCAAATGTGCCTTTAAGATATATTAATGCTGCCTTTGTAACCGATGCCTGCTAGTGAGAAGTGTGCAGGTAAACCTCACTCCCCTGATGTCAAGATGTGTGCTAGAGACTGGACTTGCCCGCCTCTCATGCCGTAGACACAGGTTCGAGTCCCACCTGGAGTGGGGCGAGTAGGACTAGAGGGGTTACATTGGTCACCCTACAATCCTTCACGCTCTTTGAGCACACAAAACTTTTGGTAGTACCTAGGATATCTAAGTCACTAAAGGAGTGCATTTTGCATTTGGCTCCTAAACTAGCCTCCCTGATGATGACCTTCGAGGCTCTGAGACACTATCCCAGTTAAATCTAGACTAAAGATGCTTCTCTTTAGCCAAGCATTCACATACACTTCATAACATTGTAATCAAGTTATATCAGATCAAATGCAAATAGTTATTGTTGCTTGAAATGTTGTGAACAGCAGCTATGCTAATTCATTTCATTTGCTTTTCTATTTTGTCTCGGGATGTCCATCCCAAGGTAACTAGAGACTTTGCCAGCTCAAGTTTGGATCCAGCCTTTTACAAAGACTTCAGATGACCAAATCCTGTGAAAAGATGACTCCAATATACAAATACATTTGAATTGAATGAGCACATAAGCATTTTATTATAGAAATACATTATATAGAAAATGTCCCATTTTCATTCAAAAACCTTTTGAATGCACATCTCGTCAAGCACAAGTCGAGGTTATCAATTTACTCTGCAAACTTACTTACCCGGGTATGTCACATAACCTGCTTTCTATATACACCCCGGGAGGCTAATAAGTGGTCCATCCTGGTTGGTGCAGTCGATTCCTGGCAAGCCCTGATGTCGCTCCCTTTGGCAGAACATTGTGTTTTATCGGTTTGGCTGTGTAATTAGACAATAATGTATGTGTGTTAAGAGTTCCATGACCATTGTTAGTTCTTTGAAAAAAATTGTAAGTAAGAAACTGAAAATGTTTTGTATTTTGACCCCATGCCTTTTGTTTTACCAGATGGTACCAATTAGTGTAAGATTACCGTAAAGTTGACTAAATCTGATTCTTTCCCACTTCCTAGAATAGATGATTACATTGATCTCATTGGTCAAGCAAAATGTGTGATAAAGTTAGAAACATGTAAATGAACATGAAATGTTCTTTTACTGCTGTGATGGATAGTTGCTTACTTTCTCACACACACACACACACACACACACACACACACACACACACACACACACACACACACACACACACACACACACACACACACACACACACACGCACACATGTCTGGTTCACTATCTTTGTGGGGATTCTCTTCATAGACGTAATGTTTTTTTTTAATACCGTACAAACTGTACATTCTACCCCCCTACACTGCCCCTGCCCCTAAACCTACCCATCACAGGAAACATTCTGCATTTTAACTTTCTCAAAAAAACTCATCCTGTGTGATTTATAAGCCTTTTGAAAAGTGGGGACTGCTGGCTGGTAGGTGATGTCAGGTTTTACTATCCTTATGAGGACATTTGGTCCCCACAATGTAATATAAAACAAGGGCACACACGCACACACACACACACACACACACAAACACAAAACTTGTTTGTGCCCAGTATGGTTCTTCACTGTTTCTTTGGGGTGGTTTAGGTGCTAAATAGCACCGCTACCATATTAAGAACTGGATGGGATGGGGACACAACACTAAAATACAGTGTATTTCCTTAAGATAACTTGGTTCTCAGTCTTTTTGTCCTCAAGGCCCCCCATAAGAAAACATTCAAGGCCCCATACATAAGACTTTTTTGCCGCTTCTTAAACGAAGGACTGCATCTTACTGAGGTGTGTCTTTCCTAGTCGAATTCTTCTGAGTCTTGTAGACTAGTGTGTCCTCCTCCTCCTTCATCGACGTTTGATGACGTGGCAGCCGAGATATGCAGTCTTTTGTTTGAGAAGCACCCTTTTGACCTACAGTGGGGCAAAACAGTATTTAGTCAGCCACCAATTGTGCAAGTTCTCCCACTTAAAAAGATGAGAGAGGCCTGTAATTTTCATCATAGGTACACTTACTATAAGAGACAGGATGAGAAGAAAAAATCCAGAAAATCACATTGTCTGATTTTTAAAGAATTTATTTGCAAATTATGGTGGAAAATAAGTATTTGGTCAATAACAAAAGTCAATCTCCATACTTTGTTATATACCCTTTGTTGGCAATGACAGAGGTCAAACGTTTTCTTTAAGTCTCCACAAGGTTTTTACACTGTTGCTGGTTTGGCCCATTCCTCCATGCAGATCTCCTCTTGAGCAGTGATGTTTTGGGGCTGTCGCTGGGCAATATTTTTTTCTCATTCTGTCTCTCATAGTTGAAGTGTACCAATGATGAAAATTACAGACCTCTCTCATATTTTTAAGTGGGAGAACTTGCACAATTGGTGGCTGACTAAATACTTTTTTGCCCCACTAGAAAAGTAGAAAAGTGATACAAAACAGCTTTTGCCATTGTAGAAAATTCCCATTCAAACATATGAGAGTGGAGTATATCTAAAATCTAAGGAGTGGAATGGGGTGGTGGTGGGATTCAACAAGACAGTTTGGATACTGAGAGCTGTCAGTTGCAGTGTGGGAGGAATACTATTGGAGGATGAGAGAAAGCTAAGACATGGTAATTGGCTTAAGTTTTTTAATGAATGTACCTCCTGGTTTACGTAGCACCATTTGATAAAAGTCCTGTATAGCACCTTTACAAATACGTAAAGTGGTGCTCAGAACTCGAACATGTGAAGGATTGTGATGAAGAGATTTCCCTTTTATTGTTTGCTGTCAGAAATACTGTCAAGGAATCCTTTGGATTCAGCCCAGCTGAGTTGGTCTTTACACATTCTCCTTGTGATCCATTAATGATGTTCCAAGAACTTTCTCCAAGTCACAAAAATGTGTTAGACCATGTGTCTTTTTATGAAAGATCGAACTTAGTGTGGAGCATAGAAACCTCACAAGCCCTGTCCCAAATGGCACCCTAAACACTTTTCATGATGTAACATCGCTTTGACTGTCGGGAAGAAGTCTGCTGTGGAGCTCGCACCATTGCAGGCTTAGCAAAAGTGCGCATCGAGGGCGTATATTGACAGCTGACACCTAAAATGACAATTGGGACACCCTACGGTCCCAACGGTAAATGGACACATCTACGTGACAACCATTGTAAGTCCACAAGACCGAAAGTGCATATGAAGTGAGCCACACTTCCCTATCTACCTATCCAAAAACAAAGAATAAAGTGAGCAAACAAAATGGCGTCTTCCTCCTTACTTTTCACAGAATCTTATACAATGGATACAGGCTAGACTAGAGCATCCATTAGATCCATTAGAAGAGGGCAAACCAAAATCAGTGTCAGTAAACAGGTAATGGGGTCAAAATACCAAACAGTTTCTTACTTAAAATTTCTAATTCACACTCAGAGAACAACCAAAGATCACGTAACTCAATTTTTTGCCCGATTGTACTGCCAAACCAAGAATACACTCCACACACAATGTTCTGCCAAACGGAGCAACATCAGCGCTTTATACTTCTAAAAACAAAAGAAAGAAAGAAGAAAAATAAAGGGTTTCCCAGTAGTACAACTTGAGAGGGTGTGTCCATTGTCCTGGCAAACAAGATATTCATTGTAGGCTGTTTTGCAGTGTACTTCAAGTGTCAAGGCAAAACAGTAATCAAAAACACAATCATGTGCACAGGTTTTTGAAATATGTATACGCCCCAACAGGGCAGCTGATGAACACAGTAGTTCATCAACAGTTAATCAATTTCCACGAACACACCCTCCTGTCCTGTTCTGTTGGGAGTTTGCCAGACGGTGGCAGTGTAGGAACAATTGCCTTCCTTAAATAAGTCTGTTAATTCTTCCTGCTTAGCAATGAGGAGACGCAAACATATACGTCAAGGGGATTTAAATACCTGGCTGACTTGTTGACAACATAACATCCTACAACATAGACACATTTGTGTACCCATAACCCATAACCCATTTCTCCTCCTCCAGAACCTTACCAAAACACGCAGACATACACAAACCCCTACACAACTTGAATCACAAGCTAATTGCCTTTTCCTCAAAATAAATAGGTTGACACAAGTGTCTGATGTAAGGAAGGATGCTTGTTTGCCTGTGCACACAAACAAGAGGGCATGTTTGTTCAAGCCACAGTTTTGCCAGATCACTTCTAGTAGAGTGTCTGCGTGTAATTAGTCCGTCCTCTCTCTGTCTCAACCGCTTCTGTTGCTCCAACCTGAAGCCTCTCCAGAGCTGAGCACTCTCCATCAATGCACCCTGGGATTTGACTTTGTTTGTGAGAAAGCCGTTTCCAGGCTGTGCATACACATAGTGATAGAGGTGTGTGCATGCACAGACACAAAAGAATGATTATAATACCCAAATAAACACTTATTTTAATTGACAAAAATGCATGCTTTCTATAGCCACGCAAACTCTCAAATGCGCACTGCAATGTTACCTTTGGAGAAACAAGAGGTGGGGCATGTAAAACCCATCCCTTGTCCTTCACCCCATTGCTGAACACCATGCAAGCAAAGTTCCTCCCCCTGTTAAATCACACACACAAACACACACATGCACACTTAATGCTGCAATCCTCTTTGTGAAAGTGACGCGCTTCTGTCAGAAACAGAGCTTAGTTGAAGTGAAACAGGGAGAGAGAGAAACAGGCTCATTCAATTTCTGCTTGACTGCCATCCGGTTAACTACTGTTTGCTCCTGTCTGAGTTTCTGTGATCTGGTCTTTCTTGCAGGTTGATCATCGGGACTACAAAAAACACATCCCACCAGAACTTTTTGGGAAGTCTGCCAGTCTTATCTCATCCTGGACATTTTAATTTTGGGATTGAGAGCTGCTGATCAGAATCTGTCCAACTTCATCTGAATTGCTGCAGATAAACTATACTTTGCACTCGCACCACTCTAGAACTTTGGCTTGTGGTTGGGAAGATGCTAATAGCTTATGCAAATTGGATACAAATCTAACTGAGGACACCCATATCCAGCTTCTTTTTCTTATTATTTTATTTTGTATTCTTTTAAACTTTGTGGAAGAGTTTGAATCTAAAGTACAACCTGGTGTATGAGCAAACAGCAGAAACTGAGAGGTGGTCTCAGGTGACGGGTGAGAGATAAATCAGGCATCTTTGGAAGGGTCGGTCAGGCTCAAACAGAGCCACGGTGGAGGACGACCTGCTGGATTTCGCTGATATGGATGGGCACGGGTATGACCGCTATGGGGATGGGGACAGGGACAGCTACCAGATTGACTACCGGCGTATCGTGGGGGACATGGAGCCAGCTAGGCCACGGATGTCATTACGAGACTCGGATCACCACTTTCATGGCCCGTTTACCCATAATACACTACATGGGCACGGGCATGAGACGGCTGCCCAGCGCTACAGTGCCACCCGAATACAGGCTGGGTATGAACCAGAGAGGTGAGAACAGTGAAGGTCTATGTATGAATGAATGAATGAATGAGCTGGTCTTGGTTTCTTTTTCTCCAAATTCTGGTTTTACCATTTTAAGACATTATTGTACATTATATTTTATCAAATTCAATCAAGATGGACATAAAGACACAGATTTACATTATGTCTGTGCCCATTTTATATATATACAGTATATGCCTGTCTATAACAAAAAACAATGGTGATTATTACATAAGGATTAATAATGTATTTTGATCCATTAATAATGAATACTGTTTCGGGTAACCCATGTTGAGTTGCATTTGTGTTGTGGTGAAAATGTTGATGGAATAAATAATAGAAAAATAACAGCTGTAAATGAGTGGGAGAGAAGAAGGAGGATGGGCGGCTCTGTTTTGACCTTTATTTGGTCCAGTCAAAACAAGTGAAGATAGTAATTTATTATAGATCACCTGTAAATATAGAATAAATCAATATAATGATATATTAGTCAACAAATAAGCAAATTAGTTTTTTGGGGGGTGAACAAAATATTTTTTTAATCATGGTTTATGTTTATTAGTATTACATACACATAACGCTGCACACGTATGACTATCATTGCACTGCAGTGGTTCTGAAACTGTGAATAAAATAATTGACAAAAATTGAATGAATACACTCATAACAAAATGGATTAGCTGCTGATGTTAATTATAATAAAGTGTTTTCGCTGCATAACTATAATAACATGAGAGTTAAAGCGGCAGTCCATCTCACTACAGTATATTTATTGTTTTTTAATTTTAATCTTGTCAAAAGTGTGCTACCTTTCTAAATTAAGGCCACTGGATTGATATTTTTTCCTAATATAGTGACATTTGTGCATTTTTAAGTTCGATATACTGTACTTTTTTGTTCTTTGTATAAGCAACAATCTCATTTCAAAATAATAGTTGGGAATGTCCGCAGGCTGCGATGTTGTTTTGACTCTCAGGATACAAGGCACCTTTTCAAAAAACCCATAAGCTTTCAGCTGGATCTGGCGTCACAGTTTATTACCTCATCCCAGCTTTGACACTGACTCCTGCGACACAGAGGGTCAAGCAAAGGTCTCGTCCGCGGTTGACACCTCAGCCCTCTGAGGTTTACTATTTATCTTCAGATCTTTAGCTTAACTTGGCTGTGCGGAACATGAGACTCTTAGAATGTAAGACATGACCTAACAATCTACAGTGTCCGTATAAGCTCTTCAAAGCACCTTTCACATCTTCTATGTTGTGCATCATCTAAAATATTCTCTACTAACTGTGTCATGACTTATGAAGCTCTGATGTGAAACGTTGCCGTACAACAAATGAAATCTAGATGGACTTCGTCATTTTTCCACCACATCTTTTCTCTTTCCCATTAGAGTCGGCTCTCTTGACAGATGAAAAGAGAACTACTTTGGATTACATTGATAAAGCACTCTTTAGGTATAATCTGCAGTTTAGTATAAATCCCGTAAGGAAAGAACAGCACGTCTGTGTATGTTGAGAGGGCAAGATTAAATGTCCATCAGAAAAAGATTTGACTGTCAGTATAACCACTTAGAGTCATTTAGGTCTTAGACGCTGCCTATATGTTCAAAGAGCCTTTAATGGTGTGTAATGGTTCATGGGCTCTAGTTAAATGAGCAACTCTAGTGCAAAATGCATTATAAACCCTGTGTTATAATCAAGACTTCATTAATCATTAAAGCCTAATTTGCAACGAATAACACAAACCACTAAAGTCCAGTGAGTTGTTAAATACAAAATAATGCAACACTTTCAGGGAATAAAATACTATTGAATGGCAAGTATTAAAATGTGATACATTTTTATGTGCAGAAAACATACCCCCTAATATCAGGATATAAAAATATATATTTTTTTAATCTAAATGTATTTTTAGGCAATGTTGGGCTATTCAGCCCAACATTGCCTAAAAAGGCATTTAAGATAAAATATCATTGATATCCTGATATTTTATAATATATGTTTCTAATTTATATTATTTTTTAAAGATTGTTTTGTTGCCAAGGTATCAAAGAAAATTACATGAATGAAAAACAAATGCAAAAGTACAGACTTATTATAGTACATATAGGCCAAGTTTCACAGACAGGGCTTAGATAAAGCCAGGATTAAGCTTTAGTTCAATTATTAATGCAATAAGTAGATTTAATAAGCGAGTGAGCCTTAGAAAAAGAAAAGAAAAAAACATTACTGGTGCATCTTGAGACAAAACAATGGCACTGACATTAACATATAGCCTGATAAGTCAGTACAAGTTGTTTTCAGTTATAACAGCTCAAACATGCATTTTAGTCTGGGACTATAGCCGTAAACCTTGTCTCTGAAACCAGAGGAATATGAGGATTGAAAAATAGAATATAAAAATTATAAATAATTATGACAAAATACATGCAATTGAATCCTTTAACAAATTAAATTAAAAGTCAGCGAACAGGTTTACCATCTTTAATAGCGCTTCGCTTCCAAGAACCTGTAAAAAAAAAGAACTAGATAATCATTTAGATAATAATTATAATCTGCATAGCTTCATTAAACTACAAATCAGACATGTTCAGACATTCTCGGTTCAATCCTTGCATGGCAATATATCTGTGCATATATCCATCCTACCTAGTATGTGAAATTAGAATAAGTGTGCCACAAAGTATAGTATGTTTTAAAGAGTAGGCCTATTAAAACCAAATGGTCTACTAAAGTGTGAATCTATAGATCAGTGCGGACAACCCATTGCGCTTTGCAGGAGGATTCAGTTCTGAATACACAAATAAAAAGTGTTAAAAACTACAAACATGGTAAATATGTGTGACTGATGGTTAAGTAGAGAGGTTAAGATAAGGGGTTTGAGTGACCAATAATCAAAAATATATTTATTTAATGTTCTCCGTGTTACATTTCATCTGCAACAACCTAGATCCGACCAACATTATGTTGCTGTCTGGGATGGGAACAATTTTATAACTTTTATAAAGATCCATTTGGCCATTAGACTACTTTCAGTTGCATCATTGTGCAAAAATAAAGATGCAAATAAAAAAATAAAAAAAGTTACTTTTCTTCTACACTCAAAAGTATGTATTTTTTCTTCACAAACAAAGAGTAGACTATAGCCTACATTCTTAAGTATTAGGCGAGGCAATTTGGGACACATCAAATATAATACAAACCACTCTGATATCCAGTCAGATTTGTGAACACATTGCTACAATTGTCTTGTGAATCGTTTTAACCGATTAAAAATAAATACATTTTGTTTATGAATCGGTCTTCGCTACTGTCAGAGTCAAAACACTGTGTCTGTCAGGTAGTACGAACAAAAATTATTACGTTAATCGCTAAAGAGTGTGTATAATCGATGTTAAAAATACAAATTACTGACTCGTGGAAAAACAGGTTTGGGGAGTGTTCAACAAGCCAACCTTTCCCCTTTCCTTTCCATTCGTTAAACTAAGCTTGTTTAGTAGCATGTGACTTGAGTTCACGCGGTTGACGGTCTCTGAACACACGGCTGCGCGTCTCACCATGAGACCCTCCATCCAGAGCAGCTTCACCCTCCTCTGAACGCTGTTGTACGGGATGATAGACTGCGGTTCCCCGCGTTGATTTTAAAGGCACTTTAATATAGCCGTCATTATGTGAGATACTGTCCATGAGGGTGAATATTCAGCAGAAGGAAGGAAGTATTTTCATAACAGTGGTCCAAAAGAGAAAGTAACTCGAACCTGTAAGTGCTCATATTTGTTTTTGTATCTAACACGCTTTAAAACCGAATGTTTCTGGATTGATGATAATGAACGGCAAGTTGATTATGTATTTTTGACACATATCTCGCTTAACTATCAGATTGTTTTGTATGCGTCACATCTAAATATATACATATATATATATATATATATATATATATATATATATATATATATATATATATATATATATATATATATATATATATATTTATCCCTCTGTCTGTCTATCAAGTATTCTCCCCCTATGATTGTGATAACTTTTGTCTGACATGTCAGTTGTTGTATTGGTTTATATGCAGGACAACTTTGTTGTTGTCATGATTGTCAGTGCAATCAGCTTATGATAAAGTTGAAACCAAATTTTATTTGCATGTGTTTCAACCTCTCTTTTGCATGTGTGCATGATTGTAGCATGGCTGATTACCTCATCAGCGGAGGAACTGGGTACGTTCCAGAGGATGGACTTACTGCCCAGCAGCTCTTTGCCATCGGCGATGGTCTCACATACAAGTAAGTCTATAAGATGAGGATCATGTGAACAAAAACCCTTTAGATTCCCTGCCTTGTAATCAGACACATTCACGCACTATCACAGGTCAGTTAGACAAACAGGGACAGCATAATGTCAAAGCTGGTCCTATCATGTGTAGTTTCACTCTTTTGCACACACACACACACACACACACACACTAGGTAGGCATCTCTCTGGACATCTGTCAGTGAGATGGCTCTCAGCTCCATGGCAACCCTCTGTGCATCTCCATAGCAACGGGGAGCTCAAGTGCTCAGTCCCAGCACATGCAGCCCATGTTTATGGCAAAATGCAAAAGCCAGAGTGCATGAGTGGTCCTTTTTGTCCCTTTTTGTCCAGATGTCATAGCATGCTCACTCATCGTGTGCTTTAATATCAATTAAAAATGCAGCATGGGATTTATGACCCTTTTTATATGCTGGACGCCACTGCATTAGATGAGCATGTTTGTGTGTGTGTGTGTGTGTGTGTGTGTGTGTGTGAATACGAGCATGTGCTTTCCAAGCCTTCTAGAAACTCTTGCTAACAGATCAGTGGTCTCCGTGTCTATTTTTATCATGCTGGCTGGAGTGTTTAATCTGGTCTAATGGATGTTTTATGAGCATTAGGCCACATGGGGCGGGACACTGAACTGTGCCTTCTCACACATCCTCCTGAGACTGATAAATCCAGTCCCTATCAAAACATTATTGTGCTTTAAAGTGAGGGATGTTGTTTTAACACATTCTAATAGTAGCCATGATACACAGTGCTTTTAACTGAAGTTAGATCATAACAACATCAAGTACCACTGGGTACCACTAAAGTCTTTGGGTCAGTAATGTTTTTAAAGGAAATCTATTTGGCAATGATCCATTCAATTGTCAAAAGTGTCTGTAAAGTAATAATAATTCTACCAATATTGTATTCTTAATCAAACAATGCTCTGTGGGAATAAGAGACTATCAAAAATATAAAAAAATATTACCAACCCTAAACTTTTGAATGGTTGTGTGTGTGTGTGTGTGTGTGTGTAAAATGAACCTACATTTCTTATCTTTTTAGTTTGCCCACACGTTTTTAGTACACTACCGCTGCTTTATAAAGAGGCTACGTGTCTGTGTGACATTGGTGACACGGTTAAGAACATTAACAGGACGTCTCTGCACGCCACACCTTAAGTAGATTATATAACTCCTCCTTGACAAGATCAGAGACATCCGCGTGCAAGTGCATCATTTGTGGCTACTAAGTATTCATGCTACAGGCAGACATGCATATATTCATTTACTCATACACTGCATCACTGTAATCAGTCGACTTACACTACTGTTCAAAAGTTTGGGCTTGGTCAGGTTTTTAAATGTTTTCGAAAAAGTCTCTTAAGCTCCTTTCTTGCTTAAGAAACATTTCTTCCTGTTATGAATGATGTAGAGTTGTGCTGCTTAAAGGGTTACTTCAGCGATTTAGCATTAAGCTTTGTATCAGTAGAAACCTGGTAGTATATTTGAATTATGGTACTTTCCCCCTTCATATCCCCCTGATACAAGAGAATTATGCATTTTATTTCTGGAAAAAAATCCTATGCAATTCCTATAAAAGTTAAGCTTCCAAAGGCATGAACTGAAACGCGCCAGACTGAACACGCGCTGTGAATGTATGCCGTGGCCGCGCTTGCCTCGCTCTCGTGATGAATGTAATCTGACTCCTGCTGCGTTTGTGCTATGACAATCGTTCGGCTCACTCCCACTTTATTGAACAGACACTTTCAGTTATTAATTGTAGTGTCTATTCTCTAACTGAACTAAATGACGGTGAGGGTGGTGTCATGGTGGGCAAGTGATCTCTTGAAGCCAATACGGAAGTGACTTAAACTGCGGTTCATCGACTGACCACTAGGGACAGGCTCCAGAAGGGAGCAGAATCTCATTGAGCCTCATGTTAAAATGCCCAACTTTACAGCAGGAAAAAACATGTTTACAGCCTGGTCGAATTCTAGTTTTGGTCTAAATGGCTAATTTTGCCCTTCATGACAGTTGTTAGGGGGGTGAATTCGTTTACAATATATAAAGCCTTAAAGTTCTGCATAATTAAGGGCGTGGCCACTCTGAGTGGCAGGTGGGTAGCCATTTATCTGGTGTCTGTTTGTCATCGAGTCACCTCAGCTTCGCCCACGTCTTGCCTCTTTACCCATTTTCAGTTATCCGGGAGTGACGCGTTGCTAAGATGGCAACGTCCAGCTCGTTCGTATTTTACACTTCAAAACTGCTCTTAAGAATCCTATGGGTGACATCACGGACACTACATCCATATTTTTTACAGTCTATGGTTGGGCAGCGAAGCAAGTGCATTCTGGGAGTTGTTGTCTTTCATCCAAGTGAGACAAAAATACATTTTCTGTCTTTTCTCAGTCTAGAAGGCACCAAATTAAAAAATAGTTTCAGATTTCTCCTACAAAAATGACCCAGTTTAAATACAAAGCTTAATGCTAAATCACTGAAGTAAACCTATAATATGAATGTGGAAACCATTATACATTTTTCAGGATTCAGATTAACAGACAGATTAACAGAAATATATTAAAAACTGATAAAAACAACTTTGATAAATTGAATGCATCCTGAATAAAAGTTAATTTCTTTAAAAAGGAAAAAAATCTTACTGACCCTATACTTTCAGATAGTAGTGTATAGCAGTCACACACATTGCTGTAACAACAGCATAAACTGTTTGCATAAACTAGCAATAATTCTGAATCAACCTTTATTTTTGCTTTATTCTTGTTTTATACCCTGTATTTCACAGACAAGGCTTAAAGGGATAGGGACAAAATTGAAAGGGACCCTCAAGTTGTTCCTTTCTTTGAAAATAATGAAAATGTTGTGTTGTTCCAAACCTGTTTGAGTTTCTTTCTTCTGTTTAACACAAAATAATATATTTTAAAGAATATTGTCAATCAAAAAGTTGATGGAAAAAAAGTTACCAAAATTCTTAAAAATATCTTATTTTTTTGTTCAACAGAAGAAAGAAACTCATATAGGTTTGGAACAACATGAGAGTAAGTAAATGAAAGAATGTTAATTTTTGGGTGTGAAGCTAAAATGCATGTTTAAGTTGTCTTAATTGACATCAACTCGCACTGAACAGTCAGTTCCATTGTTTTGAATGCACACCAGTAAAGTTTTTTTTCGAATTTACCTAATTTAACTGAGGCATTCAGCCAGGATCACACTGCACGATTTCGGTTTGGTCATCTGAGACAAATTTTAAAATCTGTCTTTGGTTGTTAGTTTGACATGTTGACCGACAGCAGATTAATGACCGTTTTAACTCTGGCAAAATTCTGTCAGAATATCAGTGTCAGAAGATTTGGTGCACAGTGTGACTTTTCCTGCGACGACCGTCAAATTGACTTGTTTCAAGATAAGCCATGATCAAAATAAACTCTAGAGATTTCTTTGTTAGCCACCATTTCAGCCCTGTGTGTAATACAGCTCACAGTCACCAAACGTAAGCGGGTCGATGATGTAAAACTCCGGACAGTCTTGACTGTCGTACAGTCTGACATTAATGACAACTGAGTGACATCATGATCGTACAGTCTGACAACTGACAATCGTAAAGGACTTTTATAAATTGTACAGTGTGCGCCCGGCTTTAGAGTGTTTTTCCAGTTTTTGACAGATTTGAGTGTTTGTATAAGCGTTCTGTAATTTTGATAATGCTCTGATTCATAAATTGCTGATCTAAAGGTCATTGTTGCCTAACTCTGCCATCTGTCCTTCCTCATTCAGTGATTTCCTGATACTGCCTGGCTTCATTGACTTCACATCCGATGAAGTGGTGAGTACAAATGTTTAGCAAAGGTTAATGACACAACTGCACTTGTGTTAGTAGACAATTTAGTCAAAGGATAATTTTTCAGCTCAGATGCTCTGTTGACGGAAACAAAGCTCTTTAACTATCAATGAGGTGGAAGATCTGCAAAGGACAGTATGTGATAACATGGCAGTGTTAGCATCCATATAGTCCCTGGAGTGCTGGGCATGTTGTCACAGGCAGTGAAGCCCAGGTGTGTGTGTGTGTGTGAAAGAGAGCGAGACCAGGACGAAACAAATATCAATCAATCCCCTTGGAGCCACAACTTTAAACACATTTTTAATTAAAGACGCAGCAAATTCACTTTCCAGGGATAGATTATAAGCTAATAATTTTTTTAAACAGAAAAATCATTTAAACTTAATAAGGACTATCTTTGTTTGTTGAAAAGCTAATTTCTTATAAGATTTTCTATGAATATTTGCATATTAAAAATTCCCCTTCTAGGAAGATTTGTGTATTACGTATGTGTGTGTTTATTTATGGAACGTTTGTGGTGTTATTTCACATTTTTGTGATTGTGTAATTGGGAATTTAGGAGTCTAGTTCAACTTTTTGGACTTTTCCCAGTAGGCCAAGCGGGTTTGCTTCCTGCTGATGTAAACGCAGATACACAACGCTGTTTGTGATTTCTTTAAGCACTTCTGAGATTACGCTGAGCTACAGCTAATGATGTGACACAGGTGTTAGAGAGGAAGAAAAATAAGACAAGGCAGTGTCTACAATTCAATGAAAACAGTTGGCGGGACTCTCTGAGTCAGTGTTATTTATATATTATTGTAGTATTTATTAATATTTTGAATTAGCTTTTATTTTTAAAATGTACATTTTTGTTTGAGTAATTTTGTTATGTGTACTTTTATTTATTTTTTTATATTTCCATTTAGCTTTGTAATTTTATTACTTCAACTTCAACTTATTGCTCTTCAACTTATTGGTCACCTTCATGCAGTTTCAAACCTGTATGATTTTATTCCTCTCATGAAACACAAAATGTCATTTTTACATACACCGAAGTAGCAGACCAGAGTCACCTTTATTAATATATAGCTTTATACAATACAGATTATTTCAAAGCAGCTTTACAGTGATAAACAGGAAAATTATGATTTAATGATGCAGTTGATTCAGTTCTGTTGTAAAGCAGCAATAAAAAGACAATAGTAAACAGTCGTTATTCAGCTGAATTCAGGTCAGTGTTGATTCAGCTCGGTTCACTAGCTGTGTAAAGTCCATCAAGTATTGAATGAGTTCATTTCATCTTTAAAGCAGCTCTGTGGAAAACATTGATGTCATCCTCCAGCTCAGTTCCATCCAATAGTGCCAGTGCAGTCAAGTCAATATGACCGAATATTAATATATAAGTGAGAAACCCAAACTCCATCGGTGACAGAAATGGTGGAGAAAAAAAACCCTTAGGAAATACCTGGTACAGTCGGGGGGCCAGTTCTCATGTCAGTTCTTATATCAAGGTCCAAAAGTGTCATAAATTAGAACATCTCTGTCGGTTTACATAGACACTTTGCCCCCTTAGATTTTTCGTAACGGTCATGTGTTGTGATGTCAGGATTTGACCTCTGCCCTGACCCGGAAGATAACCCTGAAGACGCCACTCATTTCCTCTCCCATGGACACAGTTACAGAGTCCTCCATGGCCATCGCTATGGCTGTAAGTAACCTTTACAGAAACTATATATATATATATATATATATATATATATATATATATATATATATAATATAATCCAACAAAGCTGCAATTGCTTTTTCATTTCATTCAATGGTTTGTCCCCATAGCTCATGGGTGGAATTGGAATCATTCATCACAACTGCACACCTGAGTTCCAGGCCAACGAGGTCCGGAAAGTTAAGGTCAGTCACATGATTGTTGAGAGACGCACTTTTGGCGGAATTCAATACAAATGTAAAAGTTGTATTTTATAAATCTGATCAATTGTTGATGTAAAAATCAAGTTTTATTTGATTTTTGTGTTTAAGTTATACTTATAAATAGCAATAATTCATGTGTTTTACATCTGTCATACTGGCAGAAATTTGAACAGGGCTTCATTACGGACCCTGTAGTGATGAGCCCACGGCACACTGTTGGTGATGTGTTTGAAGCAAAGGTACGACACGGTTTCTCCGGCATCCCGGTTACCGAAACTGGCAAGATGGGCAGCAAGCTGGTGGGCATTGTTACATCACGAGACATTGACTTCCTGTCAGAGAAAGATTACGATAGGCCGCTGGAGGAGGTTTGTGATTTTTGCTATAATAATTTGATGCTAAATTTCTATTTAAGTGATGTTTCATGATCTGGGTGTTCATTTAACTGGCACTTTTGATTGAAACTAAATGTAGAGCAGAACTTGGTCCATCAAGTTTTGATTGAAGTTTATTTTAGAAAGGATGCAGTCATTTTTTAAAAAAGTGTCAGTAAAAACTTGTTACCAAAAAATTATATTTCAAATTAATGATGTTCTTTTAAACTTTCTATTCATATCGATAATGATGAGAAATGTTTCTTGACCAGTAAATCATCATATTAGAATGATTTCTGAAGGTTCATGTGACACTGAAGTCAGAGTAATGATGCATTACATTTTAAAAAATAGAAAGTTTTTTTATTTGCAATAATATTTCAAATTTTTTTTAAACATCTTGACCCCAAATAATTGAATGGTAGTGTAAATAAAATATTATATTTTTGTTTGTATATTCTAGAATGTAAAATAACATTGATCACTGGTGAATCACAATAAAACAGGTACATTTACATAAATAGGGTAAATTTTCTCATGTTGTCTTTAAACACTCATAATATTCCTGACTGCTACTGATATCCACAAACGATAATAGTTTCTAAATGATTAATCTCTTTAATCCTCCAGTCAATGACAAAACGAGACGATTTAGTGGTTGCTCTAGCAGGTGTAACCTTAAAAGAGGCAAATGACATCTTACAGCGCAGTAAAAAAGGTATGAGCGTTAACTTCAGTCCTGTTTGTGTTGTGATTTTTAGCACAAGCTTGTTGATCACATTCCTGTATTTCTCTCTCAGGTAAACTGCCTATAGTGAATGACAGCGATGAGCTCGTAGCTATAATAGCTCGAACCGATTTAAAGAAGAACAGAGACTATCCTCTAGCCTCCAAAGACTCTCGCAAACAGCTCCTGTGTGGCGCTGCCATCGGCACCCGAGAGGACGACAAGTACCGGCTAGACCTGCTCATGCAAGCTGGAGTGGATGTGATAGTTTTGGTGGGTCCAAAGGGGAATGGGGTTATGTTAAACTTTAGCAGTACTCAGTCCTATTTCTGGAGATTTAGCTTCATGCAGCGAATGTTGGACAACTGCAACAGAACTCTAAACAGAACTTTAATTCAGAATTCCAATTTCTCATGCAGAAATCATGTTCTACTGAGATGTAAACTTGCCAACCCCAACAAGTGGATGAGTTAACATTCACTTTTAAGCAAATGAAATGAATCAGCGAGTCAAATTTCCAACATTAGATAGAAGTGTCAAACATGCACTGTAAACCTAGCCTGACATGGTCATACTCAATTCTAGTCAGAATATGCTCATTGGGCTGTGATTATGGGGCATGTTTCAACCCAACCAGGAAAGACCTCAATTGGATAGACCTACAACCAATCAGAACAACGGAGCGACGCATAATGTTAGTTGTCAAATGTCAACAGAACTCAACTGCACTGTGTTGCCAAGTCCGCGGTTTTCCTGCGGGGTGTTTTCCATGTCCGCGGGTTGAAGCGACCCCAATTATGTGATAAATAGACCCAGGAAGGCAAATTTTAGCTGGCAACCATGGCAAAATAAGATATTTTACCCCCCAAACGCCTTTTTTTTCCTGGAGAACAAAGCAATATAAATAAAAAATATAAATCCCAGCCCAGTTTCAGTCAAATTTAAGTTAGTCTAAATTAAAAGAAACAAGTTCATAAAACTCAAAACATTGAAACAATTCAGATTACTTAAAATTTGTTCGTTTTGAGAAGAGAAGAAAAAGAAAATTCGAAATACTCATAAAGGTTAGTTTGAATGGACTAGTTTGTTTAATTTGAGTTGGCTCTACTCAAACCAATTAATTATTTTGAGCGTTAGGGTTTACAGTGTGGTAAAACACCCTCTCTATAAAAATTCACAAGCAGAGAACATGCAGAGGAGACTTTGTTTACAGTCAAACACCTGCAAAGCTAACAATAGCATTGCTATTTTGTTTCCTTTTTCCATGTGTCAGGAAGGGGAATACAGCATTAGCGTGTGTAGAGCCAAAAGTATTTTGAATTAGAATTCAATTGAATCAAAGTGAATCTGGGTTGCTTTGTGTTCACAATGTTATAAGTGATCTATACTCCTTAAAGTTTAGTTTGCTATAGAGAGGCCTGAATTGGAGCAAGTGTGAAATGCCCTTAAAGGGTTAGTTCACCTGAAAATTTAGAAATTCATAAATTTATGAAAAGACCTTTGTTCATATTTGGAACACAATTGAAGATATTTCTGATGAAATCCGAGAGCTATCTGACCCCTTCATAGACAGCAATTTAAGCCCAGAAAGGTCCATGTGACTAAAGTGGTAGGACAATACTTTTTGTGCACAAAAAACAAACAAAAATAACGACTTTATTCAACAATTTCTTATAGTCTGTGTCGGACTCTTACACTGTTGACATAGTGTAAATTGTGCAGCACTTCCTAGTTCTACGGCAGAACGACGTGGTGCTCACGAGAACAGCTTCGGCCAATGGTAAGCCATCGCCCTGGAAGTGCTTGCATTGTTTACACTACGTCAACAGCGTAAGAGCCTGACACAGGCTAGAAGAAACTGTAGAATAAAGTCGTTATTTTTGTTCGTTAGTTGCGCACAAAAAGTATTCTCATCGCTTCATAACATTAAGGTTGAACCACTGGAGTCACATGGACGATTTTAGCGACGTTTTCCTACCTTTCTGGTTCTTGAAAGTGTTAATTAAATTGCTCTCTTTGGAGGGGCCAGAGAGCTCTCTGATTTAATCAGAAATATTTTCATTTGTTTTCCAAAGATGAACGAAGATCTTACGGGTTTGGAACGACATGAGGGTGAGTAATTAATGACAGAAATTTCATTTTTGGGTGAACTATCCCTTTAAAGCTAATCAAGATGTTTGGAAAATACTGGCAGGTGTTTGAGGGAAGAGTTACAGGTAAACTCTAAAAGGCTGACGTAAAACAATCCTGCAAAATCTATATTTAAGAACAGAATATGGTGTTACTCTAAGACTTCTGTTTTTAATCAGAAATTAAATAAGCAATGTTTTTGAAAGACGTCTCTTATTCTCACCAAGGCTGCATTTAAAAAAAAATAAAAAATACAGTAAAAACAGTACAATTGTGAAATGTATTACAATTTAAAACTTTTTTTCTTTTTTAATCTAGTTTAAAATGTAATTTATTCCAGTGATGCCAAAGCTGAATTTTCAGTAGCCAGTCTTTAGTGCGACATAATCCTGTCACATTTGATCAATTAAATGTATTGCATTTGCTGAATATAAGTATTTCTTAAGAAAAAAAATTATTGACCCTAAACTTTTGAATGATGGTGAACCATATACATTGCTTTTGCAGCTTAAGTCAAGGGTCAATTAATGATGCTTATATCCTGTGTTGGTCAAATGAATTTGCAGGTCAGACTTCACACAGTTAGAGTTGATGTTGATGTATTGTTAAAGCCAAATTATGACCTCATTGTCTGAATAAAGGATCAATGGATTATGGATTTATGTACAAAGCTGTAGCCAGAAGCTACTGTCACACCTTTTCGCTACATCTTTAATCACTATGAAAATGCAAAAAGATCTGCGCTCTAAAGATACGTTTATTAGGTTCAAGCAGGAGATAAAAAAGTATAGTTTCAGCAGTATTTGCCTTCAACATCTTAAACGTTTAGAGTGCAGACCTTTTTTTATTTTCATACTGATACACAGGTCTTAGCACCCTTATAGCTCTTAAACCTACATGATATATGATGTTTTTTCTGTTGTTCTGTCCCAGGACTCTTCTCAGGGCAACTCCGTGTTTCAGATCAGTATGATCAACTACATCAAACAGAAATACCCAGATCTACAAGTGGTAGGAGGAAATGGTGAGGCTTTTATGCTGTTTGTGGTGATTCGTTTTTTATGAACTGAGGGTAGCTTGAGTAGAGTGATATATTGAAGATTGCACATGGACTTATTTTTTATACTGAAATCAAGTAATTGCATATTCTTCCTCTTTCTCTTGTCTACAGTGGTGACTGCTGCTCAAGCAAAGAATCTTATAGATGCTGGTGTTGATGCTTTACGAGTGGGCATGGGCTGTGGATCCATCTGCATCACACAGGAAGGTGTGTGTGTGTGTGTGTGTGTGTGTGTGTGTGTGTGTGTGTGTGTGTGTGTGTGTGTGGACTGGTAATCCCTACGGTATGGGGACAAAATGTCCCCACAAAGATGGCAATATCCAAAATCCTTGTCCTTGTGGGGACATTTTTTGGTCCCCATGAGGAAAACATCTTATAAATCACACTAAGTGATGTTTTTTGAAAATGTAAAAATGCAGCATGTCTCCTGTGATGGGTAGGTTTAGGGGCAGGGGCAGTGTAGGGGGATAGAAAATACGGTTTGTACGGTATAAAATCCATTACGCCTATGGAATGTCCCCATAAAACATGGAAACACAACATGTGTGTGTGTGTGTGTGTGTGTGTGTGTGTGTGTATTTCTTACTGACTTTGGAGGACAAAATTGCTGTATGAAATTATCATACTTTCATTCTTTCTTGAGAAATTGTGCCTTTATTCACTTTGAAAATATATATATATTAAAATTGTAATTTAATAGTAATTACCTATTTATATAGCAAATGTGTATATGTGGACATACTTGGAAAAAATAGTGCCTTTATTCATGTCTAAAATGGCAACAAACAAAAAAAGTAAAAATGTATATTAGGATTATTGGGATTACAATTGTTATATATCTAATTTTAATTTAAAAAAAGAATAAGAATTATCTTATTTATATGTGAATATGTGGACATACTGTCTAAAAATATTGCAAAATTTGGTAAAGATTTATTTTAAGGTTAGTTAATGATTTTTTGGAATTACAGCTGTCATCTATTTGGATTTATGCTGGAGAAAAAATGTATAGGAATTACCTTATTTATATGTGTATATGTGGACATGCTTGGAACAAAATAATGCCTTTATTCATGTAAAAAAATAATTTTAAGCAATTGTCATCTATTTTTTTATTTATTCTGGAAATGTGTATATTTTGACATTTAAATGGTGCCTTTATTCATCTAAAAAAGATTTCTGGTTCATTTTATTTTTTAAAAAACAAGAGAAAGTAATGAGCAGTTATTTAGCCATGTTAATGTGTGTGTACCATTAGTGATGGCGTGTGGGAGGCCGCAGGGCACGTCTGTGTATAAGGTGGCTGAGTACGCCCGGCGTTTTGGGGTTCCAGTCATTGCAGACGGTGGCATTCAGACGGTTGGGCACGTTGTCAAAGCTCTGGCGCTGGGAGCATCCACAGGTGTGTGTTTTTCTATGTGATTTGCCTGAACGATCATTGTTATTAATGGCTGGGATTTGTTTGCCTACATTTTAATGTCTGTGACCGTGCCCTTCTACCTGTTTTGTTTTAGTGATGATGGGGTCATTGTTAGCAGCAACCACAGAAGCGCCCGGGGAGTATTTTTTCTCAGATGGCGTGCGACTGAAGAAATACCGTGGTATGGGCTCTTTAGACGCTATGGAGAAAAACAACAGTAGTCAGAAACGTTACTTCAGGTAAACACTCCAGCGCTCCGATGACTGCATGTGTGCATAGATAAAGTGTTTCTTCAGTTATGGAAACAGTACAGTTTGGCTGAGTGCGCAGGAGGTTTTTTTTAATTGTCATTTTTTTTCTCTGAAAGTCATGAACATTTTCATCACATTGTCATTCCAAGCACATCTCAAATAATGTATTGTGTTTAACAGCATCCTCTAGTGGAAATGAGAGTGATGGAAATTATATTTTTTTAACTCCTTTGTCTTGCTAAGACTAATTTTATTGCTAGCATTTCAATTATCTTAAATATACACAATTAAATAAAATGTTTACATTTCTGCATAATTTGACAAAATTACAGATTGGTTGAAAATAATGTAAATTCATAATTACTTTTATTTACTTTATGCATCATATTTCATCTCAATTATGCTCTTCACTGACACTGTTATATTCTTGACAACTAACAATTGACGTACATGAACTGATGTACATGATTTTTGAATTAAAAAAAAAAGAATTTAACTATTTGGTTTAGACTGTCATATTTTATAGTAACAAATTGTATTTAAAATGATAAATTATATTTACCTTGAATTTTTTTTTTTATTCACACGTCACATGCATTACTTTTCAATTTATTTGGGGCAAAATGATGCCAAAATAAATGGACAGATTATTATACTTTTGACAGATATAAATGGATAGATTATTATACTTTTGAAAGATATAAATGGACAGATTATTATACTTTTTCCATGCAATAAATATGAATGTTTTTACAGTCTGAAACAAGGGTGAAACAATGCAATATATACATAAATAATAAAAAGTAAAAATAAATGATGAAAGCATTATTTTAATGCAACCTTTATATAACAAAAATAAAAAATATATATTTTTTTAAAGTTTGCATCATAAAAGTGGCCATAGTTGAAGAAACACCCCAATAAGATACATATCATCTGTTATATTTAAAACGTTTGCATTGTATGCAATATATAAATGGTTGTGTTTTCCAGTGAAGGTGATAAAGTAAAGGTAGCTCAGGGAGTCTCTGGCTCAGTTCAGGATAAAGGCTCGATACACAAGTTTGTTCCATACCTCATCGCTGGAATTCAACACGGCTGTCAGGATATCGGTGCAAAGAGCCTTTCCATTCTGCGGTAAGAGTGGCACTTTCCCTTATAGACATCCTACGAGCTTGACAAAAGAGAGTTTTGTGACATGTTTTGTTTCTAATGATTTGAGGCCATCTATATGTGAGTATATGCTGTATATTAGTCACTTTTAAGAAAACTCTAGCAGGTAGTTAAAGTCCCTGTAAAGGCAATTCTGAGATTTGTTTCTAAACACATTAGAAATGTTAGAAATTTATTGTTGAAACACATTACAAAGACTGTGAACTGTGTAGTACTGAATTCAGAAGTTAGACCGTTAAGAAGTTTTTCACATTTGCTGTGTTCCGGATTTTTTGGGCGGGGTTAAAACAGTGGCTCGATGACGCACTGGAGCCGCTTTGCATGTGGCCCCTCCCCCATAACTAGAGCACAGTCGTAATTTTGCATCATTTCACCTGCTAGATTGCGAGTTACTGTCAGTACCGTTAGTTACTACAGCCTACAACTTACAAAACAGCCTACAAAAAAAAAAAAGATGATCTCAAGAAGAGGTGGATTAATTTTGTGAACAGCTAACGCTACCTTGATGGAGTGCTGAGGATCACCACCAACACCTGCCTCTGCAGTGACTTTACACCGGATAGCTTTACAAACTTTCATCGGCAACAACTGGGATTCACTGATAATCCGCTGCAGAATGGGGCCGAACCGACTATCTCCCGCCAAGGCCTTCGTCCTCCCGTCCCGCCGACATCTGGTCCCGTCGTGACTCGTGAGCTGTACTTGAGTGGTGTTGTCTTGTGTGTTTACAACTGCTTTCCCGCGAGTGGGCATGGTTTTGGCGCCGATCAAAGGACACGCACCCAGCGTTTGAGAGCAGAGAATGCTGCTTATTTTCTCAAGATTTCAACAAGATATTTTATGTACTTAGCAGATTTTTTTATGATTCAAATTTGGCTAGTTTTTTTATGATTTCAAATTTGGCACATTTATCTGTGGTGTGAGAAACTCAGAACACATGTTTAATTTTGACTTTACAGGGACTTTAACTAAATGAACTTTTTGCAGATATACACATACACAAGTCTTTCTATTCTAGATCGAAATGCACAAAACTTTAAGTAGATATACAGATTTAATAGTTATTTCTTTTGGAAAGAATTGTTAAAAATATTGACACTCAGCACTAAAAATTTGTCCAGTAATTTAAATGATAAAAATCACCTCCATCCAACTAGTAGTAGCTAGAGATGGGAGATTTGGAAACACTGCGTCATGAAGCTTCGAAACCTTTACAAACCTTTCGTTTCGAATCAGTGGTTCGGAGTGTGTATTAAACTGCCAGTCACATGATTTTAGAAATTTTGAATGGTTCACTGTGGGTGGACCATGTGGATTCACTGAGATTGCCCCCAGGCAGTGAAACCATTGAACAAGTGTCTAGATTTATACAACTGTACACATTTTAATTAAACATTAGTATAATTAAAAACAGTACTTGAAGTGGTAAAAAATGCCACTACTCACCAAAGGGGGCGGGGCTTTGTTAGGGGCGTGGTTATAGGGGATTGTTTAGTCAATTTAAGAAGGTCCAAATTTTAAAGCTCTTTTTACTTGTAGCCTTAAAACTAACATAAAATTCTTGTAATTGTTTAACTATAGCATTTGTTACAATAAGGGCTCTTTTACAAAGCGAGATCATTGCCAGCTCCTCATTACCATGCAGGCCAATGTTAACTTTCTTTTTTCTAATCAAATAGCAACACAGTTAGAAACTCTCTTTTCATCAGTCATTTTATTGGCAGTTTTAGCTCATGTTCGACTTTCTCCATAGTGTTTTTGCTACATTCTCAATACAATTCAAATGGGACGATTTTATCATCAGTAGAAACGGCTCATGCAAATCTTTGTTTATAGCCTATTCGACGAAGTGTGTGTCAAGTGTCCGAGACCCCATTTCGCTTGGCGTTGTGCCAAGTGGATGAGGCACGGGCGCAGTCAGCGGACGTTCGCGCTGCAGAACCAGGCAAAAGTATCAAGGCACTACGCACCTACAGTGGTCCGTTAAAGGCGATAAGTAGCGGTACACAAGAAAAGGTGCAGGTAAAGATTAAAACAGATGTGCAAAATGAGCGTACCGGTACGCTAAAAGCACGTTCTGGGCGTACGGAGAGGTGGCGGGACGCTCAAGAGCTATATTTGGAAGTGGCCGTACTGAGTACCGGTGCGTAGTTAATAGTTTCTTATTGGCCTTTTTCCATGGAACAAACAAATCAAGCCCTGAAAATTGATAAAAGAACACATATTACACAGACACTTGATATTCAATCTTATTAAATGATTTTCTAATTGCATTTGATAGATTTAGCTTTTAATAAAAAAGGTGTTTTTAATGCATGTTTGGCCTAAGTTTTTGTTGCATTTACACTGTTGTGACCAGCAAGGGTCACCAGCATGTGTCGTTTCAAGTGCTTCGAAAGAGTGAATCATTTTGCAAAGCAATTACTTGCTTAGTTTCTCCCATCACTATAAGTAGCTAGTAGCAACTGGTTCACTGTGTCTTCAGTTGTGCTAATATTTCTACAGTGTTTTCTCTCAAACATCATTTCATTCTGAAAGTGTGTTCTATTGCTTTCATACTCAGTATCTGATTTTGCCTGGCTGTAATGTTAACCAAAAGTTACTGGCTATATAAATATTAATATGTCTCGCCCTAAATTCCACAAACAAATTCCAACACAAAAAAGAATATTGTCTGTTTTTATGTATATCTGTTTAATTCAATTCAATTCAATTCAAATGTATTTGTATAGCACTTTTCACAATACACATTGTTTCAAAGCAGCTTTACAGAAAGTGCATTTCATAAATGTTAAAGTCTCACCTGCGTTACATATAGATCGATGATGTACTCCGGAGAGCTGAAGTTTGAGAAGAGGACAATGTCTGCTCAGGTTGAGGGCGGAGTTCATGGACTGCATTCGTAAGTCTCCGCCCACTCACTTAGCCCCACCCACCTCTTTCCTCACAGCACATGATCTCAAAAGAATGGCTGTAAACACATTTCACATCCTTAGAAATCTTATTCACATAAAACTAAAAGTTTAGCAATTCCCTCTCTGTTTTTTTTAAGTTCCTCCCAGAGACCCTCAGTCCATCCCTTCTTAAGTTGTCATGGAAAAGTAGAGTTTAAGTGTGAAAATGTCTTCTCTTCCTTTCTCTTATGCTGTCACCATAGATATTCTTTTGTGCCATGTAAGTACTCATCCCTCATGTCTCTTATAATAACGTTGAGTTCTGGTGGAGGGGATTGGGTTGTAAACACTGGTAAGGTCTGGACTCTTTAGCTGGCATTGAGAACATTTTAGTTTCCTCATACTGTCACATCATAGAGGCAGAACTAGCATGCACTGTCCCAGTGTCCTGCTGTGGTTGTGTACTCGTAACACTCTCTGAGACTTGACATCTAAAGGGAGGTTATCTTGAAAGAAACCCACTCCTACTTTTAAATGGATAGTTTACCCAAAAACAACAATTCTGTCATCATTTATCCACCCTCATGAGATATCAAGAATTTTATAGCTTTTCTTTCCCATACTACGGATGTATATGGTGACTATGGGTTGGCAAGTTCCAAAAAAAAAGACAGAAAAGCACCATGGAAAGTACACTACCGTTCAAATGTTTGGGGTTGGTAGGATTTCTTTTTTAATGTTTTTGAAGTATTTTATGCTTACCATGACTGGTATATTATATTATAACATTAATAATATTACAGTTTAAAATAAATGTTTTCTTATAACATTTTCAATAGGGGTGTAACGATACCCTCATGTCACGATTCGATACAGATCACGATACTTACCTCACAATACGATATTATTGTGATACAGCACACCAAAGACATGGTGAAAGGTTAAAAAATGCACTGTTGATTAAAATGCTAAATATTACATTGGGCTTGGACTTGGTGCTGGTCACACAATGCACGGAATACAAATACTCATGATTCTGAAGCTGAAAATACAGAATTATTTTAGATGAATAAGCTTGCACTAGTTTTAAATTATTGTTAAAGGTGCAGTGTGTAGTTTTTATAAGGATCTATTGACAGAAATCCAGCGTATAGCGTTAGTTCTGGCAGGGCACGTTAGTCAAGCTTGTATCAGTGATGTCAGCTGACCTCGTCTGCCTATAGGAATACGGTGCCTATCACAGCATGCATATTTAAGCTTCAGTATTATCAGCTGCGATCGCGTTCTCCAGAGCTAATTACCCTCCTCCATCCCCAGCTCCTCCTCGCGTCAATCAGGATTTTGCATCTGATTCCCCCTGAATCAGACTAAATTCCCCAATTAGGTTGTACATTTTAATATTGACATTAATGCTATCAGCAATACATCATTGCTTCTGTTCTGTTTACCCAGGGGGGTTTATCACTGCTCTCCCTGCTCTTATCTGTGCTAGGCTGCATGGATGCGCAGGGAGTTCTTGCCCAGAACAGAACCATACCGCCAATCTAAAATATGCTAATTGTCTATCACTTTGACGATAGTGATCCTGACAGAAATGCAATGTAATATACATAACTATGTGGTTTCAGTGGTGTTTAAAGAACCGTTATGTTTTATTACTTTAGAATGAGCAATTTCTATCTACATACACAGCGGGTCCCCTTACATTGAAGTAACCATTTTGCAACGCCATGTTACTACAGTAGCCCTAAACGGATAAACTGCTCCACAGAGTGCTAGCTACTCTCTGCTGTCTCAGATGACGACATCTTTGTCCTGTGTCGGCCACCGCAGCTTCTCTATGTGCTTCGAAAAGGAGGGGTGAGCGGTGGTTGAAATTCACAACCTCACCACTAGATGCCGCTAAAATTTACACAGTGCACCTTTAAATAGTGTAGCCAACTTTTTACTGGTAACATAAGACATTTGGTATCAGTTCAGGACCTATAAATATTATCCCATTGCAATTATATACATTATACATATTCAACATTATATAGTAGTTTAATGTAGGACTGACACTAAAACTCTGTAAACTAGTAATTTTCATTTTGGATGAACTATTCACAATACATATTATCACTATCCACAATGCATTTTTTTTATTTGCGGATATTGTGACACGATATATTGTTACACACCTAATTTTCAAGTATAATTTCTTCTTATTATCACTGCTGAAAACAGTGCTGTTTAATATTATTGTGGAAATCATTGAGGCATTTTCTTTCAGGATTTTTTGATGAATAAAAATTTTAAAAGAAATTTGAATTGAAATATACTTTTTTTTTTTTTATAAAAAATTTCTTTATCGTTACTTCATCTAACTGACCCCAATGGAAGGACAAATTATATTTGAGGCTGAATAACGATTTCAATTTGAATCTGTTCCTTGTTCAAAGAAACTTTTATGATACTTCCATGGTGCTTTTTATTTATTTGTTTTTGGTGAAATTTTCCTTTAATTGGCTATGCTAATATGTTAGTAAAAACAATACTGATTTAAGTGATTTGGACTAATCACTTTGAATGTTTTGACAATATAACAACATTAATTAATGTTGTTTCTTTTCTGTTTCTGCCAGTTATGAGAAACGGTTATATTGAGCCGGGCAGCAGGGGGCACACAAGAGCAGGACCCAATGTCCCATCACCAGCTGTCACCAAACACAGCAGCTATACGTGATTTCTTGTATCCTTGCCCACGTACTCTTTTCTGATAACTTTAGATAAACAAGAAAAATAAAAGTTAGACTGATTGTAATAAAAGCCAGCAACAGTACTGAATGTACTATGGACTGTTTTGATGATCTTTATTTATTTTATTTTTTTTCGGTTCTCCTTGTAAGATATTAGACTTGGCAATAGAGATTATTTAAAAATCCAATGAATGTACTACACCATCTGAAATATGAGGGAGATATGTATGTGTATATGTGTGAGAGAGTGTCAATGAAGATTTCTGATACAGTATGTGGTATATATGGTATGTTTTGTCAAACTGTCTTTTTCACAATGTTCTAATTAAAATTGGTTTATTAGCAATAATACTTGTGGTATAAGAGAAAATCATGTGCGTACCATATTGCCATTAGAGTGTTATGAGTTAAATATAATCTGAGAAATGCATTTGTTTTCTTTATTTTTCCAGAAGGGCAAGTTTGCATGCTGCTTGTGTCACAACGCTTTTCAGACTATCCAATTAGTTACATAGCACTAGAACTATGTACGGTTACACTCTATTTTAAGGTGTCATTGTTACAGTGTAATTAAATTTAAGTACTTACTATAAGGTTAGGATAGGATTAGGGTTTGGTTGAGGTTTAGTTGCATGTAATTATGCATCATTTACTGTTATTACTATGATAAGTACATGCAATATGTAACAAGGACACTGTAAAATAAAGTGTTACCCTATGTTATTTTATGGATTAAATTATCAGTATCAGCCTTAAAATCAGGGATTCTGTATTACTCGCCTTACACTAGTCAACAATGTAGACAGACATTAGAGATGCTTATTTCTTAAAAGTTTATTTCATAGTTTCACACATTCGCATCTTTTAACATTTTACAATATATAAAAGTAAGCAACTGAGATTTTACAAGGCCAGAAGTGAAGGATAGTAAAAAGCATTTGCTGTAAAAGTGACACTTTCAACTTTGGGCTCCATTTTTTAGTTTGTAAAGACTGTTGTGTTGTCATTCTGAATATAATACAGTTTAAACAATAAAGAATGAGTTTTATAGACTGTGTTTCTTATTGTGTTCCTGTAGTATCAGTTTCTATCTATAATACTTTGCTTAAATATTTTCAAATGTTTAACAAATGTTTAAATTGTAATAAATTGGCTATGTTTATACTACCCTTTACAAAGACACAGAAGCATAATGAGAAATGTAATTCAGAAAACTTAATTGTCATTTAGGAAAAGCAGCCACTGGGCAATTTACTAAGCACACAGAGAAAAAGCATATCTTAAAAGTTTGCAGGAAAAAAGTCACCATTTAGACAATCTTAGAGAATATAATATGCACTGTCTTAGTCTTTAGCTTATTGTGTTGAGCTCCTGTCAATCACAAATATGTGCACTAAAAAATATCGTCACCTTCCTAAAATAATTGACCAAGTCATCTGACATTTGACAATCTGACTTGTCCAATGACTAAGTTATTTTAGGAAGGTGACGGCAAAGGCATTATCTGTCACAACTTGTATTACATCTCCACCACGGCCAACAGAGGGCAGTACCTGTGCACCAAAATGTCTTAGGCATTATGAAGCACTTGATCCGGCTATGTTCAAAATGGACTACTTGCTGCATACTACTGTGCATTTTATGTATGTGAAAGATATACATTACACAACAATAAAACATTTCTTACAGCAGTAGGCTCTGCTACACTGTTGTCACAACCTCAGCTATTATACAGAAAATGCACATACTGCAGAAACTGCAAGTAGTATATGTTATTCCGAACATAGCCACCACAATATGCAATATTCTACAATTGAATTGGCAGATAAACATTACTTATATAGTTTATGTAACATGATGTAGCCTACATCAAATAACCGCTAATTGGCATTTGAGTATTTAAAAAGAAACTGCATGGGAATTTTCTGTTTTTCATGGTTACTTCACGGAGCCTTTTGCTAATGCCATTTTTGATCATATTTCCCATACGTTTATGCTCCAACAGAACACGTCGGTCTCAATCCAGAACAAAATGTTACCGAAGTAACAAAGCTGCCACAAATAAGTGGGGTATGATAGTGCTGCAATAAACTGCAAATTAGTTCTATCGAACGTCTCTACGGTAACGTTGTCAAATTGTTTAGGTGTTCGTGCTGTAGGCTAGCAAAGCCAAAGACTCATCATAAAAAAATGTTCGTTAGTGCTAGCTTTATTGCTGAAAGGTACACAGAAGCCTCATGTTCTTTTTGTAAAATTCGTCTTGATTCTTTTAAAGTCTTTTGATCAAGTCAAGCAATTTCAACAAGAGTAGGCTATGTGATTGGTCAAATATGGGAAGTGGGTTTCAGGGAATTTCTCACAGTTGATAAAGAACTACGGTCTTTCAGAGGTTGCTGTTGTCATGTCTCCTTCTACATCATATATATATATATATATATATAGATGCACACCAACAGAAATAGTTCAGGTCTTTTATTGTTTTAATACTGATGATTTTGGCATACAGCTCATGAAAACCCCAAATTCCTATCTCAAAAAATTAGCATATCATGAAAAGGTTCTCTAAACGAGCTATTAACCTAATCATCTGAATCAACTAATTAACTCTAAACACCTGCAAAAGATTCCTGAGGCTTTTAAAAACTCCCAGCCTGGTTCATTACTCAAAACCGCAATCATGGTTAAGACTGCCGACCTGACTGCTGTCCAGAAGGCCATCATTGACACCCTCAAGCGAGAGGGTAAGACACAGAAAGACATTTCTGAACGAATAGGCTGTTCCCAGAGGGCTGTATCAAGGCACCTCAGTGGGAAGTCTGTGGGAATGAAAATGTGTGGCAAAAAACGCTGCACAACGAGAAGAGGTGACCGGACCCTGAGGAAGATTGTGGAGAAGGACCGATTTCAGACCTTGGGGGACCTGCGGAAGCAGTGGAATGAGACTGGAGTAGAAACATCCAGAGCCACCGTGCCCAGGCGTGTGCAGGAAATGGGCTACAGGTGCCGCATTCACCAGGTCAAGCCTGACCTGGGCTACAGAGAAGCAGCACTGGACTGTTGCTCAGTAGTCCAAAGTACTTTTTTCGGATGAAAGCTAATTTTGCATGTCATTCTGAAATCAAGGTGCCAGAGTCTGGAGGAAGACTGGGGAGAAGGAAATGTCTGGGGTGCCATGTCAGCTGCTGGTGTTGGTCCACAGTGTTTTATCAAGGGCAGGGTCAATGCAGCTAGCTATCAGGAGATTTTGGAGCACTTCATGCTTCGATCTGCTGAAAAGCTTTATGGAGATGAAGATTTCGTTTTTCAGCATGACCTGGCACCTGCTCACAGTGCCAAAACCACTGGTAAATGGTTTACTGACCATGGTATTACTGTGCTCAATTGGCCTGCCAACTCTCCTGACCTGAACCCCATAAAGAATCTGTGGGATATTGTGAAGAGACACAAGACCCAACACTCTGGATGAGCTTAAGGCCGCTATCGAAGCATCCTGGGCCTCCATAACACCTCAGCAGTGCCACAGGCTGATTGCCTCCATGCCACGCCGCATTGAAGCAGTCATTTCTGCAAAAGGATTCCCCACCAAGTATTGAGTGCATAACTGAACATAATTATTTGAAGGTTGACTTTTTTTGTATTAAAAACACTTTTCTTTTATTGGTCGGATGAAATATGCAATTTTTTTGAGATAGGAATTTAGGGTTTTCATGAGCTGTATGCCAAAATCATCAGTATTAAAACAATAAAAGACCTGAAATATTTCAGTTGGTGTGCAATGAATCTAAAATATATTTAAGTTAAATTTTTATCTTTACATTATGGAAAATAATGAACTTTTATCACAATGTGCTATTTTTTTTAGAAGGACCTGTGTGTGTATATATATATATATATATATATATATATATATATATATATATATATATATATATATATATATATATATATATATATATATCCATTCAAGCAGAATGCTTCAACAGTAAATTTCTCTCTGGATCTAGAAAAGTTTTGTAAAGTAGTTAGGCCTGAAATTAGTTAAAGGTTTAGTTCACCCAAAAATGAAAGTTCTGTCATTAAGTACTCAACCTCATGTCGTTCCATGCCCATTAGATCTTCAGAACACAAATTAAGATATTTTTGATGAAATCCGAGGGCTTTTTGACCCCCCTATAGACAGCAACACCATAATAAGCACTTTTTAAGGCCCAGAAAGGTAGCTTCGTTAAAGGTAAAAACATAATTAAAACATTTCATGTGACTACACTGGTTCAACCGTAGTTGTTATTTTTGTTTGCTTTTTTTGTGCACAAAACTCGTCGCTTCATAACATATAAGGTTGACTGGTTGACTGTAGTCATATGGATTTTTTTACTACCTTTCTGGAACTTGAACGTTGCGGTGACATTGCTGCCTATGATGGTTCAGAAACCTCTCGGATTTCATAAAAAATATCTTAATTTGTCTCCCAAAGATGAACAAAGGTCTTACGGGTTTGGAACTACACGAGGGTGTGTAATTAATGATATCATTTTCATTTTTGGATGAACTAAGCCTTTAAGTGTATTAGATTAGTTGATTCAGATATTTCGTCCCCTATAGGTCAATTGTATCACTACTGATACTGAGTGCATCTATCTGCCTGCAGACGTTGATGAATTCAGCCTGAACGGCAAGCTCATCAACATGAGAAGTTGCCTCCACATTTACACTCCCTCTGGAGGATGTAGAGCCCAAGACTGTGTACCGTCTGTGGAGTTGCTGTCCAGACTGAGAGCCCCTGTGTAGGCTGCTCTGAGACTGTTGTGCTGAATTTAACCCACTGCAATGGACCGAGACCTGAGCTGGCCTTCCAGATATAGTGCTCCATTGCCTGGGTCGGTTGGGTACAGTAGCAGGGTCCACATCTCCACAGGAGGCAGTGCGGTATAGGCTGGGTTCAGTGGAGATTCCACGACAGGGTTGTCCATCTGGAGGTCCACGCGTGCTAAGAGAGAGCCTGGAAGAGCCAAACAGGCTATGATGGAACATGGCCTCGCTGTTCAAGGCCTCGTCAATGCTTCGTCGCAGGTCGATGGGCGAAGGGGGCCGCAGATCTGCTGTGGAGTCAGCATCCAAGCTGGCAAAAGAGGATGCATAGGATCCTTTGCTCTTCTTTGCAGTTTGGGAGAGCTGTGTGGAAGACTCGTGCTGAGGGCTGCTGGGATAGTGGAGGTCCAATCCACCGGATTCACTGTGCGGAAGCTCCACCAAGGTGTAGAGCGGCACGCTTTCACTTTCCCGCCGCACTATTCCCTCACACAACCCCAGCTTCTCAGTGGGCCGTAGTGACCAGCCACACCGACTTGAGAAGATGTTGGGTTTTCCCAGTGTGGTTCCTTCTGTAGGTGGCTTTTTGAAGAACCAACTGCAGCCACCAGGTTTGGAAGGAGGCACTCCGCAACAGAGAAGGGGGTGAGTGATTACAAGAGCGAGGGTGAGACATACCCCTGTTTCACACACTCGGCAGCTTAGCTGGAATCCCCACCAGGGCCAGGGCATCAGGCCAACCATGACCCCACCGGTCAGCCCTCCAGCATTAAGCATGGCATAGAGTCGGAGACTGCCACATGCCAAGAGAAAGAGGGCAGAGAACACCCCAGCCCTGGCCGCCCTTTCCCACATCTGTGCCTCTGTGAATGGACACCTGCTGGCGTGGTACGATGGCCGCTCAGGAGAGCTCTCATTCAGCCGGTATATGTGCTTGACGTCTGGCCGGGCGCAGCAGTAGAGAAGCAGGTACGTGAATGACAGGATAGAGGACATCAGGACGAAGGCTGCAGGCGGTAATAGAGGTACAACTTGGAGGGTGGGAAAAAGTTGCAGTATTGCCATGGAAGCCATCACTATAGCTACGTGCAGCAGTACTAGGGCAGCCAACAGGCAGGTGCTGCGCTGCAGGGTGTTCTGGGAAAGTATCTGGGTACAAGAGCGAGCAGTTAGCAGTAGCAGCAGCAGGCCAAATGATGCTGTAAGACAGGGATAGGCAGCTTCATGCAGCAGTCGTCCCCAGGCTACAGGAAGGCGCTCTTTTTGGCCATATGGATCGTAGAGGAGCCACAGAGCCCTGCTGGAACCCGTCAGTAGCTGGAGAAGGTGGAGGAGGCTAAAGTGGGCACAACCAGAGGGCCAGCGCAATGGCAAACACATCAGGCTGAGCACAGACAGCACAGCCACAAGCGAGAACACACAGCTGAGCCCGTATACCTGCAAATCCCATGCCAGGCCCCATGTTGCCATGGCAGCATTCCAGTCAGTCAGTAGAGGGACTAACAGAGGTGAAATCAGGGCTTCAAGGGGTGGGGATATGACACCAGGGGGTGTGGTTTCATAAATAGGAGGTGAAGTGGAAAGAGTGTTGTTAGTTGAAGCGTGATTTTTCGAAGAGTCAGGTGACTGACAGATCCCAGTGCCAAACAGGTTGCAGTCCGGAAGTGTGGAAGACTCACGCCAGTCGGCACCTGGAGATGCTGAAATACAACATAAAGGTTCATTTAAAATGCATTTAGTGTATATTATATTTCAACTTTTCAATCAAAAATGTAAATTTTTCTATGCAAAACAATATAGAGTGAAACCATTTCATATTATTTATTCATATTATTATAACCGTTATTGTCAAAAGTCTGACAATGTAATCCAGCCTTAAAGTCTGTTTATGCACTCATGAGGTTATATTCACAAAACACAAAGCTAATGTTCTCCACAAGCAGCTTATTAAGTTTGTTTGTTTGTTTTAGTTGCTGCATATAAAAAAGATTACACTTGAAACAGAACAAGAGGTATTTAAACCAGAGAGAAAACACAGAACAAACCACGCACTGATGCTTCACAGAGAATCCTGAATCTAAAAATCTAAAACTAGAGGTAAGTATTGTGTGCTCCATTATGAAAGTTAGGGCCATGAATCTTAGCATTAATATAAGAAAATACACCATCAGCCATAAAGTATATAAAACAATGACTATGTTAATTAGCTAGGAGAGATGTGGAAGTAGGCTGTTGTAAATGGGTCGCACACTTCATCCCTGATACACATTCACACATGGCACAGATAAGAGGGCATTGACCCTGTTGCCGTTCTCATGTGTGTGACTATTTTAAAACTAGTAACTGACACACTTTCATGACATTACGTCACATAAATACCTGGGCATGGAAGTGAGAAGGGGCTTCTCAAGTATGCGTTTCTGAATAGCTATCTACTGATTTATTTATTTTGTACAAATAGCATGCACTAATTGTGGATCAGAAGGTTTATCGCAGGGTTAATTGATTAATATAGATTATCAGTAATTTATTTCTACATTAGTAATGATCCAGAATCCACTGGGACTGAAACTCTGAGTCAGCATTAGTCCTTTAGCTGTGTTAATTAAGGTCAGAGGATCTGGCTTAACTTTCCCCTCTAAAGACTGAATGATTGACTTTTGTTCACAGGAAGAGTTTTCTTTAGAGTACCAGCAGAAATGTGAAATTTTCTCATGAAAATTTGTTTCAGTCATGTAAGCAAATTGTCATTTAAGGGTTGCCTCAGAACACACACACACACACACACACACACACACACACACACACACACACACACACACACACACATATATATATATATATATATATATATATATATACATACAACCCCAAATCTGAAAAAGTTGGGACAGTATGGAAAACGCAAAAAAAAAAAAAGTGATTTCTAAATTTATTTTGACTTGTATTTCATTGCAGACAATATGAACAAAAAATATTTCATGTTTTGTCTGGTCCACTTCATGTCATTTGTAAATATGTATCCTTTCCTGTCATTCAGACCTGCAACACATTTCAAAAAAAGTTGGGACAGGAGCAATTTAGGGCTAGTAATGAGGTAAAATGGTTAAATAATGATGTGATTTGAAACAGGTGATGTCAACAGGTGATTGTAATTATGATTTGGAACAAAAGCAGCATCCAAGAAAGGTCTAATCCTTTAGGAGCAAAGATGGGCCGAGGATCGCCAGTTTGCCAACAAATACGTGAGAAAATTATTGAAATGTTTAAAAACAACGTTCCTCAAAGAAAGATAGGAAGAGATTTGGATATTTCACATTCAACAGTGCATAACATAATTAAAAGATTCAAGGAATCTGGAGGAATTTCAGTGCGTAAAGGACAAGGGCGCAAGCCTAAGCTGAACAACTGTGATCTCCGATCCCTCAGGCGGCACTGCATCAAGAATCGTCATTCATCTATAAGCGATATCACCACATGGGCTCAGGACTACTTTGGCAAACCTGTGTCAAGTACCACAATACGTAGTTACATCCACAAATGCCAGTTAAAACTGTACTGTGCCAAAAGGAAGCCCTATTTTAACAGTGTCCAGAAGCGCCGTCGACTTCTCTGGGCTCGGAGGCATCTGGGATGGACCATCACACAGTGGAAACGTGTACTGTGGTCAGATGAATCAGTATTTCAGGTATTTTTTGGGAGGAATGGACACCGTGTACTCTGGACCAAAGAAGAAAAGGATCATCCAGACTGTTACCAGCAACAAGTCCAAAAGCCAGGGTCTGTCATGGTATGGGGTTGTGTCAGTGCCCTTGGCAAAGTTAACTTGCACTTCTGTGAAGGCACCATTAATGCTGAAAAGTACACAGAGATTATGGAGCATAATATGCTGCCTTCAAGAAGACATCTTTTCCAGGGACGTCCATTCATATTTCAACAAGACAATGCAAAACCACATTCTGCACACATTGCAAAGTCCTGGCTGCGGAGGAAGAGGGTACGGGTACTTGACTGGCCTGTCTGCAGTCCCGACCTGTCTCCAATAGAGAATGTGTGGCGCATTTTGAAGCGCAAAATGCGACAACGAAGACCCCGTACTGTTGCCCACCTTAAGACTTGTTTTCAGGGAATGGGACAAAATTACACCTGAAACACTTCATCACTTGGTGTCTTCAGTCCCTAAACGTCTTTTAAGTGTTGTGAAAAGGAATGGCAACATTACAAAGTGGTAAATGCTTTACTGTCCCAACTTTTTTTGAAATGTGTTGCAGGTCTGAATGACAGGAAAGGATGCATCTTTACAAATGACATGAAGTTGACCAGACAAAACATTAAATATTTTTTGTTCGTATTGTCTGCAATGAAATAAAAGTCAAAGAAAATTTAGAAATCACTTCTTCTTTTTTTATTTGCGTTTTCCATACTGTCCCAACTTTTACTGATTTGGGGTTGTGTATATATATATATATATATATATATATATATATATATATATATATATATATATATATATATATATATATATATATATATATATATATATATATATATATATGTTTTTGAAAGAAGTCTCTTATGCTTACCAAGGCTGCATTTATTTGTTCAAAAATACAGTAAACAGTCAAATTGTGAAATAAAATGTAATGTATTCCTGTGAGAGCAAATCTAAATTTTCAGCATCATTACTCCAGTCTTCAGTGTCACATGATCCTTCAGAAAGAAACATTTCTTATTATAAATGTCGACATTTTTGGAGTTTTTGTATATTGTATGTTTGTTTTTTTGTGCGGTCTAAAAATAATAGCCTCATAAGTGGCTTATATGATGAAATATGTATGCAATTCTAATGAACTCAGATTAATGACTTTTTTATACAGATGGAACATTAATTTAAACTTTTTGTAACCTCTCAGATGCATGTAAATTCAGAAGCTTTGTAAAGCACTGGAAAACCATTGCACTGCTCACACCAGTAAAATATAATGTGTTAGAATAGAGGTCATTATGACAATGAAGGCTTCAGTACCTGCTTCAGGATAAGTTTCAGTGACCTTGATCACAGTGCTGGTCGATTGGTCATTTTGTTCCTTTTTCATTTGGTCAAGACCCTCACGCTCCTTTCTTTCAGGGTCAAATCTTGTCATATTGAGAGTCAGCTCTGTCCGACTATCTGAGAGAGAAATAGAAGATTAGAAACATGTTCTTAAAGAAGAGGAACTGAGAGCTAATGCTAGCTCCAACCCCAAAGTTATTAAACGTAATTTCGGGAGGAGTACGCCCATCTGATCTTTCTTTCAATTAATACCAAGGTATAAAACCAGCAGTTTACCTCTTCCTGTTGTTAGTTCTTGCAGCATCCCTCCTCCTCCTCCCCTGCTCCTACTTTTTTTACAATTGTGCCTGTTATAGGGGGGCAAACGGAGCTCGGCTAGAATATCCTCTCCGAGCCCCTCTATAACAGACAGCAAGCCAAATCTGTTTACCACTTTCACTAAGATTATATAGGCACACAAACTCGTGAAAATGCATTTCGTTTCCCAATGAGGGAACAATGAGAGATCACTAGGGGGCTTGTATCCCACACACATCTGCACATTCTGCAGTGATGAACGGCTTGTTCGCTGCTGGAATACTGATATTTTCACTGCAGCTTGAGAAACGAGTGGATGTACCATTGACGCAGACATACAGAAGCTTTTATTTTATGCCAATACAGTAAATAGATGCAGTAGAAGTGCAATATCCATTTATAACAAAATTTCCACATTCTATTCAATTTAAAATGTGATACAATAATTTCTCAGCAGTGACCTTGCCCCGCTAATCATATCACACCTGAGTGAAAGTGAATTTACTGTCCTAATTAAAAGTGAGGCAGTTAAAAGGCCATGTGCCACAAAATAATGTGAAGTGTAGTCCGATTCACAAACAAATGACTCTCATGAGCTGATTCTTTTTAGTGAATCGTAAGCATAGCCTGCATCTCATTGTGCATACTATCCATCCTAAATAGTATGTGACATTAATAATATTCAATACTATTTAGGGCATGTAGGATGGATAGTATGCACATTGGGATGCAGGGACACAGTGTCACCAGAGCAGTCTGATTCACAAACAGATACAGAAGTGTTATAATTTATAACTCAAATACTCAAATTAAGTATAGCGTTATTCCCCCCCAAAAAAATGACTGAGCTGGTTTAACAAGACGAGTGAAAAATCAGTTTGACAAATCCTTCACTGACGAGAATCCATCAGAATACTTAATGAATCAACATCTGACTCACTGTAATTTATTATTATTTTCAGCTTCACTTACTAGTTCAACTTCACTAGCTTGATCAATTAAAGGTGCACTGTGTAAATTTGAGCAGCATCTTGCTGTGAGGTTGCAAATTTCAACCACCGCTCACCGCTCCCTTTCGAAGCATATAGAGAAGCTACGGTGGCCGACACAGGACAAAGATGTCGTCATCTGAGACAGCAAAGAGTAGCTATAGCGCTCTGTAGGGCATTTTGTCCGTTTAGGGTTAATAGAACCATGACGGCACAAAATGGTGACTTCACTGTAAGGTGACCCATGGTGTATGGAGATAAAAATTTATAATTCTAAGGTAATAAAAAACATAACGGTTCATTATGTAGCCTAAGCTCTTTATACACCACTGAAAACATAGTTATAGTTATGTATATTATATTGCATTTCTCATTCGTACGGATTCATACGAATTGGGCAACTCGTAAAATACGTACGATTTAGCACAAATCGGACTAATTCATACGAATGAGGTCGTAAGAATTCATACAAATTAGTCACGTTGTAAAATATGTGCGAATTGTCATGAGATCGGGTTGGCATATCAGCTTCACCAGTTAACTTGGCATGGTTATGCCAAGTTAAAATCAGCAAGAACCATTATAATCTAACATTGAAATTAAAGGGGTACTTCAGCGCTGGGAAGATGAATCTGTATTTAAAGTGGGTCATTAATGTAGTAGAAATGTGAAATTATTTTTGAATTTGGTGCCTTCTAGACTGAGAAAACACAGAAAATGTACTTTTGTCTCATGGGGATGAAAGACAACAATTCCCAGAATGCACTTCGCTGCCCTCCTACTCTAGGCACGGCTACAGGATTACTGGATTACTGGATCACTTGCCTACCACGTTCATTTTCATAAAATCAGTTCAGTTAGAGACACTACAATTAAAAACTGAACGTGTCTGTTCAATATATTATGAGTGAGTCGATTGAGCGTCACGGCACAAACGCAGCAGGAGTCCGATTTCATTCATCACATGAGCTGAGGTAATCCCAGGATCCGCGGCTGCGGCTGCATTCAGGATATTTGCGTCATCGGAGGAATTTTTCCAGAAATAAAATACATAATTCTCTCGTCTCAGGGTCATATGAGGGGGGAAAGTACGATAATCTGAATATACTCCCGGGTTTGTACTGATACAAAGCTTAATGCTAATCGCTGAAGTAACCCTTTAATTTTGGTTTAAGTTTGCCTTTTTAACAAAAGAAAATCAGTTCATTGAAATAGTCTGTGTCTTGCATGTGTTTTATGAATAGATACTTTCACACGCAATCAAGTTCTGTCATGACATGGAGAGTTGGCCTTGATGTATCATTAATTGGATTACCTGTAGGAGCATCTGTCAAATCCTTTGTTTCCTCAGATGGCCACAGATAGTCTATCAGCCCTCTTTGCAAAGTGGTACCATCTAAGGTTCCTCTGGCATATGGTGTTTGGGTAGCACTAGATGACTTCCACAGTGTCTGGTAGGTGCGATATCTCATTTCAACATGAGTATGAGGCGTATTTGTCTCTGTATTCCAAGCAATAGGAGTCTTGGACTCTGTACTCCAGGCCTGGGAAGGAGGAAAAGGCTGCAGTGTTGTCAGTGCAGAAGATTTAAATGATTGGTCAGTATTTGCATGCTTACTAAAATTTGGCCAATCAGATGCTTCCGTTTGAGGTCCCTCTTCATCGTTCTGGATGTCTGAAGGAGTTTCAATCTTAGTGAAAGTCAAAGATTTCATCCATGGTGTTCTTGTGGCTGGAAGTCTTGACATTGTGACATAGGGGTTTTGTTTAACTGAAAGGTCCACCTCAAGGTCTCTGCTAGTCTCCTCTGATTGTGTATTTGGGGATACACTGAGGATGGTTGGAGTAGTTGTGTCCATTTGTCTTGGTAGGAACGTCCACAGTGAGCTGCTAGCTGGCTCTGGGTCAGTGCTGGCCCAAGCTCTTTCATTTCTATTTAAAGATACAGCATAAAGAACATCACACAGCGAGAAACTGAAGACCAGCAGTAGAGCTTCACCGTGAGGGGTCATGCTGACACTCCTCTGAAGAAGTTACACCTCACAATATCACCAGGATGTCTCCATTTGACTGTCACATTCTGCGCAGGTTCTAAAAAAGAAAAAAATTCACAAGATAAGAATAGCTGTTTCTGCATTCAACCAGAAAGTGATTTAAAAAAGCATGCACCAACACTGAAATTGTGTACTTAATTGAAATAAATAAATAAAATAAAACATATAAATGCTACATGCTCAATAATATTGAAATTAGAGATCCACAATATAATGGTTATTATGAAATGCATGACATCTAATTAGTATGGTCCTGATATGTGATATGATATTGTGAATATCTGATGCCAAATAAATATCTTCACATGGAACTGGACATATTTTGTCCCCCAACAACAGCACTAAGCTAAACGTTGAGTGGCAAAATACAGCCAGAGCTCTGAATTTACACCATCAGTTTAACTCGATCCCCTCGAGTCATGTGACCCAATTCAGAAAAACATAAATTGTACCTCACAGAAGAGGACAGCAGCACAACACACACTAATATGTTCTATAGGAATCAATAATTTCTAGGATTGCAGGTTTGTGACTAACAGTTTGTAATTCTATTAAACTGAGATTTATGTCAAATGATCTGACAGCTGCTGCAGTGCACACTCTGCTTCTTAACTCCCATTCCTTTTCTTTTTCTTGCCTTTTTGCACTTTCATTTCTAAACACCCTTTCCTCTTATTTCTTTCTCCTGAAGTAAATGCAGCATTTATCATTAATATTTTGAGCAATAGAGAGAGAGAGAGAGAGAGAGAGAGATGCTGATCTACATTACCAACCAATGCTGCACTGTTTAATGCATCTTCTCTTCAGCAGCAGCATCCAGTGACACATTTTCACACCAAAGAAACTCACATACACATACATGCATAGACACAAACTTTTACTGTGCCAGAAGAATTGTGCTCACCACGGGATGCATGGATGAAGAGTCTTAAATAGGAGTAATCCTTCTGCCTGCCGTCCTGCTGCGGAAAGATTTGATTCTGTCTGTGCCTGCGCACGCCTGTGTGTTTTAGTGCTCTCTCTCTCTAAAACACACACACATACCCATCTCTCTGCTTTTCGCATGGACACACACATGCTGCCTGACACACCCCCTTTTAGTGTCCCATCTCCGTTCTCTCTCTCTTCAGGTGTCTGATCCCTCTCTTCTGATTCAGTTAAGCTGTGTCTGTAGTTTCCTGGATTAGCCATGTTAGGTGTTTGACTTCCTTTCTCTAACATCACTGAGCTCCAGAGCAGGTCATATACTGCAGTGATGCTGCTAAAAAGGAAAAAAAAACAATACATTTGTACAGTACGTTCACAGCTTTAAATACAAGAGGATTAGCCTCTCCTTCCAATTCAGTTAAGCCAATCAATATACAATATTGAACGCAATTTTCTGCATCCCGCAGAGAGAGTCAGAGATCTATGTGCAGCAATAAATCAGAGCGTTAACTGACTGCTGCTCTATTTTTCTTCATGATGGTTTGTAATAAAACATTCTGCCAAGAAACATCCAACCAGTCAAAACTTTAATGCAATGAGCCTGTAATCATGATTTCAGAAGTGGGAAGTAGGACATTTTAGATAGCATGTGAAGGCAACATAGAGCTCGCCCACAAGGTAGACCAGTACCAAACCAGAGCTAAGCAGTACAAACCAACCTGGACTAAACTGGAGAAGAAAAAAACATCATGGTCTAAATTGGACATTTCAACAAGGATAGACCCCACAAGCTGCAGTGTAGCTAAAACGTGTACATAGCACAAACCCTTCAAAAGTTTGGGGCCAGTAAGATTTTTTTATTAATTTTAAGTTGGTCAAGTGCTGGTCCTAAAAAACTTGTCCCAGCTCAGGACCATCTGCCATGCTTCAAAACATACCTATCCATGCTGTTTTTTGTTTTTTTTTTTTCAACAGAGATAAGAGACTTCTTTCAAAAATATTTTAAAAAATCTTACGAAAATATGAGAAAAGAGAAAATAAGAATAGCATGTACCCTTCAAAAAATTTGGGACAGTAAGAATTATTATTATTTTATTTTTTAATGAAATTAATAGTTTTAATGGCAGTAAAGACATTTATACTCTTGACGACATTTATACCCAAAACGTATTGTAAAATATTCAGCAGCACAACTGTTTTTAATATTGATAATAATAAGAAATGTTACAGAATAACTGAATGATTTTTGAAGGATCACGTGACATTGAAGACGAGTCACATTTGCCATCATAAACATGACATTTGAAAATACATTAAAACATAATACAGTTCTTTTAAATTGTATAGTATAATATTTTGTAATACTATTTCACAATATTTCTGTTCTTACTGTATTTTTGAACAAATAGATGCAGTCTTGGTGAGCATCCCTGTTGAAAAAACAAAAACAAACAGCACATGCTGGTTATGTATCACGGAGCCCTGCACATGTCATGCAGGAAAAACTAATAGGCTAAAACGTGCGCACGGTTTAGCAAGTCAAGTGAACGAAGTAGTAAATCATCCGCACGATTTAGCAAATCGAGGGAACTAAACAGTAAGTCGAGCGCATGATTCATAAATCGAGGGAACAAATTAGTTAATCGTGTGCACAATTTCCTTTTTTTATTTTGTATTATTTATTGCACATCATGTGTGGGGCTCCGTAATGTTTTGAAGCTTGGCAGCAGGTTTGAGCTGGTTTAAGCTGGTCCTTAGTTGTTCATGAGCTGGTTTAAACTGGTCAAGTGCTGGTCCTAAACTGGTAACTCCAGCTTATAACCAGCTCAAACCAGCTGTCATGCTTCAAAACATACATGCAGTTTTTTTTTTCAACAGGGATAAGACTTCTTTCAAAAACATTTTTAAAAAATCGTACTTATCCCAAACTTTTGAACAGTTCATTCAGTTAAATTAGAATCTCCAGTCAGCATTTGTGCTTTTTTGAATAATGGCTACACATATCACTGGCTGATCCTGATGGAATCTATGGGTAAATGGGTGGGTGGCAATAGCTGGGCAAACACTTCCATATCCAGAGCATATAAACACTCAATACATATTTAAAGCCACTCCCTTTCAGTGAATCCAGGATGGATTGTCCATTGGGAATGCACCAGTGTGTGTGGTCAGACAGAATGAGCAGGATGTAGATCAATCCTTATTAAAACAGACCCCGAGAGAACACAAACTGGGGCAGTCCCATAAAAAGCTAGTTGTGAGAGGACTAGTTAGGGCTCAGTGAATATAAATGGATGAATTAGTATAGCAGAGTAACAGTTAATACAATTAAAGTAATCGCTGTATGTCGCAATTCATCAGAGAAAATATGAATTGTTGATCCTGAAATTCATTCTATATGAATATTAATTTGTTTTTGCATATTCACATGAACTAAGCATTGCACGTTGCGTTTGCTTATGGTGTGTACAGGAAGGCACCAAATGAGCTGGAACTAAAGGGGGGTTTGGTTTAGAACAATGACCCAGATGAGCTGATCAAACATATGACATCAGCATGGCCCACAGCCAGTTCCCCCCAGGCTAGGGGCGGCTTTTACTGCCCTACCAATCATCTGCATCAGTGCTGCTGAGAAGAGGGCTTGTTGAGATGGACCCAGCAATGCTGACTTCTGCAAATAAGACAGCAGCAACAATTCACAGCACACATTCTGCGGAACAGTTCAAATGAACACATGACTATGAAGCAGATGCATCAAGTAAAGAAAAACACAAAGCACAAGTTTGACAAATTTAAGGGACACTATAGGATATATATATAAAACCTGCTATATTTATATGTATATATATATAATTTACAACCCCAAAAAATGTATTACAGTTTTGACAAAATCTGATAATTGACAACATTGATAATAACAAGAAATGTGACACTGAAGACTGCAGTGGCTTCTTAAAATTCAGCTTTGCAACCACCACCACCACAATAAATTACAATGTAACAGGTAGAAAAGAATAAAAAACTGCTATTTTAAACTGTAATAATACTGGCACAGTTTTTGACTATTTTATATCAAACAAATGCAGCCATGGTAAGCTTCTTTCAAAAACATTAAAATATCTTACAGACTCTGAACTTTTGACTGGTACATCTAAAAGGTTAGGACCTGTGCAGTCATCTTTCCCCTTGTATGGGTCATGAAAGTTATTGGAAATATACGACTAACAGCAAAGACACAGGCCATGGCCATGTTTACCAGAAGCATTATGGTCTGGACAGGTCTCAAGACCAAGACCAGAAGATTAAATCTCCAACTGTCCTATTGTTCATTAAGTTTATTGTTAATTTATCACTGTAAAAATTAAAATATATAGTTGAGACACCTGCATTTAAGGTTTGTGAGAGATAATTCTCATCATTGTGGCACATATCTTGTAATCTGCCATGCATTTTGTGCAATCTTTATGCACATTAGAAAGTGTACCAACCTGATCTATATAAATCTAGTACTCCATAGGAAGCAAATCTTATTCATGTAGACTCTTGAAACCTGAGCATGTACATTCATTTGTATATGATTTTGTGAGTGATTTGCCATATTACAGATATACACCAATTAGGCAAAACATAATGACATCCCTTATATTGTGTCGATCCCTCTTTTGCTGCCAACACAGCCCTGACCCGTCGAGGCATGGACTCCACTAAACCCCTAAGGTGTGCTGTGGTATCTGGCACCAAGATGTTAGCAGCAGATCCTTTAAGTTATGCAAGTTGCAAGGTGGGGCTTGTTTGTTCAGCAAATCCCATAGATGCTTGTTTGGATTGAGATATGGGGAATTTGGAGGCCAAGTCAACACCTTAAACTCGTTGTAGTGATCCGCAAACCATTCCTGAAACATTTTTGCTTTGTGTCAGGGTGCATTATCAAAGATAAGTTTTAAGAAATAACATTATTGACTACAGAGGGACCTTAATTAATTTAGTTTTTTTACATGTACAGTTGTACAAAAGTGCATTTGAAATAATCCTGAGAACAAGTCCTTACATAACATTTTGATGTGGGAATCCTAATCCTAACCCTAACCACAGTGGGATGCAGGCAAATCTGAAAATATAAGGAGCTAGAAAATAAAATAAAATGAGCTCAGTCAGTATGTCTGTGGATGGCACACTCATTTAAAAAAGGGAAACCTGTATCCCAAGGATTTGATGGTTTTATAACACAGCATAACATTTATTCCCACTGTGCAATTTCTAGTGCATTCAATTACATTTTTCTCATTTCTGCTGCATATTGCCCCCTGCCATATCAAATGTAATATCCATTTTACAGCAATGCACATGGCAAAATGATGCTGCCCTCCACTGTACAACTTCACAAGCACGTCAAATTCATGCTGTGTTTTCTGGCTGTGGGGAGTGTTTGCTGAAGATTGCCGCCGAAATTATACTGCCCTCTGCAGCTCCACTGAGAAATTTCTGGCTGTGTGTTTGATGACTTTAGCTTCAATTTTGGAGAAGTCTCTTCATGCCCACTAAAGCTGCATTTATTTGCCAGAAATACAGATATTTACAAAGTATGTAATAAAATAGTATAACAATTAAAAATAAATATCTTATATTTTAAGTTCAAATTCCTTGCAAAGCTCCATGCAGTCTTCAGTGTCACACGATCCAATGTCATAAATCATTCTAATTGTTGATTTGCTGCTCGAAAAACATTTTCAGTTGATAGTTGCAAATCAGCTCGTGTAAATCATGATAGATTTGTCTTCCATTTGAATAGAAATTTCATTTAAAAAATAATAATTTTATTGTAAAAATTTTGCAGTCTTTACTGTCACTTATGATACATTTAAATATCCTTTTATGCATATGAAAAACATTTCACAATAAATACTACCTTGTCAGCATAAAATGTTAATTTAAGTTAATTGACTTAAATTAGACAATTGCCAAAGACCCATTAGTTATTTTATACTGCAACAGTATACTGCATAGATAGGCCTACACATGGATCCTGTTATTTACAGCTAAAAAATAGATTACTAGATCCATGGCTCATGAGAAAAATGAGAAAAAATGTTCGGTGCATAACCTTTTATTTATTTATTTATTTTATTTGACGTTGAATTACAATTTTTTTAAAAATCAAAACATATAACAAACAATGTTTATCCACATAAATGTGCAATAAGTGGCAAAAATTTATAAAAATAAAATAATAAAAATGAACTGCAGTACAAACTTCAAATTCCATTTTGCCGGAGAAGGGTCTGGCTGCAGACATGCAATCTCAGACACGCATGCGCAGTCCGACACATGCACTCTCAGACACGCATGCGCACTCAGATACATGCAGTCTCAGCCGCACTTGCGCAGTCCGACACGTGTTTTCAATCACGCATGCGTACGCATTTCTACAAGCGTTCTCTTCTCATCAGCTGCTCGTGGACACTCAGATAATGTTACATGCGCTATCGGACGCACCTACAGGCAACGTGTAAGTATATTTATATTTATTCGTACAATATTAAGTTCAATTAAAATAGTTGTTCATTATTTGGTAAATGTTATAGAAAACGATCCTGATTATTATCTGGTATATCCCACATGCACAGGTGTCACGTTATGCAAGTGTTTCGAGGAGTCGACGACCATTAAATAATTTATGTAAGTATATTTACCTCATTCATAGACGATTAGCTAGCTATAAAAGAGTTGTTTAACCTATTAGATAATGTAAACGAAACTGTGCTGATATCTGTCTGATGTATCCTGCCGTGCTTATTGGGTACCAATTCTTCATCCAGTAAATTGAAGATCTAAATTAATTTTGTTTAGGCATTGAACAAATGTACTGAATTTTATTGTCTCTTGTTTGGGTCTGTTGTTTTGAAAAGTGATAGAAGTTTGCAGGTGACATGCTGTGTGTAATTGTTGTTTAGACGAGGTGTTACTTAAAATTGTTTAAAATAAAGATTAAATAACAGGTTAATTTTGTTAAAAATGGTTATTCAAATCGAGAGATACTATAAAACAGATAACAAACATTCAAATAATATTATACACAAGACAATAATTATTTTAACTTCTGTCTCTTCAAATTATGCTTACAGATGCATCAATTAATAGTCATATTGGAACAGGACCGCATATTCATGTTGATGGTAAGGTGTACAATATGTTAGTAGTTTAATCATATATTCCTATATAGTATTCCTAATATTAATTCGTCTTTCATTTATAGTCTGCATTGTACATTGTGCGGATGCCCCATTTGACTACACAATTGTAAGTAATATTATAAGATGAATAACTTGAGACAGTATAACTTACAAAGGCATAATTTATGCTTTGAGCAGCTGGACATGGCAGAGCTGAGGAAATGGTGGTGCATCATGTTAATGGAGAACTTCGGACTGGATCGGTAGAGTTTGTTTTTTGGCCTCAGAATACTTAAAGCTTTCATGAATAAGGAACTATGCAATATTCAATCTTTAATCTCTATTTTCCAGAAATGGAAAACTGTTTGCCCATTATGCAGAAGAGTCCAAAGCCTTCCTGAGAGGTGATCAGCAGCCTGTATTTAGGTTGCCAAAGAGGAAGTTTGATCAAATCTCTCAGGTAAAAACATATACTTGGAAATAATGATGTTAAAAATGGCATGTTATCATATACCAGCTATACTTGTGCTGTATTTTTCCACTAACAGGTAACAGGCCTTTCCATGTACAGGTAACTCGTACCTTTGCTTTGTTGCAGCTCCTCAGAAAAAGTGTCAGTTACTTTTTAAAGGTTCAAATTCAATCTTCATGTTTTTTAGGAAGATGAAACCAATGGTTTAACCCCTGAGTCTACATCGGAGAAGCAGGTGGCTGCAAAAGTAGGTTTTATTAGGGTCGCAGCCATTATTGGTCAGCATATTTTAAATTTTCCTCTTTTGCATTGTTTTTTCTTAGGCGCTTATCATGGCGACTCTTAAGATTGCCAGTCAGTGGTGCTTGGAGAACTCTGGCAATCTTCTTGGCTCAGTTCAGCTTCCTCGTATACTGTGCATGGAGGATGAGGAAGCCATTGAGGCCTTGGAACAGTACTGCTGATTTTATAGAGGGCGATCTTGTAGAGCCACTGATGTTTATCTTTACAGTTGTGCAGGACATGCATACATTTGTAGATAATGTGGTGGACCATATGCACTCGCACCAATCTTTTATCTTTTATCTCATACAAAATTAAACAAACAAAACATTGTCCATTTTTTTTTCTCATGTAATGTTTTTGTACATCTATCTATCTATCTATCTATCTATCTATCTATCTATCTATCTATCTATCTATCTATCTATCTATCTATCTATCTATCTATCTATCTATCTATCTATCTATCTATCTATCTATCTATCTATCTATCTATCTATCTATCTATCTATCTATCTATCTATCTATCTATCTATCTATCTATCTATCTATCTATCTATCTATCTATCTATCTATCTATCTATCTATCTATCTATCTATCTATCTATCTATCTATCTATCTATCTATCTATCTATCTATCTATCTATCTATCTATCTATCTATCTATCTATCTATCTATCTATCTATCTATCTATCTATCTATCTATCTATCTATCTATCTATCTATCTATCTATCTATCTATCTATCTATCTATCTATCTATCTATCTATCTATCTATCTATCTATCTATCTATCTATCTATCTATCTATCTATCTATCTATCTATCTATCTATCTATCTATCTATCTATCTATCTATCTATCTATCTATCTATCTATCTATCTATCTATCTATCTATCTATCTATCTATCTATCTATCTATCTATCTATCTATCTATCTATCTATCTATCTATCTATCTATCTATCTATCTATCTATCTATCTATCTATCTATCTATCTATCTATCTATCTATCTATCTATCTATCTATCTATCTATCTATCTATCTATCTATCTATCTATCTATCTATCTATCTATCTATCTATCTATCTATCTATCTATCTATCTATCTATCTATCTATCTTCTATCTATCTATCTATCTATCTATCTATCTATCTATCTATCTATCTATCTATCTATCTATCTATCTATCTATCTATCTATCTATCTATCTATCTATCTATCTATCTATCTATCTATCTATCTATCTATCTATCTATCTATCTATCTATCTATCTATCTATCTATCTATCTATCTATCTATCTATCTATATCTATCTATCTATCTATCTATCTATCTATCTATCTATCTATCTATCTATCTATCTATCTATCTATCTATCTATCTATCTATCTATCTATCTATCTATCTATCTATCTATCTATCTATCTATCTATCTATCTATCTATCTATCTATCTATCTATCTATCTATCTATCTATCTATCTATCTATCTATCTATCTATCTATCTATCTATCTATCTATCTATCTATCTATCTATCTATCTATCTATCTATCTATCTATCTATCTATCTATCTATCTATCTATCTATCTATCTATCTATCTATCTATCTATCTATCTATCTATCTATCTATCTATCTATCTATCTATCTATCTATCTATCTATCTATCTATCTATCTAAATAAAATATGTATATATAAGTAAAATCATTTACAAAACTCAACCATGACCAACTGCTGTATTTTTTTTATGGTGAATTTGGAAGTATATTAACATTGAATGTGGCAGTAGCAAGTTAATTTGGACATCTTTAAAGGTGATTTTTCTCAATATTTTGAGATGTACATCTTAATAATCTTCTATGTACATACATATATACTGAACGTTAGCAGCTAAATATATAATACATATAATCTTTTTATGTTTTAAAAGTTTATTATGGTCATGTATGCCATATTTATTTAAAAAAAATACAGGAAAATCTGAAATATAATTTAAAATATCAGTTTTCTATTTTATTAATATACTGACAACAATATTTGTATTCAGGATATGTATTCATTTGTTAAAATGTCTAAGTAAAGATGTTTTTTAGACGTTTAAGAATTTAATATTGAATCAATTCTGTTTGTTTTGTTTTTACAGAATCTTTAGAATAAAATTATAACAGGCTGTAAAAATAAGTTTCTAACATGATTAATCAGTATTAGATTTCTGATGGATCATATGACACTGAAAACTGGATTAATGGATGATGAAAGTTCAGCTTTGCATTACACAATACATTTTTAAAATGTATTACAATACAAAACTTATTTTGAATCACAATATATGTATTTTTTGCATCTACTTTTCATCAAATAAGTTCAGCCTTGATAAGCGAAAACATTAAAAATCAAATAAATGAAAATCTTACTGATCAAACACTTTTGCGCGGTAGTGTAACATATAATTTATTTATGCACGGCATCGAGTGCATGTGTAATCTACGGTCTTAATACGAGCGAACCTCGTGCATCTCGTTTAGTGCGCATGCGCGGCTGAGAGTGCATCTCGTTTAGTGCGCATGCGCGGCTGAGAGTGCATCTCGTTTAGTGCGCATGCGCGGCTGAGCGTGCATCTCGTCTTGTCTGCAGCCAGACACTATTGTTTTGCCGCGCCGGTGTCATCAAATGACGTCATGCCCGTTCACGCGAAAGCATCGATTTCTGACAGGAAGTCAGGCACCCAGGCAGGCAGTCGAGTTTTGGCACAACACACCTGTGGCGCGGAGATTCATGAGAAATTGCGCTGCGAAGACAAACTCATACGCACTTTAAAGCTTCAGTGTGTCATATGTAACAACAGTATAGTGCACGACAGCATCTGCCTCAGCTCTCAAATCCTGCTAGTAGTAGGCTAGGTAAGAAACACACTCATATCTCTGTTGCTGGTGTTTTTTTGTGTGGCATATTGTCGTTAAACGTAAAGTCAGTTTACAAATAGACTGACCAGAAGATATCTGCGACAGTTTATATAATGGGGAGAAAAATGTTTGGTTGTATCCTTTAGTTTGACATTGCTAACATGACAGCTAGTAGTCATGCCAACAAGTAACAATCCATTCACTACTAACGTTAATCTCAAACTACTAACGTTACAAGCAGGCTTCTCAAAGTAACTCAATATGTAAGGATCTAGTGAAGCAGAAGTAACTTTAACTTATAGACTTATAAACCAAACGTTTTCCTAAACTTGTATTTTTACATTTGTTATAAAAGAAGGTGAAAAAGCGCTAATGTAGCTAATTATGTTAGCATATTTGAATGCGCTTGATTTCGTGTGATTTTCTGCAGTCATTCATTTTCATTATACAGCGGTAGATCATCAGTACTGATGGTGATCTGTGTTTATTTTGAAACTGGGGTTATGTTTTGAATAGCATGTTGACTTTGACCTTGGAGCACACGCATAGCTCACATTGACTGGATTCAGATATGGACCGATCGCAGGCTGTGATAACGCGTTTTAACGGAGATCAGCATGTGAAATGTTAAAAGTGTCAAATGACCAAGAATAATAGGTAAGATCTGCTGATCTTCGGACTATACGCGTTTTGCATAATATAGAATAAATTAAGCCATTTATTACACCTTCTGCCCAATTCAGGTGGCCCTTTCTTGATAATTTTCAGGGATGACCAAAGGTAGGGGAACTGCAATTTATTAATTAATAGATTGATTAATAAAAATAATCAGTTTAGGGCATCTAGTTCTGTTATTGACCCCTAGGGAAGATATGTATTAATACAAGGTTTTATGTATTCTGAACACTGTACTTTCTTAAATATTTATGCTCCAAATTTTGATGATCACTTGTTCATTCAAATAAGTTTTCTGTTGCTCAGGCCCCAGGCTGAATCTTAGTGTGTGGAAATGTAAATTTTTGTATGGATACAATACTGAATAGATGAGCTCATCTAGACCACATCCCATCACCACAAATTATATTTGGAGGCAGATTCATCCTAGTGACGGGCTGTGTTCAATTCCACTTTTAAACATGCACTTGCAAACTTCCCCAAACACTAAACCCTTGAGTCTATGTACACCTCATGCAAATCCTTAGACCACAATGCAACAGTTGTTACTAGGGTTGGGAATCGATAATCGACTTCACTTCTGGAATCGGATACTTAAAGGGTTAGTTCACCCAAAAATGAAAATTATGTCATTAATGACTCATCCTCATGTCGTTCCACACCCGTAAGACCTCCGTTCATCTTCGGAACACAGTTTCCGACAGCTTTCATGGCACAGTCCACATGGTCCTTTAGTTTATGTATTGTGGCGAAAAATTTGCAGCATTATAACTTATATTATAATGGAATCACCTTCCCAGATATAAGTTTATTGGGTAACTTCACCAATTCTAACCTCAAGCAAAGCCATGAGATGAAACTCAGAAATGTTGTTAGTGATTTCCAAGTGTATTGCAATGAAGTGGAAATGTGATTATGTCATTCCAATTAATCTGTGGTTATCGGAGGTTAATAATTATTAGGGCCGGGACTTTAACGCGTTAATTAAGATTAATTAATTGTGTGACTTTAACGCGTTAATTAAGATTAATTACGCAAAAATTGATAACAATTTTAACTTATTTTTGCACCGCGGAACGTTTTTTAATGAATGAGTTTCGACGGACGGTTTATACTGGAACACCAACTAGCGTTCTTGACTTCTGAACACAACAAACCACAGTGAACATGAACGAAGAAGCTGACGAGACAGCTTTGCTTGGCAAATTTTGTTTTAAAAAACGAAAGGATGGAAGCGTCGACAAGAGCATGGTTGTGTGGAAGCTATGCAAAAGGAATTTGCGTATCGAGCCTCAAATATCACCTCAACGCAAAACGCTGGACATAAATAAATAAACAAAATTTTGTTGATTAAGCTTATGTATTCAGTCATTATTCAATGGTATACTAAAAGTCCATGTGAAAAAAATTACTTCTCACTGTTCTCAGGTCAAATATTTATATGCAATTAAAATGCGATTAATTTCGATTAATTAATTACAAAGCCTCTAATTAATTAGATGATTTTTTTTAATCGAGTCCCGGCCCTAATAATTATACACCTTTAAAAAAGCTAACATACTGGTTAAGAAATGAAAGCAAAACATTTGACAGTTTGGCATCCCCTTCTTGTTTAAATGGAAAATCCACCGATAGACCAGAAGGTTTTACAATATATTGACAATGCACTGTATTGTCTTTTTGTATTATACGTTTTATTATTACCCTGTTATCTAATTGCTTATAGATGAAAACCACCCTTTTTTAATAATAAAAAAAAAATTCTGTCCAGTCCTATCTTTTTCTTTGTCTTGTATTGTGCAATGTATAACAGTTCAAAGCAAAAGGTCCAATGAACCTTCAGCCCATTCCTTGTGTCTCGGTCTTCTTCAGTGAATTCATTTAACGTGGAATGAAAAGTGTCAAAATAAGTCAGGTAACTGGATTCAGCCTTGTGAGTGCATGTGTGAGTGCTCTCTTGTGTTGAAAGGTCGATGTCAGTTTACGTCATAAAACAAACACATGCCACTAATGTTTTGACATTCATCAAAATCCAGATCTGTATTTGTTCTTTGACCTTTGATCATCACACATTCTGTATTTCTCAATGTCCGATGTCCGACTCCTTCTTGACATTTTATTTAGATAGGAAAGAAATTCTCTTTCATCTGTTATATTAAAATATAATTAAAGGGATAGTTCACCCAAAAAATTAAAAATCTGTCATTTACTCACCCTCAAGTTGTTCCAAACCAGTATGAGATTCTTTGTTCTGCTTAACACAAAAGAAGATATTTTGAAGAATGTTTGTAACAAAGCAGATAGAGCAACCATAGACCACCATAGTATTTTTTTGTTGTCTACAATGGTAGTCAATGGTTGCTCTATCTGCTTGGTTACAAAAACTAGCGAAATGGCGGCATTTCCATTAGGGCTGTCATTTTTGAGAAAAATCTAATTCGCCCCCTTTAGTTACTGTTGCTATGTCCGACAAGCCGTGGCTCTCTCACACCACACATGTTCTCATGTGGAGAAAATACATCGCGGAGCAAAGGACACTGGCAACACACGACAGACAGGACAGCAAGTTACTTTTGATATGAAACAAAGTCTCAACTTTCAAATTTTCATTTTTTAAAGAAATGTAAACAATACATACCGTTTTGTGGCTCTTTAATGTGTCTTGATCACTGTAACGCCTCAGCTAAAGCTGCTTGTGAACCGATCATCTCTTCCTTCTAGTTCATTGATAATCATCAAATAAACATGAATAAACACTAAAAGAAATGTTGTTTCAACCGCGGAAAGACGTCAGTACACACCGGTTTTCAAGTTCAACTCCACCAAAGTTAATCTCCTGACTGCTTTGTCGGACAAAACGGCAAATTCAGCGATTTGATTGCTCAGATCTTCTGTCAATCAAACTTGCTGCGGAGGGTGAATTGTCTGCTCAGGCTGGCCGTTCTGAGAGTTATCTTCCATTTTAAAAACAGACTGGCTATTATTCGCTTGATTTGGTCATGGGCCTACGCTACAATACGTTTAGAGCGCCCTCTATTGGATCAGATGGCAAACAATAAAATTAAAAACAAACGGTCTAATCATAGACTGTAAAAAATACGCTACATGTTACTTTAAAAAACGGATAGTTTATTTATAGTTCGATTACGGATATTTCACGTCATATTCGATACATATTCGAATATCGAATAAAAAGGGACAGCTGGGTTGCATTAACTGACGTTACGCGACTAAAACAAGTTTTTTTCCTCTTGTGATAAGTCATTCCAAAAATAATGCCACGTATGTTGGTAAGTTTATGTACTATATACTAGCCACCACAAAAGCCATTATTTTTAATGGAAGGAGACATAGGTGTGTTATCCAAGCATTAATTAAAATTAAAAGAGCGAAATGTTTGAATTTGCATGTTGTTCTTTTTTTTTACCATTTCGTTATTTTGGTTTGGAATTTTGTTTGTTGGAAATATGAACTGAATTTAGAAATGCTTTTGAAATTAAAAACTTTGTGTTTAATAAACAAAATACATTTGATCAAATGAAGACAATGTTTGGAGTGGAATGCACGCAAAATAATCTGTTCCCTGAATCCACGTCCTTTGTTGTTATTGTGAGTGTAAAAGTAGACAGTTTATAGTTAATTATGTCTTGCACTTATCTGTATGGCTAAAATAAAAATGATGGAGTAATTGTGAGTTATATCTGAAAATGTCATAAAGGAAAATGTCCATTAGAATACGCCGGTGCCTTCATCGGCCATGGGTTAAAGAAAACGTATTCTTTAGTTAGGCTATGTTTAAATGTTAGCCTATAATGTTTTTTGGGTTTTTTCTTTTTATATTTTTATTATGAAAAGTAAGCAGCGTGAGTATAGGCTATAGGCCTATTTGATGCGCATATGTCTGGAGACATGAAGTGGGGTCAGACATGATTTTGGCCACTTTATTGTATGGTTTTGTAGAAAGTCTTTCTGTAAAGTGAATTTGTTTTTGAACGCCGATTTCTAGTGTAGCATATTTACTTGAACTTCTTTGGTAGTCTAATATCTATGGTTTCAGAGGCAGCCAAAATCAGAATTTAAATGGCCTGAATAAAGCTCTCTCTACGAACCGGCACGAGGCCCTGTGCAGTTTATATAAGGCTATATAAAATTTCATACACACTGTAAACCCGGATAAGTTAAAATAACTCAAAACATTTTAGGAAACGTATTACCTCAACTTTTAAGTTAATTGTTTTAAACCGTTTAACTTTTATCAACTTAATTCTATCTGTGGTCTGAGGAAGCGTACTCCCAGAGTGCATTGCGGCATGAATAAATTAATTGCTGCATTTTTACTATGTTTGGCTTTATTTTACCATTTGTCTTTTGTCAGTATAATCCCAATAATGACAGCAAATAAACTTGTAAAGGTCTTATTAATAATAAATAAATAAAAAAATGTAATTAAAAAAAATCATTGTTACCATTGTTGTGTTTTGCATGCTGAATGTTCAAGTCTGTGTGTGACTCACACATGGTCAACTCCTGATGTCACAAATATTGAGGGATTTTATCAACCCAATTAAAAGGTTAATCCATAAATATTAGCAAGACATTATAGAAATATCATTATCTGACATGAAATATAATTGTTTTATATAATATATAACATTTATTTATGTATTACTTCCCTTCCTTTGAAATCAGATAACTGTGATTTCTTGATCCAATGTTCCATTAATAAAGCAAGAAAATTACAATAATATGAATGAAGTTCCAAGTGCCCAACCAAAAACACTTTGCCCGCCCACTTTTTGGGTTTGGCAAAATGGTACTCAAACCAGTCAAGTAGTGTTAACTTGGGTTTTCTAAGTAACAAAGGCATAGCATGCAGATAGTAAAGTTTACTAAAAAAGTTTTAGTAAGAACAACTGTTGGTGTTACAGCGCACAATGGCAATTCAAAGTGCTTTACATAAGAAATAAGAAAACCATGTGTAAGAATTAAAAATAAAAACAAGGATGATTAAAACAAATAAAATGCGGATAAATAGATCCCTATCTGCCTGATTCTCTAAATGCGGTCACCCCTATCTGAGATGGAAGAGATGGAGCAGGTTCGCAATGTCTCCTGGACCTTACAAGTCAGTCCAGGACGGGCTCCTGTAGGGGACCTTACCTATGCCCTGCAGGGCCTCCCTTTTCTTGAGTCCGCTTCTTTGCACTGTCTGCTACCACAGAATGAAGCGAAGCACACTGCTATCCTTTTCCAATCTCCTCCAGTCAGACAGCCCTAACCAACAATGATAATCAACAGATACATAAGAAATAGAAATATACAGTTTTAAAGAGAATTAAAAAGAATAAGATTATATATAGATAAAACCAAATATAAGAACAAAGGTAAACTCAAACAGTTATAAAAAAGAATACAAAGATGATGCATAGATAGGAGTGAATGCAGGGAAAATGTAGAATTTAAATACATTTATTGCTGTTTAAAATTCCTCTCAAAATGTGTTAAATGTCAATTTGATCAAATACTGTATGTCTAAAGGCTTTAAAACCACCATGTAGCAACTCATAACGTAATTGCACCTAATGTAAAAACTACACATAATGTAGTAAGTATTACATTATTATTGTAACAAAATGTTCATAATGTAATAACTTTCTAAAAAAGTAATAACATCTTGAGCTTATAATGTAATAGGGGTATATCGGTACACAAAACTTATGGTTCGGTACAGCAGTTTTACTGTACTTTTATTGACTTCTGAGGTAAATGTGATGCTATTGTTCTCAAGCTGTTTTAATATTGATGTCTTTCCGTGGTTGAAACGCTGATTGAACGATTACATGACATATGATACATTTCAGTAATCTGTAATGTATCCTCGACATACCTTAAGTAGGGATGCACCGAAATCAAAATTCTTGGCCGAAACCGAAAACCGAAAAAGAGGAAACCAAGGCGAAAGCGAAAACCAAACACGAAATAAATTATGCCAATTATTAGTACCATTGCATTTATGGCTATGACTGTGTAACTTTACTACAAATCAAGGCATTGCAAGTGTATGAATTAATAAAAAATTTTCAAATAATAAATCAACTACAAATTATGAAAATATTTATTTAGCACATTGCAACAATGCACAGTATAAAATAAAATTCGAATAAATTGTTTTTAACTTGACCTCACTCATTTGTACATTAAATAATAATATACAGGCCTACTGGCCTGCAGAAAGGTACAGCAATTTAATAAAGTAATCAAGCATAAAATAACTGCATATTTAACTGTTTAAATTAAAGATTAATCCTTATTAAACTTACACAAGCTATTTAATCAAGGGCAGTGAGTGATGTCCTTGTCTTTTGTTGACATTAAACAGACCGCAGTAAAGGCTACTGCCCCTTTAAGACCTAATGCACCGAAATGCGTCGTCTTTCTCACTGTATTGTTCACTTAAGGCATATACAGACTATGTCTGCAAGGAGACTCATCAAGATGGACATGTTGACATACTTTTTGTGTGAGTTTGTCCGTTTAAGCGCAAGACTTGAAAGAGAACTCAATATTTGCGCGCTGTGAAACGAGTGCTCACTTTCGGATGAGTGCACAGAGACAAAATCTTCTCACAGCACGTGAGTTCTCATTCGCGTCTTCTGGCACTACGTGTACTACTATTCGTGTATCCATCAACAGAAACATAAACAAAGCATTATTTTCAAGTTAAAACCCATAGATGCATCATCAGATGTGAGATGAACCACATACGTCCACACCTTAGACATGTTGCTTGTTGAGACCGTGTAGAAAAGCACAGATCGCGGTTTCAGTTTGCGTCATCACGACATTTCGGCCGTATTGTTTCGGTGATAAAAGTCTTTCGGCCAAAAACCGAAAATTTTCGGTGGCCGAATATTCGGTGCATCCCTAACCTTAAGATATTAATTCATGTTTATTTTTTAGGAAGAGATGATCGCGTTCACACGGCCGCTTGAACTGACGCGCATATACAGTGATCAGTCACGTCACATTAAAGAGCTTTAAAACAGCATTTATCATTTGAATTTCGTGATTAAATGGACTGAATGCTTAAAAAAAAATGTTTTAAGTAATCGACACCCGTAAAACCTTTGTTCATCTTGAAGATATTTGTGTTGAAATCCAATGGCTCAGAAAGGCCTCCTTCGGCAGCAATGACATTTCCTCTCTCAAGACCCATAAAAAATACTAAAGACGTCATTACAAAGTCCATCTCACTACAGTGGTTCTACAATCATTTTATGAAGTGAAGAGAATAGTTTTTGTGGGCAAAAAAACAAAATAACTTATATTGTGGTCAATATATTCAAAACACTGCTTCCTGAAGCTTCGAAGCTTTATGAATCAGTGTATCGAATCAGCGGTTCGGAGTGCCAAAGTCAAAATCCAAAGTGATTTCAGCAGACACGCGATCCGAATCATGATTCGAAAGGCTGATTCATAAAGCTTCGAAGCTTAGGGCACAGTGTTTTAACGGCCATCACTATACACTATAAAACAAATTTTTTTTGAGAAAACTTAAAAGTTTAAGGCAACCAGCTGCAGAATTTTTTTTAGTTATCTCAACTTTTTTCATGTTAAATAGTTGAATAAACTTTAAAAACTGAATTTGTCATACAAAACATAAGTTGGATTTTTTACAGTGTAAGATTGTACACACGTGCTCCGAACTGAAAGCCCTGTACCAAAACGGTTTGGTACGAATATGTGTACCATTACCTCTATAATATAATAAAAAAATTTACATTATGAGAAAATAATTACATTTAAAACTCACCAAAAACATGATATATTTTCATCATTGTAATAGCTTTTAAAACATAAAAAAAAATTGTATTCCCTAAAAATCTAAAGTCTTGTGTAATGCAGCATTTAAATATTCATGCATTTACTATTAGGCTATATGTTTATTAAACATAAAGCGTTGGTATTCCTTTAGACTAAAGCATTGGTATTCCGAAATCTAAATCTACAGTAAGTCTTAAACTGCCTACAATATCTACACCAACACTGTGTTTAAATGTTATATATAATAATAAATGTTATAATAATAATAATAAAGTGTGTGTGCGAGTGTGTCTGTGATTTATGAGGACACAAATGTGTATGATGACATGGGTATTACAATGTAAACATGGTTTATGAGGACACTTCCTCTGTCTTTGTAAACCAAATGGCTTAAAACAACATACAAATTGCAGAAGTTTAGTGTGCTGGGTAGGTTTAGGGGTCAGGTATGGAGATAGAAGATACTCTTTGTTCAGTGTAAAAATTATTACACCTATGGAGAGTCCCCGTAAAGTGCATATTCAAGAGTGTGTGTGTGTGTTTGGGTGTGGGGGTGTCAGTGTGTGACAAAAAAATTCAGTACAACACACCCCGGCTAAAACTGTTGGGTTTTGTAATGTAAAAAAAAAAAAAAAAAAGGAAGATAAATAACTTGTACAGTTTTTTAAACTCTACTAATAGTAGTAGTCACAGTATCTGTAATCTGGTGGATTTTGTAGGCAGGTTAAGACTGGATTTATATTTTTAAAATGTACTATAAAGTAATATTTTTATATAAAAATAATATTAATAATTTTAATAATTGCATGAATATTTAAATCTGTTGCATTTCATAGGTAGTTTAAGAATTGATTTAGATTTTTAAAAATGATCTGTAAGGCAATACTAATATTTCTTATGTTTTAAAAGCTATTACAATTATGAAAACATGGTTTTGGTGAGCTTTTAATGTAATACATTTCTCACAATGTAAAAATGTAAATTAATACAAATTGTTATTCCATTATGACCTCAAGATTGAACATTTTATTACAATAATAATGTAATACTTTTTACATTATGTGTAGTTTTTACATTGAGTTGTTAGTTGACCATGAAATCAAAATGGACAATTTTAGTTTTTTTATGTAATATTGGCATATAATATATCTTTTTTTTAAATAATGTGCCTTCGTAATGTTGAATCAAAATAACTTCTCTGTTCTGATGACGTGTTTATCAGCACAAGAACAGAACATTCTGATACTCCCATGAGATCACAGCCATGACAAACCACAACCATCCAACCAATACATGATGCACAAAATCAAGTCCAGCCGGTTTTCTCATTTAAGAAGGTGTTTCACTCAGATACATCACAGTAGGGAGTAGGGACTATATATATTTTTCAATGAGCAATAAACTGGATTACAAGAATGTATGTTAACATAAAAATCTTACATAGTTCACCTTTAGTTTGTATTTTATATGCAGGGTTATATTTGAACTTTGTCAAGTATACTGGTGCAACACGTAAATATTTAGCATTTCATAAACTGTAGATTGCTTTCTCCCAGGAGAGATGGTTTCTTCACCATGGCCTGAATAAAGTCTGTCAAGATATCCAAAATGTTCAGTGTCAGAGGAGCAGGAGCAGTTTTAATCGATTCCGGCAATACAACATCCGATTCATACATAAGATTTGATTTAATAAGCTGAACTTTCAGCATCATTACTCCAGTCTTCAGTGTCACATGACCCTTCAGAAATCATTGTAATGCCAATGCAGCATCCGACAAAGCTGATTTGCACAATATACATATCTTTTTATTATCGGTTGAAAACAGTTGTGCTGCTTAATATTCTTTTAATGAATAGAAAATTCAAAAGAACAGCATTTATTTGAAATAGAAATTAAATTGTAACATTATAACTAGGGCTGGGCGATATGGCTGAAAACTGTATCACGATATAAGTGTTTCATAATGGTCGATATTGATAATTATTGATATTCTTTATGACTTATTTAATTTTTATTTTAAACTTAACCTTCCTCTGATTATAATCCCCTCTGTGATAAATGCAGAAATGTCAACACAACCATGTAAAAACTAGGGCCGGGACTCGATTAAAAAAATTAATCTAATTAATTAGAGGCTTTGTAATTAATTAATCGAAATTAATCGCATTTTAATTGCATATAAATATTTGACCTGAGAACAGTGAGAAGTTATTTTTTTCACATGGATTTTTAGTTTACCATTGAATAATGACTGAATACATAAGCTTAATCAACAAAATTTTGTTTTATTTATTTATGTCCAGCGTTTTGCGTTGAGGTGATATTTGAGGCTCGATACGCAAATTCCTTGTTGCATAGCTTCCACACAACCATGCTCTTGTCGACGCTTTCATCCTTTAGTTTTTTAAAACAAAATTTCCCATCCACGGGGCCAAGCAAAGCAGTCTCGTCAGCTTCTTCGTTCATGTTTACTGTGTTCAGAAGTCAAGAACGCTAGTTGGTGTTCCAGTATAATGGGTCCGTCGAAACGTATTCATTAAAAACGCGTTCAGCGTGCAAAAATAAGTTAAAATTGTTATCTATTTTTTGCGTAATTAATCTTAATTAACGCGTTAAAGTCACGCAATTAATTAATCTTAATTAACGCGTTAAAGTCCCGGCCCTAGTAAAAACACTTGAATAATTACAATGTAAACATCAGTCTAAAATCACAATGAAGAATATTCATTATAATATAATATTTTCACTATAATATTTTTGAAGAAATTGTGATTTTAGTGGTAGTAGCAGTATCTGTAATCTGGTGGATTTTGTAGGCAAATTGAGACTGGATTTATATTATAAAAAAAATTACTAAAAAGGAATAAAGTTTTATAAAATAATAAATTATTAAATCAAAATTGCATGAATATTTAAATCTGTTGCAATATATATTTTGAGTTTGGTGAATACATTTAGCTCAAGATGTATTACATTTTGAGAAAAGTATTACATTATGAACATTTTATTACAATGATAAAGTAATTATTATTAAATGATGTGCAGTTTTTACATTACAATGTTTACATTGATCTGTGAGTTGATCATGAAATCAAAATTTGTATATAATATTGCCGTATTTTATTATATTATAAATGATTTATCTGTGCACATCTTTTTTTTAAATAATGTGCCTTCGTAATGTTGAATCAAAATAACTTCTCTGTTCTGATGACGTGTTTATCAGCACAAGAACAGAACATTCTGATACTCGCATGAGATCACAGCTATGACAAACCACAACCATCCAACCAATACATGATGCACAAAATCAAGTCCAGCCCTACGGTTTTCTCATTTAAGAAGGTGTTTCACTCAGATACATCACAGTAGGGACTATATATATTATTCAATGAGCAATAAACTGGATTACAAGAATGTATTTTTAACATACAAATCTTACATAGTTCACCTTTAATTTGTATTTTATATGCAGGGTTATATTTGAACTTGGTCAAGTATACTGGTGCAACACGTAAATATTTAGCATTTCATAAACTGTAGATTGCTGTCTCCCAGGAGAGAGGGTTTCTTCACCATGGCCTGAATAAAGTCTGTCAAGATATCCAAAAAGTGCAGTGTCAGAGAAACACACTGTTTTAATCAATTCAGGCAAAACAACATGTGGTTCATTCAGAAAATTGGATTTTTTCTTAAGCAGCAGATTTCTAGAGTTCAGGTGTCTTTGAGCAGATTTATGTGGTGGCAGCGGACACGTGAGTAAGTTGGAGCCAGCTGTGATGTTTTGTAAAAAATTAACTGCTGTTGTTTCCGCTGTGGTTTTTATTTAGCTCACCTGCTGTCATGCTTTCCAGAGTGGTCCCTATGGCTGGGGTTACTGCGCAGAAGATCAGTAAACACATAACCTTCTTTGCCAGTGATGTCGCTGGGACTCCTGCGGCTAGCTTTCCACCTGGTCACCCTAAACCTTTATTGCTGTTACTGCCGTGGCTGGGCTCCAGACCGCAAGCCATTGCCAAGTACTGTGAGATTTACTTTCGCACCGGCTTTGATGTACTCGTAGTGGAAAGCGAAGTGAGCCAGTTCTTGTGGCCCCGTTGGGGATTGGAGTATGGTGGCCGTTTGCTGGAATTATTAGAAAGCAAGGACTTCTCACAGCGCCCCCTACTGGTCCATGCTTTCTCTATAGGAGGATATACATTTTCTCAGGTGCTTGTTCATGTTGCCAAAGATACCCAGCGTTACCAAGGCCTGACGAACAGGATCAGGGGTCACATCTACGACAGCCTGGTCATAGGATCACTGGAGCATATGGCCACCGGTATGTACAGAGAATGCAATGTAAATTATTTTTATATATAAACCTTTCAGGCTGCACTAATAACACTTTGTGGTGATGGTATGATCAGAATCTTTCATCATGGTATGACTATTTTTATATTAATACAAATATTTTAGAATAGTCAAGTCTTAATGTTAAACAATTAAAGTCTACAGTTGTAAAAAACTATTGAAAAAATATGTATTTTTAATTATATCTGCATTTTTATTACCCCATTTTTTTCATGTCTACATAACAATAGCTACTGTACATAAATGCAGTGTATCATATTTACTACAATATTTCAAATGCATTACAATTTAAAATGACATGGTTCATTTTAGTAAGGGAATGTTGTTATATATATTATAAAAAGTGCAAAAAAGGTTTTGGAAAATAATCTAAGAGCAATTTTTTTTTACTAATATTGCAATTTAATATGCACTTTTTTTAATATCTTCTGTATAGTAATGGTGGGAATCTTGAGGTACCTCATGATTCCTGGATTCACAATCCGATTCCAAAATAATTCTTTTTTTTATTATCATATATGGAATTATAAGTACTTTTTAAAACAATTACACTTGCTTAAGAACTTTAAATATATAAACTAATATAGCTTTAAAATATAAGCTAGTAAATAATAAAGAGGAACAAAAAAATATTACCAGCAATGAAAAAAGAGTGCATTCAGTATTTAAGAGTATCTGAATGTTTTCCATTCAAGAGTGGTGAGTGATTTTTTTTCGTTCTCAGCTTTACTGTTGCTTGATTATTAATGGTGACATCATAGACAGCGGGAGATCTGCATTCACACTGATGCACAGGTCACTTTTGAAATATAAGATGTGGTTTCAGGCATGGATTTAGAAAGCAGAGGCCCCTGGGCACAAAATCTTGGAGGCCCCCCAGAACTTGTGGCCCAAACTCACACAGCTTTTTTTAAGAAACAGTTTCTAGAAATCTTAATTATATCCATACTGTAGTTTGATACGAGCACATCTGAAAAATAGCTGAGGACACAGTGAGAGCTCCTGCAGTGAAAGTACATAGCCTAGTACAGTTTGTCCTAAACATGACACAAGCTTATATTAAGGGCTTCAAAATAACTGGCAAGATATAGTTATCAAGTTTTACGCAGCTTGCCCTGTCAGATGTACTGTAGCCTGCTGTTGCTGACTGACAGATACTTGCCTTGCGGTGTTTAATGCGTTTGAGATGTGGTGCTTTCCTCAGTGCTTAACATACATTTCACAGGTATATTCTCCATCTGTAATTAAATGTTAGAAAGTCTAACAAATATGTCAATTTTTACAGTCCGGAGAGGACGAGCCTTCTGCAAGTGAATCTCCGGTAAAATTCAGGCTTCCGTGAATGAGCGCAATAGAATAGTAGGCTAGCACAATCATTCTGACTAAAATATACCTACATATTGCTAAAATATTTATTGTTTGAGAATGTTAAACCAACACGTATATTTTTTATGAAAGTGACCATTATAATGGGGTAATCAAATATAATATAATTAGTTTGTGCTTTTGTTTTTTTTCATTTTCATAGTTTAGCCTTAAGCCAATTTGAAAACAAACAGGGCACTTGAACAGGGCTGGGGGTTCTCTGTATTGTCGTGCTGGTGCAGATGCTCAGGTTAATCTGAAATAGCAAGGCTGGATGTTGTGCTAAACTCCTCTTTGCTATCATCACCGCAGGCGCCGGCGCTGCCAGGCTCTTTATTTGCGTCGAGCCGACTTTTGAAGAAAATGGACATGGTTGGAATATTACTCCTAATCTCATCCTCTCTGCTATCCTTCTCCCTTTTAGCTTTCCGTCTTGAGGCTACACTGCTTTTTAATCCATGTTGTTTGTTTTTTTCGATGTCCTCAACTCTCTTTTTTTCACACTATCTTCTTATTGCCTGTCTAGCCACTATCAACAGTTTCCGCGATAAGCTGACTCATTAGCCCCGTTTCCTTTTGCGAATTGCGAATTGAAAATACACCCAGTGGAAACGCTTCAATTTCGCAAAAACTTCCATAGGCCTATAGCAAAAAAGTTTTATGCCCGGCCCGCATAAAGGTGTTTTTTCATACAGGACGAAACTTTCATAAGAGAATTGATATAGCCTATGTGCCTTTGTCACACTCCCATGTTTGAAAAGCAGAACGAGCTCGGCATAAAATCAGCTCTTCCGCTGCCTGTATCAGTGGCAGTGCCCATAGAACGAAATTGTTGTAATTTATTGATGTAGCCTACAGTTCATAACAGATAGCCATTGTCTAAATTTTTGGGGCCATGGACTGCTCATGATTAGCCTCAGTGGCATAACTTTAACCTGGTAATGATGGACCCTGGTGCAGCCACAAATATCATAACTATCTATAGGCCTGTAATTAAGACATATATTCAAGAAATGTGTTAAAAACAGAAAGACGCTATAGTTTCAGTCTTACTCAAAGGCCGCGGAAACAGGCAAGTGGGTTCATTACGTACGTCAATACATTCCCAACGTTCTTGGTTTGCTTCTTATTTATTAAATATACAGGCAAAATGAAACATTGATCAAAATTTAAATACAATTTATACAAAACGAAATTCAGGCTCAAGTATTCAAACTGCATAAGGTCTATAGAACTTCAGAGAGAAATGTGTCCTCCTGATGAACTTTAATTTTCTAGTACTCAATGAAATCTTGGTTAATAGTTTTGGTTTGTTTCTTGTTTTCTAGGCCTGGGTAAAACCATGTTTCCCCGGCTGGAAGGTCTCGTGAGAACGGCTGGCCTTCTGTACTTCCGTGTCTTTAAACACCAGACGGTTGACTACTTTAACTCATCCATCAGCATTTTCTGGAACACTCCTGTGATGGCGCCTGCTCTATTCTTTTTCTCTGAGAACGATGCAATGTGCGATTACAAGAGCTTGGAGAAGATGGTGGAGTTCTGGAAGAATCGAGGCCTATCGGTCGAGAGCAAGAAGTGGAAGGAGTCTGTTCATGCAGGGCATCTGCGCACCCACCCTCAGGAATACCTGTCCACCCTAGAGAACTTTGTTCTGTCTCTTAACATGGTGCCTCTAAAGGCCAAAATGTGAACTCTGAACAACCATAACCTGCCTCATCGTACATTAGAAATTGCCTGAAGTGCTTGGTTTGACTGTTACATAGACATTTTCATGTTCTTGGTTCTCGGTCAAATTGGATTATTTCTCCAACCTCTTCAGTCTGTTGAAATATGTATGTGACTACATTAAATGAAGATCATCGCACTGGTGTGTTGAGGATGTGTAATACTACATACAATCTATTGATATTTGACTAATTTGGTTTGTTGCACTATTAGTATGCATCTCCTGTACTTCCGACATCAAAACAACCATCTTGAAATATACAACTGTACATCATTGTTTTGTTGTAGATATTTCGGATAAACTGATTTGAGAGAGCTTTTGTTTGTAGTGAGTTGACTTTTAACATCTATAACTCAGTTTCACAGACAAGGCTTAAGCCTAGTCTCAGAATAAAATGCATGTTTCAGCTGTTTTAACTGAAAGCAACTTGCCACTATATGTTCATTTAAGTACACTGACTACATCTTCTCTCTGTTGCTTCAGAAGGAAACAACCCTGATTTCTCTTTCAGTTTTCTTTAACTAATTGTTTGTTTTGAAGTAATGAAATAACCCAGCTATATAAATTTGTCATTGACAAAATCTGAATTAAATGTATAATATACCTGACACAATACTGCTAATATGGCTTGATTTTTTTCTAGCAAAGGCGTGTGCATAAAATAAAGGTTTTGTTTTCAGAAAATATAGTGAATACAAGTAAAGTCGGACACTTAGGTTTTTGTATCACATATTTCTATACTTGAACTCTGTTAAGTGTAAAGGAGATTTGTAGCAAATTATATTTTGTGCAGGCCTAAGCCATTTGAGATGGGTATAAATGGTGGACCAGCTCCTAATGGGTGGGACTTAGGTGTACAAACCTCCAGAGGCTTTTGATTGGTTTATTTAATGTCATGGTGGTAATTCACATTGCGATCTGCCAAAATGAAGAAGCCATTTGGAATATTTTAAAGCAACGCCCATGACAAATTATCAAAATGTCCTACTTTACCTGTATTCACCCTGTTTATTAGTAAAATAATAAAGTTTTTTTGTTGTTGTTGTTTTTGTTGCTTCACCTTGCAAAGTCAGTGTGTAGTAGTCTTACATAAGGGTTGTTTAAGGTGAAACATATTACAGTTTCCAGAATTTGATTTAAAATGAATGGCTTAAGTGTTTTTCCTCTAGAGGGCGCTTGTCGACTCAGAAATGAATTCTCCATTGAGTTCTTGGACACTAAAATCTATAATTATGTAAATTCAGTAATATTATCAAAATAATATATACATATATTCTACAATTATTAGTATTAGAAAAACAATGAAGCAAAATAATGATCTTCAAATAATGATTTAAAAAATATTATCATCCAACAATCGTAAACGACTGTGATTGGGCCCTCTACCGGCGATGAAAAAGGTAACAGGTAGGCCTACCACATGACCACCACCTTTTTTACTTCAGCAACGGTCTTGACAATAATTTCCACCAAAATAGTGACAATGATAATCTTTATAGACACTTAATTGAAAACAAAACAGTGAATTGTTAAGATCCAATTAAACACACCTGAACCAGCTAATCAAGGTCGCGTAGGCCTATAAGAACTTCCAGGCAGGTGTTAGGAGGAGCTAAACTCTGCAGGACAGTGGGTCTCCAGCTCAGGACCGAGTTTGGACACCCTGAAAGAAACCGTCCGTGCCACTATGCGTTGATAATTTTATTCATAAATGGCCATTTTTACATTATGAATTAAGATGTTAGATTAGCAATTTACCCATCACATTTTCCCTGTAATTAACCATACATAGCAAAATAACCACATGACTATTCCCCAACAATGTTTCCTTGTGTCCCATTAAAGGTACAATTTATAAAATAACTCCCTTTGTGCTGTTTCGGCCAGAGGCATGAGTGAATGTTACGCATCTGAAGAAATTAGAAAGGCATTTCAGGCCTGATCATGAGTGCAGGGGGTTCAGAGTGATCCGCTCCTCATGACCAGAAACCATCTCAGTCCCACCCGCAACATGGAGGATTTCAGGACGCGCACTAGTGGCTCAGACAGCACGCTTTTTGGAGAGACTTTAACGCTGGTGAGAGAAGCATCTTTACTTATTTAAAGTTGTTGACTTGTTTTATTTTTTATATTCGAGAAAAGGCTGTACTTTAGCTTTCAGTGTTTTTTTTTTTTTTTAGCAGCAACAGCAGCAGCAGCGATGAAGAAATATTTTAGAGATAACGTTTTAATTACTCGATCTTGTCAGAAAATCTTATGAGCAGGTGTTACAGGATATATAATGAAGCAGATTTAAAGCGACAACTTATTAACCACAATATAATCATGGTGGTTATGCCTATATGGAAAAATGCAGTCAAAACAAACGAGTTAAATTGTGAACTTAAGCACCTGTATGTTCATGCCAACTTTTTTTCCCTTTAAGCATACAGTTCTTAACCTGGCTATAGGTGGACTCACATCTCTGTTAGTCCTTGTGAGTACACACACACACTGCACCTGCCCCTAAACCTACCCATCACAGGAAACATTCTGCATTGTTACTTTCTCAACAACAACAACAACAACAAAAACTCATCCTGTGTGATTTATAAGCCTTTTGAAAAGTGGTCCCCCCAATGTAGGTGATCTCAGGTTTTACTATCCTTATGGGGACACTTGGTCCCCACAATGTTATATAAACAAGGACACACACACACACACACACACACACACACACACACACACACACACACACACACACACACACACACACACACACACACACACACACACACACACACACACGTACGTACGTTTGTTTCACTATATTAGTGAGGACATTGCATAGACTTCCACTGATTTTATGTCAGGTTAATGACATTTTCTATCCCCTAACCCAACCCCTATCCCTAAACTTACTCATCCTAGAAACATGTGCAAAACAATAGATTTAAATAAAAACATGTTTTGGCCGATTTATGAGCCTTTTTAAATAGTGAGGACCAGTCAAATGTGCTTTAGATAGTGTGGTTTACTATCTTTGCAGGACTCGCCATAGAAGTAATGGTTTTTATACTATACAAATTTATTTATTTATTTATTTGCAATATTGATTGCTCGCTTGCATCCAACTGCAAAGTGCTAGTTGTACCCCATTTTCCCTCCTTTTCAGGTAACTGTCATCAGTTCGTTTGTCTTCCCTACGCCACCTCCAACAGCATTAAATATCTTCTTTGTGGCCTGCATCATCATGATCTGTTCCTCTGTGTTGGTGCTGGTAAGTTCTGTATATAAAATTTCCACTTTTTATATTATGTCTGATTGCCCCCTCCCCCCTTTTACTCAATCTGGAGCTAAATTATTGGATACTATTGTGAAATCATGGAGGTTTTATGGTGAATTCAGGGTGATTGGGATATTTTTTGCCATTGAGATGACCAATCTCCCTGAATTCACCCCAATGTAATTTATTGAATACAACTTTCTCTGTTTATTGCAGATTTTCTGGTATCGTCAAGGTGATCTGGATCCAAAGTTCCGTGGTCTGATTTATTATTCCATTGGTCTCATTATCCTCCTCTGTCTGTGTGCCAATCTGTACTTCCATGATGTTGGAAGATGACATGATTCAGGCACACCACTCATACTGAGCACCTTCTTAATTCTCTCAAGTTGTAAAAGAAATATAAAAAGGTAATCAGATCATGTTCAAATCTATCCGTTTATTTGGACAGTGTAACTTATGTATTTTTTTTTATGCCAAAGCTGAAAATTTGTGTTCATTATTTTCTGTTGCTGTCAAGAGTCATGCTAAATGCTGCAGTATTTAAAATATAGTGATTTGTTTTTTGTTCTATGAACAAAGATGTTAAAGGACAGAGCCCAGACAACAAATAAAATAATATACATGTACCACAAAAGTTAAATGTTTTGTTGGTTGGAGACTGACATGAGTCTGGTTTTGCTCTGCATGCAAAATCATTTTCAATAAGACCAATATACTGTTGAATACAAAACCTCTATGGACATCAAATCAAATTTAGCATGCAATAACCTAATTTACACACACACACACACACACACACACACACACACACACACACACACACACACACACACACACACACACACACACACACACACACACACAGCTATATAATGTGTGTATATATATATATATATATATATATATATATATATATATATATATATATATATATATATTTGACTCAGTATCAGAATTTTAATCTGATAATTATTTGAATGGTTATGAAAAAATGGTAACACTTTTTGATGGTCCCTTTTGAACATTCTGTTGACTATAAGTAACGTTGCACCTACATGTCAACTAACTCTCATTAGAGTGTTAGTAGACTGTCTGCTTAATATCTACTAACATTTTATTATAATGGTCTTTCAACAGACATCCTACTGACTATTAGTAACTTTGCAACTACATGTCAACTTATTCTAACCCTAACCCTACCAGTCTACTGACATTCTACTAACACTCTAATGATATTTAGTAGACATGTAGGTGCAACGGTACTTAAAGTCAACAGAATATGTTAAAGGGACCATCAAAATAAAGTGAAACCGAAAAAATATATATTTTAGGTGCTGTGACAAGTTATTCATTTTATTTTTTAACGATTTAATTACATTTTAGCTGTTCAAATAAATACTGGGGTGTGAAATATATTTTAATTTTATTTTAAATATTTCACATAGACCAGTCTCAAGTAATAGCCTATAAGATCACGGAAATAGTATACACAATTATACAAAAATTCGTTTAAAATGGTTTATGATGCAATTTAATTCCACATTGCAGAACACTTGCTGTTCTTTCTAATTTCTTTAAAACGACTGCCATCTAGCGGTGTGCAGATGAATAACAATTGCAAACTCTTGATTATTAGTGAATGTAAATGCAATGTTTTGACTGTTCATTCTGTTATCCGAATGTATAGCCTAACAGCTATTTTTTTTGACTCTGCGGTGTGCGGAATTATGTAATACATTTGATGGTCCCTCAAAGTAGCTAAAACTGGTGAGTGGAAAAGTAGCCTACTATTTTTAGGCTAATGGTGCCTTCATTTCCTACTTCCCAATTCTGAAGTCGTGATTACGAGCTCATCCCATTAAAATTTAGCTTCGGTGTCCAATTTTTAACTAGGAAACTCGTTTCGATAATTCCGATAGCACGTAAAGGCATCATTACTAACACATTTGTGACGTAATTTCTAAGACTTCAAACCGGCTCTGTCAGATGACGTTTTATGTTGACGTCGCTGGCTGAAATGATGGGACGGTCCCGTTATTCGATTCAGCAAGCGATGGAGCGCACGAGGAAAAGCATCGTCCGCCACCGAAGGCGTTTTATACTGTATTGTACGGCATGGATATGTTGCTTTTTCACCCTGAACGCGTCCACGGCGTCTGCCGCTCACCTGCGTCAGTGTAAAGAGGTGAGAGACCATTCTTGCTCATGTTTTTGCGATACTTACCAACGTTAATTGCGTTTGATCAATTTGTCCTGTTCGTGTATGTGTTTTTGCACGTCTATGGGTTTTTAAAAGCATCTGTAGTCGTTTGGGAAACATTTATCTGTACTTTTGGGATCAGTCTCTTACTGAATCGTGCATGTATGGGTTGTCACACCTTATAACCAAAGTAACAGGTGCGTCAGATACATACAGACAGATTGAATAGTAGTAACCAATGAGGCTGTTTGGTTTACATATGTATGAATAAGAAAAATTGGTTAAGAAACCAATTAGGGAGTCGTTTAATCGATTTCAATTTATGGATATGCTTTATCATGTAAAAGTCACACTGTCAGAGCCTTCAATAATGTCTTTAGAAGTGCTTGGTTCCTCTCGTATCTCTGTCATTGGGGGAAAAGGCTTTGAGGCTTTTGAAGTTCCTTCATGTCAGATATTTGAGGAACTTTTAGATCTCACACTGATGCGCCTGCATCCTTATTTTTTTTTTTTAAATATATAGTGGAGCTTTAATTTGAATCTTCACATCACTGGTTTCTAGTAATTCCATCCAAATCTATATCCATGTGTATGTTGTTGTTGGTGTGTGACTCTTTTGGTATATTCTGGTAATTGGATACATTACTTAAATGAGAGCTGTTGATTTTTTTTGGAATGATACTTATGGTTTTATTTGAAGCGTAAAGATAACAGCATATCTTTTCGAAATAAAAAATGTGTCCTTAATATTGATGTTTATGTTAAATTATTGTGTTTTTGGTACCTCCTCATGATGTTTTTTTTTCCCACAGATGCGTTATCGTGTATAGTTTTGACGTGTCGATGTGTTGTTTGCTTTTGCAGTGGTGAACATACTGTAAGTCTGTATTGCTATAAATGTATTTTCAGATATTCAGTCATTTAAGCTCCCAGCAATTTTGAATATTAGTTTATTCATATGTCTTTTGTGTTTATCTATACTAATGTGTTTACTTGAGTTTTTCCAGCTTAAATATTGATTAAGAAGCTGATATGCTTTTTGTCTGTGTATATTGATTGGTGTCAGATTGCTTTTTTGGAATGGCATCCCATTTTAAATGTATCTCATCTCTGAAATAATGTGTTAGAATTTAGCCAGATTGTGTGTTTTATCTCTTAACGTTATGCTGATAAATGAAAAAGGTTCCAGTGGAGTGCTAAGTGGCACTTTTCACAAAGAGGGTCAGCCCTGTGTGCCCATCTCAAGAGCCTGGTGATATGATGCTAATAATAGCCTCCCTCAAACCGCTTTCTCTGAGAGCTCAGCACCTCCTCTGGCCTTTGTGCATGGAAAAACTGTGACTGTTAAAATCTTTGTGTCCCATCAACCAAAAGATTGACTGCAGTGCTTGTATATGAATATGAAACAATATAGCAGAATTGGGCCTCTTTGGCTAATGCATTTATAAAAATGAGAAGGTAATTAAACACAGTTCCCTCAAAGACACATTAAACATGTATGTGAACCCACCTTGCTTAGGGATGTAAGACAAGTTAAAACTTTCAAGCAGTATAATTTATATAATCTGTTATTCAATAATGTACTCAATTGCTTATAGGGAATTACATACATTGGGAAGTGTGGGGTTTGGCATGCACATTTGGTTACTCATTAGACAATATCTGATTAACCATTAGCATTGAACTATTTCTAAAATATTTCTCCTTTGTGATATGTATATCTGAGACAAGATCCTGTTTTCAGCTGTGTCTGCACTGCCGTATGTTGACCCGCAGGGCATTCTGGGTTTTATTATCAGCTTCCTCCTGATGGCAGCCTTTCCTTCCCAATCACTCACTCAGTTCTGGAGGACCCGTAGGAATGTGGTGAAGAAGAGATGATTCAGTGGTTTGAAAAAAAAAAAGGTCACATCATATTAAAAAACAATAAATCAGTTTATTAATGTGTGTTTTCTGTTATAATTGTCACCTTAGCTGGGACAGATGCCGAGTTTACACTTTTTGGGTTAATTAAACTACAAATAACTTATTTAATACTATAGTTTGTTTAAGATGAGATTCAGCAGATTATTTCAAAGTTATTTCACCTTTCTTGTTTTATTTCAAGCCTATTCTGTGTAGGCTCAGTAGGCTCTTTGCTGAAAGATGCTGATTAGCATGTTCAAGTTCGTTCAGGAGCCAGAAGTCGGAGTTCCTTTCGGGAGCCAGAAGGCTCAGTTCCTTTCGCGAGCCAGAAGTCTCAGTTCTTTTCGGGAGCCAGAAGTCTCAGTTCTTTTCGGGAGCAAGAAGTCTCAGTTCTTTTCGGGAGCAAGAAGTCTCAGTTCCTTTCTGGAGCAAGAAGTCTCAGTTCATTCTGGAGCCAGAAGTCTCAGTTCCTTTTGGGAGCCAGAAGTCTCAGTTCCTTTTGGGAGCCAGAAGTCTCAGTTTCTTTTGGGAGCCAGAAGTCTAAGTTCCTTTCGGGAGCCAGAAGTCTCAGTTCTTTTCGGGAGCAAAAAGGTCTCCGTTCATTTGGGAGCCAGAAGTCTCAGTTTCTTTCGGGAGCAAGAAGTCTCAGTTCATTCGGGAGCCAGAAGTCTCAGTTCTTTTCGGGAACAAGAAGTCTCAGTTCATTCTGGAGCCAGAAGTATTAGTTCCTTTCGGGAGCCAGAAGTCTCTGTTCCTTTCGGGAGCCTGAAGTCTCTGTTCCTTTCGGGAGCCAGAAGTCTCAGTTCCTTTCGGGAGCCTGAAGTCTCAGTTCCTTTCGGGAGCCTCCTGAAGTCTCAGTTCCTTTCGGGAGCCAGAAGTCTCAGTTCCTTTCGGGAGCCAGAAGTCTCAGTTCCTTTCGGGAGCCTGAAGTCTCAGTTCCTTTCGGGAGCCAGAAGTCTCAGTTCCTTTCGGGAGCCAGAAGTCTCAGTTCCTTTCGGCAGCAAGAAGTCTCAGTTCCTTTCGGCAGCAAGAAGTCTCAGTTCCTTTCGGCAACAAGAAGTCTCAGTTCCTTTCGGCAGCAAGAAGTCTCAGTTCTTTTCGGGAGCCAGAAGTCTGTTCCTTTCGGGAGCCAGAAGTCTGTTCCTTTCGGGAGCCAGAAGTCTGTTCCTTTCGGGAGCCAGAAGTCTGTTCCTTTCGGGAGCCAGAAGTCTGTTCCTTTCGGGAGCCAGAAGTCTGTTCCTTTCGGGAGCCAGAAGTCTGTTCCTTTCGGGAAGTCTGTTCCTTTTCGGAGCCAGAAGTCTGTTCCTTTCGGGAGCCAGAAGTCTGTTCCTTTCGGGAGCCAGAAGTCTGTTCCTTTCGGGAGCCAGAAGTCTGTTCCTTTCGGGAGCCAGAAGTCTGTTCCTTTCGGGAGCCAGAAGTCTGTTCCTTTCGGGAGCCAGAAGTCTGTTCCTTTCGGGAGCCAGAAGTCTGTTCCTTTCGGGAGCCAGAAGTCTGTTCCTTTCGGGAGCCAGAAGTGTCTGTTCCTTTCGGGAGCCAGAAGTCTCTGTTCCTTTCGGGAGCCAGAAGTCTCTGTTCCTTTCGGGAGCCAGAAGTCTCAGTTCCTTTCGGGAGCCAGAAGTCTCAGTTCCTTTCGGGAGCCAGAAGTCTCAGTTCCTTTCGGGAGCCAGAAGTCTCAGTTCCTTTCGGGAGCCAGAAGTCTCAGTTCCTTTCGGGAGCCAGGAGTCGTAGTTCATTGAGGAATTATGTCTGTGCAAGTTCCTTCACAAAACACGATGTCCAAGTTTGTTCAGGAGCCAGAAGTCGCAGTTTGTTCGATCAGGAGCCAGTAGTCAAAGTTCGTTCGGGAGCCAGTAGTTGCAGTTCGTTCGGGAGCCAGTAGTCACAGTTCGTTCTGGAGCCAGGAGTCTCAGTTCGTTTGAGTCCTAGGAGGTTAATTTCATTGAGAAATGATGTCTGCGCAAGTTCCTTCACAAAACACGATGTCCAGGTTTGTTCATGGGCCAGGAGTCGCAGTTTGTTTGGGAAGCCAGAAGTTGCAGTTTATTGACAAATGTCTGTGCAAGTTACTTCACAAAACACAATGTCTAAGTTAATTTGGGAGCCAGAAGTCGCAGTTCGTTCGGGAGCCAGGAGGTGCAGTTCGTTGAGAAATTATGTCTGCACAAGTTCTTTCACAAAACATGATGTCCAAGTTCGTTCGTGGGCCAGGACTCGCAGTTCGTTTGGGAGCCAGAACTAAAAGCAGTTTTTTGACGAATTATGACTGCGCAAGTTCCTTCACAAAACAGGATGTCTAAGTTCATTCGGGAGCCAGTAGTCGCAGTTCGTTCGGGAGCCAGGAGTCGCAGTTTGTTCGGGAGCCAGGAGCTGCAGTTCATTGAGAAATTATGTCTGTGCAAGTTCCCTCACAAAACACTATGTCCAAGTTCATTCGGGAGCCAGAAGTCACAGTTAATTTACAAAACACAAATCCTAACAAACATGTCATCCCATTTATCCAATGAGATACATCAGTTTATTCACATACATTTCCCGGTTTGTTCAGTTTATTCAGAAATGAGAAGTTGCAGTTTGTCCAGTTTATTCAGGAACAAGATACTGTCCCAGTTTGTTCAATAACGTGATTATTGCAGTTTGTTCATGAACAAGACAAGATGCTTCTCTAATGTTGTTTGAGTCTAATTCAGACAGTCTTTCCGACCAATGAAAAGCTCCGTCACAGTCTACACTCAAATGCTTGTTCTTTAAGTCATTGCATACTGTAGATGTGAACGAGAATGATTTGCTCAAACTGATTTCTTTACTTAAAATATTCTTTTGTGAATGCCAGTAATGCTGATTTGTGAAGAGGAAAGGTGTGGCCACAGCAGACTCAGGACAGATGACTCATGCATTTGTTATAGTCCTGTTACGACCTGTTTTAATATCCTCTGCATTAATACTTAAGCGTCTATGTGCTTTACACTTTTACAGTCAAACTTCACACATCCAAATCCACAAACACAAGCATTGACAAGATCCTTGCTAAATTTAGATGTGTTGTTTGTTTTCACAGACGGACTACTACTTTCAGTACACTGAGTGTGACAGCACCGGGTCCAGATGGAGGGTGGCCATTCCTCTGAATTCAGGAGATTGTACAGGACTGCCCGACCCTGTGCAGGGCACCGACTGCAGTAGGTTCACATACATTAATGGGAAAGTCAGAGAGGAAGTTTGATTTATGAGAGGGTTTTGACTGAGATGGGTCTTTGGGAAATGGACGTTGTGTGTTTATTTGTATGTTCATGCATGAATGTGTGCACTAATGTGATTCAGTGAATTTCGAATGGCAAGAGTGTGTTTTTAAACAGCATTTTTATCACCCCTTATCAGCACAGAGGAATTTCCTCTTGGATAGAATATGTTCATTGGCCCCTGAATAATGATTCCCCAAACCTCACTGAGTCCTCTGTGTAGTTTGGAAGAAAGCAGCAAAAGTCATTCTGAAATAAAAATGGAAAGTTTTTACTTTATTAATAATACATATCTGTGGTCTTTATTGTGCACATGATTAATAAATTAATCCAAACATTCTCTGAAACTACTTTTCCTTCTTCTGAAATAACCAATGCTACATAGGTGAGGGACAAAAAACAATAAAAATGTTCACAATTTTCAGAGTTTCACCCTGTAAAAGCTTGGTTTAATGTTGTATGTTGCAAATTTTGTATTACATGAAAGTTATTTTATTTTTTATTTTTTATTAATTGATAATCACTCTGCAATTGATATGGAGCTAGATATGATATCAGTTAAGGATTTTATTTATTTATTTATTTGTTTGTTTAAAAAAAAACAAGCAAACTTTATTTATATATTTATTTAAATTACAAAACAGACATGTTAAAACATACATTTATTAATTTGGAATTTATTTATTTATTCTTTTTAATATTTTATTCATTTTTGTTTGTTTACAATAGACAAATAAGCTGGCATGTTGGTAAAAAACAAACAAAATGTATTTATTTATTTGTTTTGTATTATATTTTATTTGTATATGTAACTGGTCTGGATATTAGATCATTTTTATGGCCTAACTGATTTCAGGTCTAAATGAATTACCATGGTACACTTGCCCCACCCAATATTTGGATTGGTGATCGATCTGGTCAATATGTTTTTTCCAATAACATATCATTAAACTGTATTGCACATTTGTTTATATCCTTGTCTGTCAGCATTCTCATGCAAGGCGGGGGAGTTTCTGGAAATGTCTGCTCAGGAGTGCACACAGTGTGCGGCTGGCACTTACTCCCTGGGCAGCGGCCTACGTTTCAATGAGTGGGACGACATCCCTCCAGGATTCAGCAGCCTAGCAACCGCCCCCGATAACTCACCCAACCGACTAGATGCATCTACCTGCAGCAGGTGAGTTACTTTGGAGAAGAAATTTTTTTGACAATTTTTTGCACAATATAGGTATTAGAAATATATTTTCTTCTTTGGTGGAATGAAGAAAACTATTTAGTTCTTCACTAAATAGTGTAATTTCTAAAATCCTATTGCACATATGTAGGACTTGCATATCAAATTCAGTTTTACTGATAGTCAGTCAGATACACTGTTTTGCCAAAAGTATTGAGACACCCTCCAAATCATTGAATTCAGGCGTTCCAATCACTTCCATGGCCAAAGGTGAATAAAATCAAGCACCTAGCCATGCAGACGCTTCTACAAACATTTGTGAAAGAATGGGTCGCACTCAGGAGCTCAGTGAAGTCAAGCGTGGTACTTTGAAAGATATTCCACGGCCAACTGATAGTGAAATTATAACAAAATGGAAGCAATTGGGAACAACAGCAACTAAGCTACAAAGTGTTAGGCCACATAAAATCACAGATTGTGGTCAGCGCATGTTGAGGTGCACAGTGCGCAGAAGTCGCCAAAGACGTGTTCTCTTGAGGGACGAATCACGCTTCTCTGGCTGGCAATCTGATGGTAACTCTGGGTTTGTGCCAAGTGTAAAAGTTTGGTGGAGGGGGGGTTATGGGCTTGACCTCTTAGTTCACTTGGAAGATGAATGTGTATTTAAACTGGGTCATTTATAAAGTAGAAATGTGAAATAATTTTTTAATTTGGTGCCTTCTAGACTGAGAAAAGCCAGAAAATGTATATTTGGCTCATGTGGAGGAAAGACAACAACTCCCAGAATGCACTTGCTTCGCTGCCCTAAGAGGCCACTCCCAAAGCCACTGCTACTGGTTCACTTGCCCACCGCGGCACCGCGGCACCGCCGTTGTTTTCATTTTCTTAGTAATAAAACCATTTAGTTCAGTTAGAGAACAGACACTACAATTAAAATCTGAAGTGTCTGTTCAATATAATGTGAGTGAGCCGAAAGAGTGTCACAGCACAAATACAGCAGGAGTCAGATTACATTCATCACGAGAGCGAGGTAAGTGCAGGCACGGCATACATTCGCGGCGCGTGTTCAGTCTGGCGCATTTTCAGATCATGCCTATGGAAGCTTAACTTTCATAGGAATTCATTTGAAAAGTTGAAACACTCATTTTGCTCCGCACTGCTCCGTTTACATGAATGCCCGTCGAGCTGTGCGCTGTGAGTGAGATCACACCCCCATGGACGGGTTGAAATATGCAGAACTAGCTCGTTCTACTGGCTGTAGTCTTTAGCCTCTGGACAAAAAATCCTCAGATGATGCAAAATGATGATATTGTCATAAATTGACATAAATCTCGCATCTCAGGGGGATACTACCAGATTTCTACTGATAAAAAGCTTAAGCATTAAAGGGTTACTTCAGCTATTAGGCATTAAGCATGCCAAAACATTTTGGACAATTTCATGCTCCCAACTTTGTGGGAACAGTTTGGGGCTGGCCCCTTCCTGTTCCAACATGACTGCCCATCAGTGCACAAAGCAGGGCCCATAAAGACATGGATGAGCGAGTTTGGTGTGGAGGAACTTGACTGTCCTGCACTCAACCCAGACTGAACACCTTAGGGATGAATTAGAGCGGAGACTGCAAGCCAGGTCTTCTCGTCCAACATCAGTGCCTGATCTCACAAATGCACTTCTAGAAGAATGTTCAAAAATTCCTATAAACACACTCCTAAACCTTGTAGAAAGCCTTCCCAGAAGAGTTGAAGCTGTTAAGCTGCAAAGGGTGGGCCAACTCCATGTTAAACCCTACGGATTAAGAATGGGATGTCATTAAAGTTCATGTGCATGTAATGGCAGGCGTCCCAACACTTTTGGCAATATAGTGTGTCTACTCTAAAATGACTGTTCCTAATCCAAGTTCTCTCTTTTTTTTGGTTCTCATCAAAGCACTTTATTTTTGCCCTTTCCCTTTTTTATTATTTATTTAATTTTAAATCCACACACATTCAGATTAAAGCATAGAGACTTATTTGTGCAAGCATGTACATGCTTCTAGAAACATGAAACAATTCAAGTATTAAACGTCATTTATTTCAAGTAATTTATTTTTGATCCTGTAATGCAACTGAAGACTGTAGTCACCGCAGTGTGTGTGCCTTGCGTATTTGTGTGCTTTTAGTTCAAAGTGGGTTGCTCAGGGCTCGTATCTGGAGTCCAACAGGGATGAGTGTACTGTGTCTCTGATCTACACTGTTCACTTAAAGAAGTCAGGGTCAGTGTCCTTTGACTACCAGTATGTGGATAACAGCATCTTCTTTGAATTCTTTGTAAGTCTGGATTCTTTACTACTTTGGAGACACATTTGTTTGTAAGATATTTTAAGACATCAAAAGCAGCTATTTTGTACTGTACAAATAAAAATGTTTTTGGACAGATTCAGAACGACCAGTGTCAGGAGATGGACCAGGATTCAAATAAAAAATGGATCAAATTGACTAGTCATGGAGAGTGGGGAACACATAGTGTAAGTCAAAAACTAATATATACACAGTTCCGGTAAAAATTTGGAAACATTACTATTTTTAATGTTTTTGAAAGTCTCTTATGCAGCCTGCATTTATTTGATAAAAAATACAGAAACAACTGTAATATTGCGAAATATTATTACAATTTAAAATGATGGTTTTCTATTTTAATATACTTATAATTAATCAAATATAATTATTTTTCTGTGATGCAACTCTGAATTTTCATCAGCCATTACTCCAGTCTTCAGTGTCACATGATCCTTCAAAAATCATTCTAATATGCTGATTTATTATCAATGTTGGAAACAGTTGTGCTGCTTAATATATATTTTTTTGGAACCTGTGATACTTTTTTTCAGGATTCATTGATGAATAAATATTAAAAAGCCATTTATTAAAAAATAGAAATATTTATCTATCAGATTTTTTTATCTATTTAACACAAAAATACTGACCCTAACCTTTTGAACAGTAGCGTATATTGTTACAAAAGATTATTTTTTTTAACATTTAAATTGTAATTACATTACATTTACATTATTGTACATTGCACAGTTCTGTTTATCAATGCTCAAAAACATTCAATGCTCAAATAAGTTATTGTTACTGTATAAGAGTAACATCTATATGATATCTTCTTCATATGATCAGGTTAATCTGAATTCTGGCACTAATATCCTGTACTGGAGAACTACTAAAGTCACACTCGGCTCTAAAGCGGTCAAACCGGTACTCCTGAAGAACATACAGATAGAAGGTGAGGATGTGCTCTTGAATTGTGAATTCTCTTCCATTTCAATCTGAAAATTGCTTCTCATTGGAACATTGTATAACATAATTTTTCTCTCTCAGGTGTGGCGTACACATCAGAGTGTTTTCCGTGTAAGCCTGGGACTTTCAGTCACACCCCAGGCTCCTCCTTCTGTGAACCCTGTCCGCGGGACACATACTCTGGTCGAGGGGCCAGCTCTTGCACACCTTGCAACACAAAAACACATTACGCCTGTAAGTGCATACATATAAATACAAATAAATACCACATAGGCTGGTTTGTAGAAAATGCAGATATATGTGCTCGTAGTAGCAGTTTAAAAAATATACATTGAAATAATAGTTGTGTGTGTGTGTCATAATTTTTTTTTATATCTTAAAAAGTTTATCCCTACATTAATGTACAGGTCCTTCGCAAAAAATTAGCATATTGTGATAAAAGTTCATTATTTTCCATAATGTAATGAAAAATTAAACTTTCATATATTTTAGATTCATCGCACACCAACTGAAATATTTCAGGTCTTTTATTGTTTTAATACTGATGATTTTGGCATACAGCTCATGAAAACCCCAAATTCCTATCTCAAAAAATTAGCATATCATGAAAAGGTTCTCTAAACGAGCTATTAACCTAATCATCTGAATCAACTAATTAACTCTAAACACCTGCAAAAGATTCCTGAGGCTTTTAAAAACTCCAAGCCTGATTCATTACTCAAAACCGCAATCATGGGTAAGACTGCCGACCTGACTGCTGTCCAGAAGGCCATCATTGACACCCTCAAGCGAGAGGTAAGACACAGAAAGAAATTTCTGAACGAATAGGCTGTTCCCAGAGTGCTTTATCAAGGCACCTCAGTGGGAAGTCTGTGGGAAGGAAAAGTGTGGCAAAAACGCTGCAGAAGAGGTGACCGGACCCTGAGGAAGATTGTGGAGAAGGACCGATTCCAGACCTTGGGGGACCTGCGGAAGCAGTGGACTGAGTCTGGAGTAGAAACATCCAGAGCCACCGTGCACAGGCGTGTGCTGGAAATGGGCTACAGGTGCCGCATTCCCAGGTCAAGCCACTTTTGAACCAGAAACAGCGGCAGAAGCGCCTGACCTGGGCTACAGAGAAGCAGCACTGGACTGTCGCTCAAATTTTGCATGTCATTCGGAATCAAGGTGCCAGAGTCTGGAGGAAGACTGGGGAGAAGAAAATGCCAAAATGCCTGAAGTCCAGTGTCAAGTACCCACAGTCAGTGATGGTCTGGGGTGCCATGTCAGCTGCTGGTGTTGGTCCACTGTGTTTTATCAAGGGCAGGGTCAATGCAGCTAGCTATCAGGAGATTTTGGAGCACTTCATGCTTCCATCTGCTGAAAAGCTTTATGGAGATAAAGATTTTGTTTTTCAGCACGACCTGGCACCTGCTCACAGTGCCAAAACCACTGGTAAATGGTTTACTGACCATGGTATTACTGTGCTCAATTGGCCTGCCAACTCTCCTGACCTGAGCCCTATAGAGAATCTGTGGGATATTGTGAAGAGAAAGTTGAGAGACGCAAGACCCAACACTCTGGATGAGCTTAAGGCCGCTATCGAAGCATCCTGGGCCTCCATAACACCTCAGCAGTGCCACAGGCTGATTGCCTCCATGCCACGCCGCATTGAAGCAGTCATTTCTGCAAAAGGATTCCCCACCAAGTATTGAGTGCATAACTGAACATAAATATTTGAAGGTTGACTTTTTTTGTATTAAAAACACTTTTATTGGTCGGATGAAATATGCAAATTTTTGGGGTTTTCATGAGCTGTATGCGAAATTATCAGTATTAAAACAATAAAAGACCTGAAATATTTCAGTTGGTGTGCAATGAATCTGAAATATATGAAAGTTACATTTTTATCATTACATAGTGGAAAAAAAATTAACTTTATCACAATATGCCAATTTTTTGAGAAGGACCTGTATATTATATTTTTTTATGCACATATATTTATGCAGAGAATGAGCCATTAGAATTTTAAAAGAATAGTATGACCAAAAAATTTAATTCTGTTATCATTTACCAACCATCATATTATTTGAAATTCATACAAATATTTTTTTTCTTCTGCTAACACAGAAGCATGTTTATACATATGTATATCCCTGTTTCTTTTACTTGTCTAAAATACATTAGTAAAACTTTATTTAATAAGTTTTTATAAATCAAATTGTGTATCGAATCAAATTAAAATCAGATTTTGCAAAAATAGGTTTTGAATTAAAAAACCTAATGAATTGTAAATCAAATCAGTTTGCTATCAGCCTCAAGAGTCACATAGCCAATATGCATTATTCCTTTAATTTAGAACTACTTTTAGAGCTATATCTTTATAGTTCTCGTCCTTAGTGTGATGTGAGATATGATTCTTCTGTATCTTTAACAGCAGAAGGTTCTGCCATCTGCAAAAGTAAACCTCCATGCTCCGAGAAAGACTACATCCAGACCTACAGCACCTGTGATAAGGAAGGAAAGGTACACACACACACACACGTTGTGTTTCCATGTTTTATGGGGACATTCCATAGGCGTAATGGTTTTTATACCGTATAAACTATATATTCTATCCCCCTACACTGCCCCTGCCCCTAAACCTACCCATCACAGGAAACATTCTGCATTTTTACATTTTCAAAAAACATAACTTGGTGTGATTTATGACCTGTTTTCCTCATGGGGACCAAAAAATGTCCCCACAAGGACAAGGATTTTGGATATTGTCATCTTTGTGGGGGCATTTTGTCCCCATAACGTAGGGATTACCAGTCCACACACACACACACACACACACACACACACACACACACACACGTTTGTTTCACTATATTAGTGAGGACATTGCATAGACTTCCACTGATTTTATGTCAGGTTAATGACATTTTCTATCCCCTAACCCAACCCCTATCCCTAAACTTACCCATCCTAGAAACATGTGCAAAACAATAGATTTAAATAAAAACATGTTTTGGCCGATTTATGAGCCTTTTTAAATAGTGAGGACCAGTCAAATGTGCTTTAGATAGTGTGGTTTACTATCTTTGCAGGACTCGCCATAGAAGTAATGGTTTTTATACTATACAAACTGTATACTTACACTAACTCTACCCCATACCCATCACAAAAAAAAACTTTCTGCATTTTTTATAAGCTGTTTTCCTCATGGGGACCAAAAAATGTCCTCCACATTTTGTCCCCACAACGTAGGTTTTACCAGGAACACATATATTTGCAGTATATCTTTGTGAGGACTCTCCATAGACGTAATGGGTTTTATACTGTACAAATTGTATATGCTATCCCCTTACATTAACCCTACCCCTAAACCTACCCATCACACAAACCTTTCTGCATTTTTACATTTTCAAAAAAGCTCATTCTGTATGATTTATAAGCTTATTTCCTCATGAGGACCTCAATTTAGGACCTCATATATACACATATATATTATACAAATATACAAATTACTTCAATTTAGATTAAATAAAACAATAGAAATATAGATGTAGAAATACTGTATATATTTTATTTTAAGTAAATATTTAATGCATAAATGCTGCTGTCTCTTTCATAGACTCAGGTCATACATAAGTGGGTAGAGCCTCAGATTTGTTTGGAGACTGCTGCAGGCGCAGTAACACTGCCACCTTCTGGTCAGCGTGAGCCGTGTCCACCCTGTAATCCCGGTTTCTATAACAACGACACTGCCACCTGTTCTCCCTGCCCACCCGGGACTTACTCGGATGGAGTCAAAGGTGATAAATATCCTGGCACCTTAAGAAGGACGTATGAAACATGATCATTTTTCAAAAGCATGAACATCAATTTAAATAAACAGCTAAAAGATATTAAACATGGATTGTGTGGCATCTGTAGCATGCCAGTCTTGTCCAGCTGGCACGGAGCCTGTCCTCGGGTATGAGTACAAGTGGTGGAACGTGCTGCCTGCCAACATGAAGACATCCTGCTTCAACGTGGCCAACAACAATTGTGATGGCTTGAATGGTGAGAGATTACACAAGGATGGTGTGGTATGTTACAGCATATGGTTGTAATGCTTATTTTTGCTGCTAGATGTCGCTGTTGCATCACTGATAAATACAAATCAGCATTTCTGTACATTCTATCTAGATGTTCTTCAAATTTGTGCATAATACCTTCATGTCTTTTACTTTTTGTGTCTTTTAGGTTGGGAAGTCGCAGGTGATCACGTACAATCAGGAGCAGGTCGTTCGGATAATGATTATCTCATATTAACTCTCCGAGTGCCTGGATTCAAGTGAGTCTTCAAGTAGGCTATTTGTCCACCTCCTCGCAGCTACACATTTCAAGTGCCGCCCACAGCATGTTACGTTCATTAAAGCTCATTAAAACTGTCTGGTTAGCATGGTTAAACTGTGTACTTCACCCCCTCTGCTGTGTGAGTTGGTATTACAAGAAGTGTTCCCTTACATAACCTCTGCTCTGTGTAAAAATTAGCCTGTATTGTTCCCATCAGGTTGCCCGTGTCTGTTCGAGGAGCATCTGGCAGTGAGTACGGTCGGATCACTTTTGAGTTTGAAACGAGCTGTTCAGATGACTGTGAGTTTTACTTTATGACGGTGAGTGTGTTTAAATGTGTTTGTGATACTATTGTTAAGGTAGATTATTTGATCTTTTTTTATAGTTTTAATCTGCTTTTAATTAGAATGGTAATTTTGACATCAACACACTTTTATGTCATTTTGTAATAATTTGTATGAAATGGTGACTGTAGAATGGTGTTGTACAACCTAAATCAAACAAAACCTTAAAATTTTTATTTATTAAGTTTTTATTACATTTACATGTATTATTATGGATTACATTTTATTTATTTATTTAGTTTTTATCCTAAGGTGACTAACAAATGATTCATCAAGTGATTAACAAATGATTCATTTTAAAGAGGCAATAATTGTTCAGAATAGTACAAGCTAGAATAAGGAAAGCTTAAAAAAAGCTTAATACCATAATTAAATTGTATCTTTTCCCACCCACATTAACCCTTTCAGCCCAATTAAATAAGAAAAATATACATTAAAATGAAAGTTAGACTGTAACAAGGAAAGCTTACAAAAAGCTTAAAGGGGTACTTCAGCGCTGGGAAGATGAATCTGTATTTAAACTGGGTCATTAATGTAGTAGAAATGTAAAATTATTTTTGAATTTGGTGCCTTCTAGACTGAGAAAACACAGAAAATGTATTTTTGTCTCATGGGGATGAAAGACAACAATTCCCAGAACGCACTGCTTCACTGCCCTACTCTAGGCGCGGCTAGTCGGCTACAGGATTACTGGATCACTTGCCCACCGCGTTCATTTTCAGAAAATCAGTTGAGTTAGAGACACTACAATTAAAAACTAAACGTGTTTGTTCGTTATAATGCGAGTGAGCCGATTGAGCGTCACGGCACAAACGCAGCAGGATCGGATTACATTCATCACATGAGCTGAGGTAATCGCGGGATTCGCGGCTGCGGCTGCATTCACAGCGCGTGATCAGTCTGGCACGTGTTCAGTTCATGTCTTTGGAAGCTTAACTTTCATAGGAAGTTCATTTTAAAAGTTAAAACACTCACTTTGTTCTCCACCGCTCTGTTTACATGAATATCCGCAGCTCCCTGAGCCGAGTGCTGTGAGTGCGATGTTAAAAACACGAGGAAACAGCGCCTCCTGCTGGCTGTAGTCTTTAGGCTCTGGACAAAAACTCCTCCGATGACGCAAAATGACGATATTTGCGTCATCGGAGGAATTTTTCCAGAAATAAAATACATAATTCTCTCGTCTCAGGGTCATATGAGGGGGGAAAGTACGATAATTTGAATATACTCCCGGGTTTCTACTGATACAAAGCTTAATGCTAATCGCTGAAGTAACCCTTTAATACCATAACAAAATTGTATTCTCCCCCTCATTATGTAAGACTTTTGGATTCAAATATCCAAAAACCACTTGAACAATGTTATATATTTTGTTGACTTGTGTACTTAAATTATCTCAAATGTAACCAAGAATTTTTAAATCCAGAGAAATAGACCATTTTAACCAGGACACGGACCGTGTCCGTGCGTCGTTTATCAATGACACCCGCGTTACCCTCGTTTTCCGTTTCATCTAGTAGAAACCATGGAAACCCCAAAGACGCTTTAATATATCATCATGTGTTTCATTGGACAGGTGAGCAACTGTTTGGATACATTCGTCGACAGAAAATAACCATTGTTTTATTGCTCAACACAGTTAACATTAGTCTTATTGTTTAAATCTAGTTTTATTTAATTCAGCACGAGTACCATGTCTTACCATGCCAATTATCGATATCTAGATTACTGTAGTGTACAACAAGTGTCTCATAGTAGCCGCCGAGCAAACGCACAGAGTAGCATTTTAACATAACTTTCAACAAACTCAAATAATGTATCTACTATGATAAAACAGCGATGCGTACTAATGACTGGGAAAAGCGGAAACGATCGTCTGCGGCATAATAAAAGCTCCACGAAATCCAGGCGCCATCAAGCTACGCCTTTGTTTTGAATGACCTGTTTCTGCACGACCATATTCTACATCCCTTAATCCTACCCAATACCTAACGTTAAACTTAAACGCTACAAAAACTACCGTACTAACTTTTAATAAGCAGTAAATTAGGAGTTTATTGAGGTAAAAGTCGTAGTTAATATTGAATGTGTTCCCCATACTAAAGTGTTACCGTATTTTTTTATTAACATTAACAAATGTTAATACTGTAAGAATATATTGTTCATTGTTAGTTCATGTTAGTTATTGCATTAACTAATGCTGACAAATGATACCTCATTGTGATACCAAAATACATTGTGTACCCTTAAGTCTGATAGAATAATTTATCAAGTGTCATTTTTTTTCTCGTTCTAGGATGTAAACAGAAGAAGCACAAATGTAGTTGAATCATGGGATGGGAGTAAAACCAAACAGAGTTACACACACATCATGACTGAAAACTCTTCTGTTGCGTTTACCTGGGCTTTCCAACGCACCAGTCAGGCTAGTGATGTCAGTACAAATGCATCTATGAAAAAAAAAACATGTTTATAGAATGACAATAGTCATAATGGCCATTATCACTGACCAACAGGTGCGTCAGTATGTAAATGACATGGTGAAGATTTACTCGGTGTCTGTCACCAATGCCGTGGACGGGGTGGCATCAGCGTGCCGTGCATGCGCTCTGCAGTCTCGGCAGGCCGGCTCCTCATGTGTTCCATGCCCAGCTGGACACTACATTGATAAAGAGACCAACCAGTGCAAAGAGTGTCCTCCCAACACCGTCCTGTCTGGGCACAACATCTATGGCAAAGAAATGTGCCAGCCATGTGGGCCGGGCAGCAAAAGCAACAAGGTATTTCAGTTTTTCAATAATAAATATTTCAGTTCCCCCCAATAAATAATAAATAAATGTTATGTGTTCTTCATTCTAATTGCTTATTGGTTAAAAAAATAGGCATTTTTTAAAGTGATTAATAATAAAATGTATTAACCACTACTATGTGTGTTCTCTCTTGAATGTTTAAATTATAGGAGCACAGTGTGTGTTTCAGCGACTGTTTGTTCACATACACTCACCAGAATCAGACTCTTCAGTATGACTTCAGTGCTCTGGCGTCTGCTGGGTCTATCATGAACGGGCCCAGCTTCACTGCGAAAGGCACAAAATACTACCATCTCTTCAATATCAGCCTGTGTGGAGCTGAGGTACAAAACACACACACACACACACCCCTAAAATGAGCAGAAATGACATCACAGAATATTATTTATTCCATCATCTGTCTTTTGTCAGGGTCACAAGGCTGCAGTCTGCAGAGATAATATCACAGAGCTGCCCAATGAAGACGCTGAAGGTGGTCAGCTGAGCCATTCAGTGGAGGCTTTTCTCTGTCAGTCAACGATTATTCCTTCAGATGGGCGGGGTTTGCGAACAGGCCTTTCCTCTCAGTCGATTAGCCTGGCTGACACTTTTCAGGGTGAGATCATTTTTTTTGTTTGTTTGACTTCTTCATAGTAGTGTAGCAGATGCGATGTATATGTCCATATTTAATTCATTTGAAATACCTAATAATAGGGCTGCCAATGTAAATGTTGTATCTTATGAAATCAATTACACGGTTAGCTTAACCAAAAATGAAAATTCTGTCATTAATTACTCACCTTTCTTGTCGTTCCAAACCCGTAAGACTTTCTTTCATCTTTGGAACAGAAATTAAGATCTTTATTATTTAAATCTGAGAACTCTGCAACTGACACTTTGACGCTTCAAAAACTTCATAAAAAGATCGTAAAACATCCAAATGAATTGAGCGATTTAGTCAGAATTTTATGAAGAGACAAGATCGCTTTATATGATGAACAGATTGAATTTAGTCTTTTATTCACATATAAACATTGATCAGCAAATATGATGTGCAAGAACAAACAATCTGCGTAACACACGAGAATGAACCTCATCGGTTCTTTTTGAAGCTTTAAACGTGCTGCATAACACGAGAATGAACATCATTGGTTCTTGCAGAAGCTCAAACGTGCTGCATAACAGGAGAATGAACCTCATTGGTTCTTGCAGAAGCTCAAACCGGCTGCATAACAGGAGAATGAACCTCATTGGTTCTTGTAGAAGCTCAAACCTGCTGTATAAAAGGAGAATGAACCTCATTGGTTCTCACACATCAAGCGAACATGCTTAAGCTTCCGTTTACCACAACTGAGGTGTGAGTTAATCAATGTTTATGTGATTAATAGCCTAAATTCAATCTGTTCATCATCTAAAGTGATCATATCTCTTCATAAAATTTTGGACTAAACTGCTCAATTCATATGGATTCGTTTTATGATCTCTGAAAGTGCCGGTTGCGTAGCTGTCTATGGAGGGACAGAAGTCACTCAGTTCTGCATCTGTTTTCTGAAGATGAATGAAAGTCTTACGGGTTTGAAATGACATGAGGGTGAGTAATCAATGAAAGAATTTTTGGTTTTTGTGTGAACTAGCTCTATAAATGTTTAACAGCCTTTCCATTATCAGTAAATAATGAAGAAAAGTGTCCTTAATGGTTTATTTAATTATAAATTAAATCCTGATGGGACTGTTAACTAAAGTAAAGTCATTTGCAGTTTAATCACCAAAGCTCAATAATATCACTTACGAGCAAAACACATTGTCAGTGCTGCTAACGTTAATGAGAAGACAACCAGGGGTCTGTGGCAACTATTATAAAACATCTTCATTCATCACATTCATCATGTGTTATGTATTTAAGTCTTTACCATCTGAATGCATTATACACCTATGATTATATTATGAAAGGATAATTTTTTTATGTATATAAAAATCGGAATAAATATAGAATGTTTTTCACTCATTGTCTCACCCTAACACTCCTGTCAGGAAACAATATAATATGTAATATTTTATGTTTATTTTTTTTATAATTTGTATGTAATTAAATAAATGAAGAAATTGTATAGTTATTATTATGTATTAAATATGATATAAATATAATAATCATTAAATTATATGTTTTTAACCTTTCAGTGAAGTGTTATCAGCACCTAGATGGAATGCAGTATTTATATAAAATTGTTGGATATTGTTTTGTTCTTTTGTACGATTCAAAAGTGAACCAATTTTTTCATTAAAAGATCATAAAGTCCTGACACTTGGAAAATGTACTTTTCATAACCGACAATATTAGATAAGCACCAGCAAATAAAAATGTGTTGTAGATTCCTGTTGCTTGAGAATAAAGCTACATAGTGCTCGTTGTGTTTTTATTCACATTCTCGGGTATAAAGCTCAGCATATTTAAAACAGGCTTTTTGTTTATTGATAAATATGATTGATAACTCTAATTTAAGTGTGGTTCTACTGACTAAGCACTTCCCGCTGTGCTGTCACCCCCATGTGTCCTCTAAGACAGGTTGTGTGTGTTTGTGCCACAGGAGTCACAGTGGAGAATTCATTTAACGGAATAACCGCCAGACCAGAACTATTTCCATCTCCATCCAAGAGAATCCCAGATGTCCACTTCTTCTATCGGTACATGTCATCAAACCTAAAGTGCCTCTTAAAGTTCCTCTCACAGATGGTTGTCTAGGGTTGTAGTTTTAGGGGTTTTGCAATGAGGTGTGTGGTTTGTTCTTTTCCCTCTATCATCCATTATGAGTTTGATGGTGTCTTTTTATTTGTAAAGATCTCCACAGGTCACAACCTCATGTCAGAGAGGCAGAAATGCAGTAGTTTCACTGCGCTGTAACCCGGAGAAAACAGAGAGGGGAGACATATCCGTGCCCAGGTACACACACTCACTCACTCACTCTCACTCACTCACTCTCACTCACTCTCACTCACTCACTCACTCACTCACTCACTCACTCACTCACTCACTCACTCACTCACTCACTCACTCACCACTCCACCACTCACTCCTCACTCCACTCACTCACCTCACTCACTCACCTCACTCTCACTCACCTCACTCCTCTCACTCACTCTCACCACTCCTCTCACTCACTCACTCACTCACCACTCACTCACTCACTCACTCCTCTCACCTCACTCCTCACTCCACCACTCACTCACCTCACTCACTCCACCTCACTCACCACTCTCACCTCACCTCACCTCACCTCACCTCACTCACCTCACCTCACTCACTCACTCACCACCTCACCACCACCACTCACACCACTCACTCACTCACCACTCACCACTCACTCACTCCACCACTCCACCACCACCACCAACTCAACTCAACTCTCACTCACTCAACTCACTCTCTCACTCACTCACTCAACTCAACTCACTCTCACTCACTCAACTCACTCTCTCACCACTCACTCACCACCACTCACCACTCACTCACTCACTCACTCACTCACTCACTCACTCACCACTCACTCACCACTCACTCACTCACTCACTCACTCACTCACTCACCACTCACCACTCACTCAACTCACTACTATATATATATAATAGTATATACATGCAAATATTTCTTAAATACATAGTTGAGAACTTAACTTAGGTCATTCTATTCTTATTTTTAAATCTTTACATTTAAAATAATGCAATAAATACAATGTGGAATGTTAATTTTAAAAAATAAACCTAAGATTCTATGACAACAATTGCTTTTAATTAACTTTCGAACCAATTTTTTTCTTCTACAGTGTGATAGATAATACTATGTATTTAGTTGAACTTTTTCTGTCCTGTGTCAGTGAGTGTCCTGCTGGGACCTGTGACGGATGCACGTTCCACTTCCTGTGGGAGAGCTCCAGTGCGTGTCCACGCTGCTCTAATATTGACTACCACACCATTGAAGGAGCCTGTAAGGGAGGAGTGCAGGTACTCTCTTTCATTAGTTCTATTAATTATGTTCTGTATATAAATTATTGACAGAGAAATGTGTTATATAAATGTGTGTATGCAGGCACCAAATGTCGTAACGTAATACATGGTTAAATCAAATAGTAAGAATAATAGTCTGATTCTCGCTGGTGAATCTAATACAAGCTATTCAAATCAGTCTAATAAAGAAAAGCATCTGTCGTGACTTGTACGACTTCTACTGAATTTATCATCAAAAATGTATCCAGGGTAAGTTTGTTTTCTCCAGAACTCCATGTGGATTATTCCTCACCTTAAGCCACCAGAACAAAAATGATAAACAAAATCACAGTGGGTGTTCACATGTTTGTGACAGGTGCAGTTTGAGAGATGAAGACTAGCTTGAATATGAGGCTTTGAGTGACACAAATGACTTGCTCTGTTTGTTACAAACATAAAAGGAAAAAACTAAGTACACTACTGTTCAAAAGTTTGGGGTCAGTAAGATTTTTTTAGTTGTTGTTGATGAAAAAATTAATACTTTTATTTAAAAAAGATGCATTAAATCCAAACTGACAGTACAGTCATTTATAATGTTACAAAAGATTTTTATTTCAAATAAATGCTGTTTTCTCTATTCATCCAAGAATCCTAAAAAAAAAGTATTCAACATGATGATAAGAAATGTTTTTTTGAGCAGCAAATCAGCATATTATAATGATTTCTAAAGGATCACGTGACAACGAAGACTTGAGTAATGATGCTGAAAAATCAGCTCTACCATCACAGAAATATATTATACTCTATAAAACTCTATATTATAGAAAACTATAATAATATATTTCACAATACTACTGTTTTTATTGATTAAATAAACGCAGGTTTGGTGAGCATAACAGATGTCTTTCAAAAATCACTAAAAAATCTTACTGACCTCAAACTTTTGAACTTTTTAGCTATATAATCACATTTTCATATAGACAAAAATATATGCTTTTAATGAAAATAATGCAAAATCATTACTGGTAAGAAATATTTGTCATTTATGAAGTAATGATGTGATTTTCATTCTAAGGACACGGTGTATATATGGACTGAACCTCGGCTGTGCACTGGCGGACTGACTCTCCCTCTGAAGAGAACGTCTCCATGTGAGGCGATTGATTTCAGGCTGAAGGTGGGCGCTGGGCTTGGAGCGTTCTGTGCTGTTCTGCTTGTCTCCGTGACCTGCTACTTTTGGAAGAAAAACAAAAAGTATGATTCCTGTGACTATAACATTTTTTGGAAATATACAACAATTTCTCTTTATTTATGCTAACAAGCTTCATGCTACTTTGTCTTTGTGCTCTGATAGACTGCAGTATAAGTATTCTAAACTTGTGATGACGGCCAATAAGGAGTGCGAGTTGCCGGCAGCGGACAGCTGCGCCATTATGGAAGGAGAAGGGGAAGAGAATGAGGAAGATGATGTGGTTTATGCCAACAAGTCTTCTCTTCTGGCTAAGCTAAAGGCTATCGCCACCAAGGTTAGCTAAACCACAGGTGTAAATGCTTTTCATAAAATGAGCTTCACAAGTAAGTAGGGCTGAACAATTTGGAATTTAGTTTTTCATTTTTCTTTAGTTTAAAATGTGATAAAAAAAAAAATCCAGGTTTGTTGTGCTTGTTTGTAAAGCTGCACAATTAGTTTATTCATTGTAATTTATTTATACTGTATTTCTTTATTTTTTTATATCATATTGCTGTATAATTAATAATTATATTAGAACGATTAATTACTCTCAATTATATAATAGCAATATTATTATTGCCTTTATATAGTAAAATAATATTAATAATAATAGTAATTATTACTAAATAAAAATGTCAAAAATTTAAATATGACAATTACACTGTGTTAAAAAAAATTACAACTTAATTTTTTCAGTCTTAGGCCCCATCCACACAAAGCAAGAGGTTTCCAAATCCGACCACTACCCACCCCCATCGTTTCAAGAAATATCAGCGTACACACGAGATCACTGAAACTAACTAAAAAATATGTAGTATAAGTGAAAGGCCAGTGTGTGGCACTGTGCCACAGAAATACACTAAAAAGGAGAAGAAGAGTTGTGGCTAGAAGGGGTACAGTAATGGTAGGAGGAGGTGAGTCAAATTCGCACGATAAAATAACAATAAATACATTTGATGTGTTTTATTAATGCCTACACCTACCCCAACACTAAACATACCCTTACAATGCAAGTACAGTAATTAAACGATGCCATATTGATGTGCGCATGCCCAGTGCCCATAGGTGTATCTCTTCTAGTCTTTCGCGTTTGGGATGTGGTGTGATGACATCACCGTTTCACAAAATACACGTATTGGCTGTACACACGGAAACGCAAGGGTGTCGGTTGCAGATTTATCCACTCTGGAACCCGGTTTCAAAAAATATTATTTTCATGCTCCCAAAACGCCGGATCCGTGTGGACGAAACGCTGATACGGTACAAAATGTATGCGTATACAGCTAAACGCGTCTCCGTGTGGACGGGGCCTTAATTTCTTAATTTTCAAGCATTAACCATCAAACTTTAATTTTGGTGGAAAATCGTGTTCATGTGGAGCAGCATTTACTTCACTCAGAGACACTGCACGCTTCACGTGTCACGCTTCAGTCTGAAATAGGCAGCGCATATTTGTATTTAATTAATTCATATTGTTATATCACGGTTTTGGTTTTATTTCAATCAATCGTAAAGCCTTAGCAGTGTAATAAAGAGACAAAGAAAATAAGCTAATTGAGAAACGTATACATTATCACCACTGAATGTCATAGCCATACAGCTATTTTTTAATGGTGCACTGCAGTGTTATGTTTCTGTGCCACTAGCAGCACCAAACAGAACTGCAAAAATAACTTGCTCAAAACAGTTGTTTATTTAGTTTGAGCTTTCCTGTGGCTTGGACAGTAGTGCTTGCCACTAGCAAGGCCAATGTCATGGGTTCAATTCCCAGGGAAAGCAAGAAGCAAAAAAATGCGTACCTGAATGCCTTTGATAAACGCATCTGCCAAATGCATACATGTCAATGTATTTAGTGACCTCTACTGGTCATTCACAGAAGCGTTTTCGAAAATACGCTTTAAGTACTTAATGATTCTCCCTTCCACGGAATGCAATTTCTTCATAGCCTTTCAGTTGAAATGACCTCAGCTCAACCCTCCCTGTACTCTTTTTCCCTCAGTTTTTTTCCTCCTTTGTCTTTCCCTCTCTCACCCTGCGCTAGCAGCGACTGCATTCAGAAATTTTAGCTGAGAGTTTGCTTGAGGGTGGGTGTGTTTATGCCTTGATGTTTAACTCGGGGCAGTTGAAGGAGCCGCTGAGGGACTTCTAGAGACATCTGTAAGATTAAAGACTGTTGAGCTGCATTGGCATATGCGGTGTGTCACACTGTGTTCACAGCCAATTAGAAGGGAGTTTAAGAGGAAGAGAGTTGTATTCAAGTGTCACTTCAGAATTTCCATTGTCACTTAAAGTCTCAAGCGTTCACTCCAGAAAGATGCCATACGACATCCCGTGGGAACATGCTCAGATTTGCTGCAGTATACGGAGTCAGTTTTGGTCCTGCAATTTTCAGGGAAGTTAATTAAGAGAATCCAAAACGAGAGGAATTAATCAATCATGTTCCCTGTGACTGGTTTTTGCTTTAGATAAACCCTGCTGAATAATAATAAGAAAATGCGGGTGCCAGGTCCCAGCCTGGTTTTAAAGGGGGCAAGTTACCAGCTAAACACTAGCTTGGCCAGGTTAGGAAACTAGCTTAATCCAGATTGAACTGGCAACGTTTCTTTGGGTCTAGTGATGGGAAAAGGCTTACATGCCCTGAAATGTTGAACGTACATGCATTCGAGTCTTTCTAAGTGTTGCAATGCTGTGCATTAGGGGTCAAACGTTTTCTATTGTTCTCACACAATGGAGCTTATTCAATGAATGGTATGGTACAAAACATTTCTCTCATTTTCAGCTGTTTTCTGAGCTGTTTTTTATCGTCTAATTGATATAACTACATATACATTTCATATTATGTGTAAATATTTGTATGAACATAAAAAGACTCCGTGAACAAGGGGGAGGGGGAAGGGTCAATATAAAAAAATGGCAGTCAGTATCTGTTGTGGCCAGCAGCTGCTTCAAGTACTACAGAGTATCTCATCCTCATCAATTGAGCCAGATTTGCCAGCTCTTGCTTGAAAGACACTTGAAAGTTCTCGCACACGTCTAAGGGGACATATGGTTACACGTGGTTTGGCACTGCAAGAATCAGAGGTGGAAAGTAACGAATTACATTTACTCGCGTTACTGTAATTGAGTAGTTTTTCTGTGTACTTCTACTTTTTTAAGTAGTTTTAAAAAGCTGTAATTTTACTTTTACTTAAGTACATTTTGATTGAAGTATTGTACTTCGCTACATTTTAAACCACATCCGTTACTGAGTAAAAATAAATCATTAATGCAAAGGGGAGGGAAAAAACGTGATCCGGAAACGACTATATTGAATAGAGGGCGCGGGACGCGGAAGAGAACAAGCGCGCAAATATCAGATGGAGACGAACAAGACAGACGTCAGTGACGCAGACCCAGCTGAAAGCAAAACGCCGTCGTGAGCCACTGACCAGTATGGAAATACTTTGGATATTGAAAAAAATAACGTGGTGTGTCTTGGAGGATATCAAATGTGTACAAAATGTGGAGGCAAATGAAGAAAAACATAGAACATGTTCGGGCACACATCCCTCTGTGCAGATAAAGGTATGTTTATAACTTAAGGCCGAATGATTTCTGTGACGCAGAGGGAATCCTGGTATCCAGTCATGAACATTACCTTTACATTATAACGTAGGATTCACGTCATATACACAAACTGATGGATGAACGAATAACTCGAAAGAATAAATCAAATCGCGACATGGTCTGTAAATATTAAAGCATAAAACATTGCTATATGAAAATATGATCTGCTTTTTCTGTCTCTGTGAATGAGCTGCTCCGTCTACTACGCAAGTCTCTACTACAAGTCTCTAAAACTCTACTACTCTACTGCTCTACTACATACAGGACACTATTATTCTTAAACATTTTAATGAATTAATTATAAAATTAAGTTGTTAATCTAATTCATAATCATTTATTGAATTTTGTTTATTATACATGTTTTATTGAATGTTTAATAAACAAAACAAACAAATGGTTTTAAGTTTATGATAAAGCATTTGTTCAACCAAAAAAAAAAAAACAATCATCTTCATTCGTTTAATATCATTTTAACTAACCATAATTTAATAATAGGTACAGTTTATTTATTAAATAATTGTTTAATACCATGATGTTTTCTGAGATAGTTGTCATATCGTGAAAATCTCATTCTATCACAACCCTACAGGGGAGAGTCCCCCACCCCCACTGTTAAAAAAAGTAACTAAGTAACTTTTACTCTGAGTACATTTTAAATGAGCTACTTTTTACTTTTACTTGAGTACATTTTTAGACCAGTAATTTTACTTGTACTTAAGTAAAATTTCATTGAAGTAACAGTACTTTTACTTGAGTAGAATGTTTTGTTACTCTTTCCACCTCTGGCAAGAATGATCAACAATCCTTCCTGTCTCCCTGAGCTCTGTCTTAAGCCTTATTCTGACGGGAATTGTTTCTCATGCGGACTTCCGTAAATATAAATTGGCATGCCATCTCAGTGATAACTTGTGCATTCGAATGGCGATTTATTCATGGTGAAGGAGCGAGTTTTGTGATCATACGAACCTGGGAACCTGCTGCTCACGTGGTCAGTCGAATGATTGTCTGCTGTAAAAATGTCATATGCTTGGAATAATAAGAATAAAATCACATTGCAGTTTATTGCTCTGTTCACATCTGCAGTCCTCATGCCTCCTGCAGCGGGACAATGGCATGTTCACACAGGTGATCAGAGACCCTGGGCATCTTTCTCCTGGTGTTTTTCCAGAGTCAGATAGTTAAAAGTTAAAACTCTTCTGATATTAGAGTAACTAGTACAGAAGAATAAAATAAAGCATAATTTGTTTCCTTTCGGAGCTTGGAAGGGTTCAGTTTGAGCAGATGTTTTATACCATGATCACTGTCCTCGTCAGAGCTCATTTCCCAGTACATTCAGCATCTGGCTCATATTCGCCTTCTCAAACATATTCTCAAAACTATCATTTTCAAAATCAATATTTTCACTGACAGCTTCTTCACCAGATCCACCATCATTAGTGACACTAATATTTGACTGCGTTCAGTAAATCATGGAGACATTTCAAGTTTTGCTGATGATTCTTCCTATTCTTTTGTTTTCTGCCTGCGGTAACTATGAGTGAAACGTCACTTCATCATTGTGTAGCAGACATTGCCACCTTGAGGAATAAAGGTGAATTACTCTTATTCAGTCATCAAAGATTCAATTATTGTTGTGCAGAAAAAAAATATACACTTTCACACCTTGGCTCGTTTGAGACCCTATAACATTTTTACCAAAAAATAAAATGTTGTTGTCTTTTGATTGAGGAATACTAAGAAGGTTGATGCCTAACTTTAAAAAATGAATGAGGTGGAGGGTAGTGAATGATGTCCCGGGTCACTAAAGACCCGAGGTATGTGTTTAAGGGTTAATGTGGATGTAGGCAGAATAATGTTGCTGGCTACTTTTTTAGAGACAGTATTTCAATGCATCGGCACGCTCTCTTAGGTTTTGTAACCAGACTTGTATGTGAATAACATGGTTTCTTTAGGGTTCCTGAATTCCGTACCGAGGCAGTTGCAGGTCATTTGTCTTTCTGTTTAACAGGCCTAGCTTACCACAACTCGCTGTTTGATTTGCACACTGGTTGTCCTAGCAACGTGCAGTGTCCGTGGACAGTCCTTGGCCTTCACAGGGCAGGCTTTTCAAAGGGAGGCGACCTTGACGAGGAGGGCGATTCTGCACTCTGTTTGTGTACATTTGTCGCGCCTGCGTTCAGTGATTTGTTCCCATTTCGGCTGCGTTTTCAAAACAGTGTTCCTGTTTCTAGGGCAACAAGAAGAGCGGTGAAGCCGTCCAACTGAAGTTCTCCAATACAGACAGGACTGTTTGGGGATAGAGGAAGAGTGAAGAGGGATACGGAAAAGAAAGGGATGAATGCAAGTCCCTTTCTCTTCGATATCACACGAAGTGGCCTTCACAAAACAAGGGCACAAGTACCTGAGCAAGGAATGGGGTTAAACACGCCTGGGACGCCTCAGGAACTCTGACAGACAATGCTCATTGAATATTTCTGTCAAGATTTGTCACTATGCAGTTGTGTATGTGTGCGTTTTCCTATTGTAAA